>JAIXND010000804.1:2400000-3000000 GCA_023646645.1 Varanus salvator macromaculatus | reverse complement strand
GCGCAAACTGTACCAAAATCCATATTTTGGGTCAGTGAGCTTTTCCATGTTTTTCTTGGGCAATACTGCTTCAGAAAATAAAAAGTCAGTGCACAAGTCTGTGTGACTTGGAAAAAGCTGGTCCTCTAGAATAGAAGCATGAACTCCTTTGCATTCCTTCTGGATTTCTTTAGCATCTCTAGCCCTGGGGAGCATAAAGTACTGGCTCCACAGCAGGAGGGTTCTTGGTAAGGCCAAGCCGTGGTTTAGTGCTACGTGCGGAAGCAAAAAGAATCCCAAGAAAGACTTGGGCTCACGGACTCACCCTTCCCAATTATCTGACCGTGGGCTCATGAAAAGAATAAAAGAAAATGTTGTTCCACTTAAAGCAGTCTCCTGGCTTCTCGTTATGTGCAAACCGGGAACCATGCTTTCAGATAGACTCTGTTCAGTTGCCACACGAACCAGCTTTAAACTTGGGCTGTTTTGTTTAACAAACCAGAGCTTATTTTAAACCACAGTTCCTGGTTCACATGGAGTGCCAAGGCAGGAATCTGCTCAAGCAAACCTGGATCCTTCCTACTTCTGGCCAAGCATAGGGAGGCGAGGGGAGAGGGCTCACGTTGTGTGGGAATGGAACGAGAGCGAGAATGGGATCATGCCAGTTCCTGGGATCGGTTCCCAGAAGCTGATCAGAATTTCCCAGAATGATTGTCAGAATGAAGACAAGAACGGGAGCAGTTACAAGAAACCTCTAGAGAAAAATAGGCCCGGGGGGAGCAATGGTTTTCAAAAACGGCCGGGATGCTTAATGCCGTTGCCACTGCCCTACTTCCCTTAGCTGTTTTTACTCTTGTGGACTTCCAGATGTGACACAAAGCAGGGAGGGATTTGCGGCTGAAGAGTTGGATGCTGAGGCCAAATCACGCACGCACACACGCACACGCACACACACAACCCCCTGTGCCAAGGGGCTGCAGGCACTCTCGGCATCTTCTCACACGTGCCACGTCACGTGTGGTTTGGCTCCAAAGGCTTCGGAAAGAACAGGGGAGCCCTGTCCATCAGGGCTGCGGCAAGCAGGACAAAGAGCAGCCGGCTCTTGCTCGGGCAGAACAGATTCAGGCGGGGCCATCTTGACGCTGCCGATTCCTAACGTCTATTTAAAATATTTCACGCCCTGCTCTTCAGTTGAACAGCTTTCAGGGTGAGCTGCGATGAATATTTTAAAACTAGTGCAAGAGTAATCAAAATATAATTAAAACAGTGAGGAACCACTGCAAATCAGCAGGTTGAAACCAATTGAACGAGACTATTTTTTTATAATAAGTTTTATTCAAAATTTTTAGTCCTAAAAACAAAGAAAAACTAAAAACAACATCCATCATCACAAACATCGAGCCTGCTGGGTCAGCCCCCACATTTTTTTTCCATTTATGATAACATAGAAACACAATCTATATGAAGTCCCATTTCCAATAATAGCCAATAATAAAAAGAGTCCCAAGTTTGATAGAAGTCAGTATCTTCTTTCTCCTTCCTGGACGAGAGTATTTAAAGGGCACGGGTTGATGAACAGGTTATTACCTGGCATGGGGAGTAAAGCCATGAGCTTCGGTGGGCTTTCATGGGCTCTATCCATGAGCTGCTTGCAGTTTCTTGTGAGCGGAGGCTTGAGCGCACCTTCTGAGGAAGCAAGCAGAATCCCGATAAAATGCGGGACGTTTCTCCTACGGGCTCTGCAGCCCTCTACTTGCCCTCAGGTTTGCCACGAAGAGCAGAGGGAGATTTCAAGGTGTTCGCAAAACATCTGAGAAACTCTGTGTGAAGCGAAAAAGCCTGACAAACTCTCTGGTGTTGGAAGGAGAGGCTTCCAAATACCCCTAAGCGCAGACCTGGGCATCGTACGGCCCGCGCGCCACATCCGGCCGATGGCTGACCCTGACTGGCCCGCATGAGGGCCCTGGCAAATTAAAAGGCAATGCAAATATATATCGTCGTAATATAGATGCAAGCAATACAACTGCACTGCTTTTATTAAGGATCCGCTAAATTGAATTGAATTTGTTGCTTTCCATGTAATGTGAATGTTTTGTGAATATTCATTAAATAGTGTTGTTCTGTGCTCCACATTTTCATTGTATCATTGCAATGTTCCATTTACTGTTTTTATACAGACATATATGGAGCAGAGCTTAAGTGTATTGGTCCAGCCCTTAACAACTGTCAAAGTTTCTCATGTGGCCCCATAGGAAAATTAATTGCCCACCCGTGCCTAAGCGATTTCTTGCAGGCCAAGTTGCAAAGCTACCCAAGCCGTTCTCTGGGAGCCGGGGGCGAGAACAGAGCTCTGGGAGTGAAGCTCGCCTGATAGTCCGGCTGATGCTCGGACGTTGCAGCCCCTGGAACTGACCTTTCTGCTTCTCATATCACAGACTTCGCTCCCTCTGGTCTTTTCCAGGCAGAGTAACTTTGCCCGAGGGGTAGAGCAGCAGCTGCCGGATGGACTGGTGTTAGCAACGGCCCCGCTGGACAGCCAGTGCCAGGAAGAGCTCTCGGAACCTAGCCCTGACCCAGAGTTTCTCACAGGTGAGTGCTCTCAGGTGAAGGCGTCTCATCAGCGTCCAGTCTCATATCTAACCTCAAAGCTATACCAGGTAGGAGGTGGCTGAGGCCCCACTGGTGAGGCTGTTCAAGGATAGCCGCTGGAGCAGGTGCGGTGGGTGGGTTGGGCTGGGCTGTGCCGTGCTGAGAGCTGAACCTCCCTGCCCGGCTCTGGCTCTCTTCCCTGCTCTCACCTGAGTGGTGCGGGGCAGCCGCGATGGCAGCCACAAGGATGGCCGGGGTCAGTCGGGAAAGGCCCCCCTGCCTTGAACCAGAGCAGTTTCACTGAAAGACCACCCGGGACCCTGCAGTTCCTCACGACAGCACGTTCCCAGGTCACGGTCTCCCCACCAACTACCAAATCACAGCCCATGTACAGACACCTTTATAACCTGCCAGTCACATACACCAATGCAGAGCGTCAGGTTTCCAGATCCTCTTAGGACAAGAGCATCCTGGCATCTTTCGGCACGGCATGATGTTCTAAGCCAGCGGTCCTCAAACTTTTTCAATAGGGGGCCAGTTGAAAGGCTGTGGTGACTGTTGCGGGCTGGTGAGGTGGGGGTGCCTGGGGGCGCGCGAGGTGGCATTGGGTGCGTGCGGAGGTGGCTCGCTCGCTCGGAGATCTCCCAGCGAGTCCAAAACCATCTCCGAGCGAGCGAGCCACCACCTCCCTGCCTGCGCAGCAAGCGTGCACGCGTGCACGTGGGCAGCGAGTAGCAGTGCGGGCCGGATCCATTCCGTGGGCCGTAGTCGGAGGACCCATGTTCCAAACCATCAGAAATACTGGTATCAATAGCATGGAATTCAGGAGGCCTCTTTGCAGCTTGGATGCAGCATGCAAATGTGTCTGAAGGAGGGACCCTCCAGGAATCCGGTCTGGCACCCCCGCTGTGCAGGCGCTTGCACGAGCCCACCCTGTGCAACGGCAGCCTGGCGCTGCTCTGCCGCAGCGGGGCCGGGGCTGGAGCATGTGTGCCGGCCTCAAAGGAGGCTTCTACCGCAGGGCTGGCAGCTGCCTGCTTTTAGCGCTGGCTGGAGGCACGGCATCGCCAATCCCCATCCAGCCCTTCGCCCCCCCCCCCCGCAGCTGGCACCGCGGCTCCTGGGGCGCCTCCGCTCCACGCCCCCCAGCACAGGTCGAGGCCACGGTTCCCCCCCGGGAGCAGAGGCGGAAAGGCCCGTTGGCCCTGCCCTGCCAGCAGTTCATTAAAAATGTAATTAGTAGCAAAATTAACACCATGGGGCTGTGCCCCTGGGACGGGCGAAAGAAGAAGTCTGCGGAAGCTTGTTATCTTCAGAAACGGAGAGCGGGCTAGAGAGAAGAAACGTGCATAAGCAAACTCCTTTTAAGTTGTATTCTTAATTACTGAAGAGTTGCTGACCCGCAGACCTTCCTTTGGTGCAATTAGTGCTTCCCTTCTCCCCCCGGCAGCCCCCCAGCACCGCCTCTGCTCATCACTTTGCTTCTTCCACATTCGCCGCTGCATTTCTTGACGTCTAAGCTAACATGTAATTAGGGTCCTTCTTGAATTCAGCATGTTGAGCTGTTTGGCTGCTTGAGGTAGCTGGGATATGGTTGCCCAGGAAATGGGATGTGGGGACTCGGCTGTGATGTCGCAGGGACTTGCTTCTGTCGGCTCAGAAAGGAGGGCTCTGAAGCCCAGGAGGTAAGCGTAACCTCAGAGGAACTGTGGCGGAGCCTCCAAAAAGGACCAGAATGGGAATGATTAATACGTCTACCAGTAGAACATGGGCAGAACGGCTTCTGTTCCACACAAGCCCCCATCCACCCACTTCTGCTGTTACACACAGTACGGCACAGAATCCATAGATGAGGGCTAACTTCTTGTAGGAATTACATTAAGAAACCCTTGAACGGTATGATAGGACCTGGAAAGTCTCCGTTTGCAAGTTCCTCTGGGAGCTAGGTGTTAACAGGAATCACCTACACGTGGATCCGGATCCAGCCACTTCACAGAGGAAGCATCCCCGGTTTCCACGGGAATCAGGAGAAAGTAGGTTGACCCCCAAACCAGCTTTCGAAAGGGGGAAGCCGTTTGCGCATTTAGCAGAATGACGGCTGAGGGCAGAGGAGCGAGATGTCTGTCCCCCAGGGTAACGCTTCTCCTCGGCAGCCTTCGCCTCCACTTGGCAAACTGACACGTTGGCCGAGGGCTGGGGGATTTCCTGTGTGCAGCTACTTGAACAGCGTGATGTCCAGAAAAAGCCTGTGTTGTCTCTTGCCCGATTGCATCACAGGGACAAATACGGAGCACCAAGGCGGTAGGAGCACGTTGGTGTTCCGCGGCTTTGCTTTGCCCTGCCCGCCAAGGGGTGCCTCATGCCTGCCTGCATTTTTCTCACAGGGATGGTGAATTTCAGCGAAGTCTCCGGGTATCCGCTGCTGCAGCACTGGAAGGTGCGCTCCGTCATGTACCACGCGCGACTCAGCCAGCTGACGCCCTCACAGGGTAAGTGGTGGCCCTTCCTGGTGGAGCGAAGGGTTTGATTGCCGCGTTCTCTGAGATTCAGGAGCTGCATTTGGAGCTGAAGTTGGCATCACCTGGAGACGATCACCTGGCAGCTCACCCACTCACCTTTTCCTTACCTTGGGATTCAACCGCAGCCCCTGCCCTCTGAGAGAGAGGAAAGAGAGATGGGGAGAGAGTGGCTGAGCCATGCGAGTTGGCAGCCTTCTGCAAAATACTTCCCTTGGCCCTCAAGTTTTATCAACCTTTCAGACCAAGGAGAGGAAGGAGACATGTCAGCCCCACAAATGTGCATTTTTCCATTCCGTTCTGCTCCATTATGGCCAGTCTTCATGTCAGTGGGTTTTGTTTGTTAAACTCGGAGCTTTGCATTTTTGCATCTGTTTCCACGGAATAGGGGTCACCATCCTTATTTATGCGTTTTGTGAGCTCCTTACTCATTTTAGACTAAACCTGATCTTAGCCAAGGGGCCAAGAAGCCATTTCTGGGCCAAGAACCATATCGCAAAACTTGGAGAAGTGCAAAAAATGAAAATCAGCTCAGTTTGTCTGAAAATCTTTACTGAGCATCCGCCTCTTGCATTTCTGCTCTGGAGCTACGTTGGTTTTGCTGCCAGGAATACTGCAGGTTTATGGGTCCTACGCTGGTGGGCATGCCGTGAGCGGAGGCGGCTGGTGCCAGAGGTCAGACTAGATGGCCCGGGAGGCCCCTTCTGACTCGCCCTGTTTCTGTGTTTCTAAGCATCCTCAGTCCTTGAACTAGAGTAGGCCAATAGGGACTCCTTTTCCAGGAGCAACCTGATCAAGGGCCCAAAATAAGTAGCTGAAGATCCAGCAATGCACTGACAGTTGAATGCATCCCGTCTTCTTCTTATCATGGAATAATTAAGCATACTTGTAAGATGATAGATTCAAAGCTAGGCACCAAAGTGGCCCAGATGCTGATATTCAAGCTGTCCCTGCAGCTCGACACAGAAAAGTTCCATTCAGTCACTGAACGTAGCTGGTGGGAAAGGAAAAATCAGATATGACATTTTTCAGCCAGCAGGAGTTTTTGCTTTGTTTTCTCTTCTTGTGGAAAAGCTTCTGAGCAGGAGTAGCGTACGTGAGAATGAGAATTTTTAAAGCAGTACCTTTAACACATCATAAGTGTGCTTGTCATTCCTGGTGGGGAGTGAATGGAATTAGCAGGCTTCTCCGAGCAAGGAATTAACTCGTTGTAGTAATGGCCCCATCAAGAGCTGACTTTTTAGCCTCGACTGAGATTTGTTAGAAATCATCAAGCAAATTTCCTGTTGCTTAAGAAAATGCATTCGGTGGACAGGAAGGTGGCTACTATTCTGAGCAGAGAGCCTGGATTGAGAGCACCTCATGAACAGGTTCAGGAGAAACAAGGACTCACTTCTTTGTGTAATGTGTAGTTCAGCCGTGGAATTCACTGCCAGAATACGTGGTGGTGGACTCAAGGTTGAGCCCCCTGTTAAGGAAGAAGCAGACACATCTTTCAGGTGCATTCCTGTAGACATCAGAACCTCCATGTCCACCAGCGTTCAGGCCCTAGGGCTACCTCCTTGGTGCCCTGCTTCTGGAGGCATCCCAAGAGGCTGTGCTGGAAACGGCATGCTGGGTGGGCCTTCATGTTTTCAAGAAGGGGGTTCTCCTGCCTGCCTGGCCACGCTGTGCTCCGTCGCTCACGCAGCACCTCTGTCTTCTGCAGCTTTTGGAAACGCCCTCCATTCTCTGGACGGAGCCACATCGCGAGGAGACTTTGTGGCTTTGCTGAGCCACTTTGGCAACCACTACATCCAGGAAGCGGTCTACGGCTTCGAGGAATCCTGCTCCATCTGGTACCCGAGCAGGCAGGTCCAGAGGCAGCTCTGGCTGGAGTACGAGGATATCAGCAAAGGTAGGGCTTGCTGAATGGCTTATTCTTGCCGGGCATCAGAGGGGCATTTCTGTATTTGCACCTGGTGTATTTCAGGGGCAAAAGCTCCCTCATCAGGTGTAACCATATTGGATGCAGATGCTGAAAACAAGAGAGCCGTGACCTGTGTTGGCTGTTCTGGCCTGTTTTCAGCATTTGTGTTTTATAAGGCTGTCCTTGGCCACACCTCTGACACTTGCAGGGTTCCTGGAGAGACGACTTCCTCGGGCACTTCTGGGCATACGTTCCCCTTTCGCACCGCGTCCAGTCGAAATGCCTCCCGGTTGATTTCTGTTTCCCCTGGAGGCTCCGTGCCGGCATCCCCTTAATCGTCACACTGCCTGTCCTGCTCTGCTCTTTTGCGGGGTCTTTCCCCCCGCCTCCCGCACTACCTGGGCGTCCCATGTGGCTCCCGCCAGGTGGGGTTCAAAGGACCCCGGCTGTGTCCACTCGCTCTCTCAGAGGACCTGCTCTTCTAGCGGAGTCCTGCTCAAAAGGAAGCCCCATTCGATCTCAGTCTCCAGTAAGTGCGTTTGGGATCGCCGCTCCAGTGGGATTCCCAAAACGAGCCATTGGTGAGGGGGCCAGGAAAGGGCTGCTGCAGCGTTGCAGCTTCAGAAGGTGCGCTCCAACCCACCACTCTCGATTCGAAGTCACAGGTCGCCTCTGGCCGGCCGCCGTGGCCCAGTCCCTGCACCCCCAACCGCCCAGGATGAGGATACTCACACTAGCAATTTTACGAAGCTGTTAGAATTGTGATGATGTGTGTGAAACTTGATGGAAATGCCGAACCTGATTATCGCTGTGAACTTGGATGGGCGGATTTCAGCATCAGGACAGACGGATGGATGGATGGATGGATGGGGGTTCATGGTCATGATTTCGAGGCAGCTTTTGTACATCCACATCAGCTATTTCACAGGACCATTATTATAATAGGAAGACTAGAAATTACTTCTCCAAATGAAGGCTTTTTGGGACTAAGAAGTAATAGGAGTGTTTTGCCTTGTGTCGCCGCATCCCTTGGTGTCTTTGCCAGTTGTGTCGCTCCTGCCCCCTTCCTGACGGCCACACCACAGAGCGCTAGAGACTGGCACTTTGAAAGGGGTCCTGATTCCAGGAAGAAAAGCAAGCATGCTTGGGCTTTCCACGACTTTGGGAAGGCTACCCCGGGCCTGTCAGCCTCTTGGACCGCTTGCCATTGAGATGTAAGCTGTTGAAAAGTGAGCGAAAAAAGAGAGCGAGAATGTTGGCCTGGAGCTGAGATAATTCCAGGGCAACCAGGTATCCTACGGAGCCACAGAATTAGACCTTTTTCCTACAGAAGTTGGCTGGGCTGGGCTACAGATCAGGGCATTCTTGAGAGCGCAGTGTGTGGACGAGCAGCCACAAGCCACGGGGCCGTTCTCTCCATGGGCCCGTTGGCCTCCCATTCTCTTCCGCACTCAGTCAGTAGGACTTGCGGAGGAGAAGAGCCGAGGCACATGACCTTCCACAGCGGCGAATCGCTATCGCTGTTGCTTCCGCATGCGTCTGCCTTTTCGACGGTTAAACTCCTGTTAAGCCTCCGGAAATCTCTGACTTATTCTTGTTCTAATCCCATTTCTGATGCCTTGGTGAATCAAACCGATTGCTTCCTTGCCTGCAGAGGAAGACCGCGACCCCGCCTTGCCCTGAAGTGGGTAGGTTCATTTCCTAGTGTGGTGCAGTGGTTAAGAGCATGGGACTGGGACTCAGAGGATCTGGGTTCGCGTCCCTGCTCAGCCATGGAGCCCACTGGGTGACTCTGGGCCAGTCACAGACTCTCAGCCCAGCCTCCCTCACAGGGTTGTTGTTGTGGGGATAAGATGGAGGAGGAGAATGATGTAAGCTGCCTTGAGCCCTTTGTAGGAAAAAGGCAGGATATAAATCCAAAAATAAATGAAATAAATAAATAAAATAAATAAATTTCTCCCCTGCGTGCCACTGATTCCGTGGGCCTGGGTGTCACGGGGCATCTCCATGCAAGGACAGATCCAAGCCAGGCATCGCTGCAGCAGCAGGCAAACTGCAGGGAGAGCCCCAGTATAAAACCTGAATATTGCCAGCACGGCAGTAGTGTGGCCAAAAGGGCTTAGGAGTTATGGCAGCTAATGAACGGGACAGGAGCTGACAGGATACTTTGGCCGAGAGCCACCATGCATTTCAGAGCTGAGGCAGTCCTCAGCTCAGGCAGGGCGGCTGCTGGACTCCCCCCACCTTGCTGAGTCCGTGAGTGCGGCACTGAACACCCACAGAGGAACTGGAGTGGGTGGTCAGCCCCTGCCCAGGGCTGGGTGAGCTTCCCCCGACAGGTGGGAAAAGGATCCGTAGAGGTGGGCGAGGAGTAATTTAATCTGCAGGGAAGATCACTGTAACTCCACCACTCCTGGGAGTGGGGAAGCCACCGCCTGGACCGGGCCGCTGGGGGCGGTGAGAGAGGCTTCCTGCCTCCCTCCATCAGCGATTCTGGGAGAGGGAGAGGGAGAGCATACCGCACGATGCGCCTGTCTCCACGTTGCTCCGTCCCAGAACGGCCAACCTGCCTGGCTCAGGGGGCAAGTGCTGAGCCTCAGAATTGGGGGGCTCTGTGGAAATAGCGGTGAAGACGAAGTCACTTGGCTGCTCAAGTGGGAAAGCTTTTTCAGAAGCAGGAAACGTGGAGCAGGCAGTTCTCTGATTCAGCAAACAGACGGCGACAAAAAGGATGCTGTATAAGCTGCTATTGTGCTCCGAACTAACCCCATTCTTCAGATGCTGGGGCAGCACGACGCTGGCCGGGGCAGCACCCGACTTGGCCAGCACGGCCCCATTGGGAGCGTGAGCCAGGCACCCAGCAGGAGCGTCTCTCCTCCAAGCACTCAACGGGGGGGACGGGGTGGGGGAGTGACATTGGTCAAGGGAGTGGGACCCCATCCCCTGATGCCATCTGGCCCTGGACTGAAAAAATCCCCCCCCCCACGAACTGCGGAGGACCATAATTCTGGAAGCAGGGTCCCCCGACATGGTACTGCCCCGAACCGCGGTGCTGTCGGGACTCCGAGGTGCAAAGAGCTGCGGGCGCCCTTCGTTCTGCGCTCAGCCTCGCTTCTGCATTACCTTTGGTGATGCCCTGAAGCCTATCCAGGGCCCCCCATCCTTTTCGCCGGGGGACACGCACTCGCGCCCCCCTCCCTGCTGGCGTGCATCGGTGCTTTCTAAGCGCCGCGTTTTCCCCTCCGCGTGTCCAGGCAACCGCATCCACAGCCTCTCTCTTTCCTCAGATCCCACATCTCCTCTTTTCTTCTCACTCAGCTTCTCATTTCAGCTTCTCTCCAGGCCTGCCACCTGCTACATCCCCCGCTTCGCTTTCTTTCTTTATCTTTTCCCCCTTGGTGCACGTCAAGAGCTTTCTATCGATTGAAAAATTGCAAGAGACAAACCATTCTCTGCCACCGCTGCTTTCGCCCGTCAGCCTGCTAAGCTGCAATTCAAAGCCGTCCTAAAGTGGTCCATTTCCAGCCCGATGGGGAGCCCGGGCCGTGTCCTGTATTCTCCTGGCAGCTCTGCCTGCCCCCGTCCCGGTTTAACAGGACTGTTTTCTTGGCGGGGGCTTCTCCGGCGGGGGGCGGGTGTCAGGCATCAGCCTGTTCTCTGGAAAACATTTAGGTACAGACAGCAGAAGCTGGGAGAGAAATGCTCCCATTAACTGAGGCACAATGATTCACCCCGCAGGCTTGGTTACACAAACGCTTTCGCTCCGAGGAGGGGCTCAGACTGACCGCGTGCGCTTAGACGCCTCAAGTTTCTTTCATCCCCACCGATTGGCCCTGGGGGGCGGGGGGCGCTGCGTCTTGGAGCGGCCTCCGTGAGTGGCTGCCCTGCAGCTTGTGGGAGGAGGTGCCCGGGTCCCAGGGCCAGGCAGGGGGAAAGGGAAAGGGGGCGGCCGGCTGGACTTGGACCCCGGATGGAGGCCACTGGCATCAGAGGTTGGTTCTGTGTCGGCATGGTCCCCATGTCCTGAACAGCACAGCTGCACTAGAATTCTAGAATATAGAATAGCAGAGTCGGAAGGGGCCACGAAGGCCATCGAGCCCACCCCTCTGCTGTTGCAGGACACCAAGTCACACCCTCCCACTCAGATGCATCTTGAATGTCTCTAGTGTGGGGGAGCCCCCCACCTCTCCGGGCAGCTGGTTCCACTGCCGTATTGCTCGGGCAGTGAGGAAGCTTTTCCTGATGCCCGGCCTGAATCTGGGTTGCCACAGCTTGACTTGATTCTTCCGTGTCCTGGCGCAAGGGTCTTTCCCCAAGCAGTTTATGGGCACTCAGGAGCTTTTCCCCTCTGCGTCTTACGCACTAAACCAGCCATGGGCAACCTTTCAGCTCTGGGGACCGAGCTCTCCCTAAGCATTCCAGCCCCTGACCATGGGGGCTCCCCCCTTCCCCAGTTGCTTGGGCTTGGGACACTTGCCGACCTTTGCAGGTGACGGGTACTCCTCCCATTTCTGAGGTGACCTTCCGTTTTCCAATATTGGAGCAGAGCTGGATTCCAGAGGAGCTGCGACTCCATCAAGCGCTGCACTTCGGTTGGTCAGCAGTAGGAATGTACTAAAATTTTGCTTTTGCTTGGAAAATGTGGAAGCCACGGAAGCGTGAACATGGGAATCTGTGATAAATCCATTTGTGGGTGGGAATCCATCCAGTTCCCTGGGTTCAGCTCCCTGGACTTGGCTCCACCTTGCCAAAGCCCAAAGTCCAAGTTCCTGGTGGTAAGCCGTGTTTTCATGGGCTGTTCATGGACCACCTTTTGGCTGCACTCAGTTCCTAAGTGAGGACCAAGCAGGAGATGAAGTCCAGCAGCAGGAGAAGGATGGATTCCCGGAAGGCCCACCCCACAACCAGTCCCAAAGCGGCAAGAGCCAAGTGGTACTGGAGCGCCCTGGAGCGCGATGTGTTGGCAGCCACACATCGGTCTTTGGCGCAACTTCCCATTGTCCCAAAGGCACGGCTGCATACGAAGTTGTCCTTCAGCAGTCTCCAAGCCTCCTTGCCCTCTCGCTGTGCCAGACCAGGTCATTCCAGAGGCACGTGTCCGGCTTGAAGTGATGCTGTGCAGCACACGCCCCAACTGTTGCAGGAAGCGAGTGATGGCCTGCGCTTGGAATAACCCGCATGCAAGCCAGAAGCAGTGCCTGGGCTCCCTGCTGGCCACTGCTCTCTTGCATGTGGGGACAGCTTCCCCCACCCTGTTGCCCTCTGGATGCATCGCTCTGCATTTCCCAGCCGTTGACCGAAGATGCTGGAAGATGCCCCGCACCTCTGAAGCACAACAGGTCGGAGGAGGCAGTGCGGGAGCCTCTTCACTAGAAGCTCACCTGGGGAGCAGATGAGACGAGCTGCGTCTTGCAGTCGTCCTGAGAAGAGGGCGCTTGTGCAAGAGCTCCACGGTCTGACGTCTCTACGTCTGACCTGAAGGCAAGGAGACAAGCTGAGAAGCGACGGGACCACTGGTGGGGGAAGACCCATCTTGCATCCAGTCAGACAGGACTGAGGCCTCCTTATGGAGCCGCCGCCTCTCCGTGTCTCCCAGCGCAGCTGCTTTGAGTGGCTCGGGACCTGGGCCTGGCGGGAGGTCTGACTGCAAGCTCGGTGGCGTGATGTGACATCTTTGCAAGACCTTTTGAGGCAAAATTTTAGCCTCTGGCATGATTTGGATTTCACAATTCAAGAAGCTCAGTCTGTGGAGGTGTCCACATTATGGTTTGGCCAAATACTGCTGCATGACTTTCGATCTTTAGAGCCAGATGGATGTGGACAAAGTACTGGGCCAAGTTCAACTAGCATCCTATTTAATCATCCTTTTCCCCCTGTAATTTAACACATCTCGGAGGGCATGACTGGCTGGTTCCACAAGGTTATTTGTCTCTCCTTACGCGAGCCAGTGGTCGCCGCCATTTTGGGGAGAAAGCATGGTTGGACCGGAACCATAGCTGTGAGTCAGGGGCCACAACCTCTCTCCTAGGCAAGATGCTTCACTGCCATGCTCTGCCTCGAATTCTGTCAACTGCTTTGGGGGACAGCTTAGCAGCAACAGTGCAGAGACATCGCTCCAGAACTGGCCAAGACCAACTGGGACAGTCAACCCCTTCAGTTGACTTTTAAAGGGCCAGCGCTCTTGTAGGCATGGCTTTTCCTGAGGGATGGCGACTGGAGGAGTGAGGGAGCTGGTTGGGGTCCATGCTGCCAGGAGACTGGCCTCTGTGCCTGAGCCCAGGGGGCAGGGCAGTCCGCAGAATGTTCTCCACATCCTCTGGCCCTCAAGACTGAAGGTCATCCAGCAGCATTTGGCCAGAGAGTAATGCAGACACATGGACAGGCGGAGCAGCCTGGATTGTGAAATCCAAATTATGCTAAACGCTAGCCATTTTGTCATCAGACAGGGGATGTGTTCTCAGGCAGGAGTCCCAGTTCAGAAGGACTGATCCTGGCACACCCCCAGGGCTGCTTTTGCTGGAAGCTGAGCCATGAAAACAAGCAGGAGTGACCCCTCAGATCCAGACATCCACGTCCATTTCCTTCGTCAGTGACTCTGTTCGTTGCGTGGCTTGCACTGTCACCAGGCGTCGATCGCATCCTTCTGGAGAACTTGCCTGCTTTCGGAGGAAGCACGTTAAAGCAGTTTCGAGATGCTCCCCACTGTCCTAGGTGGCTGTTTCTAGAAGGGAGTGGTGGGGGTTCTGCTCAACCCGTAGCGTTTGTGCTTCCTGGTGCTGTTGAGCAGCTCTGTGAAACTGCTGGGAGGGATCGCCGGAGACGTAGGGTGCTGGGCCCTCCCTATGCTGATGGCACACGGCCGTCTGTCTTTCTCCTCCGATCCAGATGGGGCAACGCAGGTCTTCAGAAGCCGTGTGTGCCCTCAGCTGCCAAGGCCGAGGGCTGTGTGTGTGAGGGGGGCACTTTCAGGAGAGCCCCCCCACAACAGGAATGCCTTCCCCAGAAACGTCTGCACGGTACCTCCACTGTTATCTCTTTAGTGGCGGGCAATATCTTTTCATACTCTCGGGATTTTAAATCCTCCATATATTGCTGCTGCTAAGCTTTTGAAAGTGGTTCTCAACTGAAGACATTGATTGCTTTCTTGTGCCGTTTCTGCTTTAAGTGAACGCGATGTCTTTCTTCAGTGTCACCTTGAAAGCTGTTGGGTCCATGGCGACGAATGGCTCTTTCCAATAAAAGAAATAGCCAGAGTCCATAGTAGGGTCAGCCTTGAGAGTCGCTGGCCAACTGCTTATTCCGCATAGTGCCTCACGGGGCATTTGTGGGCTGCCTGCTCCGACGATCAGGCCTTCGAGGTCTTCGGCGTTGGTGGTCGCCGCTCTGCTTGCTGAGCTCCTGTGATGCAAAGCTCGTGTTGTTCCGCCAGTGAGATTAACCTCCCTACGAGGGTCTAATCACTGGAGGAGACCGTCATGCTAGGAAGAGTCGATGGCAGAAGGAGGACAGGAAAGCCAGATAGGGAGTGGATGGGTTTCGTTGTTATACTACCCAATAGCCGAGGCTGTCTGGATTGGTTAGCAAAAGATCAAAGCACCCAAAGCACACAAAAAATTGGCGCAAGACAATAAGACCACAGCAAGCACAACTGAGGTGCTTTGATCCATGGAGGAGTGCACAGCCTTGCGTTCACGGGACTGGAGTTTGGGGAGGCGTTCATGCACAGAGTGAACTCGATGGCCCGCAGCAGCAACAGTGCATTGAAGACAGAACTTTCCCTGGAAGCAACGGTGGTGAAACCAGAGCTATCACGAGAAAGCAAGACTCCCTGAAGAAGGCAATACTGCGAGGGAAAGGCAGGAGGAGTGATGCAATGAATGAGTCCACGAAGGAAGCCCCAGCCTTGAGTTTGCAAGAGCCCAGTAGGGCTGTGGAGCGCAGGGCATTGGCTTGCCATAAGTCAGACGACTTGATGGCACATCGCCCGCACAAGAGCAATGGGCCTCCCAGCTCGGCAAGTTACACCATCCCCGGAAGTAAGGCTGAACCACCTTTCTCTTGCGGGTGAGAAGAACGGCAGGTCACCCCGTTTAAAAAGCGTGGTCGTCTTTCTTTCTTGATCATCCCTCCATTCAGAGATCAATTTCTTTTCTGCATGCAGAAAACGAGATCTTGAGGTGATGGCAAGCTCCACTCGGGCTCCCTGTGGTCTGACAGGGCAGAAAGCTCATCGGTTGCCCGCATCCCCTGAAGCGGCCCTGCGTCACTGGGCCTGCTCCCTAGAAGGCCGGACGCATCCCAGCCGCGGCTTTCGCGTCCTGTGGCCTCCAGCACGGTGGGCTTGGGGAGGATCTCGGGAGGACGAGTCCTCCCGATCTGGCCCAACAGGTTCAAGTGCAGCTGGGATTCTCCATATAATCTCCCGGCGACTTCCCTGCAGGGTCAGCCTAGAGTGTTCTCCTTTGACCACTGCCTCATGTGGGAAGGGGTCTTGGTTGTAGCGAGAGGAAGGGGATTTCTTCAGTGGGGCCCCTTTCAAATCTGTCCTCAGCAGCAAATCAGCCTGCCCAGGGGTGACGACACTTTCTCACCCTAACTCAAAAGCAGGAAGCTTCAGGCAGACACGGCCTTGAATTGTCTTCCGCTGCTTCCACAATTACAACACTCTGTATTGCTGTGTGGAATTTGATTGTGCTATATATACGGTGGATGTGCATGTATCAGTGGTGGCGAACCCACGGCACGCGGGCCACAGTGGGCACGCAGAGCCCTCTCTGTTGGCACACAGCCAAGTCGCCCCAGCATCGCCCCAGCAGCCGAGCACCGGATAACAGCGCACATAGGGGCCATGCACATGCTCGCGATGATGTCACAAGCCACGACTCAGTAGCCACGACTCGTCCAAGCTTTCACATGGCCAGTCAGTGCACTGCCAAGTTCATATATATATATTTGCTTGGATGGCTGTGAGGTGTTTTTTCAAAACTAAAACCTCAGCTTTCAGGTGTTATTGCAGTGTTGGCACTTGCGATAAATAGGTGGGCTTTGGGCTGCAGTTTGGGCACTCGGTCTCCAAAAGGTTCGCCATCGCTGGCATATATTCATTAACGTCCGGTCCCAGGGCAGCCATCACATCCGAAGGGCATGCCGGCACAGCAGTGCCTTGGGAGCAGAAGATGCTTCCCTGGTCAGAGGCAGCTGCCTGATCAGTGAGGAACTCTGAACCGGGGAGACGGTGTTGGCCTGGGCAGGGAGTTCTGTGTCACATGCACTTTCCCTTGAGATGTTCCCACTCGTGGGACTCACAAGCCCTCGCAGGCCACCAAATTCGCCAGTCTGCTGGTGGCCTGGAACCCTGGCCTTCCTTCCATCCGTGTAAGCAAGTGCACAAAATCATTCAAAGCGTCCCCTCCCAACACCCGCAGCACTTTTCAAATTCGCAAGCAGTGCTCTCCGCCCCGAGCAGACCGAGCTGAGCGCTGCATTTCCCCCTTCCCCACCGAAGGGGGCTGGCAGGTTGGAGGCTCAGAACTGACAAGCCAAGCTTAACTTTTCATCCTGGGCACAGTGGCTGTTTCTCCCCTGCAGAGGGAAGGGCGCCCTGCTGTGTCCACAGCATTCTTCTGCCTTTTTCTTTTAACTGGAAAGTATCTGTCAGTCTCCCCCTTCAAAGGCAGGCAGAAAATGAAACCTGCCAGGGGACCTGGCCTGCTTCTCCTGGCCTGCTCAGGAGCAGACTAGATGTGGGTGAGTGAGGAGGAGGAGGCACCAAACGAGGGGTCCTGCTTCCTTGGGCTTACCGGCCCTGGGCACTGACCACATCCAGCACGTCCTAGTGTCGTGGGCCACGAGCAGATGTACGTGTGTGGAAAGTTAACTCAATTGGCCACTTGGGTGCTCTTCCTGGGGCTTTTGTGGCTGCTCGTAGCTCAGGCCACTAGTGGCTTAGAAGGGTTGAAAGGATGCTTATGGATCGGCGGGGTGTCAGCGGCCCCACACCCCTTGGATGCCACGCCTCAATGTGAGGGGGGCTCGGAAGCCGCAGAGGAGCCAGGAGCAATGCTGCTGGGGGGCCGGGCTGCCTCGCCGGGCTGGCCTCCCCCAAGGTGGGTCCCCCAGGGTGCAATGGAGGCACCGGACTAAGATGCATCCCCCCGCTTCTGGAGGGGCAGTCGCATCAGCCGAGGGGAAGGGATACCTCCAAGGGAAATTCAAGCCTAGACGAGGGACACTGACAGACCAAAAAGGGAGCATGCTATCCGACCAGGAGAGCATTAAGTGACGGTAGAAACGATGTGCGGAAGACCATACGGAAGAGATGAATGGTGACAGGCTCCTTTGAAGAGGAAATCCCATCATGGAGAAACTTGCAGCGTTAGCCGGTGAAGTGAAAAGCTGTTCTGAAAGCCCTTGGAAGGAACACAGTTCCCAGGCTAGATAGGGTACCAATGGAATTGGACTGAATCGTCCAAATCCTAACAAGAAAATGCAAATATGGAAAACAAAACCAGGGCCCACCGACTGGAAGCCTTCAGTCTACGTTCCCATCCCACCAGGAAGAGAGGCCAAGGAGTGCAGCCGCTATGGGACCTTTGCGCTCACTTCCCACGCGAGCAGCCAGGAATTTCACCCTGCCTGAAGCTGGAGCCCGAGGCCAGGGCTGCTCATCCCCGTGCATTCCCACGCCCTCTCTATGGGTGTGAATATTGGACAGCAAAGGACGCTAACGGGAAGAAGATCCATGGGCTTGGAACACGGTACTGGAGGAGAGCTGTGCCAATGCCCCGGACAGACACAAAGACGAACAAGTTTGTCCCAGATCAAGTCAAGCCAGAAGCAAAAATGGCAAAATGCAGGCTGTCATACTGTGGACGCGTCATAAGAAGACGGTCCTGCTAGGGAAAGGCGAAGGCGGAGACCGCAGTGAAAGGCCCACTCTGAGAAGGATCGATTGCAGAATCTGAATCTGCAAGAGCTGAGCAAGGCTGCTGTGGATGGCTGTTCCGGAGGACACTCAGTCATGGGGTTGCCATCCACTGGAGATGACGTGACAGCATGGGACGGAGGGGGTGGCTTGGTGTCCTGCAACAGCAGGTGACCTTCCTGGCCCCTTCCAACTCAACTCTTCCAGGATTCTGTGAGAGCAATATGGCAGTGGGACCAGCTGCCCAGACAGGTGGGGGGCTCTCCCACACTGGGGACATTCAAGGGGAAACTGGGCAGCCACCTGAGTGGGATGGTGTGAACTGGTGTCCTGCGACAGCAGGGGTGGACTGGATGGCCTTCCTGGCCCCTTCCAGCTCTGCTCTTCCAGGATTCTGTGATGCACAGAAACACCTTCTGCTCTCACTTCTGTATTTTATTATTAGCAATTGCATCTGTATCCAGAAATGTGCACGTTGGCTTTCCCTGTGGCATGTCTAGCGCTTCCCTGGGGCAGGCAGTGCCTCGGCCAGGAACCTTGGGGTGCCCCAGATGAATTTCTGAGGACCTACCAAGGTGTCCAACCCTCCCACTTTAAGAAGGGCACGTTTTCTTCCCAGCAGCTGGGATTGCTCCGGAAAGGGTTTCTGCTAATGCCGGAAACTCAGAGTTCAGAGGAGCAGTTTAAAGTGCTGGGGCTCGGAAAAGGGTACTTTTGAGAAGAGGATGGATGGATTGAAGAAGCTGTGACGCTACACCTCAGGACACCCTCACCCCTTTGCAGGAGCCCGGTTCACACACGTCTCTGCTCTTCCTGGAACACTTTTGCCTGATCCGGTGTCAAAGCCTTTCTGTGGCATCTCCTCAGAGTCCCGCTCTGTGAATTGCCGGCCTCATTTTGCATGTGGATTTCTCTTGGCACTGTTATTCTGCAGGTACCCGGGCATTTGAAAAAGCAGAAAGAAGCCAGAACTGGGCAGCTCCTGAAGGGGGGCTGTGGGAGTGGTGGAGAGGTCAGCCTGGGCAGCGGTGGGAAGCAGAGAGGCAGCGGGAACGGGAACGCTGATAGGGGCTGCGCACACGCCACACTCAGCTGACAAGGCCCCGTCGCAGCTTCGGTAGCAGCCGCCAGCGGCAAGCAGGAACAGTTGGCATTAAATTTAGAATAGAAACCAATTAAAAGATAACAAGTGAACATAAGAGAACATATGCTCAGGATAGCAAGAACCTCAGCGTTTAGAAAAACCATGACCTCCAGCGATCGCAGGGGAAGTTTAAATATTGTTCAAACGCCCCGCAAAAGCATTTCAAAGCAGAGCGATTTGGCTGCTGGAAGCCGCGTTGTCCTTGGCCGGGCAACTCGCATTAATGAGGGAGTCGGGTCAACCGGATGTTTGGAGTGAGGACCTTTGGAAGGTATTCCTGAGCAGGGCGAGGAATACCCAGTGCCAGGCAACATCCGCTTTCTGCACTGGGAGAGCGGGAACCACATTGCCTTCCCTCCAAGTCGTGGCCCAGGCGAGCGTGTGGATGTGCACATAGCTCTTCTCTGTTTGCACATCGGTGCCACAAGTGCAGTGGCCAGGTTTTGCATCCTGTATGGCTTCGCAGGACAGGACGTGCGTGTCAAGGGGGCAGCGGAAGGGGGCAGGAAGGGCAACCTGGTGAGCAGGATAGGAGAGGCAGAAACGTGCAGGAATCTCGGCCCACGTCGTTAGAGTGCCTGGCAGCATCCCACAACGCCTGCGCATCCAGGCAGCCTCCCTTTCCACAGGAGCCGGTCAGACTGGAGAGAGGCACGCAGGCGAGAGTGACGAAAACACCACGGGAGGCTCTGGATGACTGCATAGAAAGCTGCTCACTGTCCAGGCCTCCTCCCAGCCAAGCGGGCCTGGATTGCCTTCCCAGCCTGTCCTCGAACCTTGCAGTTGTGGTGCGAAATGCCCAGTAAGTCCAGAAGAAAACGGCTGCCACAGCAGGCAGGACCCACTCATGAGGCTTGGGTGAGCCACCAGTGCAGTGTGGATGGCCTCTTGCGTTCCGTCCACCTAGATTTTTGGAGCAACGCTAACGTTTGGGAATGCTAGTCCAGCGGGGAGGACGGTGGTGGTCTGGAGTAGGGTTGCGATGTCCCCCCAGGCCCTTGCAGGCTTCCTCCTGCTCAGTGCGGGTTTCCCACACACGCCCAAGCCAAGTCCATGCAGGCTGGCAGTTCACCAAGCCCTGCTCCAACCCTGAACGTTCCTTCAGAGCCTGGAGTTCATTCTCAAAGCGCCCGTCCGGATCGCCTCTGAAACCCTAACGTATTTGGGACCCGCGTGCTTGGAGGCCACCTCCTGTCACCCCCGGTTGTCCGAACTCTCCCTCTCCAGTCCCTCTGTCATCAGGCTGGCGGTGCCTGGGAAGAGGGCCATGGGATCGCCCTTCCAGGGAGGGCTACCCGGCCATCTTGACATCCTTTGGATGCCAGGCAAAATCTCTCTCCGAAGGTTAGTCTCAATCGTGGTTTGATTTATTTTGCTGAATGCTACAAGCTGAACTGCAGCCTCCACTTTTGCAGCCTGTTATCTATTCATTCTTCTTATTTTATTTAAGACAAGCCTGAGATGTTTTTTACTGAAGGATAGTCTGGTGTGACTAACAGCAGAGTTGCTTTGCATGAAAGAAGAGCAGTAGCAGCAGTCTTGGGAAAGCAGCAGAGCCTGGAGGGGGGTCAGGAAGTTCCCAGTCAGCTCATGTTGGATGTCCTTCCTACATGTCCATGGGGAAACATAGAAACAGAGCGAGTCAGAAGGGACCTCCCGGGCCATCTAGTCTGACCCCTGGCTCCAGCCGGCTCCACTCACGACATGCCTACCATGTGCATGTCCAGCCTATCCTTGAACACCCTCACTGATGGGGCCTCAACGACCTCCCCTGGAAGCCCATTCCACACCCTCGGGGTCCTGACTGTCAGGAAGTGCTTCCTGGCACCTAAATGGGACCTGGGTTCCCTGAGCTTTGCTCCATTGGAGCGCGGCCTGCCTTCCTCTGCAGGGGAGAACAGGTCTCTACCCATCTGCATGGGAAGACTATCATGGCTCGATTCTGAGCACCCCCTAAAGCTGCGCATGGCGCAGAAAGGCCCAGGACGTGACTGCTTGCTTTTCTTACGTGTGAGACACCCCTGCCCGCTTTCTGGCTGCAGAGGGAGAGCAGAAAAGGAAGAAGGAAAAAGAAGGAACGGACCCAAGCTGCAGGGCACCAAGCTAGACTTTCTCTGTTGCCTCTTAGTTCCCGGAAGCATGTGGAGCTGATCCTATTATCTAGCAAAGATGGAGAATTTTGTTTCAGTTTAGTTTTGATAAGAATTGAGAAGTTCCTCCTACTGTGGTTCAAAAAGTGTTTTTTAAAAAAGACAAATGGAAAACTGACAACGTTGTTTCTCCAGGTCCAAGAACTTGAACGTTTTGCTCCTAGAGGTCTGTTTTGGGATCCCTGGGCATTCAGCCATGCCAATGATTGCTCTAGGGATATCTGTGATTTTATGATTGGATCCTCATTTTCACCAGCAATCAGGCAAGGAGCAGGGGCATCATGGGGAATAAAAATAAAATAGGGGTACCAACTGAATGTGGCTGGTGCTGATGGGGAAGATGTAATTTCAGTTTGACTTGATCAGAATTTACCAATATTTGCGAAGCTCTGTGCAACACCGAATGTTCAATTTATAAAATCTTCATGCTGGAGAAAGCATAATTGATAGATTCATTCTCCCTGTTGAAGGCTGCCATGGCTGTTTTCAAAATGCAAGATGGGAATTGATTGCTATTTTCCTTCCCCAGATTGGCATTTGAGGCGTTTTAACTGTTTGTGCAAATTATTAAAGCATTAAAATAATCCTAGATGCGTCGGTACCGCAGCAGCGGGACGTGGATTCTGCCTGCAGTGCAGCCTTGGAATTGAATCTGCACTTTTGCCTTGTAAGTTTAAAGCACCCCGAGGACCGTGAGGGTCTGCTGAGAGGCCCCTCAGGACCGAGGTCGCCCCACCAAGCCATCCTGGCCCCCGTGGGACTCTTGCCAAGGTGGTGGGGCAAGCTGCCATTACGGCAGAGCAGGGGAAGGAAACCAGGACGTCACTCCTGTATGTGGGACCATCGGACCGCACTTTTCAACGGTGTCAAAAGCACCCCTTAATAAGCTAGTGGGGGAGGTTTGGCGTCTTCCGAATGCCCCTCTTTCGTGCGTCTCTACCGGTTGCAGCCTCTGCTACTCCGGGTCACTGTCGCAGCTCCTGGGAACGTCGAAATCTGCCCCACCAGGCAGATAATGGGAGCGGCAGCCTGGCGATTCGTGGCATCGCTGCTCCATCTAGTGGCCGGTGCGAGAAAGGCACCCTTCCCCATCGAAGGCAGCGCTTCCCTTTCCTCACCGTCGGACGCACAATTGTGGCAGCATTGCTGCGTGCAGGAGTAGCGCCGTGGCGGCTGCTGACGCCGATCCTGAACCGCCGCTTTGCAGCACTGGCTTCACTTCGTGCACTCCTCTGATGCCAAAAGAGCCGCGATCCACGCTCCCGGTGTCCTTGCCTGCAGGCGTGTGAACGCGCCTTTGGCTGAGGAAGCCAGCAAAGCAGAGATCCCGGCGGAGGGAGCGCCGGGTTCAGAGCGGATGAGGCGATGCACTTCGGCGGGGTGGGGAGATGGCCTCACGGCTGAGAATGCAAAGAACGAGAGTGCTCCTGTCGCTATAAATGTTTGCAGAAAAAGATGTTGATCAGTGACTCCCTAGCGCTGGACTAAGAACAGAATAGACTAAGACAGAGTTGGAGAACCGTGACTGGCCCAGTGTGTGGTGGGAAGGCTGGGCAGGGCTTGGCAGACCGTGCCGCCGGGGCGGGGGGGGGGGTCTTCAAGGTTTTGTGTCCTGACATGGGCCGTGAAAAGAGCAAAACTGCTACATTTAGAGGTGGAGGGGGGCAGATTACCCTGAAACCTGAATAGCCAGACTCCTGAGCCAAGGCAATGCGGGGAGGGGGGAAGTCCACAACGAGCCCCCTGCTATGGACTTCTGGCCCATGGCCGCTTGTTGCAGAGTTGGAGTTCGGAATACAGAGCCTAAAAACAGGCCGTTGCCTTGGATCCTGGCGATGATGGATCCCAGCATGGAGAGCGATGAGGGGCATGCAGGAAGGAGGCACGGGAAGGGCGTTCTGCTAAGAGTGTGATTGTGCTTGGCTTATGACCCTGGAAGTCCAGTTGGCCACTGACCTTGCAAGCCCCTGGCTTAGGGCCGGTGACTCGGAACTGGTGGAAAGACTCAACAGGGCTCGGAGAGGCTCGGAGAGATCCAGAACAGGGAGGAGCACGTCAACCCAAAGAGAAGGCTTTCGCTCACAGTGTGATTGGGTTGCCCATCGGAGTGGGACCTGTCTGGGCAGCTCCTGAGGGCACATCACTGGGACCTTGAGAGACCCTGATTCCCAGGTTTCATCTTCTCCCATTTGGATAACTTGGGCATTTGTGGCCATGTTGCTTACCGGAGAGTCTTCCCAAACTAGATGCATAACAGTTTGTTTGTTTATTTATTTATTTAACAAATTTGTATGCCGCCCCCTTGCAAACAAGCCTCAGGGCGGCTAACAGCACAGAAGAATACAATTTAAAAACAATACATAATTTAAAACTGGCCCATCTCATTAGAACTCATGCAGTTCTCGTATGTGTTCCCCAGGAGTCAGTTTACAGGCTGCTCTGTGGCCTTGCTGATATTAAGGACAGTCTGGCCATGGAGCCATAGGCTGGTAGGGTCGGAAGGGGCCGAAGGGCCATGGGGCCAGCCCCATGCATCCCCTTTGCAGCTGGCTTCATTGCATGCTTTCCCCATCCAGTGCCGACCTGAATCCTTGTTGCGCGAGGGCCCCATCGCCGCCTCCCGCATCTGACATTTTTCCGCGCTGCCCCTTTGGATGCTGTATCTGCCTATGTTCCATACATGTTTTGCCTGGAGACTGGAAAACCGAGCGTGATCGTCCTAGCTAAAATAGAACGGGCTCAGGCTGACAGTTTCTTGAGAAGTTGTGTGGTCCTTGAACCACGAATCAGCTCTCACCATCTTTGCTTTAAGCATCCGGTTACCAACTCGGCCGTGCCCTCCTTTGTTCCCACCGATAGTTGCTGGCAGCGATGCGGAGCTGTGATGCAAAGAATCAGTTCAACGTTTTGGCTTGTGTCAACAGGGCGATTGCACCGTGTCTGGAGAAGCAATGGAATAATTCTTCTTAGAATCGGCACATCTGTCTACAGCGCTGTGCTTAGAATGTTACTTTATAGCAAAAAACCAAAGGGTGTATTAGTATTATGCCTTTATTAAGTCAACTGACATGTCACACAGATGTGCCAGATGTTAGAAAAAGCAGGTTGGGAGTGCAGGAAGAGAAAGAACGTATGATCTCTGCAGAGCCAGCGTCCTGAGAGGACACATTGGAGGAGAACCGGTGGATGCTCAGTGCCAGTAGGCCAAATGGGAGCACGGCAATGGCAGTGGTGTTAAACCAATGCAGATTTGGGGATCCTTCTTATGGCCAACCTAAACAGTGTTTACAAACAGCGTCATATGTTCCATGAAACAAGGTATAAGTTTTCTGAAAGAGGCTGAACATGTTTAGTCAGCAGTGGGGGAAAGATGCCCGACAGCATATCGAAACATGCTAGAAGCATGTCAGGAAAGCGAGTCCTAGCAAAGGCCTCCCAGCATGCTCAGCCAGCTACAAATGCCCCTCTGGATTCTTTGGGGGAAGGCGCAAGAACAACATGAGCTCCGCAGGCTGATAGGACAAGTTGTCCTGCTCTGAAAGGCACGCCTTTCCCCCAGAAACACCCGCACATCCCTCCTGGGTGCAGGGTCTTAGTTCCGTGTTTTGTGCCTCTGAGAGACTGGTGTGGAAACGAGCCGGGTTCCCCCTCTGGCCTGATTCCGCCCAGTGCTGTTCCTTGCAGGCAACTCCCCCTCGGATGAGTCTGAAGAACGAGAGCGAGATCCTCGTGTCCTGACCTTCCCGGAGTACATTGCCAGCTTGTCTGAATCCGGGACCAAGCGCATGGCGGCCGGCGTGCGCATGGAGTGCCAGAGCAGGGGCCGCTGCCCGTCATCCTGTCCTTTGTGCCACGTGACCTCCAGCCCAGATGCGCTGGCGGAACCCATCCTGCTGGAGGTGACCAAAGCAGCGCCCATCTACGAGCTGGTCACCAACAATCAGACGCAGAAGGTGAGCGAGAGGGTCGGTGCCGGGGGTGGGCTGCTCGAAGCCCCCGTGGCTCTCCAGAAAGGACGTTCCTTGCGTGGGGGGCAGAGGGTTCCCCCCAAGCTTTCCTTCATCATGCCATATTGGCAATGCCTTGATTATTTGGAGAGGGGAAGCTGGTGGAAGTGGAGAAAGAAGAGCAGGAAAGCAGATGCTAATGCGGCCAAGCTTCTTTCTAAGCTTTCGAGTCCCCTAGAAACTTTATTGAAACAGGATGAGATTCTTGGAATAGCGAATGCACCCTCGGCTCGCTTTGGGATGAACTCTCTGGGAAATCCACGGCAGGCAGGTTTCCACAGGCCTTCCAATGCAGTGACTGGAAACGGGCCATGCCAGATATTGGGGCGGGGGGGGGGGCAGCTCTGGAAGGGTGCACAAAATCGCTGTGCACATTGAGAACTGAGATCTCTGTGCATAAAACGTGCTTTGCGCAACGTGGGCCTTTCACGGCGATTGCGGTCCAGTCGAAATTTGCACCAACAAGGCTGTGCTGTTTTCAATGTTGTATCACATTTGCAAGTGTACTCTCTTGCTAAATATTCTTTTCGGCTTCATCCTCCGCATACTTTAAGGTTAGTCTGCCATCTTTCTACTTCAGAAAGAACTTGTCCTTGTCAATTTTGTCCCGTTTGGCATCAGAACTATGGTTTTCTGGTGCATTTTTAATTATTAGTTAAAAGGTAAAGGATTCCCCTTGACATTAAATCCAGTCATGCCTGACTCTTGGGGGCGGCGCTCATCTCCGTTTCCTACTGTTTTCAATTCGCATGGTTTCTGCAAATGGAATAATAATTTTTAATCTTTTTCCCTGCAATCTTCCCAGCAATGTTATGGATGCAATATCTGATTCCTTTCCATGATGTTTTTGTTCTGACAAATACTATTTATTGCATTCCCTTTCCTAGCATTGCACTATGAAGGGAATGCTAGAAGCATGGCTGGACTTGCGGGCAGTCAGCCAGTTTGAGTCAGGACAGTGACGGGCTCCAATTTTCACAAGTTTGAGATGTTCACAGATGTTGACCTGTAGTATTTGTGCCAACTTCTAGAGCTTAAAAGAAAACTTGTGCATGTCATGGCCCATTTTCAGAACTGGAAATCCAGTTGCTGACTTGAGTTCCATCCGATTATGTCAACACCAGGATGAGGGTCATGGAAAAGAATCCAGCGGGCCGGCTCAGGAAAATCAGTCAGATGTGCGCCCTGCAAGCAGATCCCTTGCCCATCCCTCCGTACGCATATGACACATTTCTCCCCAGAAATTAGGATTCTGCATTAGAGCAGGTTTTCTGCGAAGCGGCACTGCTCCATTAATGACATCACCGCTTGGATGCTTTTTAAATTGCGATAGCGATCAGAGCGTCTGTGTGCGTTTTCTGGAATTTCCCCCGCACACCTTCCCCGCGTACTGCTGTGCTCACTCAAACAATGCCGAAGGCCACACGACAGGGATCCTCGTAATTGGAAACGACGGTGCTTTTCATCAGTGCTCGTATGCACCTCTTCTGCAGAAATGACCTGCAAGAGGGGCAAAGAGAACGGCTCATGGGCCAACAGCACGCCCGAATTCCAAAATTTGGTCCAAGCTACACCAAAAGACAGACAGAGTGGGGCGAAGGGCAGTGCTCGCCCGTGGGACCAGAGCCCGGTGGAACCGGGGGGAGCTGCTTGACCCCAAATCTTTGACCTCTCGAGATGCTTCGCTTGGGAGGCGAAAGCACAGTTGTTTGGAAAATCCGGGTGCTTTCAAGGGGCATGCGCTGCTTTGAGGTGGAGCCGGGAAGATCAAAACTCCCATCGGGGTGCCGGTGGTCCTTCCGCCATGGAGGCGTCTGTGCATTGCCTGCTTGCTCCACGGCTTGGCAAACATGCTCAATTTCACAGCGGGGCTCTCAGGGTAGGAAGGCTCTGAGGGGCTCGGAAGTAGGAAGTCCTGCCCTGACGTTCAGTGGGCGATCTGGAAACTGCTCCAGGCCTCTCTGTCAAGGAGCTGCCCCGAATACAGAGTCCCCATGACATTCCTTTCCTTGCTGGGTTATTTATTTATTTAAAGCTTTTCTGTACTGCCCAACTACAACCGTCTCGGGACGGTCTTACAATAAAAACAGACTAAAATGAAGCCTAGCATCCAATAAATCCAGTAAATCAAACCCACATGAAAACCTAATCAACCTTAAGATAATGGGTGAATAAAAAGGTTTTAGCCTGGCTCTGAAAGCAATACAGAGTCGTTGGCAGGCGGACCTCTCTGGGGAGCACATTCCATAGCCTGGGTGCCACCACCGAGCAGGCCCTGCTGCAGGCATCCACCCTCCTAATCGGCTTCAAGGAGGGCTCCCGAAGACGGGCCTCCGTGCCACATCTGAGGGGCAGGCAGGCGGGTGGCTTGTTTGCTTCTCTGCCGCCCAGTGGGCTTCCTCTGTCCTAAAGAGCACCGCTGTCTGACCACGTACGCCTTTTGGAAGTCAGCCGGGCCTTTTCCCACATGGTTCAGCATATAACGTGGGTGAATCATGAGCCAGGAAGTCCAGGGTTCAAGTCTCGCCTCAGCCCTGCACTCACAGCCTGAAATGGCCCCCGCAGCTCATTCTGTCTCACAGCCAACTTCCCACACCCCACTTGCTCTGCAGTGTTGTTGCTGCAATATTGTGATTCGAACCCCTTTGGATGCCCAGAGACATTTTTAGAGGAAATGTTTGCCACCGTCTCACTTTTCTGAGTATGCTCCAGGAAGTGTCTGCAAGTGACCCCCCTCCTGCTCCGGGGTGCCGCCCACCCCCCTCACAAACACAAACTTTGGCCACAGCGGTATTGAAGGCTGAGCACAGGGAGCATTTGCCCTCACTCCGCATTGGCTTTCTTGCCATCTTTCTGATGGATTGGCTTTCGTTCCTGTCAAGTCAGATCAGAGCGAGGGCAAAACTTCCTGCCTGTGCTGGGCATCATGATGGAGAGAAGGGGGAAAGGTGCCCTTAATGGCATTGCAGAGTGCGTGAGGACCGTTCCCTAAAGGGCTGCTCCCGTGAAAAATCTCTCGAAAGGGACCCCTGAGCAGAAGTCTCTGAGTAACAAGCTTGGCGGGGGAGGGCAATGGCGACAGCCTTCCTGATGCTTGCTCTGTGCTTTTTCTCGCTCTCTGTCTCTCGCAGCTGCTGCAAGAGGCCACGATGAGTTCGCTGTGGTGCTCGGGCAGCGGGGACGTCATCGAGGACTGGTGCCGCTGTGACTCGAGCGCGTTCGGTGCCGACGGGCTCCCGGCCTGCGCCCCGCTCCCACACCCCATGTAATGCATCCCAGACCACAAACTCGCAGGATTAGGCTTTTGCTAGCTGCTCCGGGGGGAAGGAAGCCTTGTTGCAGCCTTGACATCTCGGGGGAAACGGGGGCTGACGGCCGAAGATCTCGCTCCCCATTCAGCTCCCTGCACAGGCCAGGGGATGCTCCGCGTGCCCCCAAGGTTGCCTGGGCTAGCCATGCATCAGTTCCTCCCCCAAGTTAAAACAAAGTCTCTTCCCATGGATTCCATGAAGTCCTTTTCTCCCCTTGTTTCCGAAGTGCTCAGCACACAGACTGTAACCTTCCCTCCTTGGGGGAAGCGGGAGGGACGAGCTGCTTCAGCTGGGCAACAGTCTCTTTCCCACAGCAAAAGCAGCTCTTCTCTATGGACCGAGCGAGGGAAGCAGCTCCAAGGGATTCATCCCCAGGGCTCTTCCTACTAGCTGGAGGCCTTCGCATGGCTCCAAGAAACCATCTTGGCCTGTGAACAGCGGGAAAGCATCCCCTGCTGGACATCAATAACCTCCTCACCGTTTTTCCAGAACAGCCTATTTTAATACACCATATTAAACTGTTTTTAGTAGCCCTATTTTCATCTGGGAATGGTCAAGCCCATCCCGCAGCAGTAATGAGAGGCCAGGGCAAAAGCAATTTTGCTTGAATTTGGGTGCCCGGGAGAGTCTAGAGTCGGTCTAGACAGCCATGGGATGGCCAAGGCCCAGTTCTGCCACAGGCTCAGGGCCAGGCTCCCCTCCCCGCTCCAGCCGGATGCCCACAATCCTTGGCATCCAAGGATCATGGGAGTCATGCCGGTCCCCACGCCCGCCGCCTTCTGATCCTAGCAAAAGCATTACAGGAATGCTTTCAATAAGCACAAGCCAAACAACAGAAATAGGCAGGCTTGTTAAAATAATGTTCTTTTTGAAGTCTTAAGAATATATAGCCTTATAAAGGCAGGATTATCAAATGCATGCAGTAAAGCTTTAAGATGAGAAATGAACTTCAAATGCATATTACGTGTATGTGGAAGCAGGAGTGGAACGATTTGGGATATATCTTGTTTCCTGGCCAGTTGTCTTGAACACTGCAAGATAGCTTACAATGCAGAGGGTCATGGGTAGCCCTAGGCCATTCCTGCCCTCCCCTTCTGTGTGTGTGGGGGGGAGGTTAGACTGGCCCGGGCCCAGAGCAGCCCCAGTGCAGAGCTAATCCTAGAAAAGGTGCCCGGGTCTTCCGCAGCCCTGCACTTCCAGCGTCCTGCTTGCCGAGAAGCGACGCACCGGACCTGTTCCGAACCCTTCCGAGGGCAAGATAGGGAGGGAAACGGGAGAGGCCTCGTGCGGGTGGCTCCTTGCCTGACCCCCGCCTTGTCCTCGCTGCCCGCAGGCTGAGACTGTCCACGGCGCACGAGCCCAGCAGCTCCCTGGTGGTCCTGGCGTGGGAGCACTCGGAGCCCCCAATCGGGGTGCAGATCGTGGATTACCTCATCCGCCAGGAGAAGGTCACGGACCGCCTGGACCATTCCAAGGTGGAAACTGGTAAGTGCCGCGAACTCTTTATGCTCGTTGGAAAGCAAATCCGGTTTTGTTTAGACAAAATAAAGCGCCATATTCAGTTCCAAAGCCACAGCTTAGCAAGGAATTATGTCCACGGCAACCTCCAAGAGGATGGATATGCCTGAGACATGAAGTGGGGACTGCGCTCTCCCGTAACCTGCAGCCTGCATGCCGCGGCCCCTCGCGAGCCCCGCTCTGCAGCGGCTGTTCAGGTCCTTGCAGGGGAGTTGTTTCGGTAACGAGGTTAAGATGAGTGCCTCTCGCTCAGTGCATTCCCGGAAGATTACAGGGAAAATAATGATGGAAGACATGGAACCGCTTGAGTGCGCTTGTTTTATGTTTCTGCTTCGTGCTGAAGAGGTGGCCCAACGCCATTTACCATATTTTTTGCTCTATAAGACGCACTTGTCCCCCTCTCAAAAGGGGAAATGTCTGTGTGTCTTATAGAGCGAATATGTGTGTGCAGTAAGTCTGCCAGATGTGCAGCCCAGGGGGAAGTGATGGGGAATGTGCCTGTGATGATGTGCCCATTCGATTCAGAGTATTTGTTTTCTTGTTTTCCTCCTCTAAATACTAGGTGCGTCTTATGGTCAGGCGCGTCTTATGGTCAGTGAAAAATACGGTAAATGTTGCAATTTAGGATGGAGAGGAGCTCGCCTCCCAGCAGTGCAGAGAAGCAAAGGAAGAACAGACCATGCATGTTCCTTCTGTGTGTGCATAGCTAGGCTTGAGGTCAACAGAGATGCACCTTTTGCAGTAAATTTGCAGATTCTTTCAGGCATAGTTTGATAATGTAAGGAAAGGCAATAGTCTCAAAGAAATGCAAGCTGGGGGCTCAATAGACCAGGGTTGAGCGGAGGTGGCCGGGAAACGCCTCCCTGGATTCCGTAGCCAGTGCCAAATTGGCTGGGAAGATTCCCAGAGAAGTCCAAACCTTGTCGCTTGAACTTCTGTGCTTCCTCCAAATCCAAGGAATATCAGTGCAAACAGAAGGTGCTCCGGTGGGCAACCCTGTGCGTTCCCTCCTCTTTTTTTCCACTGTTATTTAGGGAAGTCGGAGGGAAATGACTTTGCACGTACAGCCCATTTTAGAAACCCGGGGAACTCCCCTGCCCTTCCCCGCACTGCGTGTGCTCCGGTTTGGCTGCACATCGATTCCACATTGTCTGAGGCTTTTCACGTCAGGAGTGAGCACCTGGTTTGCAGCTGTTTTGGCCTGCATGGCCCATCGGCCCCAGCCAGCATAACCAGGGATGCGGATGCTGGGAATTCTACACTGGAAGCACTGGAGGGTCCCAAGTTGCCCGTCCTAGTTTTGCATTCTGCTCCCCCAGGAGCAGTGGAGGAGACTTCTGTGGCCCGCGTGGCCAGTTTGCAGAACGCGTTGCGACTCGGCGCCCCCCCAGCCATTCCGAAGTGGCTTCCTGTGGAGCACCGACTCACTTGGGCGCCACTTGAAGCTTCAAGTAGTGCAGAATGCAGCTATGAAGTGCCTGAGCAAAGCAAAGCCGGAGTGCAACAGACCGGTGTTAGCAAGCCCAGATTTGGAGCATGCAACACCACGCTGTTATATTCACGCCAGAAGTGCTGGTCTTGATCTTTAACATCCCAAACCATGTGGGATTAGGGAGCCCGATGGACGGCCTCCACCCACAGGAGCCTATGCACATGCTTCCGTCTGCCAGAGGTTCCCCTTCCCTTTCCCACTTGCACGTGCCTTCCCTATGATCAGATAATGGCTGGGTTACCTGTTCCCCTAGAGACGGTGCTGAGCTTTGTGGACGACATCATCTCTGGAGCCAAGTCACCCTGCGCGATGCCAGCCCAGGTGCCTGACAAGCTCTCCACGACCATCTCCTTGATAATTCGCTGCCTGGAGCCCGACACCACCTACATGTGAGTGCAACTCCAGCCGCTGCCTTGCCTGAATTCATGCGGCCAGCAGAATGAGGATTCTGCGGCGCATTCTGCAAGCTTTCGGAGCACACAGAACTCTTTCTCAGACTACCTGCAGGGGGCGCTGTCTGGTTCATGCAAATGGCAGTCCGGCACAGATAAGAGCCGTGGCAGCTTGTTGGGTCTTATGAAACAGGGGTTTTCATGGCCCAGTCACCCTGGTCTGTTTAGGACTGTTCCCACCCATGATGGGTTGTCCTGCTCTCGCCCAGCGCAGCAACGTCGTCATGGGCTCCTGGGAAAGGACTTTTTTGCAGCAAAAGCCCCTCGCCGCTTCTGCTGAGCTCGCCCAAGTCTCTGCCCCGGCAGCCAGTCCACCACCTGCCCAGAAGGCACCTTGGGGAGGCCAGCACTGGCCCGCTCTCCCCACTCCCGTTGCAAGCCCTTGTCGCTCGCTGCGGCACCCCTTCCCCCTTCTTCGATGGGGCAGATTGGCACAGCATCTGGAGCGATTCCCTTGTGTCGCCCGGGCACTGGAGGGGCTGTCAGTGCCGCTCACGGGGGATATGGCAGAGGGCAGTTGTCACGCTCAAAAGGGGAAAGGTGGGTAGGAGCTGTGGTGAGAGCCACAGGAATGAGGTTCGAGGAGAGGAGAGGAGAGGAGAGGAGAGGAGAGGAGAGGAGAGGAGAGGAGAGGAGAGGAGAGGAGCAGCTTCCACCCCAGGTGCTTGGGGACTCCTCCTGGACAATCCACAACAAACCCGATTGTCTGTCAGGCACACTGCAGGTAGTTCTGCAAACAACCGACCCCCCAACTTACGAAGGCATGCAGACTCCCCCATAAAGTGAGTCCCTGCTTCTCTTGATCTTCAGCTTGTTTCAGGCTTAATTTGCCCCGGATTTTGTAGCTGCGCTGCACCAGGGCAGATCGCAGGGTGGGTTGTCTGGGGGCTTGTTGCTTCTTCATGTCCAGGTGAGTAGGCAGCATTACAAACATGTTCAGAAAAGAGCAAGAAACCTGGGCAGGTGTCACTAGGGAAAGGATGGTGGCCAGGGCTTGGACTGATGGTCCTGCGAGCACGAAGCATCTCGGAGACCCTTCTCAGCTCCAGCAAAGCCTCTGCCTTCTCCCCAGTTCACTGCCTTCTTCCCTTTCAGAAATGGGAAGCGTCCAAATACCTGCAGGGCAACAAGCTGCCCACTCCTACCCTAGAAATGAAGCAGCTGCCGCGTTCCAAAATCGGAATGCGCTCAGGCCATTTCTGTGTCTCGATGACACGGATATATTGCTGTTCTCCCCTTTTTGTGCCTCCCTTTAATCCGCCGGTTCTCCTGGGTCATCCAATACTGACCAGCGTCACTCTGCTCCAGCGTCAATCGTGGCGTCGTTTGCTGATTTGTGGGCTTACATGTTTAGGTTACGTTGGCTTGGATCTGCGGTTAGTCCTGTGAGTCATGCTTAAAGTAGACCCATGGGTATCGAAGGAACTTCAGGCCGGCGCGGCAAAATTGAGGCGTATTGGTTTCACTGTGTTTGATCCAAGCACGAGTGAATGCGGATCCAACCCGGAGTTTCTAGTCTGTTTGCTGTGGGTCGCTTGTGTTTCTGGAGGAGCGTCCCGTCTCGCAGGAAGGACGGTGGTTGGTTTCAAAACGGGGTAACATGCGAGGAAGGGGCCAGCCCAACGTGATGTGTGTGGCACAGCCACACACTTGCTGACGTGGTCTGCACTGCTTCTGTCCCCAGGTTCACCCTCTGGGGCGTGGACAACACGGGAAGGCGCTCCCGATCGAGCGACGTGACTGTGAAGACCCCTTGTCCGGTGGTGGATGATGTGAAAGCCCAAGGTAACCCTGGGAGGGTGGAGGCAAGAACCGCAGGGAAAGGAAGGAGCAGGTGACTTGGGCCTGCACTCCTGGTGGGATTCTCACAACGAGCTGGACAAGGGGCTGCCCGGGAGCTGCACGGCCTGTGAACAGGTGGGATCACACCATTCGGAGGGAGACGCACTGGTTGCTTCTGGTGCAGGTTTTCATCCGCCTTGATGGAGGAGGCTGGGCGTGACGGAGCTCTGGCATGAAGCATCAGCCCTGGCCGCCTCCCCTCCCGGTCCCGCTGGCAAGCCCCTCTGCTCACACCCTCAAGAGCTGGCACAGTTCTTTCTGGGCTGGGTGCAGAGGGGACAGGGGCTTGGCCCGTGGAGTCCCAGCAGCAATGCCACACGACCTTGGAGCTGAGATGCCGGTAGGACCGGGGCCACCCAAGCCCAGGGCTCGGCGCTCGCGGAGGATGCCCCTCGAACCCTGCTTGCTCTGCGTGGAACCAGGTGCAAGTCACCCTTTTGGGCCACAGGCACACTGGGCCGCCAGAGGCCTCCTGGGCACCCACACAAAATGGCTGCCATGGCGGAAGGCCACCATGGCAGCCACTTTGTGTCACGGCAGAAGGCAAGTCAGCCGTCCAAAAGATGAGCAGAAGTGGACCCTGACCCCCGACCCATGAAGCCCTCGGCTCTCAGCACCAGCAGCACGCGCTTTCACAGCTGCCCCAATTCTTATTTATTTATTTATTTATTTAAAGCTTTTATATACCGTCCACTGCAAGCATCTTGGGACAGTATTACAATAAAAGCAACACAAAATAAAATACAACACAAGCATCCAAACTTCCAGTAAATAAAACCCACCTTAAGACCTATTAAACATTAAAAATAATGGGGAAATAAAAAGGTTTTCACCTGGTGCCGAAAGGAATATAATGTCAGTGCCAGGCGAACCTCTCTGGGGAGCGTATTCCACAGCCAGGGTGCCGCCACCGAGAAGGCCCTTCTCCGTGTAGCCACCCTCCTACTCTCCTTCAGGGAGGGCTCCCGGAAAAGGACCCTCACCCCGGATCTTAAGGGGTGGGCAGGCACTCAGGGAAGGAGGCGCTCCTTCAGGGTAAGGGAGTGTTTTAATGAAAAGCAAAAGAGAAGACAGGCAGCTGGGGTGGGCTGGCTTGCCGGGCGGCACGAGGACACGTGCCCCGTTTCCCCGTCCCTCCGCGGTGCTTGCGAAGTCCCTCCGCTCTGCTTGTTTCGATCCAGAAATCGCGGACAAGATCTACAACCTCTTCAACGGCTACACCAGCGGGAAGGAGCAGCAAACCGCCTACAACACCCTCCTGGACCTGGGCTCCCCGAGCCTCCACCGTGTCCTGTATCACTACAACCTGCACTACGAGAGCTTCGGGGAGTTCACCTGGCGCTGCGAGGACGAGCTGGGGCCTCGGTAAGTGGGGGGGGGGGGAGCGTAGGGCTTGCTGACGCGCCGTCCCCCCTGGCCCGGACATCCCGAAATGGGGCCGGTGCCAAACACGTGCGCACATGCCACAGCTGCAAAGTGGCGGAGCGTGGCCACACGGTGGTCAGAGAGAGGGCTCAGGTGGGATTCATTCTCCCTTAGGCGGTTCGAATGAACTGATGAGAAATGTTTGGAGGCTAAAATTTGGAAGTGGCAGTGCTACTGAGGGTGTGGAACGGGCTTCCCCGGGAGGTGGTAGAGGCCCCACCTGTGCGGGTGTTCCAGGACAGGCTGGACATGCACATGGCGGGCATGTCATGAGTGGAGCCGGCTGGCGCTGGGGGTCAGACTAGATGGCCCGGGATCCCCCTTCTGACTCGCCCCGTTTCTGTGTTTATTATTGTGAGAGAGCTTAATGTTAGAATCAGTTCATTGCCCACAAAACTGGTAGATTGGTAGGAATCCCAAGAAGAGTGCCTTGGGCCCCCGGGGGAAAAGTCGTGGTGCGGACAGGGCGGCAGAGGTCTTCCGGACACACGCCTTTTCGTGCGTCCATGCGGACTCGGAGCCAGTCCTGGCGACTTGTCTGCAGGGAGGCATCCGATGCCAATTGCAAGGTGCGGTGCGTGTTGGGAGGGCATCGTAATTTCTGCTCAGTTTTACTCTTTCCTACCTAACAGGATTTTCAAAAGAAGAGAGAATTACGTCCCTGTTTTAGAAACCTTCTGGACAGCCACTGAAATCAGTAGCCGGGACGCATGACGGGAGACCATGTCACCCGATCGAGAGGCCCCAGTGGGAGGGGAAGGGAAGAGGAAACCTGAGCAGCTGTCCACCTGCTAAGTCCTGCTCTGCTTGGCAGATCACCTGTGCCAGGGCAGAAGGAGGACTCCTACAAAGGGAGTGAGATCTGCATGGTGCCCCCCCGCCCCCCGCCCCAATCGCAGTTCCCTGGCCCTGCTCTGCACCTTGTGCCTACTCTGCAGCAGGTGGAGCCAGCCCCTGGGGCATTAAAGCAGGACACGCCGAAGGAAAATGGTGTCAACCCACAGAGGCATGCAAATTGGCCCTCTGGAACCAGGGTCTTTCCAGTTCAGGCCCAACAATTTCCTCGCTGAGCCACACCAGTTCTGATATGCTGGGAAATCAAGCCCCTAATTAAGCCGATGGTGTTTGATGTCACGTGCCATGCAAGTTCAGGTCGCTTCACACGCACTGTCTCCGTGACGTCTACAACTCGCCTCGTCTTCATTTTTGGGTGTTCTTTTTCTTACAACGAAAGCAGAGCAAAACAAGGGAAGCCCACGGCCTCCAGGTCCATGTCCCTCGGCTCTAGCAGTGTTTGGAGGCCATGCAAGGGTTTTCGCATGAGACACAAGTGGGGGTCCTGGCCACGCCGACTGCGTACAAACACGCGTGGAAGTGATGGATGAGCTTGCGGGAGGAAAGCCCTCACTTTGCTTCACTGGCTGCAGGAGTCCTTCCTTCCCCTGTCAAGGAAGGCCTGCGTGCTGAGCCGCCACCAGGAAAGGCTTGCAAGGGAAGCGTCTAGCCGGGCAGTCGTCATTCCCCCCCGTGCCCGTGCTCTGCTTGAGCGCCATGCCTGGCCCCCTTAGTGTCCGGCGTCCCTCTTCCCCGCCGTGCCTCCTCCCCACCAGCTCCCCGATTCCCGTGCCCACATCTCATCCGTTGCCCTTTCCTTGTCTCCTTGTGCCCCTGCAGAAAAGCCGGCCTCATCCTGTCACAGCTCGGGGAGCTCAGCAGCTGGTGCCACGGCCTCTTGCAGGAGCCGAAGATCGGCCTGCAGCGCTCGTCGCTCAAATTCCTGGCCTGCCGCTACAGCGAGATCAAGCCACACGGGTTCAGCTGGTTGGACCTGAGCCGGGACCTCAGGAAAACCTGCGAGGAGCAGATGCTGAGCGTCCTGTACAATGACTATGGGGACAAAGACAACTGAGGAGGCCCAGGGGAAGGAGCCACGGACTTCCTCGGGACCAGGGGGAAGGCAGGGGGTTGGTAGGTGCCAGTTGGGTGGGTTTTGTATGTGGATCTTCAGCACATCAGACAGATCTTCAAAGGCGGGATTGTTAAGAAGGCGAAAAGTTCCCCGTCTTTGCGTTGGCTAACCTTGTCTGACGGGGCCAGCAGCCTTCCCACATTGGCAAGCCGTGAGTGTGAGCCCCAGGGGTGGGTGGTTTTTGTTGTTTTGGGCGGGGAGACAGGTCTGCAGTTTGCCAAGAGGTTGCTTAGCGTGGCGTGGAGAAAATGTGTGTGTCATGTGGAGAAAGTCTTCCTTTACATGGGGGTTGAAATGGCCAACTTGTTCTCCTCCCACACCCAGTAGAAGTGAAACAGAATAACCAGGGCCACCAAATCAGGGGACTCGCTCTCTTTTTGGAACAGAAGTGGGGAGGAGAAGGTCGGCGTCTGAGGAGAAGACAGGATGCTCCAAACGAGTTAGATAAGAAGTGTTAACTCTTGTAGAAAAGCATCTGTGTCTCTTGCTGGTGCTGGCACCTCCTGCCATCTCTCCTTTTAAAGCAGCATCCCCGTTTCCCACCATGCTAGGAGCACCTCTGCCTGCGATCCCGCTCGCTGCATGCCTGACTGTGCGGTTCTGTGTGCGTCGCTGGGCCGTCTCAGGTTCGGGTGAGACTTTGCAAAGGTGCTGAGTGGTGGCAGAATCAGTGCTCTGGCAGAGCAACCTGCAGGGCTTCACCTGCTGCAGGCGCAACCAGGATTGTGCCCTTCCGCATGCAAGAAAACTGAATTCTGCACCCAGGAGACGCGACTAGAACCCTTTAGGTCGGGAAAGTCCAGTTACTTGATGCCAAACCAACCAACGAGTCTTGCTAGATACAAACCTGAAAGCACAGGTCGGAAAACCTGCTCAAGCACTGCTCTCCAGCCCAATCAGTGGCCCTACGTCTTTACAGCAAACAGAGGAATAACAAACCATGATGCAAAGAATAACAAACCATGATGCAAAGAATAACAAACCATGATGCAGGCAAGGTGAGCCCCAGGGGGCTGTGAAGGACAAGAAAGGCTCCATTTCTACCAGCTGCTCTTTCCCATTCCTCCCAAAGCCTCCACACCCATCATTCAGCAAGATCTGCATGGGGGACAGCTTGCATGCCCAGCCAAAGTAAATGTGACCATGCTTCCAGATTCGAAGCCAGCCCCCCTGTGACCTAGGCTTTTCCAGAGAGCCCATGCCCACAAAATGGATGTTGGATGCCCTGGAAACAACACATCCCTGGCTCTCTGCAGACTTGGCATCGATGGCGGACTCCGATTTGCTGAACAGCTTCCTCTGTGTTTGGCTGCAGCATCTTCTGCTTCCATCGTGGCTCTTTAGAAGCAGCCAGCGCTACCATCCAGAGCGTGGAGATTTGGGCAGGGCTTTCCCATCATCCCTAGATCCACCAAGTTTGGCAAGGCCGAGGGCATCTCTGTTTGGGCTCATCTTGGCTTCCCTTTGCTGGTGATGCTATGAGAAATGGGAAGAGCCCTGAGTTCCAAGTGAGCATACAGAGAATTGAGCTAAGGGAAGCCAAGTCAGCCTTGTGCATCCCAGTAGGAAGATTTTGGCCTGGCACGAGAGGGATTGGAGGTCTAGCATGGGAAGCCTTCCTGCCAAACCCCCTTGATTCCCTGCCCCGTTCATTGTAGGAAGTCTGGTTATCTGTGTGCTATCAGTGTATCGCCACGAGACGTAGGACTATTCGGCAAGCACCAGGTGTGCCATTTTGGATTTGCAGGTGTGAGTGTGTGTACAAGATTCTGTAAGTTCCTCCTTGAATACAGCCAGAGTCCAATTTGAGAAAAGCAGCATATTTTAACTGCTCGTCATGACAACTGTAACTCCTCCCACTCTTCGCCCCGGGTGCCAGAACTGCCTGGGGGTGATTTTGTGCAGAAATGCCTCTGAGGAGAAGGTTTCGCATCCTAGTCCTTCCTCTCCCAAGGCTCGTTTTTCACAGTTGCTCTCTGCTACAAGTACTTGATATTTCAAAGAAAACTTGGGGGAGTATTAGATGCCCTCAACACATTGCTTTGCAACCTGCTGCCCTCCAGGTGTGTTAGACTACAACCTCCGTCATCCCCCAGTGAGCCGAGGAAAGTAGTGTTCCAACTGAGGGACAGAGGGTTCAAATCCCTCCAGCTGCTGTGCACACCCATTACTCCCAAGGAGTGCTACTCCAGCATTAGAAAAACAGCAGAGGCCGCTTCACACTCAAAGCCTGGCATGAGGCTGGAGACCACCATCTCCAGAGAGCTAATTTGTCGCAGCAGTAAAAAGCCAACGTGCTGGGACAGCATGGCGTGGCTGCCACCCAGAATGCAACCTGGGCAGGTGCATCACACCTGCCTGCAGTCCCAACAGGTGCTCTGGAAGTGGCCCATCCATCCTGCCTGAAGCTTGTCAGAGTTCTGCCTGCGAGAAATCGAAGGGCAAACAAGGGGGTGAGGATAAGCTTTTAGTCATTCAGGTGTTTGGGCTTTTAACAAACTGGCTGGTGAACGATTTTTATTGTTGCTGCCGAGCGCTTTGGGCACAATCAAGCTTGGGAAAGTCAAAAGCAGCAGAAAAAGAGAAAGACCAAATGGGAGATGGATTATTCCACAAAAGAAGCACCAAACCAGTGTGTCCAAGAGCTGAGCAGGACTGTTGGCATGTTAGAAGGTGCTCTTCATAGGGTTGCCACAGGGCGGAGACAACGTAACGGCACGCCACCAGAACAAATGCACGAGCGTGAAACCTGGACGGTGGAGAAATCTAACACGAAGACGTTGGATGCCTTTGAAACGTGCGTATGAAGTAGCCACGTACTTGCGAATCCGCCTAGACTGACAGAAAGACGAGCCAGTGAAGCCTGGGCAACCCAAGCTGGAACTTCCCTTCGAAGCAAAGGGGACAGGCAGTGTGGAGGCTGTTGTGCTGCAGGCACCGCGTGGGAAGGGCAGTCTTGCTGGAGAAGACAATCCTGCCAGGGAAAGTGGAAGGCAGAGGAGGAAGGAGAGACCAGCTGTGAGATAGATTGGCTCTCCAAAGGAAGCCCCAGCTGGGAGTTCATAGGAGCTGAGCAGCGGGGACAAGGACAGGGACGTGTCGGAGGGAACTTGTCCCTGCAGTCGTCGTGACTCAGAGACGACTCGGTGGAGCAAGAATAGCTAGCAGGTCCCGGAACATGTCACTCCTCTTTGTCCCTGGTGGTACTGAGTGCGTCAAGTAGAGAGCATAGAAACATAGAAACATAGAAACAGAGCGAGTCAGAAGGGGCCTCCTGGGCCATCTAGTCTGACCTAGAGCAGTGTGAGCATTCATTGAAAGCTTAAACTTTCCAATGAAAAAATGTGGTCTAGAAAGGGAACGGGGGCACCCCGGGGTGTGTGGGGAAAGGGGGCAGGTGGTCATTCCCTGAGGATAGCAGCTGCCACAGTGCTTATGCATAACTCGTACAAAAAAGAACCAGTCACCCTGTCTTTAAAATCTGTTGCCAAATCAATCAGCGTGGCTTCTTAATCAGGCTTCAAATCCAACCTTGTCCAACCTACTGCCCTCCAGATGTATAAGACTACATTTCCTATCATCCTCATGCTAGCTGGGCATGATGGACATGAGAGCCTAACGCACCTGGGGGGGCACCAGGTGGGGGATGCTGGGTCCATCAGCCGGCTAGACACGACACAGCCATTCTCGGGAACCCCCCTCCAAACGCCTTCGTCCTTTCTCTTCCCCGGCTCAGCATTTTGATTTGCCACATTCCTCCCTTGGCCAATTTCCTCGTTCCCGAAATGACGTTATTTTAGTTACAGTGACACAAGTTTGCTCCATTTCCCTTTGATTCGGGGGTCAAATTTCCACTTGGCGGAGTCTGGATTTCCGTGTTGCAGAGATGTCACCCCACCAAGCAGGATTAAAGGATCCGTACCAGGCTGGCTCTTCGAATTGCTGGCATAGTTCCGTCGTGATTTGTTTCCATTGCTACTAATTTTGCAGGCACCAGTTACTGGGTTCCTAAAGCTGTTGCTCTTCCTGGGCAAAAGCTGCCTCCAAGGTGGTGTTGGACCAGGACAGCCTTGGTCCATGAGGCTCACATAGTCGCTCGGCGGTGCTTGTGCTTCACAAGCACCAAAACGGTGATGCGGAGCGTATGTGAGGGATGGGCGTTTTGGGTGTTTACATCTCCTCCAGTGAGTTCGCACATGGGCTTTTTCAAAGGTCCTCTCATCAGCCCTTTGCAGGTCTAATCCGAATCCCACGTCAGTCTACCTGTCGTGTGTGCATGAGTGGGGTTGTGCACCTTTCCCCACATCCTTACCCCAAAATATGGCTGGAAACGGGAGGAAGGAATAACCAGAGAACCAAGGTGCTTGTCTTAATACTCTTTCTCGAACCAGCCGCTTGGCGGTCCGACATCTCGGAGACGGATGTCATGCTGGGGCCACTCACAAATGCTTCAGCTGGGCCATGAATACATCTCAAGAAGGTGGCATGTATACCCGGATATTTCCTGGAGCAAAAACTATCCAAGCGAGCTGGGAATGTGTGAGGATTTCAAGGGTGAGAGAAACCCCATAGCTCTGAATGAGGACCTTGCAGGATTTGGGTCCATACAATTGCCTGGAAAATCACAGACATTACACATGTTCCCTTTTATCATTTGGTGAATTGTTTTTATAAGAGCTCTACCTATGTACAATCTTGCCCAATCTTTTGTTACTTTAGGGTGAAAAGCTGTAACTGAGCTGAAATGATCGTTTCCAGATTCTGTACTGCTGTGTTAGCATGTTTGGTTATCTCTTTCTTGTGGTGAGGCTATTTAATATGCAGATAATTGGGCCAGCCAACCCCCCCCCCACCCACCCCAATGGGTTATTTACGGCAATTCTCATGCCTCGGTGTTCTCCAATGCCAAGTTTTGCTACTGTTGATCCGTGGTCGGAGGGGCGATGCTGAGAAAAGCAGTATGATCATTATTGTTGTTCTTTTTAAAAAGGTTTTGAAGTAATAATTGTAACACTCTGTAAAATCCAGATGACTGTCTAACTGAATATTAAATGGCGCTGTTAGTAATTCGTGGGTTCGGGAAGTTGCAATGTCTGCGGATGTTTTCAGATCGGCTGGTGCCATTTTTTTCCTCCTCGGGAGTTGCATGAAATGGTCAGTCTGGGGCATCCATGGCTTTGGTGCTCAATTCCCTCATCTCAGTTCGCAAAGTAGTTTTGTAAAAGATAAAAACTGGGGCAAGCCTGCAATCAGGAACATGAAAGACAAAATCCAGCTATTTGGCAGGGGCAGCCAGTCACTCCTCCTGTGACCACTGAACGCCGTTACCCGTTGTTTCCTGCCCGGCTTTGATGGGGGATGTAATTCCCTTTTGCTCCCACAGTGAGTCAGGATAGGAGGCTAACAAATTGTCCCTCTCGTTACCCAGCAGCTACGTGGTTTTCATGTTTACTCTGGAGCAAGCAAAGGGGGGGCACTAGGGCCATTCCAGGGCACAGACGCCAAGATGTGCACTTAAAGCAGGTTGAAAGCAGATCACCTTGCACTGAGCCGCGGTGCAACTCGGCACCCCAAACACAGGCGTGCCATCCACAGAGCAGGCTCAGTCCAGGTGGAAGGGACCTGCTGGAACGAACAGGACTTCATGGCTCCCTTAAATCTCCGGGAAATCGGCTGCCAAGAATGCAGCACGGAGGGAGGGAAAGGGAGGAGGGACTGGGGTGGGGGGCGTGGGGAATGGCTTTGCATCTGAGGCACTCCCTGGCCCCCCCGGCCCACCCCACTCCACTTGGTCCAGGCTGGGGGATCGGCCCTCTCTCTGTCCATCAGGAGCTCTCCGCTGTGGAGCGCTCCGGCGCTGTTCCAGGGGAGCAAGGAAGAGTGTGGCACATGCGCACGTCCATCCTGAGGCGGCAGGTGGCTCCACAGCAGAGACCCTCGCAGCCCGGCAGGTGTGCGTTTACCTCCAGAGCGAATATGCGCAGAAGCACACACTGCCCCCTTGCCTCGCGGCAGCTTGCCACCTGGTTCTCTGGCTGCTGAGACCCGGTTCCCAGACTCGGCTGGTAGCACGGAGGAGCCCGAGTCACTGAGCTGCCCAGCCCGGCGCAGCGGCTGCAGGGTGGCTTCGGTTTCGCAAGCAAGGCCTCCTGAGAAGCCATGGCTTCTGGTTGGGCTGCTCAGTAGCTTGCTTTCAGGATGGCTTGCTTGGCTGTCTGAACCCCGGGGCAAGTTCATCCTGGGTTATCAGGAAGGCTAGAGAGCTGCTCTTGCTGGTGCCATCGCTCCCCTCGCCTGAAAGTCAAGGAGGACACCAGGGAGCGTCCTAAACACGTTCCTTTTTAAACTTATCTTTTCAGTTTTCAGATGCACAGAAACGATCACCATTGGGTGGCACTTGGCTCTCGTCGCCACTGCTCTGCATGCGTGCATGATGCGCGTGCGCCTGCTCATCCGCCTCGCGGCTCTCTCACACATGGGCTGTCCGGCAACTAAACTGGCATTTGGCCGGGGCGGGGGGGGTGGGAGCAAGAGGCCGGCGAGGGGCAGGCGACTGCAGGAGCATTTGGGGCAGGCTGACTCCAAGAGCAGATGAAGCCGCCTTCGAGGGTTTGCTAGGAAGGCAAGCAGCTGAAACAGACAAGCACCTTGGCAAGCGATGAATCCGGGCAGGATTGCTGAGCTGCAGCTCCGGGGTGGAATAGCAATTCGATAAATAATTGTGCTCAGCCCTGGAAACAATCGCAAATACATCATCGTGTCTGGAAGGCTGCAGGAAGCAAATGCTAAAGGGGGACGGGGGGCGGGGGGCTACGCATTTTCTTGTTAGTAAGCCACTCCTTCCTTACTAATGATGGGTTGGGTCCTGCGGGACTTTGCAACTAACCCGAACCAAGCCGATCCACTCTGGTGCTGGAGGACAGCCGGACTGCCTGATTCGCCACTGAATTGGTAATCCACCAACCAGTTCGCCGCGGCTTCGGTGCTGTGCGAACTTGCGCACCGCCTTTCTTTGCCGGGAGCACTTTTGCTTTCCAGTCGCAAGGCAGAAGTTAGAGGAGGACACGAGAGGATTGTAGATTATTTATTTTCATAGATTTTTATAAAAAATAATTATCAGATATAAAACAAAATAGCAGCAGCATCAGTCGTGAATAAAACCCTCCCTTAAAAGAGGGCGCCAGATGCTCCACAATGCGAAAGGCGACCCCGTATTTCTGTACCCTACAAACGAGCATTCCCTCAAATCAGTTTTCCACGCCGGCATATGTCACCCACTCCTCTGCCCCCCACATCCCAACCCATCAGCCCCTGCCTTGGAAAAGGAGCTGGTTTACTGCAAGGACGCTTGCTTAGAGACACATGGAAACGCCCCGGCAAGAGGGCGGTTGCAGAGGGCTGTGATCCTTTTTGAAGTCTAGGAAGCCCACAGCTCCTGAAGCAGCTGCTCGAGGTGTCTGAGACACAGCAGCTGTGAACGCGGGCCACATTTTGCCCGTATTTGGGGGCCTGGGAGCAGACGGCCCCGGGATGAATCCTTGCATGGTGAAACACACCCTCACTGAGTGCCTGCAGATGGAGGATTCGTGCAACTGGGTGCCTTTTATCAGGCCGACTCCAGCTGTTCACTCATCTCACAAGTGTTTGGTCCACGCAGGAGGTTTTTTTGCGAGGTTCAGTAGCCCCTGAGCAGAACCCCAAATTAACTGCACTGAACAGAACATTTCAAAAACACCTTTATGGGCCTTGAGAACTGGAAAACTGAATGGCTGGCCCAAACCTTGTTCTCCTTACTGAATCGCAGAGCATTTTTGGAAATTATCTTGCTGCAGAGAAAAAGGCTGTTCTGGTTCACCGAAAAGCTGCTTGTTCCTCCCCCGTATTTTCCTTTAACGTGTTGAATGAAGACAAAACCTCAGGGAAACTGAAAAGCTAAATGGAGGCAGCTTGCTTGGCTTCCAGAACAGGGAAGAGAAGGAGGTTGAATTTTGGAAGAAATATTGTAGGAGCAAAACCGATTCCATCCTACACCCATGTTGCTTACAAGCATCCAAAGCTATTTTTGCCAATTCCTCCTTCCCTTCCTGCATCAGAAGCCTCTGGGTCGTCTCCATCCCCACTCCAGTCCAAGCTCCACTACGGATGGAGCCATGCTAGGTCTCCTACCATGCATCAACCCAGTAAGAGCCTTGCAGTATTCCTCTCCTCTCCTCTGCTCTGCTCTGCTCTCCGCACCTGCTCTCTTTCTCTAGGCATGAGCTGGTGCACATAACCAAAATGGCCGGCCATCCCTCTCAGGAGCTCTATTTTAAATAAAACCCAACTTTGCTGAAATGGGCTGCACTTCACATGGCCGAGTTCATCGCTGAGCCTCAGGCCATTCACAGAAGCTGCAACGTTGCCAGCAACCTGTCTCCACTACCCGGTGAGCGCGTCGGAGCGAGGCAGTGCTTCCAAATGTGCTTGTCTCGTTCGCACAACATTTTCGGGCACACAAAACAAAAACCCTTAGATGCACACCTAAAATAGACTAACTACTAAGCAGCACAAAGAAGCACCACGCCAGGTTTGCTCGGGTTTCTAAAAGCAGTGTCCAATCTGCGCAGCAGCAGGAAAACCTCTGGAAAGATGCCCAGGGTTTTGAGGAGACTCTGCGGAGACCACCCAAGTAATGCGGGCGCCACGGGGGCCCTGTCTGCGTATGAATGGAACGACAGGACAGGTGGTACGACTCCGCAGCTGGCCTTCAGCGGTACCAGAGCACCCGCCGTTCTGGCTGGATTCGGCCGACCTGGTTGCCTCCCTCTCAAGCGAATCCCAGCTGAGTCTTCCTTTTACGCATGCATCGATCCTAATCTAGATCCGCGAACACACATGCAAAACCAGATGGGAGCCGCTGCTTCAGATTAACCCGCAGGGCACTCGTGGGCTCCCAGAGCGTGAGCGAGGCCCGGAGAAGCGCCTTCTCGACCCACTCCGGGCCCTGGCTTGCATTTGCAGGGAGCAGCCTGGGAGCGCCGTCTCTGCAGCCTTGAAAGGCTCCCTCGGGAGGGCTCCGCTCTTCATCACAAGCCGGGAAAGAGCCGGGCAAGCCACGGCGACCGCCTCTGGCTGTCCACACAGCCTCACCCCTTGCGCAGCTCCCCCCTATTCCTGGCCCGGCAGTGGGACTCGAGTCGAGGTGCTTCCCCAGAAGAAACGTGAGGTGGCTGTCCTCTGCTCCCCCTCTGCAGGACCGAGAGCCTTCAGGCCCCTCGGCCCCTCCTCCCTTCCCCATCCCGCTAGAATAACGCTACCTGCGTTCCTACCCAGACTCTCGCGTGTCGCAGGAGCTCACAATCGAGCCCGTGGGGAGCACTCGGGGCGATGGCCGGCCACGTTCAGCAGAGGAGGTCTGACAGCCATGGGGCAAAGGGGGGTCCAGCCCTGCCTGGCACGCCAGACTGACCTGGGGGCGAGAGCTGCAGGGAAGAATCTGCCGCAGGGGGTGCCAAGGCCTTCCTCTGCCCGTTCCTTCCCTGGAGCATCCCTCCCCTTGCTCAGCTCCTGAACTGGAAACGAGCCCGGCTGGCAGGGCAGGTGGGGGCTGCGCTGAGGAGCCCACGTCCCCTCCCCTCCCCAGCCCACCTTCCAGCATGGTGACTAGCTGGCCAGGGGGACCAGGCCAGGTTCAGCAAGATGATGCCCCGCTGGGCCATTCTAGCCCAAATCTCACTCCAGGAGATCCCTGGGAGAGGACCCGGCACAGCTGGGCAGCAAACATGGCCCCCTGGCGCGGGGAGCCGTCTCGGTGCGATCCGGAGCACCGGCCAGTCCTATCATCCTCGGCAGCTAAAGGAGCTGAGGAAAGGAGGCAGTTCCAAAACCTCTCTGGGTCCCCCTCCTTCAGGCCTCTCCAATGCCACGTCTGTGGGGAGGGAAGACTACCCCGCCCCCCCTGCCCAGTGCCAAGCAGGGCAGCGCTCGAAGAACAGCTTCTCTTCCAACTCACATAGCAGAAAGCAAGCCTAGCAAATACGAACACTGAGGACCAGAAACCTGTGGGGTGTTTGCAGGTCTGCCCGGGCTCATGAGACTTCAGTGCGGAAGAGCAGGGTGCAGCTTCGCCGGCAGATGTGGCCCGTGGCCTTGGCAGGCAGGGGCTATGGCTGGGGCTTCTCCCGCAACACTGACGTGCCCCCTGGTCGCGCTTTGTACAACGGGTGGAATTGGGCAGCACCTGTCTCCCCAGCCTGGGCCACCCCAGGAGGGCGCTTCTTCCTGCGCTTACAGTGGGCAAAGAAGAGCTTGTTGTGTGGGGTGGGGGGTGGGGGGGTGAAGATCCGAACCGGCAGCCTGACGCAGTCCAGCCTGGCCCTGCAAAACCCAATGGGGCTCCTTGCGACCGCCGGCCCTCGGCATCCCCTCAGCATCTGGGAAGTCCTCTCCTCAGGTGACCCCACAGTTCCTCACATACTGTACCTCACAGCAGCACGTTTCAGCTTAATAAACAGCAAATAAAAATATAATATAGATTTGTAATAAAATTATGCTTAAATATTTGCAGACAGATCATGTTTATCTTCCCCCTTTGCTAAACCAAGCCCTAGACAGTGAAGGGGGTGGGGACAAAATGACAACATTCAGAGCAAAGACAGTTGTAGGTGGCAAACCATGGAGACAGCAACGCAGGGAAGGCAGCCCGGCGGCCGGATCAGGGCCGGTTTGCCAACAGAGCCAACGGGGCCGCGGGAGGGCTTTGGCTTGGGCGTCCGTTCCGACGGGAAGCGAGTCCAGCTGGGCCGGTCAGGGCATGGGCTCCACACGTCCTCTTCCTCTCCCCACCCTCCTGCGAGAGACGCATGTGTCCCCGTCGTTTCTCCCCCCCTTCGGCCCTCCCCATGCCCGGCTCACACTCCCCCCCAGCCCTTGTCGTTCCCACCAGGGCCGGCCCAGGCAGCACAAGCCTTGTGGCCGCCGTTACTGGTTCTCCTGGGCGGCTGGGTCCCGGCAGGTGCATTCGTCCTGGTCGCAGCCATTGGGAAATAAGACCACCTGAAGGGACGGGAGAAGAGTGCGGGTTCAGGAACAGAGTTGGTTCAACCGCGTTCGCTACGGAAACCTTTCCTCAACTCTTCGGTGCTCCAGAATTCCGTTCCTGCTACATCCTGTTTCCAGGGCTTGGAAAGAGCCTGTCTAAGACCCTGGAAGAGCCCCTGCCAGCAGGGAACCTGTTGGGCCAACAGAGGAAGCCGTGCTGCCCCCTCCAAAACAGCTCCGAACCAGGAGGATAAAGTGTTAAAAATAGGCGAAAGGCAAAGCAGCAAAAAACCCTCCCTCCACACCAGGGCCCCAATCCAGAGCAGCCCTCTGCATGTACCATTTGGCCTTTCATGAAAATCCACACAATTCCCAGTGGGGCGAACGTCGCACCCAGGGCTTCCCTGCACTGTGTGCCATCCTCGCCCACCGCTGCGCCCGGCTTCCTCCATCTGGCACGAGGAGGAACATGCAAGCGCTGCCATCTGGGTTATGCTGATGATGCGGAGCAGCCCCCCTTCTGCGGCCGATGGCCCCCGTTCCTTACGCGAGCTGGGAGACGGCGTGTCTGGGGATGAACCTTGCCAACACTCGATGAACTCGGCCCGCCCCATGCCTGTCCCCTGGTTGGAGGCACCCCTAAACCGACGCGACGCTAATTTCAGGCTGAGTGGTATTCAGCGGAAGTGGACCCTTCCCACACTGCTCCTGCTTCGCTCAGTTGTCCAGTTTCTTTTTCCAGACGTGGCTCACCAGAGGCCAGGAGCGGCTGGATGCGTAATGATGGCCAACCACTGCTCGGTAGCACCAAAATCTAATGCCTGATGGGAAATGCATCCTGGTGGAAGCGAAAATCATGGGCTCCCGTTGTAAAGATCCTGTGCTTGCAGGATGGTCCCCCAGCACCTCACCTACCTTTTTGGATGAGACGGTTGAGGAGCAACAGTCGCCCCCGTCGTACTGGCAATAGGCTCGGTTATTGATGGTGTCACACCAGCCGTCCGCTTGGAAAGGCTACCGAGAGAGAGAAACGAGCGTTCAGAGAGAAGCAGAGCTGGCCACCACAGGCTCAGAAACCGTGAAGAATCTTGCAGCTCGCAGGAATCAACCTACTGGTTACCCCGTGAACTTTTCACAGCCAGAACAAGCAATGGTTCCCCAGATCAGCTGTACCAAGGACCTTCGATGGCAACAGGAGTCACCAAACATCTTGAAAAGGCATTCATATGAATTTGAGTTTCGTCCCTGAAATGGCGGGGGTCTTTGAGCAACAGGAATCCAGGGACCGCAAGTAACCCCTCTGCTTCCCAAGAAAGCATTCATTCATTCATTCATTCATTCATTCATTCATTCATTCATTCATTCAGTGTCTTTAGTAATCAAAAGCAAGAACTAAGAACATCCCAATCTGTGTTGCATGTCTACCATAATGTATCCCAGAAGGTTAAAATTACCATCTCAGCTCAAAAGTAAGAGTGAGAAGTTGCACAGTACAAAAAATATACCGGACACAGGCCTGCTCAGAATCAGGAGCAACGGGTGGCCTGGGAATAAGCGTGTCCTGAGAGCATCCAAAATCCGCCTTCTAGCCAGGCCTCCTCCTCATCCACACAAGTAACACTTGTTGTAAGCGGGTGACTTGTCGGGATGTATGTGGAAGGCTCATTTTCAGGATGAGGAAGTATGAAAAAGGGAGAAAACAGCTGCAATGTGAACCACAAAATCTGTTCAGCTGTGAAGGCCGGGCTGTGGGCCGGGACAGGGAAGGGCTGAGCACCAGGGCCAGGAGCTGCCTGTGGGCCAGAGGCCAAGGCCGGGCCGGCTGGGCCGGGTCAGAGGCACGGAGGACAGCAGCCCGATTTGCATGCGCAGCGGGGCAGGGGGCAGAGCACAGCTCCGGGGTCCGTTCACCGGAGAGCCATCACTGCGAGGGCCGGAGCAAGGCAGGGTCTACTCAGGGGGAAGCCCGGGGGTGCAGCAAGGGGCATGGCTGCAGCGAGGCCGGAACTCCCTGGAACGAGGCGGCAGGAGCAGGGGGCGGGCCTGCGCCCGGGGAGCGAGTGGGGCCACAGACCAAGGAGCCCCCGGGGCCACCTGCGTCGCTGTGGCCGGGGGCAGCGGTGCGGGGAGGCCTCTGACGCTGGTCTCGGGCTCCCCCGCTGCGCTGCAGAGTTGCTCCACGGGCGCGTCCTGCCAGTGCCCACGGAGGCGCTCCTGGCTCGGCGAGCACCTGCCGGGTCACGCAGGCCCTGGTCCTGACACAAGGTCTGCTTACAGTGAGCAAATACACAATTATTCTCCAGGTAGGTGACCCCCACAAAACCTAAGAGGAAGCCTAACATCCTTTGTGAATACCAGATGTGATTCTCTTTTCGAGTTGCAGCTATTTTATTTCCTCCTTCCCTGCCACAGGGAATGTGCTGCAAAAGGACATCGATCTGATCCGAGCACTCTGAAAAAGCTCCGGCAAGCCGAGAGCAGAAGGACAGAATCCTCCTCCCGAGAACTGCGAGACTCAGAGAGCAGCGAGCCTTTGCTCCCGTTGAGAAAATGCCGGTTCTTGCCACATAGCGGTGCATTCAAATCATGTATTGGTTGCACTAAACGGATGCAGATCAAAACTCCAGATGGCAGCTTCACCGGCACGGTCACGCTTCGTTTTCATGCTGGGATTAGTGATCCTTCAAACCCTGTAATTACTAGGGTCTTCCATAAAGAGGCACACTATGCAAGTTGAAAAATGGACATCAAGGAGGTGACCAGGCAGTCCTCAGTGCCTGAACGGACTTGCCATATGGAGAAGCCTGCTGCAAGCTTCTGCCAGAGCAGCCGATCACTTGGGTGGAACCAGCACACACGGTGAGTCCAGTTCCATGCGACCAGCATGCATGGAACGCTTTCACACTAATCGCAATCTCCGTGACCTTGGTCACATATAAATGGGCCCTTGACACCTTGGAATCCCCTGGGCAAAGATTCCAACATCCATATCATCATCATCATCATCATCATCATCATCATCATCATCCATATTATCCATATTATTGGGCCAACAAGAAGATCACAAAAGTGGTGAAGACCTTGAGATCTTCAGATCTTTTAGGGTAACATGCTGCAAAATGCAGAGAGGGAAACGGCAAGGGGAAAGAACAGAAGTCCCAGCGGACTGCCGAGACAAACCCAGCTCAGAGCAAGACACGGTGGGTTGGTTCCCTGCCATAGTGCTGGATTCAGATGACCGGACAAGCCCCTCTGAAACAAAGAAGTTGTGCGGCCGTGGAGAACGTAGCCTCAGTGGCCGATTTCCCCCGTCACGTGAGTCTGCCACATGCCAGGGCGGCTTCTCATGTTGTCCGAACCCAGCCGGGGCTCTCTTGCTGCTGCACTTAGCAACTTGCCACCTGGAGCCCGTGGCGAGGGTTCTCCTATTAACCCGGCAACAAGCCACCCTGGTCTTGGGCACGTGGCATGGCAAGCCCCGCTGCGAAGGGTAACGAGGGACATCTCCAGCAGAGAACTGAGCAAGCCTCCACGGCTCCTCTGCCGTCCTGGAACCATGCGAACCAGGTGCCCGTTCAGCGTCTGCAAGTGAAGGAGGATGGCTAAGGCTGGGCCTGGAGTCGACCCGAGGGCTGCAGGGATCAAGAAAGCGGGACCGAACAGTCTTTGGGCTGCAGAGCCCCCGTAGTGCCATCGTGCGATCTTGCACCATGCTTCTCCATGCGCAGCTCTCAGGCACGTGTCAGTTGATGACATGAGGAGCCTGGCGCTCCTTGGCCACTTCAGCTGCCCACTGGGATGACCGGGGATGCCGACTGCGGGAGGAAGCGCCCGTGTTCACTGCTTGGATCCAATATTATTCCAGGCCATTCAACTGTTGCAAAACAGCTTTCATTTTATTATTTCCTCACTCCCCACCTGCCGCTTCCCAATTCCTTCCCTCCCAAGGAACAATCTTGCTGAAGACACGGAGGAAACTGAGAGCGAAACATGGCCGGGTGTTGCTCCAATCCTTCTGCAGGGGTGTGTGCTTCAACAAAGGTGGGAGAGCCCACTGGGGTGGAAGCAAACGGGCGACCCCAGAGGCACCACCGCAAGTGGGCATGTCAAGACAGACTCTAGGATCAAGGGACGGCTTCGCTAAGCTGCAGAAAACCTGAGTGGGGCAGGTTCCGGGAGAGCCCGCGAGTGGGGAGCCAGATCTCGCACATCTGCGGACCCTGCTGCAGTCAGTCACTCGCGAGCAGCCTCAGCCGCAGATGGTCTGGCAGGTCGGTGGCAAGGCTGGGCTCTGGGCACAAGCCACAGTAAAACCAACGTGCCTCTTTCGGCAGCCCTGTGAAGGGAGCCCTCTTCACGGCCCTGTTAATTAACGGAAATGGTGGAGCTGGTGGTCCAAGGTCTTTCCATATATGGGACTGCAAGGACTTGGAGCATCTCTGGCATTAACCACGGGACTGGGCTTCCTCCAGCGGCATTTTTAAAATACCCTTAGGCAAGCGTAAGAATGTAAGAGTAGCTCTATTTGGTTGCACCAAAGGCCAGCCTAAACCGGTGCACGATCGAACTGTGCCTGGCACTTTGAACAAGGTGGAAAGGACTTGGTCTGTTCAGAATACATGGCTGTTCCATTTTGCTGGGTTTCTGCATTCTGAGGAGCACCGACAGTTTCTCTTTGTACCTTCTGGAAATTCAGAAGCCCTCCCGCTGTCTCCAGAACACAAAGCATCAGCTCCAGCTCTGGATTCTGTATCTTTCGGCCCAACCTCTAATCCCAGCATGGTGCATTCAGGAATGCTACGGCACGGCTGAGTCAGAAAACACACGGAATCCAGTTAAATGGGGAACCGCTAGACTGGCGGTCGTGCTGTTTAGTGCAGTGCGACTCTTGTCCGAGATCTACTCATTTTAGTTAATTTTAGGTCATCTGCAAAGTTAAGGTATGCATTCGTCCTTTTACTTAGTTCGGTGCTTCCACAAGAGAGCCTTTCCCTTGATCAAAGCAAAAGCAAAAGCCAATCTAGGTGTAAGACACTGGCCTGGTTTACATGCTATGGCAAGCCAGAGATTTTTTTTTTTTAAAGTCTCAGCACGAACAAGCAAGCGTGCTCCTGTGATGGGCTGAGCCTTCCCACTTAGCTCCTCCGAGGAGCCAGGGACTCTGACCGAGGTTTGTGAGAACTGCTCCCTTCCAAGGAGATCAAGACCAAAGCTTTCTAACTCAAAGGTGTTATTATGTTAAAGCTGGTGAGCTACACTGGGTTTGCTGTATAAAAGAAGAGTCTTGCAGAAAGACAAAAGAAAACCAGCTAAGTTAGTTTTAGGGCCATTGGGGAAAAGCAGCGGGATACTCAACAGGATACCTTTGCTCCCTTCCAAAACCGAGCAAACCGCACCTCTGAGGAGGCTCTTCCCGTCTTGGGGCCAATTGCCTGGAGTGCCTGAAGCGTTCCAATTGTTTCAACCCCCGTAACCTCAGATTAAGGCTGCCCTCTCCACATCAGCATATGACACATTTTCACAGAAAAGTGCTCTGATTCTCAGCAGCTGCCTGAGTTGCCCCTGGCTCCACTGGCCTGGGCCATTCAGCTGCTGGCTTTGGCCATCTCCCCTCTTGCCTGGCTCAGAACTTGTTTCCACCAACTCTGAGGCTCTTTTATAGAAGGAGAGTCTCCAGTGGGTACACATTGGTAAGCTAGACTGAGAACTCCGGCTTCTTCTGCTCCTAGCAAGCCAGGATCATAAACCAGGGTTTGTTCTTGGCTTATGGCTCCAGATCATTACAGAAGAGTAAGGCAGAGTTCCTGGTTTCGAGGGATGGAGTTCCAGTTCCCTGTAGCCACTCCTGCTTCCAGAAGGCACCGGTGGGAATGAACCAGCGGCCTGCAGCGTCTCGCCTGTCCATTCATGGCAAGCCAGAAAGGGGAAAAAGCTGGTTTATTGTGACTTCCGAATGCAGCTATTTTCACTCCCTCTATTGCGCTCATAAGCCAGGCTAGCACAAAACCTTTTGAAAATACCTTGCCACACACCCCTTCTTCAGCACAGGTTACAGTTCAACCCCCCAACAATTAAACAAAACAATTAAGTCCACCTTTCTTTTTCTTTTCTGTATACTCTCATAGAGCATGGGAAGATAGGAAGGGAGTCAGTTCGGGGGGTTGTAATACAGGCTGCACCTGTTCACAATTCCCTTGGCTATTTTGTGTACTTCACTTTGTTCTACGACTTTTTTTCTATTCCACGTTGTTTCTATGCATTTGTATATGCTAAGAAAATAAAAATAAAAAAAAAATTAAAAAGCCAGCTTTCTTTTTAAAAAGAAGCATAGGGAGGGGAATGCTCCCCACGCCTGATCAGCCCCTTGGAGCAAAATTTTCCTTTCCTGAGCCGTCAGCGTCTCTGCAGTGGCCGCCTGCCGCTGTCCCGGCCCTCTTGGCAGCGCAGCGTCAGGAGTGATGCTGAGAGCCCCCCGTGGTGCTCAAAGTGCTCCCGCTGCTCCTTCCCCTGGGATAGAAAAGGTCTAGAGCTCAGTGCCAGGGTCTGAGCAATCAGCTTCAGGACAGACGGGGGGTGTGTGTGATATCATATCATCTTCATCTTCATTTTCATCGCACTGCATTTATACCCCGCCCTTGCTAAGGACCCAAGGTGGCTTGCACAGCAGGTTTCCTGAAGGTGCTTCATGGCCGGATGAGGCCCAGAGCCACAGGCCCCCAGCGCCACCCCATACGGCTCTCAGCACACAATCCGTGTCACGCCTGCCCAGTCGGACCTCCGTCCGGGATGTGGGCAGCTGGGCCCGGTGTTTTTCACCTTTGGAAAGCTCCGCTTGCCGTTCCAGCCAGACCAGGGCAGGCTAAACGGGGACCCACCGCAGCCCTGCCATTTCAAATCTCTTGCCAAGCCGGTCCTCGCTCAGGCAGGCTGCAGGACAGACGGGGCTGTGGAAAGCAAGCTCCAAAGCCACAGCAGCCCCCCAACCTGCTTGGCCTCTGCCCAGTTTACACGCAGGCTGAAAAGACACGGTGGGCCACGGAGGAGCTCCCAGGCTTTGAACCGGCCCCGAGGCGAGGGCTTTACGCCTGGGGTGCTGTGGCGCATTGCTCCCGGCCCAGGTGGACGTTCAAAACAGCCTTCATGTCTCCTCGGGCGTCTGCCAGGAGACATCCTGACGGTGCATAAACAGAGCAGCCCATGTAGGAAGATGAATGGGCAGGAAGAGGGGGAAGGAGGGGCTGAAGCAACAGGAAGAAGAGAGACTGAGGAGGGACAGAAGGCAGGGCAGTGCAAACAACGCTGGCCGCAGGAGCGGACTCCACGGAGCGCGTCTGCAGGCCGCCCCTGCCCATCCGTCACCAGGGCGACTGGCAGCCCGGGAGGGGTCGAGCCTTCCTCTGGCCCTCGTCTTCCAGCCTTCTCACACCTCGGGCGCTGGGAAAATTCAGAAAAGGGTTGCCTACATGTGCCTTTGTGTCATACCATCAACCCTGTGCCCCTTTCTCAGGAAGCACCCCGATTCCAAGCCAGGCCACTGCTTAGCATTTGCTGTTGCTTGAAGGGGCGGGAGCTGACGGCTTCCCCAAGCAGCTGCCAGGGCTCTGGGTTTGCTGGTCAGGAAGGGCCGATAAGGCTGCCAGGTGAACAGCACTGCGATCGCCCTCTTTGTTTGCATGCCAAGACCCACAGTAACCCCTGTGCCTCAGTGGGCCTTATGTTAATCTTGTACTGAGCCCCCTCTGCAGGCCTCTTGCCTTCTTCTGACTGTTCCCTTATTTCCTCATCAACGGCCCAGCTGCTGGGCCCATGTGGCTCCGAATCGATAAGACACTCTGCGTATGCGCTAGAAGCCTGCAGTTGGCAGTGAGATCCGCTACCTGGTGGCACGCGGTCGTAAGTAAGTGATCGCCCAGGGGGCCTCGTTGATCTCACCATAAAAACGCCGGGGTTCAAGGCGAACGGGGTCTTTCCTGGCGAAACCCAGTTATCCTTGTCTCATGGCTGCCACCAAGGCCTCCCATCATGGGAGATGCATTTCTGGGGCCACGGTCAGGAGATCAGTGGCCGGCACAGGGCTCAAGGGGGAAAGCAGCCGGCCGCGGGGTGCTAAGGCCCTCCTCGCTGTGGCTTCCGTGTGGGTCGTCCATCCACTTCGCGGCCGAGAAGCGGCAACCGGCTTCCCAGCCCCACGACTGCCGCTGTCCCCCGGCAGCGTCGATTCTGAGCATCGAAAGATGCGTCATCCACTTTCCCTGGGTAGACCTGGGAAGACAACCCCTGGGAGGGCGGACATAATCAAAAAGGCGGCTGGAAGCCCCACACCCTCAGCATGGCTTGGACGACCCTCAGTCGCGTAGTGCGCGGTTCGGACACTCACTTCCAGTGCCCCTCGCTGTCCTTCGCTCAAGCTGAGCTGGAGGTCTTTGGGGTTCTAAACCCCGTCGAGGCAGAGAAACGGCTGCGATCCGTGCAGCCCCACAGCTATGCTAACAGTCACACCATCTTCTCAGGGGGGAAGAAAAACAAAACCCCCAGAACATGCGCTGAATCGCGCTTCTGTGCAAAACGGAAAGGGCAGGAAAGGGCATGACTTGCAGGGGCCTCCTTCACCCGCATCTCCCCGCTGAGGTGGTCTGCAGAAAGCGTCCCATGAGCATCGCTTCAGCAGCTCGTCATCAAGCATGACCACGCGGAGGAAGGACCAGTGCGGAATCTCCCCTGCCCAGACAGCCAGACGCTCGCTATGCGGAGGGCACTGCTGGGCAGTGCGGGGAGAGCCACGCAGGGGCGCACAGGAACCCGGGCACAGGTGGACCGGTCGTCTGAGGCCCTCACACGGCTGTCCCGGGGCACCGCACAGGCCACCCAAACAAATAGCAAACACCCTGGGAGCTCAGCCAGGGGCAAGCGGGCAGGGTGCGTCTTGTGCGCCCCAGCCGGCCACCCCTCCTCGGTCGCAGAGCAGGGCAGATCCGCTCTTCCAGCGGGGCACCGTGCAAGCAAAGGAGCTCCCCAGCGGGCAGAGAGGCTCCGCAGCCGCCAGCAGTGTGCAAAGCAGCTTCCCCTCTTCCTTCTCCGGCCAGCCGCCAGGTCGCTCTGCACTCTGGCCCGCTCTCCACTCCCATCCTATTTCAGCGCCTCGCTCTCCCTCCCCTCCCTCCCCTCTGCCATCTGGCTTTCTTGCTGTCAGGGCACTGCCACCCCTCCCTCCTGAGCAGCTTTCCAAATGCCTCCCCCTTCTCCCCCTGCCCCCCTTCGGGGTTTGCAGATGCCTCCCTCCTCGCTCACTGGCTCCCTAGGCAAAGGAGGCTGAAAGGGGCAGAGGGATTTCTAGGCGGGGGGAGGGGGAGAAAAGGCGCCCTTCGTTCTGCCTCCAGACCCAGAAGAAAGAGGCACCAGAACCAATCCGGCGGACCTGGCCAAGTCACTTGCGGGGGTTTGTTCCAGGTTAGGCCAGGGGGTCTTTCCAGAACCACACACTGCAAACGGCAGGTCTGTATCTTTATATTAAGGTAGGCAGGTCCTATCAGCTGGGGGCAGAGTCATCGCTCCCGGAATGACACGTCCCAGAAATCCCTGGCCCCCGAGAATGCCGATTAAATTTCCCGAGGCTTCCTTCTCCCCAGTACAAACCTCACCGTGCTCAAGTGCTTCGTTTCCAGGCTCCCCAACAAAAGCAGGCTAGCATCCCTCTCACCCAGCAAACCGTGTCCATTTCTGGTTACGGTACCACCGTGCTTAGCGTCAGCCATCGTTTAAGGCCCACACACACAGCTCTTGACCAAGTGAGCGCTCTCACGGGGAGGCTGGGAAGGATCCCGAGGGCCCCCAACCTCTCAGGGCTTCTCCGGGTGAGGCAGTCACTGTGCCCGCATGATTCCCCACTCACAGTGGTTTGCAGACGTTTTACAAGACCTTGCCCCGCTCTAGGGCTCTCCTGGCCCTGGCAATCCTTTCCACACCCTTTTAAATTTTAGCTCAAGGAAAGGAGGCGATTATTTTCCAAGAGCAAAATGCACCAGAGCAAAAAGTTGGCAGTTCTGTCATGCCACCTTGTGGTTGTGCAATGGAACTTGCAGAGCGGTAGAAAAGGAAAACCAGGGGGATGAAGCCGAAAGTACGATAAAGCGACAGTTAAGTGCCTTGGGCACAGAAGCCCTTTGCCACCACGAGAGAGCAGGTCTCCGCGGGACCTGAACGGCCAGATCGGGAGACGGGCTGTCCCATCCCAGATAGCGTCACTGGCACTGGAAGGCCACAAGTGCGTTCCAAACAGGCACCTCACATTTCTGTCTCCCAGAAAGGAACTCCTCCTGGACAACCCCACTTCATGCCATCAACACACGGCAGCTTGAACAAGAAGGCGCGAGGCTCTGACACCCGGGACCGCCTCGGCACAGGCGTGTGCCCACAGGTGCGGCCTACCTCGCAGGACGCGATGCAGTGCATGGCTTTTGGATCCGGATGCCACTCCAGTCTTCCAGTGCAGACCAGACTCTGAAGAGACAGAAAAGAAGATTCATGGGGACCCTACAGTGGTATATTCATCTGACCGAGGACACAACCCTACACATGTTTAGAGAGAGAAAAGTCCCAGAGTTTCCCAGCCAGCCATGCGGCCAAACATGCATAGGATCGTTTTTATCCCAGGCAGATTTAAAATGTGCATCGGTGTAAGTATTCCATATTCCCTGAATGGCCAATGATCGATTAGGTTCTGCAATAATGACCTTTAAAGGATTCCACTGGTGAAGAATTTAAATTTCCACTTAAAATCGTGCATCTGGATTGCAATTTAGGTCTCATGGTTGTGGAGATAAATATGGAAAGTATTGATGGATGCAAAAGTGCTTCTATAAAGTGTACTTTTATATAACGTGCTTCTATAACGTGCTTGTCTACGGATCCCTTCACGAAGGCCTCTAGATATCCTCATTCCATAAACTGTTGGTTGTTCTTACACTCCTATCTCGTTTATGTATTTATTGGATTTTTATCCACTGCATTAGCCAATAAGTCTTCCTGAGCAGGTTTAGCATCTTCTCACGTTCCAGAACAAACCCCACAAAATTTGCAAAAATCCAGGTAGATTGCAACATGCACATTTATCAGTTTGACAGAAACCCAATCTTATTTGCAAATTTATTAAAATGTATTCTCAGCAGGGGATGGGATCCTTCTTGGGATGGCATTTGGATTTCTTGTGAGGGGGGTGGGATGCATAATTAGTGAGTACAAGGCTTCTAATCTAGTTCTGTCCATTAAGCTGAATGCCTCCTGCAAAGAGAAAGCCAAAATGCACACACACTGTCAACACATGTGCCTATCACAAATCCGCATTTTATTGTGTGAATATGGTATGACACACACCCGTCACATACGACTCCCTGCTTGTAGACTACACGTTTGTTAACTTCCCTGGGCATCGAATTGATTCAGAAATGCCGGAAGGGCCTTTGCCCTCACCTGATTCAAGAAAAGAGCCAGGATCACTTACACAAATATATTGTTTTCGTGTTTTCGGCAGCACCAGAAAACAGAAACCCTTGGGAGGAGCACTCAGCAGGAAAAGCTGTATGCCTGCAAGAGCTAAATGTTTTCTTGAACTGAGGCTGCTAGTTCCTACCCCAAATTAAACGGTGCAGAGGCAGGATCTAAGTTGTATCCTCTTCATTTTTGTCAACCCGCCTTTGCTTAGCCCGGTCCAGTTAGGTGGAGGATTTTGAAGTTCTCCAGTCCCCTTTGCTGGCTGCCTCACCCCACTCCTTTCAGTATGGCGGGTGCCCCTTAAGAGCCAAGAGGGTTCAAGTTGCCACAAAGTGTTGGAGACAATCAAGCCCAGAAGCGAATGAAAAATGCACAGGGGGACCAAGAAACCAAGAGAGAACGTGTAGTTTGGTGACAGCTCCTGGCAAGGGAGAAAACTTGGGTTTCACAACAGCTCCCCTGCTCCCCATGGCACTCTTGCTGCTGTCTTCCCGTAGCCCTCCCCACCCAGGACACTTCCACATCACCAAGGGGGTGGGGGCTGGAAAGAGAGTGCTCCTCAAAGGGGGATAACCCCCGCTCAAGGTAACCTTCCAGCTCAAGGCTCTACGCCCCACGGAGCGCTCGCGGAGGGCTGCCACGGGAGGCCACCCTCCCTCGCGGAGACATGTCCTCTCTCCGGCTGCTGCCTTGATTCGACTTGACACACGGCAGAGTCCAGAGGCACAAAGCTCTGCCTACACTTCCCGAAAGTTCCCAGGAGGAGCGAGGCGATCTTGGCCGGGAATGCTGGCTCCCGAAGTACTATCTGCTTCAGTTTCTCCCTTCTTTGTGCCTTCAGCATGCTTAATTTGCAGAAATATTTACCTCAACAGACCCAATTCAGGGAAAACAAAAAAAACTATAATATTTGAAGCATTTCAGCCATTCCGCTGAGAGGAATCAGGATGATATTGTCAAAACTTGCAGTTAGCAAGAAATTGGAAACTGTGGCCAAAATTTCAGGAGACCAAAACCAGAACATATCAAGACAGCTTGGAATGGAACTGCAGCTAAATAAAACACGAATCGAGAGTTGTTTCCAAACCAATAGTCTTGCCACATTTCATTTCACCTCTTCCTCCAACAATACTTGTGTTTGTCCCTTCTTATGCATATTATATGCATTTCTTTTCCCAGAATTGTGAGCTTGGAAGGAAGTCAAGCACTGATCCAGCTGGTGCACAGTTCCACGCCACAGCCAAGTGAGAAATCTGCGGCGTATTTGTACATTCAGTTCCTTCCTTGAAAATAGTGATTACAGGAGAGGAGGACTGGAAGCCACTGAATTGCCTGCTTTATGCAACGGTTTACAACCATTCGCAACCATCGCTCCCCTTCTCCAGCTCCTCTGATGGTCTTTTTTCTCCGTTGCAGAACTTCCTGGGTGATCTCCACTAATAACGTGCCACGTTCTAGAAACAGGGAACCAGGATGCTAGAACAGCTGTTTTGCCACCGAATGCGGAGCGCTGGATTGGGCCAACCCTTATGTTCCTGAGTATTATCATCAAGCATCAAGCCATCCTTACAAAGTAAGCTTTTATATGCGGCAGCCCGTAGGATGAAGCCGTTCCAAGCGCAATCCGAAGGACTGCAGCTTTCTTAGAAACCCCTGTGGCATTAGAGGACATGTGATTAATGATAGCAGGTTGTTTATCACTTTCTGCATGAAACAGGATGAGCCGTTATGGCCATAAACCCCTCGCAGCCCTTCCCAAAGAGCCGCTTCCCCTGCTGCTTCACTGTCGCCTCCTCTCAGCTTCCCTCCTCCATCATCCTCGTGTTTTTATTATCTCTCTTTTGCCTAAACTGGCCTAAAGGGATGGAAAAGTACATCGGTTCAGAGAAGAATCCAAAGCTGCATGTCAAGACTTTCCATGGACTAAGAGCAGTGCTTTTAAACTAGAAAAACCTCTGTCTTGGTCCCGGGCCGTTTTCCTTTCTTACCCGGACTCTGGTGGGCTTCAGCCTGTGGTCCATGGTATCGGCAGTGACGTTCTCAGGCAGCACCACAGGGTCTCTGGGAAGAATTAGACAGGAGGGTGTGCACACAGCACCTGTGGTGGAGAAACCAAACAAGGAATGCTGTTTTCCCAAGTGGAACCATGAGAGTCTCTCGGGCATCAGAAGCCTTTGTAAAGAACAAGGTTCTTCACAGGGCGGCTTGTGTGAGACTCTGAAATGACACACCAGCGGTTTTGCATGTGCCATGCAGTTTCTGACAGATCTGAGCAGCTTGCACAGAACTAGGCGAATCTTAATGTGCATTTTATTAAGAGAGAAAGGTTCCCCATGACTGACTGAAGAGGACAGTCTCCGAAGAGTCCTGACTCTTCCACGGTATCTTATGGAAGAGAAACTGGGTGGACTCCAGCAGTCTGGATGGCATCCTATCCCCCAGTTCCCTTGCTAGCACATGCCTGCACACCACACGATCACATCCCCTGAGCATCCCGCTTCCACCCAGCAGTTTTTGTTTACTTCCATTTTTCTCCCTATTCCCTTAAAAAATAAATCTTGGGAGAAAAACATCTCAAAAGAAACTCCAAAGCAAAAAAAGGATGCTGTGCTGAAGCGATAGAAGCATGGAAAGTCATTTCTTTCTGCCAGCACCATGACAGGATTTGTGCTTTTGCGGGTGCAGGGAGAACGGAACAATGGGACCGGCATGGGAAGGGCCTCCGTGAGAAAAGGTGCATCTCAGACCTTTAAGACCTACTCTTTGTAATAAGAAGGAGTTAATTCTCCCACCAAGATGGACTGGACTGCAAACATCTCATTTTGGCAAGACGGTGCCCACTGTATGCTTGCCGCGTTCACCCTTGAGGCTGCAGCTATCAATGCTTGGCATTTCTGTACAAAGCCCTCACAATTCCTGTGGTCCAAAACACACAGACAGAAAGATGGTTGTCCCTTCTGGCTGGGAAGTTCCTTTGCAGATCACATGATGCGGGACTCAGCTTTCCAATGTGCAGCAATGCGATCTGTTCTAACACTGGCACTTCAAGCTGCACGCCAGGGATCGGGCAGCCGAAGGATTTGCTGCTCTGCACTGAAGACATGCACGTTCAAACTGTCCAGTGCTTGCTACTGGTGCTCCACAAGCTGCTAGGTGGGGCGCACCAGCCAAGCGTAGGCCCAAGAACAGCCTTCAGGTGCCCTTTCCGTTTCCATGGTGGGCATGTCGTGAGCGGAGCTGGCTGGAGCTGGGGTCAGACTAGATGGCCCGGGAGGTCCCTTCTGACTCGCCCTGTTTCTGTGTTTCTGTGTAGTACCTACGGAGCTCACCCTTTTCCCTCTGCAAGGAAAGCATCTTCACCATCGCCATCAGCCCAAGGAAACCTGTACAAGGGCAAAATTCTACACCCGAAGGGACAGAAAACCAACCCTTTTCCGGACCATCTCAGGTGCCTAGTCCTCAAGCTGGCCATTCCAGCTGCAACTCAAATGGGCCCCCATCCCCTTTTCACAGTTACTACACAAAGAAGCAGTGACTGCTTCCAATGAAGATCGCATTATACTCATAATGCACTAGGTGTCTTAGGAAATTGGAAAAAGAGAGAAAAAACAAAACAAAAGGAGTTATATTTGGCGCCTTCTGAAGTTTGCCTCTTTGTTTGCTGGCCTGAAGTCGGCATTGCCCCGTTCTGCTTTTTGTTTTTCCTGCAAGTCGCTTTCCCTCAGCCTAATGCACCTCCGTAGATTCTTGAGAGATAAAATTTGGAATGCCCCCATTTATTCCATCCTAAGCTTCTTGGAGAAAGACTAGGAAACAAATGTGATAAGTAAGTTATACTGATGTGTTGATTCTCCTGTTCTTTCTATTTCTGCAGAATGAATCATCTGAATTCAAGGCTCTCCTGTGTGTACCAATCTTGTGGAACGAATCACAGGAAAATTATTTTCCCGACCAGCTTCTTGTCACCAGAAGAAAACACAGGAAGTTGAGGGGCTCCTGACGGGTTACATGCAAGAGCACTTAGAGAGTTGGCAGGGGTTCTCTCACGCCCGCTGGCCTCCATTTTTGAGGCCTCGTGGAGAACGGGTGAGGTTCCAGAGGACTGGAGGGTGGCATCAGTGGTCCCAATTTTCAGAAAGGGTAGTAGAAGGGACATGGGGAATTACAGACCTGTTAGCCTTATGTCCATTGTGGGAAGGACAATGGAAAGGCTCATAATAGCGAGAGATCTAGTGATGCTAGATAGGGAAGGGAGGCTGACAGCCACACAACATGGCTTCCGCAAAAGCAGGTCCTGCCAGACAAACTTTGTGGGATTCTATGACAAGGTTTCGAGATGCCTGGATGGAGGGGATGCAGTGGATGTGGTACACCTGGATTTCAGCAAGGCCTTTGACAAAGTGCCCCATGATATCCTGGTGGAGAAACTGAGGAGTTTTGGGATACACCAAAGCACAGTCTGGTGGATTAGGGCATGGTTGACTGACCAAAAGCAGAAGGTAACCATTAGTGGGGAATCATTGGGATGGTGGCCAGTGACAAGCAGGGTCCCCCAGGGCTCTGTCCTGGGGCCGATCCTGTTTAATCTTTTCATTAATGACATGGAAGAAGGGGTGAACAGTCTGCTGATCAAATTCGCGGACGACACTAAAACTGGAGCAGTGGCCACAACTGAGGAGCAGGTACTCCAGATGCAGAAGGATCCAGACAGACTATGGAAGTGGGCAGGAGACAACAGGATGGTGTTCAGTGTGGATAAGTGCAAGGTCTTGCACTTGGGGCAGAGGAACAGCTGTCTTAAGTACAGATTAGGTGACAAGTGGCTGGAGAGCAGCACTTGTGAAAGGGACCTCGGGGTGCTGGTCGACTGCAGGCTGAACATGAGCCAGCAGTGTGATGCGGTGGTCAAGAGGGCGAACGCCACCCTTGGTTGCATAGCCAGAAGTGTGGCTTCTAGATCAAGAGAGGTATTACTACCACTCTACACGACTCTGGTGCACCCGCAACTGGAGTATTGTGTTCAGTTTTGGGCCCCTCATTACAGGAAGGATATAGCCAGGTTAGAGTCAGTGCAGCGTAGGGCCACAAGGTTGGTGGCCGGTTTGCAGAGGAAGCTGTATGAGGCGAGACTGAGGGAACTGGGTCTCTTCAGCCTGGAGAAGGAGACTCCGAGGGGATCTGTTGGCGACACACGGGTATGTGAGGGGATGTCACATGGAGATGGGTAGAGACCTGTTTTCCCCTGCAGAGGAAGGCAGGACATGCTCCAATGGAGCCAAGCTCAGGGAAACAAGGCTCAATTTAGATGCCAGGAAGCACTTCCTGACAGTCAGGACCCCGTGAGTGTGGAATGGGCTTCCACAGGAGGTCATTGAGGCCTCGTCAGTGAGGGTGTTCAAGGATAGGCTGGACATGCACGTGGTGGGCATGTCGTGAGCGAAACCAGCTGGAACTGGGGGTCAGACTAGATGGCCCAAGAGGCCCCTTCTGACTCACTCTGTTGCTACGTTTCTATATTTTAACAATACACTTATCAACTGGGATATGTGACCAGGCTTGTGGTTCACATGCTGCAGTTCTGATGGAGCGCAGAAAGCCCACAGAACAGAGGGTTTGCAGAATTTCTCAGTATCTCAGCTCTCTTTAAACCAGCACAGCTCATGCTGCAATACCACTGAAATTTCATAAGCTACACACGTTTCCAAATTTAAAAATTTAGTGGTCGGTGAGGATTGGCTTCAAGGCCCCATGTAGCACTCAGTCTGTTCCCACATTGAAAGGAATTGGAATAAATGCTGCTCATTGCAAAGGGCAAAATGAACAAGTACAAATGTGTTTACCTCACATTATTTATACAGGAACTCAGTGTTGCTTCCCTTCCGTTCCTCCTGTACTGCCTTTCGCTGTTTCCCCGAGGACTCGCATCTCACATGACCTCCTTCCAACTTTTCTCTATTTTATCTCCCTTCCCAGAAGTGTTCTGCCTTGGCCTCTGCACTTCAGCCTTCTTGGGGTTTGGGACAGATGTTTTACGGATGCAGAAGAGAGGTGTTCTCAGACCTATTGCTTGCTCAAGGCACCTGTCTACAACCCAAGAACACCTGACTTTTGTACTGCAGGAGGAAAACCAGTAGTACATATAGCATTGCTATTATGCAAATATCAAACAAGCTTAATTAAGCGGCAGCAGAAAGCAGTACAAAAGCGGCCAAGGTTTTAGTAACTGCCGACCTTCTGAGAAAGAAACGAACTCAGCCGAGGATGGGGGAAAGCTCTCCTCGAAGAAAGAGGAAAAGGGATTGGCAGGGAGGGATCCGCGGAGACGGTTAATCAGAGAGTGACCTTCTTACCAATTCCATAACCTTGCTCACACTTGTACTCCACCGAATTAAGCTCTTCGGGTGGTGAACATTCCCCTTGTAGCTCTTCACACAATTTAAATTCCTCTGACCACAAACCATCTTTAGTGCAAAGGATAGCAGGCTGCAGCATAACGAGAAAATAAGTCTTCGTGAGACGCAAGGAATTCAAAACCGCTCTTAAGCTGCCAGACTCGCTATGGGAAATGCCAACCCACATTCACCCGTCCAGTGTGACTTTCACAAAACCAGCACTAGTCCTCTCTTCCAAGGCTGGCGTTCTGCACATTTTTATCGGTGTTCCTGTAATGGGTTTGCAGAAAGACACCTCTGATCCCACGGCTTTCGGTGCTAACTTTACAGGCTCAAAGGGGGAGACATTCGCTGGTAGACTAAACCCATTTTCAACTGCAAATGTCTTGCAGGAAGTGTGCGTGTGTACATATCCTTCTGTCTTCCAATACACACATTTGTCCACTCCCTCAATCATATTATTGATTAGAAATGCAGAAGCAGAGAGAGTGAGACTATGGGTACTGCCCCCTCTCATTCGTCGGTTCAGAAGACACCTAATGCTTCCACTTTTCCCACGATCCTCCCTCTTTTCTTCCATCCTGTTTCTTTCTGCACTAAGATGGAGATTTCCCCAGTGGTGGGGCTCTTACAGGTACACAGTGCCTTCTAGCTGGTAGTTCAAAGATCCCTCCATCTGGAAGCACCCCAAACGTCTTGATTGCACCCATGAGTTGAGCAGTGGCGCGCTTTCCCAGTCATGGCGGGCGAAAGCCACTCCAGGGAAGGGAAAGGGGACTAACCCTTATGCACTCACGACCCCCCACCCTCCCCCACTGCAGGGGTCCAGCTGCCCTCGCTTTACTAGAGAAGGAAATCAAGCTCCAGCAATATCGGCAAGCCCGGCCACAGCACACAGCCCAAATGCTGTGGAACGAAGGTGCCCGGACGCCCCCGCCGAGGGAGATCGCCGACTCGCCACTCAGCCACAGAAAGCCGCCCGCCGTACCTTCGCGCTCTGCAGGCCACAGGTCAGGGCGCACTGGCTGTCCAGCTCAAAGCCGTTGGTGCAGTTGTACATCCCCTCGAAGACGGGCGGGGGCGGTTTGCACACCACGGGGACACAGCCGCCTTCCTCCCAGAAGCCGCTCTCCAGGCAACGGATGCTGAGGATCTTCCTGGAGGCGAGGGACCAAAGACACAGGAAAAGGCCGCTGGCCGCACCTGCCCCGGAAACAGCTCCCGGGGCCGGCACGAGCGCCGACCACCCCGCAGCGCGTGCAAGGAGCTCTGAGCGGGCAGGCCCACAGCCCTCCGGGCACTGCTTTTCGGCTTCAGGCAGATCTCCCCTCCTGCCCCGGTCAGTGTGAGGGGGATCCTATGATACGGACTAATGTGTGGGTTGCAGCACTGTCACCCACAGGTGCTCTTCTCTGCCAGGATGCCTGACCTGGTTCTCAGCTCAGAACAAGCGTTTGAATAGCTCTGAAATGCACAGTTTGAAAGATAATGCGTTCAAGCATGCGTGCTTTCGGGAAAAGGCATGTATAAGTGTGTACTTTGAAAGAAAAGGCATTTCAGATGCATCTTGGCGTTTGTGCGGATTTAAAAACACTGATTCACAGAAATAAGCTGGGAAAGAATTATAGGCAGACATATAGACCTGCAAAATGGATCAGAAATTGACAAAACCATCCATTCCTAAGTGCAGCGACCAAACTCCTTGAAAAGCTTCCATGAAAGTGAGAAATACACCGATTGTTTGCGATCACCCAGAACTTCCTTTTGCCACTCCGCAGACTTTGCTCCTTGCCCCAGTTGTCCTAGCTTTCCATAAATATCGCCAAACTGTAAGCAGAGGTAGGAAACGGATAAACATTCTCTGAGATGCGCAAGCCAAATTGCTTCGCTGCCCTCAGGCTTCGTGTTGCTGCCATGTGACTGCTCTCGCTAGCGTCGCGACACCAGAACCTCTGTTTTGTCCAGTACAATAAGCCAAGCGGAGGCTTGTTTGTTTGTTTGCTTGTTTTGGAATTTATAACCCGCGTCAACCGTTCGAAATAGGCTTAAGAAGCCAGGGCAAGAAAGCAAGCACGTGCAAATGACATGTGTCCTGCCAGGTCCCGCTTGCGCGCAAGTCGTCCTGCGACGCCTCCTTCGCTGGCCGTCCCAGGCCCAGAGAAGGAAAGACCTGCGCAAGAAGCAGGGATAAACCAAACACTTGGCTACTTTATTGCCAATAAAACACTTCCCAGATAGGCCCAATCCTTCCTTCGACACGCTGCATCTTTTTAGGTTAGGTGCCAATGGGGGAAAACCTAAATGCTCACGTTTCGCCTACCCTTCCTTTGCCAGTCTTCCGATATTAAGGGGAAGAGGTCCGAGGTTTTGAAAAGGAATTATCTGTAGGAGCAAGCGCATCAGTTGGCACTAGCTAATGTATCTCACCTCTTCCATCAGTTTGGCGCACGCTCCACCTCTGGTCAGCACGAAAATTCAGCCCTTCTTGTTCGCGAACACAGACTCACAGCTTGACACCCAGTTGGTGCTCCCTACTGTATCATAAGGAGCAACCCACGCAACCCTGAAGTTCCAGCTTTCAAGGCCGACTCCCAGGACGGGTCCCCACTGCTTCGGAACAGGCAATGCCTACGCTGCAGCTGAGGCCCCTTCCCGGTGCTGACGTCCGCCCGCTGCCTGCCTGGAACCATGGAAAAGCCAAGGCTGCTTCGATTCAATTGCACAGCCAACCCGGCTGGAACCCAGCCAGCCACCCTGTCCTCCTCTCCTCTTCTCTCCCGTCCAGTTGCTCCTTCTTTCTCCAACACAAAGCTTCTTCTACACCAAGTCACTGCCCGCCCTCTTTGTTCTGGCAGTCCTGTACTTCTGCAATACATATTGAGTATCCTACCCCAATCCTGTCTTATTGACGATTTCTCTACTTAGTGACCACAAGTTCCAGCCAATTACTGAGACATTCAGTTAAAGACCCTAGAATGTATCCACCGAGATACACTAGTTGGTAACAGCACCATGGTTTTGTACGTCAGAAACTAACACTAAGCTTCCATAAAGGAGCTAATAATGTAGAGTGTTCAAAGCATTTCATGGAGCACAATGAGCAACGGTCAGAGATTCTCAAAGCTGCAGCCCAAAACATATGGAGGCAACCGGGCAACCTATAAATCACTGGAACAGTGTTATAGTTAAAGCTTCCGCTTGCACAGATACTCTTCCCAGGAGGAGCAAATCGAAAACAAGGCTCTACCTGCAGCATTAAAAAGGAGTATTTAAAAAATGCAAGTAACCGTGCCCATCTGCTAAATCCATGCCGTTTATGCCCAGTGCAAACTGCAGCCTTGTTTGGTGCAGAGTCCGAGCCAACGGGCATGGAATTGCTTCGCGCGAGCGCATCCAGCCATGCCCACCCTGCACATTCGGCACATTCCAAAGGAGCGGGCCGCTCGCGCTGGAGTCTCGTGCCTCCTGAGGAGATCATATTCCCACAAGGAGACCGTTCCACTTCGCATCCTTCCCAGCAAGGCCCCCTCTCTGATTCCCATCCAAATCCCTGTGAAACCAGGCAGGGGTTACTGTTACTGCGCCCCCCCCCCCTCTCTCTCTTCGTCATCCCGAAACTATCAGCTTTGGCTCGTGCAAAGGGGCCTCGAGCGAAGCCTGCCTCCTCGGGTCTTTGTCATTTTTGCGGTTTTTCTCTGAATTCCATCCAACTCATTAATATCTCTCTGGTAAGGGGAAGAGATTCTTTGGCCAGAAAATATGGTAACCACATCTTCGGCGCTGGAACGACACTGTTTAACTTTAAGTATTTCTTAGGAAAACAGAAATGCTGGGAAGACTGTCCCAGCACTGGCACCCAAGCAATGAATGGACCAAAGGCAGATCGAGAACACCCTGACCTAACGCGGGGCTGGCTATGAAGCACTCACTGACGAAGGGCCGTATCCCACTTTCTGGTCCAAGAAAAGGAAGCTGCTCGCTCAGCCCATGACTGTGCACACATGACTTTCTAAAGAGCCATTTTCCACTACTGCTAGTCCTATTCGGTTGCCCACGGTTCATACTTGCACCAGCGGTGCAGGGAAATGCAGTCACGAGGTCCTGGAGGCTAGATTTAGGTTGCTGAAGAGAAAGTTAAAAGCCAGGGCCACCAAAGTAGTGTTCTCTGAAGTCCTTTCCCTTCCATGCAGCGGGCCAGCGAGGCGGGCGAAGCTGAGGAGCTTTAAAGCAAGCACTGGGAAGACTTTTAGGGCAAGAGGGGCAGCCTGCATCGAAGCGAGATGCAACCAGACTGGCACTGCCACACAGAGAAATGTGACAGGTGCCCGCATCTGCACTGTCAGATTTAAGACCAAGGAAGTCCAGCAGAGATGTATTTGACTTCAAAAGAGGCAGCCTCTCTAACATGAAGGCGCTGGTTAAAAAAAAGAAATTGAAAAGGGAAGTCAAGGGGGCTAAATCCCTTCAAAGTGCTTGGCAGTCACTCAAAACCACAGATGTTTAGCTAGAATATGAACCACGGATTAGGCGAGGTAGCGCCAAGTCCAAGAAATCTCTAACCTGGTTAAGGAGAAAGGTTGGGGAAGCTATTAGAGAAAAGAAGGCTTCACTCAGGAAATGGAAGACTTGTCCAAAAGATAAAAAAGATGGGATCATTGCCTTGCACAAGGAGATGCCCACAGACAATAAAAATGGGGGGAAGACTTTTTGAGTAGGGTATCACTAGCCACATCAAAGCCAACAATGAGGAATTCTTTCAGTATATCAGACTTAAGGTGTTGCCTGGCCTTTTGATGCCAGAATGATAATGGTGTTAAAGGAGTACTAAAGGAAGATAAGGGGCTTTCAGAGAAGATGAACGAATTCTTTTCATCTGTGTTCACCACAAGAGCTGCAAGAGGCCAAGAGCTAATGCCTGCACTGAGATTTTTTTAGGAATGGAATTAGAAGAACTGGAGCAAACGGGAATAACGAATGACGAAGTTCTGAAAATAAAACATTGGTCTGGAGGGGATTCTTCCTAATGTTCTTAAATGACTCAGATATGAAATTGCTGATCTTATATATATTAACAAATTTATAGGTATAACATGCTCTTGGTATCAGAAGATTGGAGAATAACACCGATGTTTAAAAAGGGATCCAGTAAATTGCCGGCCAGTTGGCTTAATATCTGTTCTAGGTAAACTGGTCAAATGTATTATTCGAAACGAAATTGGAATGCAAATGGGAGAACGAGCCCTGTAGAAGAGTAATCAGCACGGCTTCCTCAAAGGTAAGTCCTATCCCACTAACTTCAGAGTTCTCTGAGAAGGTCCACAAATACGTGGACAGAAGTGATCCAGAAGACACTGCTTGCTGGGACTTCCCAAAGTCCCTCACCAAAGACTGTTGAGCAAATTTAATCCTCATGGAATAAGAGAACTCAATTTATGGGGCAGCAGCTGGTTAAAGAATACAAAGCAGAGAGGAGGAATAAATGGTCAATTCTTGCAATGGAGCAATGTAAACAAGAGAGCTCCAAGGGGGTTTTTATCAGGGCCAATGCTCTGCAACTCAGGATCACAGAATCGTAGAGTCGGAAGGGGCCATGAAGGCCATCGAGTCCACCCCCCTGCTGCTGCAGGACACCAGGTGACACCATCCCACTCAGAGGGCCTTCCAGTTTCTTCTCCTGCCCCTCCAGGATGTTCTTTTCAGCAGAAAAGGAGACTATTGCACTATTGTTAAATGTATGCAACATTTAGTTTGGTCCACAGATTTAAAAAAAAAAAAAAGGCAAATATACTTGGGACTGTGGCCCAGGCCAGGAGGTGACATAGGAATACTCTGAGCAGCTAACTCATATAGCATGCTGCATCATTTATTTCTATGAGGTCTTTGCGAGCTGCAGAACTTGCAACAGCCTAGTGTTTGCCATCTATGTTAGTAAAACAGTTCCTCCAAAGTGGAACAGACGGGACGCAGTAGACAGTGAAGCAAGCTGAGAGAGGCTGGTCTCCTTCTCTCATAACATTAGACCTTGGTAGTCCTCCCGTGAAGCTGGCTGGCAGGAGAGCCAAGGCAGAGGAGAGCAAAGGAAGCCCTTCTCCACTGACTGCATAATTAATTTGTGGGATCTGCAGCCAGGGATGTCGCAGTGCCCACTGGCTTCGATGGGTTTAAAGGAGGCTAAGACGAACTCATGGAAGAGCAAACATCCCGGTGGCTATTAGCTAGGGTAGTGAACTGAAGCTTATATGCCACTGACTGTCCATTGCTCAGAGACAAGACTGAGGGCTAGCAGCTTTAGCATCCAGCCTAGGGGCTTCCTGGAGAGATCTGGCAGGACTCACGACCTCAGGTGGCCCAGGCAGGCCTGGCTGTTGCTGCTTTCTTCCTGCACCGCACTGCAGCTGAAGCTCTCTGGGTGGTTTGCAAAAGCCCATAAAATACAAGGTATTTTTATAGTCCTAGCATATTTCTAGACAGCAGGAAGAAAGGGCTTTTGGGCACTGCTTAGGAGTGGTCTAGAAATATTTTGTTGGCTGCTGTTGCAAACACATCAAAGGGGCTGATGCTGCAGTCAAGTACGGGGACGGGATGCAAAGCCGCCGTTAGCCAAGAACGAAAGCGGGCTTCTGCTCAGTGCACTGGGTTTTGAGTACAGCGACACCCACATTATGAAAAGGGACTTCTGCGCACGGACCCACCCGTTAGTCAGCATTTCCTGTGCTTGTGGGGAAGGAGGTAAAAGGCACACAGAAAGCAAGATCGGAAAGTTTGGGGAGTTCAGTTAAAACTTGTGAGACTAGTCCAGTCTGCCCTGGCCTGGTGCCCTCCAATGATGGAGACTCCATCTCCCATCATCACTGGCCCTTGGTCATCACGGCTGGTGCGGATGGGAGTCGCAGAGCACCAGGCTGGGGCGGCTGGGCGAGTCAGTCATTTATTTGAAGCCAATCCTGTGGGAACACGGATGTGGCCATGGGTTGGCACTGTTGCTCCTCCCCAGCGGCACTTCCATTCGGAGCGAAACAGCCCAGGGGCACCAGCTCCGCGAGGAAGCCAGCAGATTGGAGGAACTTGAGATCTTAGCGACACACTTGCTGCATCCTGAGGAAGGAGCGACAGACACATCCGTGCATTTCTCATCTGGGTCACTTCTGAAGCGTGTCGATGTGCAGGTCGTTTTGCCAAATTTCGACATGAATCTACACATGCTATCATTTTAATGACCAGAATTTGCATGTAAAGACCTATTTGAAACCACATTTTTCATAAAATACACAGAGAATTTTATGTCCAAATGCGCATTTTAAAGACCTATATGAAACCACATTTTACATAAAATACTCAAATGTACATTTTAAACACACCTTGATCTTTTTTTTTTTTAAGCCAGGAACTGATTTGCAACATCTGGACACTTGGAAACTTGATGAACAGATGTGTTCCAAGACACATTACTTGAGGAGGAGGAGACAGAATCTGTTCGTAGTGGGATATTGCAGATCATACAAGGCAGGCTCTGACACCTGAAAAACGCTGAAGACTTCCTCTCTAGGCAAAGAGAGGTGGAATGGAACAGAAATTAGGACTGCTGTTCCTCTGGCAGCTTATTGCCCCTGCTACCCGCCCTGCCCCCAGGACGATCCATGCCTAAAGAAGACAGATGCACAGATAAAAAGAGGCTGAGAGATTCTCCTTCACACTCACCCACCTGGGGTATCTCTGGTAGGTAAGAGGTAGAAACATAGAAATAGAGCGAGTCAGAAGGGGCCTCCCGGGCCATCTAGTCTGACCTCCGGCACCAGCCGGCTCCGCTCATGACATGCCCACCGTGTGCATGTCCAGCCTATCCTTGAACACCCTCACTGATGGGGCCTCAACGACCTCCCCTGGAAGCCCATTCCACACCCTCGGGGTCCTGACTGTCAGGAAGTGCTTCCTGGCATCCAAATGGAACCTGGGTTCCCTGAGCTTTGCTCCATTGGAGTGCTTCCTGCCCTTCTTTGCAGGGGAGAACAGGCCTCTCCCCACCTCCGTGTGACACCCCCTCACACACCTGTATGTCACCAGCAGATCCCCTCTGAGTCTCCTCTTCTCCAGGCTGAAGAGACCCAGTTCCCTCAGTCTTGCCTCATACCCCATCCCCTGCAAACCAGCCACCATCCTTGTGGCCCTACGCTGCACTGACTCTAACCTGGCTATATCCTTTCTGTAATGAGGGGCCCAAAACTGAGCACAATACTCCAGTTGCGGGCGCACCAGAGTCGTGTAGAGTGGTAGTAATACCTCTCTTGATCTAGAAGCCACACTTCTGGCTATGCAACCAAGGGTGGTGTTTGCCCTCTTGACCACCACATCACACTGCTGGGTCATGTTTAGCCTGCAGTCGACCAGCACCCCAAGGTCCCTTTCACAAGTGCTGCTCTCCAGCCACTTGTAACCTAACCTGTACTTATGACAGCTATTCCTATGCCCCAAGTGCAAGACCTCGCACTTATCCACACTAAACGCCATCCGGTTGTCTCCTGCCCACTTCCATAGTCTGTCCTGATCCTTCTGAATCCGGAGTACCTGCTCCTCAGTTGTGGCCACTGCTCCAGTTTTAGCTTGTCACTGGCTGCCATCCCGACGATTCCCCGCTAATGGTTACCTTCTGCTTTCGGTCAGTCAACCATGCCCTAATCCACCAGTCAGTGCTTTGGTGTATCCCAAAACTCCTCAGTTTCTCCACCAGGATATCATGGGGCACTTTGTCAAAGGCCTTGCTGAAATCCAGCACTCCACCCCCCCTGTACTTTCTACCTTTCTTTCAGCAGAAGGGTGGCTTGCTTGGAGGAGACGTCTCTGCTTAACAAAGTGAAGGAGAATTATGTAGGCTGCACGATCTCGGAGCAAAGCATGTTCTTATGCTGACGTCTGAACCCGCAGTGTATCTTTCTGGCTCTCCTCAAATGTCCCCAGCACAGTGAACAAGCCCTTAGAGGCAAAATTCCCCGTAGCATATCCGAAGAAGCGTCAAGTGTCAGTGAATGGTCTTGCATGACTCCATGTTCCTCCAGTGTATACTAAACATTCCTAATAGCTTGGCTACATGTTACACTCACATGAGAAACATCAGCCAAGGCCGGGGAACTTGTGGCCCTCCAGACGTTATTGGATGATAACTCCCATCACACTTCACCATCAGCTGTGCTGGCTAGAGCTGATGGAAGCTGTAGTCCACTCCTATCAGAAGGACCACAAGCTGCTCACCCTTGGCACAAGTCGAACGCAGATTCCAGACATCTGAGAGTGCCGAGAGTGCCTCTGGTGACAGGCAGAGAATACTGGAGCAGAGAAAACGAGGAGAATTAACAATGTGCTACACAAGCTGAATAATGCAGGCCTACACTGAACAACAGCCTTTTAGGTAGGCTGACATTTTAAACTTTACAGTATGTTTGGGGGACTGAGGCTGAAGTTTGACATTCTCCCCTTGCTCAGAGGAGGTGGATATGCCAGAATAGCAGGATTTAATCTGTGTAATGTAGTAAGAATGGGGACCCCTGCTTTCAAAATACAGCATCCCAAGCTAGGAAGGTCTAACTCTGAAGGTGAGCCAGAAGAAGAGGAGGAGGGGTCAGAATGCGTTCCCGAAAGGCCAAGGTGAACAAGCAACATTGGTCACGTGGCAGGGGAGAATCAGATGACTCCTGGTTTGTGGAGAAGGCCCTGGAAACAAGGAGGGCTGCAGGGGGTGGTGTGAGTGCATCAACCCAGTGCTTCATTGTCAAGTCAATCAACAGACTGACTAAGAAAGGTCTGATGTTCCTGCCATCCAGCCCACAAGCAGCACAGACCTCCCTGAGGGTGGACCTAACCCTTTTTAGGAAAACGGGGGACTGCAGTTCAGTTTGGAATCAACTCCTGACATGGGCAAGAACTCTCTCTACCAATCAGAGGGATTGCTGCTTTGCTAGATGCTGCGTGGTAACAACTTTATCATTATTCACTCTGTACTGCAAAGCTCACCCCGACGGGTGGCCTATCTCTATAAAGGACTGTATCTTACAAGCCTTTCGCTTGATCTGCTGGAAAGGGAAAAGTGGAGAGATGTGCTTACAACTGGTATGATGTTTGTACAGTATCTACTGTATTTCATTCACAAATATTTACATCAAGTGAGTGGTGAGTGGGACAGAGCACACCCGCCCCTCTTCAAAGAGTGCTTGGTTTTCACCAAAGCATCAGCCTGCACGAACACCTGCACACAGCCCTTCAAGACCACTCCTTGCAAAACCGCAAGAACTATTTCTCTGGCATCGGCGTTATGCAAACCTCTTTCCGTGCTGTGCTCAGAAGCCATGTGCCGATGCCTGCAAGCCCACAGCCATCACCTTCAGCCACTCAGCAAACGCTTTTAGCTCCCGAGTTCTGCCCGCCCAAAGGGCATGCTTGCAAACCACGCTGGACGTGAAGCAGGCACGAGATGGCACAGCTCACTCACCCACCGTATCGCACCAAAACGCCAAACAAGCGGCCCTGAAGGAAAGCCTTTGGGTGCCTGACAAATAGGCTTGTCCTTACCTCACCCGGGCACAGAGGATGTCTGGGGAAAGGGGAAGGGAGTTAAGTGCTTGCTCACACAGCCAGTTTACTGAGAGGCACCAGGAAAGGATGGAACCAGAGAGGTAGGGAAGAGAGGGAGACTTTAAAAACCCGCTCCAAACCTCCCTTTGTAACAGAGCCACTACAACTTCTTCTGATCCTACAAAACTGACATTTATTTAGGATTAGCAGCCGAGCCAAAGCAAAAATAAAACAAAAATCAGGACGTTTTTTTAGAAGCTATCCAACATTTAAAGGGCAAAAGCTGAAAGCCACAGGATGATGTACGAGGAACTGTAAAAGCCGTGTTTGATGTGCGGGCCTGAACGTCAACCCGAACGCATCGCAATCCATATAGCAAGCGGGCTGGCGCGCCCCCAAGTCCTTATGGGCACTGGCCAGGTCTGGGTGCCAGAGAAGAAGGCAATAAATTAGCCTAAATGCTCACATTATCTGCCAAGGGCAGGAGATTCAAGGATTCCAAGCAGGAAAGAGAGGTATTTACTAGTAAACGGGATGAAAACAAAATTACTCGCCGGGAGAGTAACCGGCTCTCATGTTTTTGCAGGGAACTGCCAAGCATTAAGAAATCACCCTCGGCTGTCACTACAAGAGCCCGGACACCGATCAGCCATGATTACTTTGGTCCCCATGGGAACATTCCCTTCCTGAATGGGAGATTCAGGGCAGGAGACGGTTCTCGATAGAAGGGTGGCTATTACATATTACATGCACACAGCCCTGTGGGTAAAATGTGTCCATGTGTTTCACTTTTTGGCTATTAAAAGGGGGGGGGGATATAGCAACTGCAGGGGGTGGGGGGACCGCCTTCTCCTTGGCAAAGCGGGGGCCCCCCTCTTGCCATCCATGGAAGACCCCCCCCCCCCCAGGATGAACTGCAGCTCTGGGGAAAGGGGCGGTTTTTGTCACGGCCATGAAGAGAGAAAAGGTAAGAGGGTGACATGCCGTCACTGTTACGCAGATCGGTTTTCCCCCGTAGATGTCCTTTAATCACTGACTGGTCTTTGCCAGAGCTACCGAGGTAGCCAAGAGCAGATGGCCAAGGGCAGGACTTCCAAGGGATGCTGCTCGCAGGAAGGCGACCCTCGCTGCGCAACGCATGGACACGTGTTCAGACGGCAAGGTGGCCCAAGGGGTGGGGCTTTGGTTCAGGTATCATGCCAAACCGGGCCGACACTGAATCTGAGGAGAGAAACCAGGCTGCTTGTGCATGTATAAACTGCTCTGCACTCCCAGGGGTCCAAAACATAAAACATATAATTAGACAGGGATAGGAGCAGGAGCAGTTCTGTCAGCCCTCTACTTCCAGAGCTGCTGCAGGACAGAAACGGGAGTATGGAACAGATGGGGAAATGTGAGGAAGTCACACCTCTACCTGGGAATCGTGGCCGAATGTGCTGCTTCCAGACAGAGGGGTCCTAATGCTGCTCGCAAACGGGGCAAAGGGTTTTTATTTTTATTTTTATAGGCCGCCTAGAATTGCTGAGGCCGTCCTAAGTGGCTTGCAAGATATCCATAAAACATATTAACAAAGCAAAACACATTAGAACATAATGACTTAAACCATCTATACAAGCGATATAAAAAGGGCCACCACATTCAGGCTAAATGTTTACAAAATTCCGCAAAAGGCGTGTCTTTGCCTGGTGCCGAAAGGAAACTAGAGATGGCGCCAGGTGGATTTCCCTAGGGAGGGAGTTCCAAAGATGGGGAGCAGCAGCGGAAAAGGCCCTTCGCCTAGTTTGGTGGGTTTGCCACCCCCTTACAACTGTCAGGCAACATAGTCTGGATGCACTTCCCAACCCACCCCTGTAAAATTCCACGGCGCAGGAGCATGGCGGTACAGAAAAAGCCTAGCCTGGAAGCGCCCATGCCGAGATGATGGGGAAAAGAGCCCCGACTCGCAGAAAACACCCTTTCTCGCTACAGCTGAAAGTTCCAACGCTGGCTGGAGTTCTGAGCTAGGATCAGCACGAACTCTGACTTGGCGTGGTCCGAACGGAGCACTCGCACATGAACATGCGCCAGACACCGCAGGCTCTAAAAAAACCCCACGTCTCGCTGGCTGCGCATGCATTTGGGAGAACGGGCAGGCAGGACCGCGACTGCCAGCCCTTCTCTTTGGAGGAGCAAAGTCCCGCCACTTACAGCTGCGCCAGAGCTGCTCTCTGGGGACAGAACGGGGGCAGCCTGGTCTGGGGGCTACGCCATCAAGTCAGGAAGCACCACAGTGGCCTCGCCCCTTTCCAGTGAGCTCCCACTGGGAGAAGGCAACCCGGCGTGGCTCACACCATGAGGACCGAGGCAGAGCCGCAGCGGTGGCACCTGCCTGCAGAGGACACTTGCCCAGAGCAGGGACTCGCACAGGGGCTCCCCGCCGAACAGCAGACTCTTTGGCCTAAGAGTGACGCTCAAAGCGTGCCACATCCCCCACAAGCGCCGCGTCCCTCTTCCTACAATGGGCAGGGCAAGGCCGCAGGTGCTGCGTGCTCTCCCACCGCCTTGCAACTTTGAAAGGCCTCCAGCAACTCCACACATGTTAAAATAAATCTTTCAGAAGTGAGCAGATTTACTTTGCAAAAACAAGCAAATATGCCGATGATTTTCATAATGTGCTTGGAGTGCGGTCTTCTCGGTTTACAGGGCAGAAAAGATGGGTTTGCTTGGCCCGGGCTCTGGAATTATTTTGGTGCAAAAATACGGAGACGGCTGCACACATTTCCAGTCAGTATCAGGTGCTCCGCTGGCAAGCTACACTCCTGATCACCCCGCTCCCATCCTCGTTCACCCGCAATGGCCTTTCTGAAGGGGTTCCAGCTCCCACCTGACCGATTATTTCCATTTCCCTCCCCTTCGTCCACCTCCTTCCACTTTTTTATTATCAAACTTCAGTCTACTGCACTGTTTGGATAACAGGGGAAGTGGGCATGTGGCACGACTGGGCCTGGTTACTGCTTTTCCCAAGAAAGGGAAGGAAAGAGAAGGATGGTGCTTGGAGGGGAAGAAATGCAGACAGACGCTCTCTGAGGCCACAGTGAGAAGTTTGGCTCCTTGTGCCTCCGATCCCACAAGCTGAGCAAAGCCACAGCTGTTCTTGGCCTCTGGTACGTTCACCAGTATGGTGCCACAGGGAAACAGCAGCCGCACCACTGGGAGTTCCAGACCAGATGAAGAAATACCCCCCTTCCCACTTCTCCCCCCCGCCACCCCCGGAACTGGAGCGCAGAGCCAGTGTTCAGACATCGCTGCTGAACAGGCCAAGCGGTGAGCGGGAGAGCCAAGCAGCCCGACCTGCTGCGTTCTAGCACCTGTGCAGGACACGGAACCATCCACTCAAGTTGTGACAAGCCAGATCCGAGCTGAACATCAGGGGAAGCTTCCTCACGGTCAGAGCAACACGGCAGTGGGACCAGCTGCCCGGAGAGGCGGGGGGCTCTCCCACACTGGAGCCATTCAGAAAGGAACTGGGCAGCCCTCTGAGTGGGAGGGTGTGACTTGACGTCCTGCAACAGCAGCGGGGTGGACCCGATGGCCTTCCAACTCTACTACTCGATGATTCTATGAGACTCTAAGGCAAAACCGAAAACAGGGTTCCTGCGCACAGACAGCCAAATGTATGCTATACCAGAAAGCCAAATTCTGCAAACCTGCCAAGATGAGAAGTAATGCACATTTTATTCATGCAAACTATCTTGCATTTGTGGTCATTCTATCTATCCAGAAACAATATTGTTTTGAAAAACATCCCATGCCGTAGGGAGTCTAGAATTCTATATTTAAAAAGAAAACATCTGAGAGTTGTAATTCTGTCACTTACAAATATGGCTAATTAGTGTAAATTCACTTAAGTTCTGTGCTTTTTAAAAACTATTTACACACAGAATGTGGATCTTTCCTACTGAGTAGGATCTTTCCTACTTTCCTACTGAGTAGAAAAAGAAGAGGAGGAGGGAAAAGGGCTCTTTGGGGCATTGGCTCTTCGGAGCCTTCCCTGCCCCACCACGGCAGGCAGTTCTTCCTCTGAGGTCCCAGCAGTGGGTCAAGCTGTCTAGCTGCAACCAGCACATGGTGGGTGGAACGGCTGCCAAATGCTTCTAAGCAGAGCTTCTATGTTGAAAGGCAAGAAGAAATTCAACTGGTCCAGCTTTAGTCAAAATGGGAATACATGGTTGGCCCTGCAGAATTTCCACCTGTCAGGGAGGAACCAAAGACTCAGAAACTGCATCAGCAAAAAAGGAAGCAACCATACTGCAATAATGGAACTGCAGCCATGCTCATTGCCTAATTACATTCCACCTTTGCGTAATTAATTATCACTGTGATCATTAGGGAATTGCAGAGCGCCTAATCACAAAATTAGGCAGCAGGAATTTGTGTACACATTTAAAAACAAATCTTTGTGTAATTGCAGTCGCAGCAGTAGAAAGAAAATAACTTAAGCAAACTAACCAGAGGAAATTCAGCACGAAAGGAATGATGCCTGCAGAATATTAAGTCCACCACTCAGGACAAAGCTCTCGTGAGCTCCCTGCAGCTGGGGAAGGGCCGGGAGCAGGTGCTACGGAGGAAAGCGAGAGCAGACGCAGCGCAGCCTGGAGGGGAAACCTGGGTGGGGGGCTAAGACCCTGGAGGGCAGAGACAAGACTCAAGGTGCTCTTGATGGGCTGGAGCGCTGGGCTGAGAACAGCAGGAAGAAATGCCAAGCTCCACACCTAGGAAGAGCGAACCAAACGCACTGCTAGAAGACGGGAGATACCGTACTTGGCTCAACAGTGCGGCAAGAGAGAAGGATCAGGCAATTGTTGTAGCTCCAACTGCATGTGCTCTGTGCCATCAGACCTTCCTTTCCTCTCTGTGCACATCCGTCATTTTAGCTTCAATCTATCATTTATTATATTTATCTACATCCAGCCTGCTCCCAAAGAGCAGGACTCTAGACAGCTCACAACAGTAAACTCACACAATTAACACACGCGGAAGGGCACAACGCACCCGAGTGGCCTGTGAGCAGCGACACGCTGGTCCTTGCTCTTCCCCAGCAGCTGCTCGAGCGCCTTCTGGCCTGGGCTGAGGACCTTCCCCTTCTGGCACGCTCCCTCACTCACCAGGGATGGTCCCACCACAGGGCTCCCACGTAAGCGGCCTGGTGTCATGCCCGACGGCTCGACAGAGGCGTCTACTCATGAGGAAGAGGCAGGAGCCAACAGTGAGAGTCAGGCACTGGAACAAGGGGACTTATACTTGGGGCCCAGTGCCCAGACGGCCCCTCTGCAGCCTGACTGCGAGACTGCTGAGCAAGTAACCTCCCCACAGCCTGACCCCTTCGCCCCTGAGCAAACAGCCTCCCCACAGACTGACGGTGAGGCGTCCGAAAGAGCAGCTCCCCCGGCTCCTGGCTCTGAGGCTGCTGGACAGAGTTCAGGAGAACAAGACGACATAACAGTGAATTTGGCAAACGCCCAACTTAGGAGGCATTTAAGGCGTTTAGACCAGTTGCGCATGGACCAATTACGACGCCAAGACAGAGGTGCGTCCCACCCACGAACGGGAAAAAGAGACCGGAAGATCTAATACCACGTGGGCTTCTGAGGCAGCTCAGAAAGGAAGGAGCAACTGAACCGAGAGGGGCTTGTTATTAGAGCTTATCTGTTACATTGCGTAGTGAATGGCAAGAAAAGTCTTTCGTTTTACTGCCGGCTGCTGTGTGAGTTAATTGGAGACGCGAGTTACGATCTCATGACACCTGGGCTTCTCTGCCCCCATCGCAGTCGGAGACCCCCGTCCTCTCCTGCGGCAGAGCCCATTTTCCCGCAAAGCAGTCTGGCGACCGCCGACCATCCTGCCGCGGGTGACCAGCCCGGGAGAGCAGCCTGGTGAGAAAGTCCGGACCGGCTCTGGCAGCACCGTGCTGGACGCCTCCGACGCGCTCAACCCCCTCTCCACTTTGCGTGAACCTGGGCAACCCATTGGTGTGTTGCGTGTTGTATATGGTTGCATTGCTTTTTGGTGTTTTGGGGTCCAGAGACTTCGAGTGTTGGGACAGCAAATAAACACTTTAAATAAATGAGTAAGTTAGCAAGGGACGTCCCTTAGAATGGGAGGCGCAGCTCCACCCAGCACACCCGCTGCACCCAAGTGCCGCCGCGGAGAAAGCAGAGGCGCCTGGGACAGCGAAGGGGACAGAAAAGCTTGGTCTACTCACTTCCTGGGCTTTTCCTCGGCAGAGTCTGCCACGTGGTATCCGGGCTTGCACCTGTAGCGGCAGACGGAGCCCACGTCGTGGTTCCCTTGCAGGCACCGCTGTTCCAGCAGCTTCGCGTTGGCGACCAGGCGCGGCGTGTCACACTCCAGCTTGCAGTAGGCTTCGGGGAGCGACCAGAGCCCGTCCTCCAGGCAGGTGAGCCTCTGGCTCATTCCTGACTCCGGGCAAAAGCGCGAGGGGGAGAAACAGGGCCCACTCAGAGGATGGGGCAGGCAGGGCTGCTCTCTGGCGGACTGACTGGCTAATACATGCCGCCCCATTAGCCATGATGGCTCACAGCATGTCGCTCCAACAGTGAAAACAACAACCGCTGGCTAGCGAGTTGGCCGCCCGCTCCATTCACCCTGGCCCAACATTTCCCCAGCTCTCCCCTCCCTTCCCCGGGCCGTCTGGGGAAGCAGGCTGCAGCTCTTCCCCTGGCAAGGGCCACGCTCCTCTCCCGGCAGGGGCAAAGGGGATAAGAGGTCTGGCTGCTCCCTCCTGCCCAGCCTGGGGCCCAGATGGGGTCTCTTGCCCAAACTGCGGGGAGTGGGGGATGCTTCATGGCCGGGTGTGGGGGAAGGCCATGCCCTGAGCAACTCGCCCTGGAGGTCTTTCAGCCCGCCCCCCCGCCCAGTTCAAGGGGGCAGGAGTCAGGGATGGCTGCCACCCCTTCCCCAGGAGGAAGGCAGAGCTGAGGAAGCGGCTGGGCTGCGCAGAAGCCTCACACTGTCCCATCACAGGACAGATTAGCTGTTTCCTGTCCCTCGCCCTTCACTGCCACCTTTGCAGGTGGGCAGGGGGGCGATATTGGGGGGGGGTCTTAAAAGCCCTGGGAGACTGGCAATGGAACTCCGTTCTTCTTTCCTCCCTCAGGTTTTGCCATCATTTCAGGGATGCTGGAGGAAACTAGGAGCCGCTTCTTCTCCTTCTCTCCTTTGCTCCCCAAGGAATACCCTGGAGCAATGCTACATCCAAGTAATTTTGGGGAAAATAAGATGTAGCTTCAGCTGCTTCCACCATTATTTCAGATTTGTTTTAAACCATGTTCATCCACTTTAAAAATCATCTTAATAAGCTGTTTAAAGAATTTACAGCCCTCACTCAAAGTAACCCTCACCCATCCCCTAGTCTGGCTCCCCTTTCGGGGTCAGACGTTTTCTTCTGATAACTTTCCACCCAGCCCTAATTAAAGTATTCTGCCACAGGCACAGAAAAAAAAAGTTTTGATCTACATGCTCTGGTACACCATCAACCACGGTATCCTCCTGGATAGGCTAGTGGGATTGGGAGTTGGGGGCACTGCTCTGCGGTGGTTCCGCTCCTATCTCAACGGCCGATTCCAGAAGGTGATGCTGGGGACTTTGGCTCTGCACCATGGCAGCTATGCCATGGGGTTCCGCAGGGCTCCATTTTGTCCCCCTTGCTTTTTAACATCTACATGAAACCGCTGGGAGAGGTCATCAGGAGGTGTGGGCTGCGGAATCATCAGTACGCTGATGATACCCAGCTCTACCTCTCGTTCTCCACCGATCCAGGTGAGGCAGTGGCTGTGCTGAACCGGTGCCTGGCCAAGGTAATAGGCTGGATGAGGGCCAATAAACTGAAGCTCAATCCAGACAAGATGGAGGTCCTGTTGGTGGGTGGATCGAGCTCCTGGGTACATGACTTGGCTGCCCTTGAAGACAAGCCAGATACTTCAGATGGTGCAAAATAGAGCAGCCAGGTTGCTGACAGGGACTGGGCGTTACTCTCATATAACCCCAGTCCTCTACCAACTTCACTGGCTTCCCATTGAAGTCCGGGCTCAATTCAAGGTGCTGGTTATTACCTATAAAGCCCTTAATGGCTTGGGACCTGGATACCTGAAGGAACGCCTTCTTCCATATTTACCCACCCGTCCGTTGAGATCGGCAGCAGAGGACCTCCTCCGGGAGCCCTCTGTGAGAGACATTAGGAGAGTGAGCACCCGGAGGAGGGCCTTCTCGGTGGTGGTGCCCCGACTGTGGAATGCGCTCCCCAGAGAGGTCTGCCTGGCGCCGTCGTTATTTGTTTTTTGGAGCCAGATTAAGACCTTTTTATTCCAGCAATATTTTAATAACTTTTAATATTGGTTTATATATGTTTTTAACTGTAGCCAGTGTGGATCTGTAATTCATTTGTGTTGTGTTTTATATTATTTTATCTATGTAAGCCGTCCTGAGGCCTTCGCGACAGGACAGCATATAAATATTCTAAATAAATAAATAAATAAATAAATCAGAGGAAAAGAAAGCTGCACTTTCAGTTGTATATCTAGTGCTCTTATCTAGCAAAAATTCAGCTTGTTTACAGCAGCCCCATAAAAATTATTCCAAATATCTGCATGTTATCTCCTTACAGGCCGGACTCAACTAACAGTGGAGGAAACCCTTTACCACATGCCCCATGGAGACAGACATTCTTGGATGAAACAGAATTTCTCTCAAATGACCATCTAGAACTGTAAAGCCGCTGGCAGGAAATTCAGTAAAATTTGATGCACAGCACTTGTAATCACGAACATGATCTAATACCAGGCTGCTGATTCTAATTCTAAGAGGCATGACTCTGCTCAAGGCATCTCTTACCTTGAACTGAAATATTTTCCTCGTCAGAATCAGCTGCCAGAGCAGCAGACCCGTGAAAAGCCGTACAAACTGAGCAGCTTGGATGTACCTTCCAACAGGGAATTCGGTCGTACAGGCCATGCAAAAGACCCCCGAAGGTGCTCATACTTCCCATCAAACGAGGGCTGCATACCTTGAAGCTTTGCTGGCTCGATGCAGGAGAAGAAGCACTGCTTGAGGAACGTGGTCCCTCCGGGGCAGGAGAACTCTGCATAAAGCACATGCGACTGGTCTGGAAACCGGCAGTCAACGGGGTCACAAGTCACAGACCTGTCCCACTGCCCAGAACTGCAGGTCAACCGGATTTCTTTCTGGGAAAGGAAAAACACGCACAGCCCTGATTTCTATGGGTCGCTTGAACCTTGGCATAGCGAAGCAGTAGCAGCCCTTAGCTCAGGTTCATCTTTAGCAGGAGCTGTATTCCGGACCGAATTCTGAACCGACCTTCCCATCGAAGTCCGGGCTCAATTCAAGGTGTTGGTAATCACCTATAGAGCCCTTAACGGCTTGGGACCTGGATACCTGAAGGAAAGCCTGCTTCCGTATTTGCCCTCCCGCCCCTTGAGATCGGCAGCAGAGGCCCTCCTCCGGGAGCCCTCTGTGAAGGACAAGTGGGTGAGCACTTGGAGGAGGGCCTTCTCTGCGGTGGCGCCCCACCTAGGGAATGCACTCCCCAAAGAGGTCCGCCTGGTGCCGTCGTTATTTGTTTTTTGGTGCCAGGCTAAGACTTTTTTATTCAAACAATATTTTAACAACGTTTAATATTTATAGGTTTTAATTGTGCAGCCAGGGTGTTTCCGGATTTTAATTGTATTGTATTATATTTATTTATTTCTGTGAGCTGTCCCGAGGCTACGTAGCAAGGGGACGGCATACAAAAACAAACCGACCACCTGCCATCCTGGCTCCATCCACTGACGGGGCTTCCTGTGTACGAAGCAGCTACACAACGGACTTTTGCTCACCTCACTGCAGGTGCAAGGAGAAAGGGGTCCGTGCAGGGAAGGCAGGAGTGAGGTGGTCTCTCCCTAGCCCACCATAAAGGAGGCCAAATCGCGCACACATATGTAGGAGATGCAGGAGAAATGAGTATTAATTACAGAGGGAGATGCTAATTAGATTCACATTGGATTGGGTAATCTGACTTGAGCTCATTTCACATTTCTGAGCCACCATGCAAGCCAAAGCTCAAGCTACCCTTCGAAACGCTCATTTTTTCGCTTCTGCACTGTAAATTCCTTCTCAAAAAATGCGAACACAAATGCATAGAATGGGGGAAGCACGCCAAAAAATGTGCCCACATTTGTGTGAGCAATGCGGCAAAATGCATTACATTCGGGGAAGCGGCTTGTAAAAACGCCCGGAAATCCTGAATAAATCCATGTATTACAAGCAATGCACGTGAAAATGCGTGGAAGTATTTGGGCGAGGATGTTTTTCGGCTTGATATGAAACAAGACAACACAGAGGCAAGTGTAGAAAACAACCCGGAGAGAGAAACTCATCTCCGCAAGTTCATTCGGCCCATGCAGAGTCCAAAAGCCCCTCTCAGGGCCAGCAGGACGCCTCCTCTTTGGAGCCTCACAGCAAACATGGGGGCACGTTGTCTCCGTTCCGCTGAGGCGGGAAGAAATAAAGAAACAGACCTCTCCTGCCTGCACCACCGCCTCCTGTGTGGAGCCCCTCATTCCACCAGCCAGCAATGAAGGAAGGAAGGAAGGACCGGATGCGTAGACGCACGCCAAGCAAGCATTGTCAAGCGTGTTCGCCCAACCAGAAGAGGGGCAGCAGTGTCCGCTCTTAAAAGCAAGCCTGCCCACCCGAAGCGAGGCTTCCTGGCCTCTCAATACCGAGCCCAGTAGCTGTGCTTGGATTCTACCACATGGTGCAGTTCAGAGCATGGCGAGTGCTTCCGAAATGTGCCGAGTTCCCTAAAGCTTGGACGCTGATCGCTGGCACAGGACCACGTGCCTTCGGGTGCAAATCAACCAGCGGTTTAACGGTGGGATCCTCCTTGCCGTCCCCGGCACAGCAGCTGGGCAAGGGAGAAGAGCAGGTCTCGCAGCTTGGGTGCTTCGCCAGGGTATTTCCTGCTCTTTTGCCAAACGTCGAAATGCTAAATGAGGCAAATTTGCTTGTGTCTGTTTTGCTGTGGCGGAGAGGATGCAAAAGGGAGACGACTCAGCTCTCGGACACGGTGCCTGTCACGGGGACCTGCTGCCTCATCCGAGCCGCATCGGCCCAAAAGGATTCCTCAGGAGGAAGCAGGTGAACCGGCCGCCAGAGGAGGGATGGAACAAGGGGCAGGGCCCCGTCCCCTGGGAACCAGCTCCCCTGCATGCTTCCCTGCAGCGGCCCTTCCCAGCCCCTGGCAGCCCTACAGTCCTTCTAGCCCAGCCTTCCTTGAAGTGTTTTCCAGGCGTGGTTTCTTTTTCCCTAACGCTCACATTGCCCTCACAGAAAGAGGCGTAAAGGGCTGAGTAGCAGCGCTTAAAGCGCCGAGCCAGGGAGGCCTGGCCTCAGCGTCCTGGACTATCACTTAGGGTGGGTGCAGGAAGCACTTCCTGACAGTCAGGACCCCGAGGGCATGGGATGGGCTTCCCCAGGAGGTGCCTGAGGCCCCATCGGGGAGGGGCTGGACAGGCACATGGTGGGCATGTCGTGAGCGGAGCTGGCTGGAGCCGGGGGTCAGACTAGATGGCCCGGGAGACCCCTTCCAGCTTGCTCTGTTTCTATATTTCTGCCGGGTTCCAATCCCCACTCAGCCCAGACGCTGGGTGGCTCCAGGCCAGTCGCAGACACTCAGCCTGAACTGCCTCACTGGGTGGCTGCTGAGAGGACAGAATGGTGAAGAGACCCGTGTCAGCCCAAGAGTCTCCAGCTGCTATGAGCAGCAGCAGCTGCAGGGCTGAGTTCGACCTGCTCTTGCAAGGATCAAGGCACCCCTGCCATGCATCCGGATCAGCTTGTCCCGAGCTGCGGGCCTTGTTTCCCTCCCACGCTGTGCATCCCTGCTGCTTCTACAAATGGCTTTCCAAGTCGCCCATTTTGCAATTCACTTTTGCCTACTGGATAATGAATGAGTGATTAACGCCTTCCTGTATAGATTCACGGGATCTGTTGCGAGCCGAGGTCCCTCCTTTGAGCATTTGAAAGCTACAGGCGTTTTCCCTTGCAAGCCAGTCTTTATTCACCCAGAAGCACAGGTCACCCAGAATGATTCTCTGAGCATGCACAGAGCGCTTTCATTCATTCATTTCTGAACCCTATCTAATAAGCACCTCCAGAAACCCTCCCTATGAGCATGCCTGGGCCCCCATCCCTTTGTGGGGTGGGGGCCTCCGAAAGTGCATGCAGCTCCTCTCCATGCTCCAATTCTCTACCTGTGCCACGGCTGCCTAGTCCACGGCTGAGAAACTCTCGTGTTCATGGCCACCTCCCACCTACTGGATATCTTGCATTTTCCCAAGAACTTGAGATCAGCGTACCCGCCTCTTTCATCTCAGTGGCATGGCATGGCCCATCCTCCCCAGCTCCCTCTTGATTTGCTTCACAAGCTGATTCTGATGAATCCCAGCCAGCAGTCCTTGAGGACAGGCAGAAATCCTGCTCGCTCCCAACAGGATCACCGGATGAATGTGGATGCCCGCAGTTGTTGCAATGAAGAGCAATCCCATGGAGCAGTCGGTTAATAGATAGCGGGGTTCTGAGCCCTCTGTCTGTCAGAGATCCTGCCAGCAAGAGCTTGGCGTGCCGGAAGGAACAACAGAGGTGCTCCAGCCTCCTGTTCATCTCAGCGTGTTTAGCTTCCAAGCCCCTCTGGGGGCGGAGAGGAAGGGGCCTGCGGATCTCGTGAATCCACTTCCTGTCCCTTCAACTCGGCATGCCTCCTTCCCGTCCTCCCTGTCCTCTCCCAGGGTTGCCGTTGCCAGCTCAGAAGAGCAGATCCCTGGAGGGGGACCGTCCACACACCCCACCCCCCACTGACACAGCAACGTTGGCCACGGAAGACAGTATTGGCTACCCGCAACGGCTCCATCTGTCCTGATCTAAATTAAAGAACAGGGATTTGCACGGCTTTGTTTCTCAACATCCTTTCTAAAAATGGTAATGGGGAAATTTAAACCCATCACAAGATAAGAAGGGGTCAACAAGAACTTGTGAGACATCCACTAGCAATTTCCGATGAACAGGATGTAGCAATTACTTGCCAGTGGCTTTGTACAAGAGAAAAAGAGAGATCAGATGAACAGCATTAGTGACAGTCATCGTTTTTGGAGGGTTTCTTCTGATGACTTTATTGGATAATAATTAATCTGTATGCTTTGAAATAATTTTTGGTCTGGAAAGTGAGGAATTATATGTATGATTCAAATCTGTAACTGTATCTAGCCGATTTATTGAGGGTAATCATGTATAAAAGGAATTTGGAGAAATTTCTTTCTTGGCTTCTCTTTGAAGCTTTGGATTCAAAAGCGAAACTGTGAGTGAAACTCTGTTGCTTCTTCCAGTGCCTGACTTTGAATTGTTTTTGTTTTAATTTTTCAAAATGTTACTAAGTCACTGATGTCCCTATGGAAACACTGGCTTATTTTGTCATAGATTTTAGTCACCCGAGCATTTTAAGTTTCTGTTCTCAACATGCTGTCCTGTCTTATGTTAGCTTTTGAAGTAAGAGACCGGGCAGGGCGGCACGTCCTCCGAAGCCCCCAAGCAGGTAGGGGTTGTGTTGTTCTTAATGTTACGAGACCTTGGCCAGCAGGAGTCCCTCCCACTTTTTTTAAAGGTTGCTTCGTGCTACCCAAAACGACGCACATCTGCTCCCAAAGTGAGAACACCTGCCGGCAACGCACCTTCTCTGCGACCGCTTTGGGCTCCCCTTGTCCTCCCCTCCACCGCTTGCTCCGGGGGTGACCCAGCAGCGAGCCAGATCGGGGAAACACACATATTTCATGGGAAGCCACCGAAACATAAAGGCAGCTGCCAGCTGAGGAGAATTAAGTGAGGATGAGGCTTTTCCAGCAATCCGCCAAGCGATGACTTTCCAAATATTGCATGCATATTGCATCTATGATCCATGCATCAACGCTGGAAGGTAAGGTCATTAGTATCTGAGTATCCGAATAGCCCCATATTGCAAAAGGAAGGCCATCTGTGAGGAAAGAGATCATGGCTGGCCAAAATTATTCGATAAGTTTAAAGCAAGAGGAAGAAGTGAGCCAGGGCCTTCCCAGTTCACAGGGAACATCCTTTGCTTCTGTTCTTGAATTTCTAGATATTATGTGCCATCAAGTCATCTCTGTCTTACAGAAACCCTCTGAATGAATAGAATTATTCAACTCGTCTCTGACTAAATGTTAGATAAGAGATTAATTTGGTTACAAACTGCCAAGGAAACTAAATTCTGGCACAAAGAACTTAATTCTTGTCTTCAAAATAAATTCTGAGAATAGTTATCCTTTGAAGGAAGTGGTCCTGGTTCCATCTTCATCATTTCCCTTTTTTATTTTTTTATATATATTTTTTGGCCAAAGGTAAAATATTTTGGGGCAAGGAAGAAAGCAGTAAGCCGAGAAAGGGTTTAGGAAAGTAAGGGAGGTGGATCAAGCAGAGGAGGGACATGTAGTTAGTGACTGACGCATCATGTAGTGACTGATGCGTCACAGCAGGATGCATTACACGAAGGGATGCATCTACAGCATCAGAGGCAACTGTGTAACTATAAAGGCTCTGTGTTTTCCTTTCCGGTGCTCCCCCCGCGCATGCATTTGTGTACATGAATACATATTCCTAGTGGCTGAAGGCCCAAGCGACCTTGCTGATGGTCGTACGCCTGGATAGGAGACCTACCCAGGGCCCCTGCGCACATCGCCTCAGCGGCCTTGTGGGAACGAACCACTAAGGTCTCATGCTTCTCCTGCAGCCCACTGGTGTTTGAAAGGAGTGTGCCAGACTAGTTCTAAAAGACTAGCTTTGCCTCAGCTTGCTTCTTTTAAAGTACCTGAACTCCAAGTTCCCTTTGCTTGGCCTTCCAGGACCCCTTCCTGCTCAGTTTTTGCATATCCTAAACACCCCCTCCAGCCCCAAATCCTTTGTGAAATGCTTTCTCCTCCTTCACTAGGTGTACCCTTAAACTCACACGGCTGAGCCACCGAGAATATTCTGCAGATGACAGCTTTCATCAGGCGCAATATTCATGAATATTCCATACCACCCCCTCAGCTCAGTCAATAAATACAAGGACTCATCACTGCCACCATTTCCACCGCTGGCACAACCATTGCCGCAAAATCCTTCAGAGCCACGCTGCACGGATACCAGGTGGGAAGAAAAAGCGGAAGGCATTGAGTCGCTGGCAAAATGGATCAGGAAGCTCCATCTGGCACTGCAGATGAAAACCGCCTCTTGCTGAAGCGCTTCTGCAGCAATGACACGGCTTGCTTCTACTCACCTGTCCTGGGCGCAGCAACTGCCCATGGCTGGCGCGGGGGACGTGTCCACTGTCACAAGTAATCACACATTCCATGTTCCCCCAACTGCCATGGGTGCAGTTAGGGGCTGCAGCGTGCTGGACCTGCGGCAACTCACAACTCCCTTGCTCTTGACAGTCCTGTTGGGTGCAGCTGCTGGGAGAGAAGAGAGAGAGAACGAGACCAACATGCAGTTTCCTGCACACAAGGAGTAAACAAAGGGAGAAAGCACGGTGTGCAATGAGAAAACGGAAGAAATTCTCAAGGGAGTGACTGAAAATTTCCAGCTTGAAGAGCGTTAGAAAGAGCTCTTTCCTTTTTCAGAGTCTGATCTACAAACAAGAATGCAAACACTCTGACACACAACGCATTATATTCTCATTGTTTAAACCCTACAGCACAGAAAGGGAACACCTCTTATATGAAAAGATTCTTGTTAGAACGCAAAGTATGTGGGAGGAAGAGTTTTATATGAAGAATAGTGTACCCGTTGGTCCCGGAGGAAGGTAGCACTGTCGCATTGTTCAATTGCTGTTGTTGTTGTTAGTATTTGTATGGTTTTATATTTGTGGAGATGATGAGTTTTGTTTTTATAGTATGTGTTTTGCATTTTTTCAAAAACAAAAAAAACTCAAAGTATGTATATTCAACTCAGGAAATGGGAAACCAGACTCTTGCTTATTTTCTATCAAAGACAAAAAGATGTTAAAGCAAACTGTCTAAAAACACTTGGAAGTACAGACCTACATGCTTTCTTTTTAACTCCAAGTCAAAATGAAAAAAGCTATGCACACACACACACACACACACACACACACACACGGCAGCTTTCTAACCTGCTCTAGGAAAAAATAGGAGAGTGCATAGTTTAAAGCCTTTCTTTAAAAAAAAAACCATCTTTGGCATGATAAGCTTTTTGCTTTCCTGTGTTTCCACGTGCTAGGAAAGAACTGCGTTTTCCCTTTCCCGTTTCCTCAAGAGTCAGTGTTGCAACATGACTCCATTGTTCCAAACATGGCCAAACCACATTAAATACACTAACCACCCAGGTGCCTGAAAATCCTGCGAGTGTCATTCCCCACAGCAGAGCAGCGGTTCCCAAACTCTCTTGGTCAGGGAACCTTTCCGAAGACATTCTTTCCAGAGTCCTAACGCTATTCCTGATTTTTACTAGGCATTCTGAACCCACAATGTTCTTCCTTCTTTCACCCCCTCCGATAGCCAGAGTGCTTTGCGTAACATTCTAGGCTTGGAAATAAAGAGAAAACATGTTAAATATAATGAATGAATGGATTACTGCTACTACTACTCTTTTCTGTACCATCCTTCACCCTGAGTTACAATTATATGGTAATATCCCAAATGAATCCTTTCAATTATTCCCAGCACTATGCAACAGAGTCCTAGGAACCAAATGATGTGACACATTTCTTCGTTGGCTGCTTAGATGCCGACTGGCAATCGAATAGTTGGCCTTGTGCGGTTTCAGATTAAAATCCATTTTAAATTTGATCTTTGAGATTTTTCTGTGGTTCCCCTATGAGGCTTTTGCAGACCCCTGGGATCCCACAGAACAGTTTGGAAACTGCTGCTCTAGAATGTTCACAAATATTTCTGGCTCTTTCAGAAAATGCTCAGCATCTTTAAAGCAAAGATCCGGGCAGCATCTGAGCATCCGAAGAGCCTGACTCTAATCTAATCATGTCACGTGGCATTACCAGCCTCGCCACTGTCCCTGCGCATGCGGCGGGGAATTGCGCCCGGCTCTCACGGCAAGCAGAGTGCCGCGGGGCGTCCCATTACCTGGGTCTCCGGCAGCTGCGGCCCTCGTGCTCCGGGAGGCAGTTGCTTGGGCCGAAGGGATCCGATGGCAGATGCGCTCGCAGGGCCACCGCGGAGACGCCCACGGACAGGGAGGAGAAGTAGAACAAGGCGGAGGAGACTTGGCGGGTGGTGCCATTTTCTGTTAAGTTGATGGCCAGCGGATTCTGCTGACACGATAGCTCATATGTTGCTAAAGGTGATTAAGGCATAAAAGGACGTTTGGTCCACAATGAAGCCCCCCGAATTACGGTGGCCCTGCAACTATCCTCAGGCCAGCTTGGGATTTTTCTAGGGTTCTCTGCACAAGAACACGGGGGTGGGGGAAGTCCCTCACCAATCGGAGGGCTTGGGGGGAGACCACCCAGCGAGCCTCCCGCTTCCAGCACCCCGTCCAACTCCTCTCCCTTCCCTTCCTGCCCCAAGCCCCGCGCCCCCTGCACCTTCACTGACGCCCCCAGTAGGTTGAGGAAGGGTGGCAACGTCTTTTGGGACAGGAGTGATGCTCCGGGAGGCGGGCAGGAGGAGTGACGCGGATCCTCCTCTGAACCGGATCACAATCTGAGCTGAAGGACAATTTAATTTTCCTTTTAAGCACTTCCACTTTGAGGTGCATTTGAATAAGGCCTGCAAGTTGGTTTTTGGTTTTGGGCCTAGGGTACATTTTAAATTCCGAGAGCTGGAGTGGTGTGGTGCTTAAGAGCCTGGCCCTGGGACACAGGCGATCCGGGTCTAGTCCCCACTGGGCCATGGAGCCAAAGTCGGACTCTCAGCCCAGCCCACACCACAGGGTTGTCATTGTGGGGATAAGACTGAGAGCAGGAAGAGGAGAAGGATATAAGCCGCTCTGAGTTCATCGTAAGGAAAAAGCAGGATTCACATCTAGCAAATAAATAAATGAATTTGCACGGAGAACGGGCTCTTAGGAAGCAAGAGCACGTCAGCCGTCCTCCAGAGAATCCACAAGGCTTTACGGGGAGCTCTCTGAGAAGATGAGACGAGCGCACCTAACAGGGAGCAGGCCGACGGCCACGCTCCTTCCCTGCAACAGGCAGTTCCTGGAGAGCACCTGGTGCCTTCCGCAGCCCGAAAGGCCATGCCTGGGTCCTATAAGCAGTGAGCAGGTCTTTTAGTGTGCATGCCAAACGCGCTGCAGGGGAAGGGGGCTTGGAGGGTGCAGACCCTCCGGTCCCTGAACAGACGAATTAACAAGAAAAGCATCTGCAATGGGGTGAAGTCCAGAAGGACTGCGCTGAAGGCAGCCGATGGACGGTCCAGGCGCCACCACACGACCTGGGCAGGGGCTTCTGCCGCCGGCTGGGAGGGGCAGATTCAGCGTGTTGCTCGCACGAAGCGGCTGGCAGAGGAAGGCTGAGCGGAAAGCCGCTCTGTCACTCACCGAGGAGGTGGCTGTGCCCGCCAACGTCGCCCAGGTGGACGGTCACAGTTGGCCTGGGGTGCTCCCCGGGAGACGTGCCAGCAGATGCCAGGAAAACGAAGAGCGCGGTCGCTGTGCTGGGCCTGTCGAAGCTCACCTGGGCTCCAGGAGACAGCAAAGGGTGAGCACGCTGGGGCATGTGCAGAAGGAACAGGCGCATCGCAAGGGTAAGCGCACACTCCCCTCCAGCTCGTTCCCCACCTAGCCTTGCACCACCCTTGGACTTCCCCCTGACGTTTCGTTCACTTCCTTGGACTGTGCTTCTAAAGGACTCCTGCCACGGCCACCCGTCCTCTGCCACTGCTGGGACCATGTTTCTAAAGGACTCCTGCCACGGCCACCCGCCCTCTGCCACTGCTGGGACCGTGTTTCTAAAGGACTCCTGCCACGGCCACCCGCCCTCTGCCACTGCTGGGACCGTGTTTCTAAAGGACTCCTGCCACGGCCACCCGCCCTCTGCCACTGCTGGGACCGTGTTTCTAAAGGACTCCTGCCACGGCCACCCGTCCTCTGCCACTGCTGGGACCGTGTTTCTAAAGGACTCCTGCCACGGCCACCCGCCCTCTGCCACTGCTTGGCAGCAGTCTGCTCCGCCCTCGCTGGTTCAACCCCTGGAAAGTGCAGCCCAAAGACCACGTCCAACACCAACCCAACACAGCCATGCGGGTTTTCCAGGCGTGAGACGGCTCCGCTGTTGGGAAACACGGCCCATCAGAGCAAGGGCTGAGCGGTGCAGGAGAACCTGAACGGCCGGGAAGCACGCAAGACTCACGCAGTGCCTAGTCCCCTAAAAGGATCCCCCAAGCCCCCAGCCGGGGTCCCCCCTTCTGGTTTCTGAGAGCACCTTTCTCCCACCGCTTCTCTCTCTGGGTCAGCTCAGCGCTAGAGCATCACAAGGCCTCGAACACGACACACCTTGACCTGGGCTAATGCCTAAAGAAAGCCTCCTTTGCCCGCGTGTCTTTCTACGTGTTGCCCTTAACTCAGACACGCAACGGCCTGAGCGCCTGCGTTGTTCAGGGCCACCTCTTGGCCACGTCCGCAAATACGTCACGGCAGCCTGAGCCTTCGTGGGGACTTCTCTCATCCCTGAAAAGCTTCACTGGGTGGTACCCATGTAGCACATGGTGAAGGAAGCTGTCCCTTCACCTGGGTGGGGAAGCACCCGCCTTCCAGCACAGAGGGGGCCCACAAGGGGCCCCGGTCCACGTACGCAGCCCTTCCTCTCCACTTGCCCGGCTCCTGCGCATGCCGAGAGCGCTTACCTTCAGCCAGACCCTGTCATCCAGGAGCATCTTCTCCCTGTCTGTATCCGGAAGAACCTCGTGGTTTGTGCAAGGAAACCAGGCCATCTGAGGTCCGTCTGTAGGCGTGTCCTCAGGATAAGGGGTACACACCTGGAAAAGAGGGATTTTTAAGATGCAGCGGGGAAGTGATTGAGGTGCCCGGGGGGGCGGGGGGGGGATAACTGGCAACCATACTGGAAACGAACCTCAGAAAGCGATCTGCGGCAGAGGCCCTCCTCCGGGAACCCTCCGTGCGTGATATTAGGAGGGTGAGTACCCGGAGGAGGGCCTTCTCGGCGGTGGCGCCCCATCTATGGAATGCACTCCCCAGAGAGGCTCGCCTGGCGCCGTCTTTATTTGCTTTTCGGCGCCAGGCGAAGACCTTTTTATTTAAGCTATATTTTAAATGTTAATTTATTTTTTATTATATTGTATTTGTTTTAAATTATACCTGGAGATGGGCCAGTTTTAAAGTTTTAATGTTTAACTAATTTTATTGTGTTGTAAGCCGCCCCGAGGCTTGTGGCAAGGGGCGGCCTATAAATTTGTAAATAAAAATAAATAAAAATAAAAAAGCCACGCGCAAACCTCAGCAGAACACCCCCGCCCACCCGCCTTGATTCTCTATTTAATTTCTAGGTGCAGAAACAGACATCAAGGTGGGAGTCTGCAGGTATCCTCATCGGGGCAAGGAACTCCCGTCAACGCAGGGGGTCTCACTAATACCTTTGTAGGAATTGCCTTCCTCACCCTGCCCCGCACCCCACAAGAACGGCCTGGAATGTCTCCGCCGAAGGCCACGGGGCGGGATGGAAAGGGCAGCGGTTTCTCCATCTCCAGAGGCGGGAGCAGAGTAAGGCTTGATGACGAAGAGGGAGGGCTGCGCTCTGCTCCAGAGAACTACCGAGCGAACTCGCTGCTGAGCCCACCGCCAACTCTGCAGGAGACCCTTTCGCGGGTCTGTCACTGCCCGACCGTGAGCACTGTAGCAACCGGCGGACCAGAGACTTCTAAGACAGGCTAACTGAACATGCAACACAGGACTGCATTATTGGTGTATCAGCCTGGAAGGGTCTCTCTATGGCCTAGTCCTCACTGGCATGGTGTATCTCTGGCTGGACTGTACCATTTTCAAAAGTGGAAGAGGGCTCACATCACCAGATGTTTCACACAACCACAATCAACTGCCACAACCTGCCCAGTGAAAACTGGGACACCAGGAGGAAAACGATGCTGGAACCGGCAGCTCTGGCTTTCTAGTTGCCAGGAAAGATTTGGCAGGGGGATTTTCCAGCAGGTAAGCTACACCTGCAGCCCGAAAAGGGAAAGGCCATAGACAGACCTGCCACCTCGGTGAGAACCTGGCCAATGCTCTTTTGCAATCTTGCTTCCTTAGAGCTTTTCACTGGAGTTGGCAGGACGGTACTCAAAGCTGGAGGAAAGAAAGCTATTCCTGGTTGCCAAGAAATAAACGCTGTGGCGAAAGGGCAGGAATGGCGGGGACCTGGCCCCCCCACAGCCCTGGTACTTATGGGGAGGGCGGCTAGAATGGTGTGCTCAGGGGGCCAGAATTTCTCCACTGGTGTTGCTGGGAGGAAGGATTTCGTTCCACCCTGTTCAGAGCAGAATCAGTGAGGAAGACCCCAGAGGTCTGAGTGGGGCCGCCTTCCAAAAACAACACAAGGGGGTTTCATACCAGCAGGCAAAGGAGAGACCCTCTGCTCACCCACACGAAAGGCTCGCCAGTCACCAGGGAAACTGGGCACGCCTTCTCATCCTGGTGGGAGCTGTAGGCCTCTGACGCCCACTGGTCTACGTAGTCCTTGGGGGTATAGAGACCACAATCCACAATGCTGGTGGTTCTCTCGAACGGCTCACAAATGCCGTCACCTTCATGGACGTAGCACAGGCTGGGTTCACCTGCGAAGTTAACGAGAATGAAGCAGCTGGGATGGGGACCATCGGGGGATGGGGGTCGAAGCATCGCGTTCCGCAGAAAAACAGACAACGTGCCTTCCTCAAAGTCTGCATCTGGCACTGGAATAATTTGGTTACTTTCCTGCATTTTCTGCCCTTTTTCACTTCTTCCTATTAAATGGGATTATAATTTATTACATGGTTTTCCTTTTTCCCTTAAGGGACTTTTTTTCTAGAACCACCATCGTCATCTTATTGATCATTTAGAAGAATTTTAAGCCTTTTTGCTCACTTCTCCTGCCTTAACATTTTTCTTTCTCTTCCAAAAGACAGAAGGAGCTTTTATCATCAACGATGTCTGCCCATTTTTATGACGTTGCCATGCGTTATACATTAGGCATTTATTTTACAGATATCAATACCCCTTTCCCCTTCCCTGCTCTGATCTCTTCTGTGCCCTGCCCACTCTTAGATGGCAAGTGTTCCGGAAGGAACATTTCTGTGAAGTGCTTGAGTCAGTACTAAACCAGGGGTAGTAACAGCAGCGGTGGCACAGGGAGTTAGTAGTGCACTGGGGAGCTTGGGGGAGCCAGGGGAAGCTGGCCCAGTCTGGCGCATCGGTCCAGTCCGCCTCACACGCAGGAACACCAGCCAGACCCACTGGCCATGCAGCCCACCGGCCCTGCAGCCCACTTCCCTGCAGCCCACCCATCCAGCCATCACCACCTATTATTGAAGCGCTTAAAATGTGGGAAGCAAAGGGGGATTTTGTTCTTGGAGAGGCCCAGTTCCCAAATGCTTCCTTGTAGCTCCAGCTTCACACGCACACACGGCCTCAGAGGTGTGATCTAAAGGGATGAAGCACCAGAAGGGCAGAGAGTGCATTCCTGGCCAGGACAGAGCCCAGCCACACGCTTCCCAAGCAAAGTGTCCAGAGCTGCCAATCTCGAACGCGGGGCTCAGAAGGGTATCAGTAAGCGAGGCGACACAATGGCAAAATCTGAGCGAGGGGAGTGCGGTTTAAAGGAAGACAGAGAGCAACGCCCTCACTCGACTCACCAGTGCAATGGAACCCCTTTTCTTTCTTGCAAATTCTAGAGCAACCGTCCCCATCTATCAAATTTCCATCATCACATTCCTCAGCAAGGCTCCTAAGAAAGTAAGAAAAATTACAAATAGCTTCTCTTGCTATTACAGAGGAAACTCTCAGTAGATAAGCAAAGAAAAACATTTCATCTTCCACTGTTCATAAAGGTCAAGGATAGCAAACAAGGGTTATAAACATAATCAAACCCAAATCAGTCAACTTGCCCCTAAAAGGGCTTTCCTGGATCACTCCAATACAAAACAAAGATGCTCCGTTTGCTGATTGCCCCCTCTGACTGTATTCATATTAGTTAACTTCACTTTAGAAAAAGAATAGGACACAATTGTATGGCTGCTAGACAGAACTTAGCCAGCTACAGGAGAAGTTGGACCAGCTCAAAACGTGGAAACACACTCTGAGATCGGAGATAGGATCCCAAGTTCAAACCATCTACACCACGCCTTCGCAGTCTTTCCACACTGTCTGCAGCTCTAAGGACAGAAGACTGACTTCGGAACCAGTTTTATGGACACCTGGAGGGCAGCAAGGGGAGAAGTGGGTTCTGCCACAGTCTGAGACATCCTGGCAGCGCCTCGGCCTCTCTCCCTGCACACCAGGGCCTCTGAGGGGCTCTCAGCTGAGCAGGACAAGAGTAGAAGTGATGCTTAACCTCCTTGCTCCTTCTGCTCTCCACGGGACGCCTGCAAGAGCTCCAAGCTCTGAGGGTCGTGGGCAGCCATATTGGATTGCACTGCTGTATGGCATTTTTGGAGTGCTCGAAGCACTTCATGTGTATTGTATTTTTCTAATAGTTACAATGGCTTTTCCAAACGTTTCCATCAAGTCACCCAGGGGACTTCATGGCCCAGTGGAGAGCAGAACCTGGATCTCCAACACTCTAAGCACTACATCACACTGGTTCTCATATAATTTAATAAAACTTATGTATGTTTTCTATGAACTACTTTTCTTACACCATCTTTAAAAATTAACACCACATTAAATGGAAGTGTTCCAAATATTTTCCTGTGATCCCAGGTGTGTTCCAATTCTGGACAGAACTTTAGAAGGCAGACACAGTTTTGCATCAAACGAAGGACTGAAGCCGTGTGATGCTACCTCCATGTTTCTGTCTGTGCGAGGGGCGAACATCAACCTTGCTTCTTCCATTTCTTAAATCAAAGTTGAAAATAGAGTGAGGAAGGTCAGAATAAAGCGAAGAAGACAAGGAAGGCCCTTGCAAGACTTCCTCCATCCTCGCCACAGCCCAGGGGTGTCTTGAAGAGCCCCAGAAGGCAGCACCTTGTAAAATACCCTAGCCAGTTCCCATTTACAAAAATGGCCCCAGTCTGGAGCAGGGCAAGCAGAGTGAGAAGGTGCAAGTCAATTTTGAAAGCACTGCTGGGCAACTTTAAACCTGGATCAGCCGATAGCCACAGTCCAGGAACCGATGTAAGAGTGAAGTTCTGCAAACATTCAAGCTTGGGTAATTCCATCCTTCCTTGGCCTTAAAAACTCATGGCTTAAAAATGTTTGTTTTTCTAACGAAATAGAAGGCAGTAGTGAGCACTGCTTTCTTAAGCGTGGCGCCAAACCACCAGATCCGAGCACCTGCGGACTTTGCTTTCAACTTCTATAAATATTATTGAAACGGGCAAACAGGGTCTAACTGAACCAGGGCCAGCTCTTAGAGCCGGATGGATAATGTGTGGAGTAAGGACAGCATATACATTGTTGTAACTTGGGTTATTATATCAACTGGTGTAACAGTACCACAAATAAATACAGATATCCTTTGCTTAACGCAGATTTAATACAGGTTTTGACTAACATGGCAAAATTAATCGCGACAATCCCTTGATGTACGCAGCAGAGTTTTAATTAACACGCCTTTTTAAATTTGCCTCGAACACTAATCGGACGACTCTTGATAACTATTTCAAGAAAAATTGTAAGAATTAATGCAAGTGCATTTAATAAAACATTTGCTTTGCAATCATATTTTGTCCTTAAATCAGTACCACATTATGAATTGTTAATACAGTAATGAAAAATGGTAATTTTCACCGATTATTAGCTTTGATCAACATGGTTTTGATACACACGACAATATCGTGTGATCAGCGTTTAATAGCGTTATTCGAGAGATACCCGTACATCCTTAACCATATAGGATGTTAACTGCTGGAGCAGTTCGATGCACGGGCCATCGCTGCGAGAGACTCCCAAAAGGTGTGCAGGTACTCACGTGCTTACTTTCCCATCTCCGCAATAAGGAGAGCCATGGACATGGAGCAGAGGTGGGGAGGCGTCACCTACCGCAGCTCCTGCGACAGCCTGCACCTGGTACCGATACAACTGACCTTTCGTCACGTCCCTGGAAAAGGAAGCAGAATCAACCCTTGAGACTGCGCAAGGTGCAAAGCCACTTCCTACGTCCCAGAAAGAGGCATGGTAGGGATAGACAGTTGGTGGGCGGAAGGCCCAAGGGGGGCCCAATCTTCCCAGATTCTAAGGATTTCCTCTTGGAAGAGGCTCTTTCATCCCTTTCTTTCCAACATGGAGACTTGCAGCTGAGGTTTGGTCTCAGTAGGCCTCTTCTGCAGTGGACGTTTGCAGCTGCTGATGTGCGAGCGAAAGAGCAGGTGATCACGGTGTGCAGAGACTGCATCAGCTATGGCGCAGAAGGGCTTTGCCTGGAGCACCTTTCCCATAGTCTCAGGCCCACAGCAGGCAGAAAAAGAAAGGAACTCAAACTCGGAATCCCCACCACACGTGCCTTCTGACCCCAAGAGAAGGAAGAAAGAAATGGCTTCCGGGAAACTTGAAAAACTGCTTCAACTCCTTGACGGGCTGTTCTTCCGGGGCTCACCTGCAGACCTGCATCAGTATCCCTGTGCCAAAAGGAGGACGAGGGTCTCCTCCCACGAGGGAGACTGCAACCCTTTCAGTCGCCGTGCCCAAGCAGCCGGGAGAAGCTGTCACTGCAAAGTGGTACCCACTGAGAGGCCTCAGAAGCGGCATGGAGAGCGGCACGAACTAGCGACTGCTGTACAGGCCTCCAGGACTGGCCAAAAGTAGCCAGGGCTGATTCCCGAGGAGCTGGAAATTCGACCAGCCATCCAGAGCATGAGTGCACCGTTTGCAAAAGGCACCAAAAGGAAAGCCATGGGATACTATTTAAAGCAGGCCTACAGTACTTTTCAGATTGTGCAAAAGTGGGTCACAAACTTAAGCTCGGGGAAAACTGCTTCCAGTTAAAACCCTTGTGCACCAGCTTTGATCCAACAGATACGCAATAAACAGGAATATGGAGTAAACTCCACCTTAGTGAATCGCAGAAGCAGACTCATCAACGCACCCAAAAAGAGCCAAAAAAATGCTCTTTTGTAAGCATTACAAAAAGCAACGTCCCACCTATGGAACGCGCTCCCCAGAGAGGTCTGCCTGGCGCCGTCGTTATTTGTTTTTCGGCGCCAGGTCAAGACCTTTGTATTTAAACGATATTTTAATTGTTAATCTGTGTTTTATTTAATGGTTTTATGTTATCGCCAAGAACTCCAAATTTTTAATATTGTTCTATGCTTTGTTTATTTGTTTTCCTTGTGAGCTGCCCTGAGGCTTCAGCGATGGGTGCGGCATAGAAATGTTATAAATAAATGAATAAATGAATGAATGAAGTCTCCTGGGAGCTTGTTCCAGTGTGTAGATGACACATCCACAAAGGCACTGGCTCCAAGTTGTTTATCATCCCTCTAACCTCTTCACCCCCTTCAGGGATCACTGCCTTGTCGTGGCGAAGGGGCTTGTGTAGCTCAATGAAGCTCTGAGCTACGCCATGCAGTGACACCCAAGACGGACAGGTCATAGCAGAGAGCTCTGACAAAATGTGATCCACTGGAGAAGGAAATGGCAACCCACTCCAGTATCCTTGCCATGAAAACCCCATGGACAGTACCAAAAGGCAAAAAGATATGACGCTGGAAGATGAGCCCCTCAGGTCGGAAGGTGTCCAATATGCTACTGGGGAAGAGCGGAGGGCTAGTACTAGTAGCGCCAGAAAGAATCAAGCGACTGGGTCAAAGCCGAAAGGACACTCAGTTGCTGATGTATCTGGTGGTGAAAGGAGAGTCCGATGCTGCAAAGATCTATACTCCATAGGAACCTGGAATGTAAGATCTATGAATCAAGGCAAGCTGGACGTGGTCAAACAAGAGATGACAAGATTGAACATTAACATCTTAGGAATCAGTGAACTAAAACGGACAGGAATGGGTGAATTTAATTCAGATGGCCATCAGGTATACTACCGTGGGCAAGAATCCCTCAGAAGAAATGGAGTAGCCTTCATAGTCCATAAAAGAGTAGGAAAAGCAGTTGTTGTTAGTCGCGAAGTCGTGTCCGACCCATCGCAACCCCATGGACAACATTCCTCCAGGCCTTCCTGTCCTCCACCATCCCCCGGAGTCCACCCAAGCTCACACCAACTGCCCCAGTGACTCCATCCAGCCACCTCATCCTCTGCATCCCCTCCTTCTTTTGCCATCTATTGTTCCCAGCATTAGGCTCTTCTCCAGGGAGTCCTTCCTTCTCATTAGGTGGCCAAAGTATTTGAGCTTCATCTTCAGTATCTGGCCTTCTAAAGAGCAGTCAGGGCTGATCTCCTCTAGGACTGACCGGTTTGATCGCCTTGCAGTCCAAGGGACTCGCAGGAGTCTCCACCAGCACCACAACTCAAAGGCCTCAATCCTTTGGCACTGGACAGGGAGGCCTGGAGGAGTGTTGTCCATGGGGTCGCGATGGGTCGGACATGACTTCGCGACTAGCGACAGCAACAACCTCTTCAAGAGAAGGCCTGGAGCAATGGACCAGGCCCAGGAGGCAAGTGTGCGAAAACAGGGCCAAGCCGTCCCCGGAATGCGGGTCCCAATCTGTGAAGGGCCCGGAGCCACACAGAGCTATTTGTACTGCCCGTCCCTTGCAGCCCTCCTGCCCTGTGGTTCAGGGCAGGTCAAAAGCATTTAAACTGAATTTATTTAAATCACTGTAGCTAAATCACAAATTTCTTTTAAAGCACTAAATGCCCACAAGGTTGCCAGTGCTCCTATTAACTTAACTTTCCACTCATTTGCTAGCTCCAAGAACAGGTCTGCATGGAGCAACGTGGCTGAATATTAGCTGCACGTGTCTTTCCTAAAAGAGGAAAGGGTTGCATCCTTCGTTTTGGAAAAGAAGCAAAGAATCTAAAGGGAAGATTGCAGGAAGGGGCTTGGAGTATCCCAGTGGGGACCAGGAACCATGAGAGGGTCCTCATTACAAATTCGTCCACTCACTTGTCAATAAACTTCCGTCCTGGCTGAGTCACCATGGCTGGGGATCCATCCAGAAACAGGGGGTCTCGCAGAACCCTGTACCTCACGGGTTTGCAGCCGGAACAGAGTGAGCTCTGCGGCATGGAGATCAGCTGGGCGGCATCGATCTCCATCTTCTCATCAAATGTGTAGATCTTTATGCCAGACACTTTCTTGTTCAGGTTCAGTTTCACCGTAAGGGGGATGTCGCAGTACGTGTCCATGGGTCCCAGGTGCAACGAGGCCCCCTGCTCAGTCAGGATCTCAACATCCGACAGAGCCTTGGAGTCCGTGGAGAAGTTGGTAATCCACACCACGAGAGAGTCCGGGAACACCGGGTGCAGGAAGCGCAGCTCCAAGACACAGCCCAGGGGCTGGAGGCAAGGTGTGGTCATGCTCACGTTGAACAGGTTGAACTCAGGGCTCCAGGCCTGCAGACTGGTCTCGCAGGGCTGACTCACGTCCGGAGGCCCTGGAGAGGAGAGGCGGGGGAGAGAGGGAGTCACTTGGATGGGCAGAGAGACGTGAGCCTCACGGGCAGGGCCATCCCGCTTCGCAATGGTTCAGGGATCAATGTGAACATCAAGCTAATGGGCTTGACTTCTCCTTAGTGACATCAGCGCATTAGGCAATCCAATTAGCCACACGGCTACTAGCAGTGGAGCGTTCATTGCCCTGCCTCGACATCACGACTTTCAAGGCAAATCCAAGACGGCTCTCTTGGCATGAGTTAGTATGTGCATCCCTGCACTGGCAAAGAACTAACGCAAATCCCAAATTAATTAGCTTCCACTGACACGAAGAGGAAAGACGTATGTAGGCATCAGGAATAGGTTTGGTTTTACGCAGCTGTAAATCAGTCCTCAAAGAATGCCCAAGGGAAAGAGCAAAAAGTTCAGGATGGACGTGAAGAGCCACTGGCACGTGGCTGTTCCACGTGGGGGGGGGGCATTTTGGATCCCTCCCTATTGTGTCATGTCTGAGTTGGTTGATCAATCTCCTAAGCGGGAGCTGGGCTGAAGGCAGACCTCCAAATGTTTTGGACTTCAGCTCCAGAAGCGCCCGCCAAGATGGTCAATGGTAAGGGATGATGGGGGTTGCAGTCCAGAACATCTGAAAACCCCCTTTCCGCCTAGCCCTATCGTGGGGATGTGCCATAAGCCAGACGCCACACACGGGGCGATGAACATGCCTGCTCACCTCCAGCACCAGAGTTCAGGTGGCTCTTTTCCCCTTTGTGGGAGCGGAAGAAGTGATGGGGGCGACTCAGGCTGGTTTGTGCTCCCCAAATCAAGGCTCCTCTTGGCTTGTAAGACCCAAGCACAGAGCAGTCCTCTTTGGGCTGCCAACGGCCGGCCACACCCCGCGGCACAGCTGCCGCCCTCTTCCCCAGGCAGTACTGGCAATTCCCCCCTTCCCTTCTATCCATCCCCGTTAAGTAAACAACACAGAGGACCTTAATGTCACGGAGATCCCACCATGTGACACTCAGGCTATAAAAGCACGAGACTTCGCACTCAATACAAGCTCCAAAACCAGGAAGGCGCGACAACGGTTATTTTCCGTGCAAAGCACGCGAGCGTTTCGCTGTGCACGGAACTCTTTTCAGGCAGAATGGAGAAGGCAGTGGTGTTCAGCACAACAGGGGGACGGCTGCAGCCTGCTCCAGATCAAGCAGGGCTGAGGACAGGCAGGGGCTTGGCTCCTCCTCGCACTATCGAAGGCACTTCATTTTCTCTGCGGGTGGAATCCCAGTTCGTGGCCGACAGGCCCACTGGTGCCGGGGAAGGGGCTGCGACCTTTACCTACGGCTTCCTTTGGTGTCCAGTAGCCAGAAGAATCACAGATCAAAGGGGAGGAGGCCTCGTGGACGTACTGGCTGAAGGTTCCGTCCTCGGCACAATCAGCACAGAGGTTCCCTGACTCTCTAAAAAGAGAGAGAGAGAGAGAGAGGAGGAGAATGCAGACCATTCTGTCTCAGGTGGGCAGTGAGCACAGTGTGTTTCAATTCCAAATCCCATGATTTCCCAAGCGCTTGTCTCAGCCACAGCGTGGCCCACCAGGCAGAGTATGGCCCAAGCACACCCATCAGGGTGCCGGTTCCTTCACACTGCTGCTCTCCGTGGGGAAAGGGGCACAAGGTGTCCTGGGACCCACCTCCTCTCCGCCATGTTTGCACCCTTTCTGACCCTCAGAATGCCAAATGGGTCTCCACGCTCAGTGACACGCCGGCCAGTGGGCTCTGCACCCACCCCAACCCGAGCTCGGCCCGTTTGGGTGCGGGCACCTCCAATGGGACGCAGCAGGTTCCCCACCCACACTGATCGCCTCTCTCTTGGCCGCAGGCTGCTTCGAAGAAACCGAAACACCTCGAAATTTGACAGCCTGGCAGTGTGGCATTCCAGCTTGCCTGGAATTCAGCCTGGGAGCATTTTGGGAGAAGCATCCTGCGCTTTCCTACAGCAGGTATCAGGAGAGTGCAGGAAGGGAGGGGGGGGGACGTTTTACCTCCCCGATGCCGCTCTGCGTCTCAGCCGTTGTGGATTCAGAGACAGGGAAGCTGAAATACGGCATGCACACAAAGCTCACGCCCCAGATGAGAGGAAGAAGGGGCCCTGGGCACCTGGTAAGCTCAGCAGGGCCACCAACATGCAACTCAGAGCTCCGTGGGACATGCTGGAAGGTCCTCCATGAGAGCTCGATGGGCCATCGGTCTCGACAACACCGCTTGTTTTTCCATGTGCTACGGAGCGTACAAGGTTGGAGGGCCCGGACTGTGCCAAGGCCGACCTTTTCTGTTTCTTCGTGCTGTAGACCGCTGCCAAGGAGCTTGACCTGGGAACACCCAACGCTGCACAAGATCTGAACCCGCCTGAATAGGTTCGCACTAGGAGAGCCCGTGTGGTCTAGTGGTTAAGAGCGCGGGCCTGGGACTCAGACGATCTGGGTTCGAGTCCCCGCTCTGCCATGGAGCCAACTGGGTGACTTTGGGCCGGTCACAGACTCTCAGCCCAACCCACCTCACAGGGCTGTTGTTGTGGGGATAAGATGGAGGAGGAGAATGATGTAAGCTGCCTTGAGCCCTTTGTCGGAAAAAGGCAGGGTATAAATCGGGAGATAGATAGATAGATAGATAGATAGATAGATAGATAGATAGATAGATAGATAGGAGGACACTGGGAGGCCCATGTGAACCGCCGAGGCTTCCAAGACTAGATGGATATGTGCGAATTGATCAAACGCCTCTAAAGTTATCCTCAAATGGCACCCCCAGAACGGGTGCATGCACATGGTTCTTATGTTGCTGCATCCCAGTTACGGGAGTATGAAATTTCAATTATGGGAGGCTGTCCAAAACAGCTTCAGTTACTCTCACAGGCAATTCTTCTTCTTGGAAAGGACAAACATTTTTACCCAACACAGATTCCAAAGCTCACTCTCACACTCCGCCTTCACAAACCTACAGGCCTCAAGAGTTCTGTGACTCTTGAGCCAGCTGTAACGCAAAACACAAAGCTATTCCTAAAATCACCAAAAAACCTGAAAGTATGTAAGCATAAATCCGACTGTGATACGGGGAGGAGAGCGGGGGCGCTTTTTCTAGCTGCAGCACCAATTCCGGTGTCTTTTTCTGCTTGCAGAATGCTAGACCTACCACAAGAGTAACCTGGCTACTACAGAAGGATCAACGCTGGGGGAGTTCCAACAGTTGTACAAATAAATCTCTACTCTTTCACTCAGCTCAAACATAAAGCCCCCGGAAGGTTCTGCCAACTGGCGAACATCTGGGAGCAGCTGCCACCTCATCCTCTTCATCTTCTTGGCCTTCTGGACGTTCTGGGTAGGAGGCCAAGAGCAGCGTTTCCCAAGGTACACACGGGGACGCACCGCACACGCACGCACGCACGCACGGACACACACACACACCCAGGCAAGGTCAAAACAAAGTCTACAACATGTGTCTGCCATGGTGGGCTGCTCTGAAGAGGAACGTTTCTCCACACACGTGTTTTCACGTAAGAAAAGCAAATATATGCTGAAAGTCTTGTAGAGGGCAGTCTTGTCTTGACACATAGCGAGGCAGGCACTCCAAGGAGCAAATTTGGAGCTTCATTCCAGGTAGCAAATTGCTTATTCTCACGGGGATAAGGCCTCAGGTGAGTCTTCTCTCCCTGCCTCTTTCACACACACACGCACACACACTTTCTCCTTTGCTGTGAGATCTGAGTTTCTGCCCCACTTTAGATTAACCAGAGTTAGCATTACATCCATAATATTAAAATGAGGCTGCTATTAACTCTGGTTTGCAGAAACAAACCAGCCAGATAAAGCAGCTTAAAGTGGGTTGTGTTTTAAACCACAGGTAAGACTAACCACGATCTCTCGACATTACATGTAGCTGCCCTTCCAACTCTATTCTTCTGTGATTCTAGGATTCTCTCCTGCTGCCACAGTCCCTGCTCACACTGCCCCCCCCGAAGATCCCCCCTTACCTTTCATACAGCACCCCACTGATGGGGGGCAGCCAGTGGATGGTGAGAGCGTCCTGACTCTGCCCAACGACCATCGGCGGCAGGGGGATCGGGGTGGGTTTCCGCCCCTGAGTCCACTGCTGGTACACCAGATCCAGGTAGCAGTGCATGCGAGCCACCTGGTTTGGGGTGAACGTGTCTGTGCAGTTGTCATCTGCGGAAGACAAGGAGGCCGCTGGTGAGGGGAGGCGGGACGGCTCCAGCCAGGGGGCAGCATCCAGTCCCTGTCACCGCCCCCTGTGGGGCTTGGTGTGCCCCCCAGCGCCCGCCCCCCCCATGCGCTCTGCTGGGCCCTCTACACGCTGCAGCAGATTATGGGTTCAGCCGTTCACCCCGAGGGAAGCAGGACCCTGGGGACGTGCCCCGCTTCAGCTCCACAGCACTTCCGGGCCAGCTTTGGAAACGGGCTGCGCTTTCTGAAGGTTCCTTTCCGGGTTCAAGAAATGGCATGAAATAGTTCCACATGCTCCGAACCGTGATGTGCACCTTCAGCAACGCGAACAGTATGGGCTGGGTGCTTTAAACAACTCTGAGCCCAACGCTTCTTGCTTTTGCAGGCTGAGCATCAGGGCAATTCTAGATAATATCCTGGGCCTCGCAGCATGTCTACAGAATCCACGAGATTAACAGGTGGATCCTACGAGCAATGAAATCGCGACAGACCACTGGCCGAAAACCTCCTTCGATCATCTCGATCCGCTTGGAAAAGGCCCCCGTGATCGTCGAAGGCACTTCTGCTGGATGGAGACATGCTATGGAGCCCCTCTCTGCAGGGATGAACTCTGCCCCTTTCATGCATCTCCTCCCATATGCAGCTCCTTTCAGCCCTTCTATCTCATTCGCTTTCCGTGCTTTGCCGCTGTTAGGCTGGCCTGACCACCCTGATTCAGTCTCACCAGGGGCAAAAGAGGGAAACCTCCGTTTGCAGGTCTCTGCTACCGGCTGGGCGACCCCGATGCCGGCCGAGGGCAAACCTGCGACTGCAAGTCTGCAGAAAAGAGAAACCAGGGAGGCTGCTCAGCTCAGGACTGTGCTAGCTGTCTCTATCTGATCTGCCAAAGAAGAGCCAGTTTCAACCACGCATTGCTCTGGGCTCTGAAACTGACCCACCTTTTCCCTTTGCTGCACATGCTCCTGAATCCCCAGTAGTTTCTTGACCTTGCTTCCAGCAGGATTCAGACGGTGGGCTTTGTGGGTGGAAGGAGCAGGCTCACAGGGGCTGCGCCACCCGGTGGGTCCTGCCAAGTCCGGCGGCAGGCAGGCGGCACGCACTGCGCTGAGCAAAGCCGGCCACCGAGTGGCGGGAGGGTTGCAAAGAAGCCCGGCATGAAAGAGTTCCGTGGCTAGTCATTCCTAGGGGCCAGGCGCACGTGGGGACTGGAAGGGGGCTTGCGTTACTCTTGGGGGTGGCAGCCAGCACCAGCTGGCTTGGCTACCCCAGGCCCTGCATTCACGGCTAGGATTCCTGCTGGCACCAGGCTGCCACCGCTTCACGCAGCCCTGGAAACGGAATCTTTCCGCTAGCAGCCTTCCTGCAATAAATGCTCCTGGATCCAGAGAGAACGAAAATTCCCTACTCCTGTCATTCTGCTTCGCTGTCAAAAGATGGCACTCTTTCAGCAATGCTCAATCACGCTCCCTGGAGCAAGATTCCTCCCTGATGCCTGGTCAGCCGAGATGCTTTACCCAGTGCTGGACACGGAAGACACGAGGCAGGGCAGGGCAGGAGGCAGCGCAGAGCATAATCAGTGTGCAACTTTCCAAAATAAAGGGATGCAGTGAAGGCAGGGCATGGTAAGGAAACGTCCTGCGCTGGCAAGGGGCTCCCAAACCTGGAGCGGAGGCAGGTGATGTCCGTGGCCAGAAATTATGGCAGTAGACACCTAAAACACCCGCAGAGCTGCTCTGTGCCTTCCTCTCAACAATTCATGTCCAGAGGGGCCTTCCTTTAATTCCGATCTCCCCTTAAAACCTATTTTCCCTGAAGCTTAAATCTTGACCCACCTCTGCTAAGGATTCAGCACTTCCTCCTATAGTTCCTATAGGAGGAACTTCTCCTATACTTCCTCCTATACTTCCTCCTCCTATAGTTCAAACTGCTGTCAAAGGCATAAGAGCATGATGTCCACCTGTTCCTCTCAGTGGCTTCTCTGGATGCTGCAATAGGACACCTTAAAAGCTCCAGAATGGAATTTACTCAATGCTGGCTGGAGGCCCAAACCGAGTCTGACCCATCTGCCCCGGGGAACTGGTTCCCGTTGCTCACTGAGCCGTCCTTGGCCTTCTGAGCTGTGACCCCTTTGCGCAAGGGAGCTCGCTATTTCTGGGCGCAGGCCTTGGTGACCCCAGGACTACCAAAACCTCCCTGAATATGATGTCAAAGCAATTGCTCTGGTTAAAATCCGTTTGCTCAACACCTCTTCACTCCCCAAAGTATCTAACCAGGACCTGGCCTTTAGGAGATCTCCTGCTCAGGCTAAAATCTTTAAGGAGCTTAACACAACTCAGCTGATTATTCCAGAATAAAGTAGCTTGAAAAATGAGTGACTTATTAAGACAGTAGGCCAGCCTAGAACTGCCGTTTTCCATTTCTTTTTATGGGCTCTGCTCCAGGGATGTGATGCACATAATTCATACTTTTCCCATATAGGTCAGGGAAAAGCATGACAAGGCTCCAGCGACCAACTTTCAGTATGTCTAACTACCACTAGGGGCATGGAAGCAGCACCAGTAAAAATGGGCAGCGACCCACTGAAAGCTGGAAGAGGAGAATGAAGCAAGCTGCTTCGCGTCCCTTAAAAAAGGAAATGGTGGGGTATACGTCTTATAAACAAACCCCGATAAAATCCGGCTGAGTTGTAGGAAGAACACCCTGTTAGGGCGCTATAACAATGGGACCAATGACCTAGGGAGGGGGTGGACTCCCACGTGGAAGGCATCCGAGAGGCACTTAGACAGACACCTGTCAGGAATGCCTTAACTTGGAATCCTGCACTGAGCAAAGCCGTTGGAGTCAGTGCAACCCTTCAAAGTCGGCTGTTTTCTGATTCTCCGATGTATTTATTATGAATGACCAAGAACCCATCAAAGACAAGACCCTTTCCCCAAATGGACTTGCAAAGGTGTTGCGGTCTGCCTTAGAGAGCCCTCTCCATGTCCTCCTGCCCATGGAAGTCTGCCAGGTGACCACAAAGGAGACTGGGAAAAGCTTTTCCTGGGCCATTCGACCTGCTATATCCCCTCTAAGGTAGCCAGCCAAAGCACTTCAGCTGCGGCGTTGACCTCCGATCATTATCCTGCACTTGCTCTGCGGAAAACACAAAGCAGGGGATGCGTGAGATTTAGTGAGCGTAATCTTCAGAGATGATGGCGCACGGAAGGCCCTGCTAGAAATACATCAAAAACTGGACTGGCAGGTAATTTGCCATACCGAATTCAGTGATAGGCACGTGTTTCTCCAGCCGAGCTTTTCTGCCAAGTACGGTGATCAAGATTTCCAGTAAAAGTAACCCCAAATGAGCAAACTAATTATGTGGTCCTTTAAAACAGAAAGGGTATCAGAATTCATGCAATCTGAAAATAGACGCAAGATGTTGGTATGATTTGCCCTCTGGTTATTCATGTTCCACTACACTGCCCTAACATTTCTTCAACACGCTCGCCGCTGAAATTATGATGAGCTGCTGTCAGAATCTTATGGAAGTGAAAGCAGAATCTTCCAGCATCCCAGGGCTCACATATGTCTTTGGGGGCCCTGGCTTCCACCTCTCAAATAGCTGTTCCATTTATTACCTGTGTAGCTCATATAATTGTTGAAGGGGGTTCCAGAGAAGTAGGTTTGGCCACAGGTGTCACTGACAGGCTCTGGATCCTGGCAGAGCTTGCTTTTGGGAGTAGGTGCTGTGTCAGCACAAAGATCCCCAGTTTCCATGGAGGGGGTTGTCTCCCTGCAGGGGTCATCACAGGAGTCCCTTTCGTCCACTCCTTTGAAGACGTGGTAGAGTCCCAGGATGTGTCCTACTTCATGGATCATTGTGTTTGTGTGTCCTGGCATGCCGTAGTAAGCTGGGTTGAGGACTACTCCACCTGAAAAGGGCAAGTGAATTCAGCGTCACTCAGAGAGAGCAACAGGAGCAAGAAGTCTGGATTCTGACTGGGAACAATCGCAAGTGCTTACAAAGAGGAATTATTTTTCCTTTTGGTCATGGATTTATTTAATTTCTCACCATTCCACTGGGCAATGAGGAAGCTTTCCAAATGAGGCAAATTCCATTCCTAATCACGAGAGGACTGGATCAGCTGTTGGGAAGGAAGGTTCTCTTTCCAGCAGAAATATCCATGCGCAGGCACCCCGGGCAGATTAGCAGGTAGGAACGGTTGCCCACCCAGCCTTCAGAAGTCCAACCCATCCAAGCCAACCCATCTGCTCAAGTCTTCCTTGGGTACCGATGAGGCACCTGAGAAGTCCCCTATTTCAAGCAGCAGGCTAGGACCCTTCCTGACAACAGCTTCCGAGCACAGAGGCCAAAGGTTTCCCATTCATGATGAGGTCCATAGGCAGCGAAAGATCCAGGTGGAAGTCCTTCCCAGTCAACAGACTGGCTGGAAGCTGCCTCCAAGCTGGAGGCTGCCTTTGGGAAAACCAGTGGCGTCAACGGCGAGCAACAAGATGGCGCGCGCCTGAGCATACTGTGGTTTTCTATGAAGACCATGAAGGCAGGTCTGCTTGGGAAGAGATGGCGAGGCGGGAAGGGCGGTTTGCCCCCTGCCGCCAGACAGGAAATGGGTGGGGCAAATTGCCCCCCTAAATCTCAGAAAGGTATTTGTTCCTGCAGGAGGGGGAGCTGTCCTTGCAGCACAATTTACAGACCACGTGGACGAAGGGGCCGACAGGAGGGAGCAGGGAAGTATGAACCTCCATGCCGAAAGCTTGTGTGCAGCCCTGAAAAGCAAAATCGCTTGAACGATTTAATATCGGATGCTTCAAAGGCTGTTTTGGGACACTGACATTTCACCACCATCAGCATTTAAATAGAATTGCACAACAGTCCTTGTATCCAAGATTAATTTCTCCTGCTACTATTGTTGGGAAGTCTGTCAAATAGCCAATCAAATATTATCAGTCGCCAATTATTTTACTGTCATCAAACACTATCAAAGATCCCACGAGAGTGAGAACGTCTTTTTAATGCTCCTCTCGTCCCGTTTGATTCTCTGAGGCACGAGTTCAGGGTTGGGTGAGGAGATATACCAAAACTGTTCTGCCACTTGATTGCAATAGTTTAACTTGTTGCTTCAGTAACTTCGGTTTGCTGTTAGCTCTTTTAAGGGTTCTGATAAATCAAGGTATAAAATGATCTATTTTTAATGGCTTTGTTTTTATGTTTTAAGCATGATTCTAAATCTTTTTAAAATTTATTTTGTTAGTTGCCTTAAGCACCATTTTTGGCAGAAGGGCAAGGTAATTTAAGACATACGTAACAACAAGTTTCTTCCACATGCTGTAAAAAGGGGGACGCACTTACAGCTCCACTGCATGGGCTGAAGCGGTTATGTCACAAAATGTTTGTTACATGGTAAAGAGCTGCAAGAAAAGAGGCTGGAGGCAGCCCCTCTGCAAAGCGTTGCTCTGGAGAGCAGCACTCTTTGACAGTGTCTGACCTTGTTTAAGTAAATTCCTCCTGGCAGCCCAAACAAGCAGCTAAGGTTCTCTTTAAGGACAAGATTTTCACTTTACATGATGAGATGGCATGTGAGATACTGGGACCTTCTTAGCCAACAAGCAAAAGTTTGAACAAAAAAAATGGAAACTGAGCTTAACTCTGCAGCCAAACCCCGGTCTGAGACTGGAGGCTGGTTTGCTGAAAGCAAAGGAGGGGAATGCGGGTGAGCGAAGAAAGAAAGCCTTGCTAATGGCTCAGTTGATGGGATGTTAGAGGGCAGCCATAATCCCGCTGTGTCAACCACTAACAGCAAACAGCAAAGTGAGCCTGAAGGCACAAGGGCCCTCACAGCCTACTATTCCCACCTTCAAGGAGAAACATAAAACCCTTTCCACTGGAGCAAATATGAGAAAGCCGCTGCTGAGAAGTTTCTTGGCAACTCTGCACACTCCATCCCCTCTCTCTGTAAGACTGCTAGCTTGCTTTCAACCCATGAAAACACAGAAAACTGCGAGAGATGGGGGGAAAGGTTGGCTGTTAGCTACAACCCCTCTTCCCTTGAGGAGGTCTCAGCAAAAAGTCTGAAGCCAAAGGCTGGACCAAGCCAACATCTCTGCAACAGTGAAGCAGCGGTGTTAAAAGCTTCTGGTACTTGCAAAGCCCCCACCTACAAGACCCCTCCCCTTCCTCCAGCTTCTCTTACAGCCTCACAAGATCCAGTTGCCCTTTACCTGTGGGACTGACGGGAATCGACGTTCATTCCTACCTTTCAAGTGATCAGTAAGTGACTTCGCAAAGGCCAGGGCCTTCACATCATATGAAAGTTAAGAGGTGTGAATTCACAAAGGCCCTTTTTTTCCTGAGATCAAAACCTGAGCTAATAATCCTGACTTCGCAAAGGCCGTGGTTTGGCATCGCTTCAGGAACAGAGAATTTACCACACAGGAATTTCGGCCTTCATAAAAAGCTCAGCAGGCTACAAATGCTTAAGCGAGCTCTTGAATGTGCAAGACGTGTGGGAACTTCGGAGCATTTGGATCAGCCAACAAACCTGAAAGGTCAGTTCTGACTGTCGCAACAAATGCCTGACATTGTGACCCTGGAATCATACTCTTAACTCGTAGATTAAGTTATCCAAAGCTGGGATAACTTGCCAGGGCAGTGGTGGGAGAAGAGAGAGCTTAGGGGAAACTGAAGCTACTTGGACTTTCTGCTAACCACACACTGAGGTAGCAACACAGAGATGTGGCATGTGGACCGAGCAGAGCAGTCTAAAGCAGAGGTGGGAAGAAGGCAGGTCCCCAGATGTTTTGGACTTCAACTTCCAATGTTGCTGACCATGAGTCACGCTGGGCAGACCTCTAGGAGCTGCAGGCTAAAGCATCTGGAAGTCCCCCCGGATTGTGTCTGGCCAGACGGTGGCCAGGGGCAGTGTTCCGTCACGTATCGTGGTCCCAAGCCAAGTGGGCTTTAGAGCTCACAACCAGCCCCTCAGACAGGGCTCAGAAGAGTACAGGAAGCCAGAGCCAGTGGGCCAGAATTGGGGTTCTGTGCTCAGGCTGTTTGACCTCCGTCATCAGTCCGGATGCCCCATTTTGTCCAAGCCGGAGCTTCCAAAGAGTCTTCAAGGACAGCCCCACGTAGAGTGTGCTGCAGTAACCTCACTGAGAGATTGCCAGAGCACAGACCACTGATAGCAGACTATCTCCGTCCAGATAGGGGTGCAGCTGAGCCACCAGCCAAAGCTGGGAGAAGGGGCTCCAAGTGACAGAGATGGGCCAAGACGCACCCCTTGGCTACGAGCTCCTTCAAGGGGAGTGCAACTCCGTCTGGAAAAGTCTGACTTCCCTCCACCTGGGGAGAAGAATCACCCACTAACGGCACCCGAGTCTTGCCCGGATCGAGTGTCAGTATGCCAGCCCTCGCCAGTCCATTCTCAGGTGCCGCTTTAGCACATCCACAGCCTCACCTGCTGAAGACGAGAAGGAGAGACAGAGCTGCATGTCGTCGGCATACTGATGACAACGCACTCCAAAACGCCGGATGACCCCCTCAGCCAATTCGTGTAGGTGTTCAATAAGAAGAGGGACAAGACCAACCCCGGAGCATCCAAGGGGCAGAGCAGTGTCCCCCAAGCACCACCTTCTGCGGCCCGTGATCCAAGCAAGCGCAGAGCTGAAGCAGTGCCGTGTCTCTCACATCCGACTCCGGCAGCCACTCCAGAAGAACACCATGGCTGATGGTACTGAAAGCTCCCGAGAGGCCCGGGGGGACCAACGGGGTCGCACTCCCCACCTCTCCCAGCACAGTCATCACACAGGGCGATCAAGGCTGCTTCTGAGCCCCAGCTGAAACGCACCCAAGAATGCCACCACCCGCCCAAGAGCCTCGCCCCGGGAGGGGATGTTTGCCAGTGCCCCACAACGGCTGCGTTCCTCTGGGTTTCTTTAGCAGTGGTCTCACCACCCCTTGCTTCAGCTGGCCAGGGACCACTCCATCTCACAGAAAAGTATTAATCACCTCCCCAGCAAACCGTCCCCTCCCAGCTGGCTTTTATTAGCCAAGCAGTGCAAGGATCCAGTGTGGACATGATGGCACAAACCTGTCCGAGGAGCTTGCTGACATCCTTGAGCTGCGTCAGCCAGAACTCATCCAGAACTACTGGGCCAGGCTGTGCTCTGGATATCTCACCTGATTCCACTGCTCTAACACAAATCCTGGCAGAGACAAGAGAGTTTGTCCTGGAAGTGTCTAGCAAACAGATTGCAGTGGCCCTCAGATGGCTTCTCCAAAGCAGAAAAGAGCATTCCTTCTGCCATAAATGTGGGTTTCTACATATAATGGACAAGAATGATGCTCAGTCTACCTGGAACCCGCATCATGATAGGCCTGCTGGAGCAGGTGTCCCCAGGAGCCAAGCTTACCCAAGTGGCTGAGGGCATCCTTGTCCCAGGGCCAGGTGCCAGCACCGGCCAGCTCCTCCTGCACGGAGCTGGCGAAGTAGACGTTGAGGAAGTGGGTGCTGTTCAGCTGAAGCGCCTCCTTCAGCTCCTTCACACTCATGTATGCCCTGCAGGGTGGCGAGAGGGAAAATGGTGACACACACAATACAAAACAGAATGAAAACAGGCGGAAACGGAACGCAGCGTCCATGCGGGCCTCCTCTGACGCTCGCAGTTCAGTTGCGGAGCATCCACCTTCCCCGAGGACCGAGACCAAAGGACAAGAACCAGTCGCTCAAAGGGCTGAGTCGGGTTGCTAGGAAGCATTTTACAAGATCGCCCTTGATGAAGGAGGCGCCGCCTGTGACACCGGTTGCGCGTAAACAATGACTTGGGCACCGCTGAGAAAGTGTGCCTTTGGCCTCTTCCTTCACTTCTGTTTCATATGCAGCAGCTTCATACTATGAGCATTTCAGGCTCCCGTGAGACACTACAAAACTACAACTCTTCAGAAAAGAGGGCCATTATTCTAGATGCTGCACTTCATGGAGCTGCTGATTCAAACAGGCAGAGATCCGGAACCAAGAGTAAGGGAACAGAAGTGTCCTGGATCAGAGCTGAGCACCTCCCGCAGATACTAGCCCTCCGTTGTCAATACCTCTCAACGGGCTTGTTACCTACCAACCTCCAAAGCACCCAGCTTGCGCCGAAGGCCATGGCCAGTGGCTCCGATTTCCATTTCTGGAGCAAAAGGGGAGGCTTGGCCAGTCCCTGGTGGGCTGCATGCAAAGCAGTGGCCCTACTTCCACTGACTTTGCATGAGGGGGGCAACTCGTAGGCTGGAAAGGGAGTGAGGGCTGCCCCACTGCTGCCCCTGCAACACTGAAGACTCTCCCCGACCTCCACACACACGAACAGAGCAAAGCCACTTCATTAGCTGGTGTGGAGGAAAAGCGTGGGGGGGGGGGAACTCAGCCCCAGAGTCTCTTCCTTCTTTCAGCTGAAAGCTGAGCTGAAGAAGAAAGTGGGTCTTCGAGAACCCATCTCTCTTTCGAGCCTGGCTTTGCAGCCGGTTGACACCTCAGCCTGGCTTCCCTCAGCTCGATTACTGCACCCCTGGCAGCTGCAGCAAGAGGTGAGAATTGGGACCACGGCAACCCCCCGTGCTTCAAAGCCACACAAAAGTTTCATCTGTGGGGTGAGGTCTGTGATGGCCACAGATGCAAGGATTCTGCTTCCCAGTGACGGAGGTACATGCACAAACAGTCCCTGAGCAAGAGAACAAAACGGGAAATGTACTACCAAGGCGTACTTTCAGACAGACCAGCAAAGCACGCTCCCCAAAACAAAAAGACTTTCTAAGAGACACTCATTCAACCCCCCGCCCCCACTCAAATCCTAAAATAAACTCAGTTTCCAGATCATGTTCATCTAGGAAAACCACTCCAAAGCCTTGGAGTCATCCACATTCCATGGACTGAAGGCAATCATGTTTGTAGGATATTCCTGCCGTCTCTCTAGAGGAGCATTTTTCCCCACTGACGCCTGCAGGTCCCCTGACATTAGTACTGTGTCTCTCTTCCCTTAACTTCATTATAAACCTCTCCATTTTCCTTCCACTTACTTGAACCAAGCAAACTCGGGCTGGATGCGAGGAAGGGGAGACACTGTCCTTCAGCCGCAGGCATCCAATCCCGAATGCCCCGCAAGAGAACAAACAACATGTAACAGAGCAAGTCCAGTCTGGAATAGACAACTCCCCGGGGCTCCTTCTCCGGCTGGTGTCTCCAGTGGAGTTTCCATCCGTCATAAACAAGTATTGGTGCCAAGTGACGCATGACTATCTGCCTCTCTCAGTCAATCGCATCCCTCAGGCCTTCTGGCCAAGCCTTCTCAGCCTACCTCGCCCCAGAGCCCCCCGAGGACCGGACAGCTGGCGAGGGCCACGCTAAGGGACCCCCACACCTCAAGCCATCGTGCTGAGGAGCATCCGACGAAGGGGGAACGGGCCTCTCGGCGACCACCCTTCCAGCTACACATTCAAGAGGACACAAGTGCGAAGAACATCACACACTGCCAAGGGACACAGTTGTAGGGAGGATAAGATAACCTGATGTCCGTGTGTTGGTCCCATTTCAAAAGTTGTGCTTGCGGTATGCATAGTCCTTGTTGCAAGTTGCACTGGGCCACAGTTGTTTGCTGTTAGAATTACCCGTTTCTTCTGAGAAATAAGATCCCTGTAGTTAGCCATGAAGTACTGCATGAACGGTAACGCCAACATAACGCAGTGACAGCCTTAACAGAACTGAATTGATTGATGTCTCCCCCATGCACAGCTTCCTACTTAGAGGGAATATGACCACAGAAGGTGTTTTTCCTCAATACTTCAATATTGAGAATGATGGGGCAGGTTGCTAGGAGTCTACTACCGGTCACAATATTTTCTTTGACGTCCAACTCAGTCTGCCCACTGATGTGGTGAGCTAGGGAACTGGCATATTTCCATAAGCGACCATGTTAAAAAGGGCCCACCATTGAGCGGCATTCCCAAATGGATGGAACCCATCCTACCCCCAACCCTAACCCTGCCCTCCCACCAAGCCCCCCCTTCAGCAATCTCTTGACCGGGAATGGGAACAACTGACCATCGTGGTGTGGGGGAAGCAAGGCAGTTCTGCAGGGCAAGTGGGCCCCCCTTCAGCCAGAACAGAGGTGGTCTGAGGAGGCTGATGTGAGGAACACCCTGCCCAAATGCTGAGGAAGCCCGCGAGGCAGAGGAGGAGGCCGGGAGAGCAAGCGCAGGGCCCCAAAGCCAGAAGCAGCCACCTGGGGCACAAGAGAAAGGGACCCTCCGGGCTCCTCGGGGGGAAGCACAGCTGGAGGAGTTGCATTCATGTCCAGGCAAAGCACAGAGCTGTGCACCAGAGAAGCTCCGCCCATGGGCCCCGTCCAGCCTCCCTCATCTGGACGCCCAGTCTCGTCCTGCATTCCCCTCGCTTTTGTCAGCCCTGCCCTTCCACCACCCCGTTCCCTCTGCTCTTCTGCTCTTCTTGCCGATCAGCTGAGCAGCGGCGGGAGAGCAACACTCAGCTGATCCCCAGGAAACCGCTGAGAACTGGGGCCGGGCAGGGGCTTGGATGGAGCTGCTCAGCTACACACCAAGCTTGTTCTGGGGTTGAACGGTGGGTTCCCCACAAGGAAAATGGGCTCTCAGCCTGCTAAGGGCGACCATCTCCTGCAATGCAGGGCAGGAGGCAGAGCAGGGCGGGGGTCCTTTTGTACATATTACCTCTATATTATTCTACAGGGAATATAGTCTATATATCCTTTGGCTCATGTCAACATGCAACCTATGGGTTGCATTGTTGGAACAAGGAAAAGAAGGCACACTTTCTAAGGCTAACTGATCCATTGGTAATATCCTGACATTCAATATTTGCCTACGGTTCACTTGTTTGCTGTATTTGGCATTGCCTACAGCTTGCTTGCATTTGCTCAGAGGTGACGGTGATGTGCATAAATGGAATGGAAAAGACTGAGGCAAAAGAAGCCAGACGCCCATAGAAAATGTAGTGGGAAAATAATGGAACTGGGTTGACTGTTGTCAGAAATTTAAAATTTAAGTCCCCCTCTCGGAACCCAAGACTCTGTTTTTGTTCAGAATTCCTGAATGGGAGGAGAACAGGCCGAGCAGCTTTCTTTTCTGCCAGCTGCATCACAGCCCACTTCATTTCAGCTTCCATTCCTTGGGAACCGCATGCCACCCCACTTGAAATGCTCATTAAAAAAAAAAAAAAAAAAAGGTTTCATGCTCTTCGTGTTTTCTCAGAGGGGGCCCTGGCCAAGAATGTACATGACATGGTGGGCATGTTGTGAGCGGAGACGGCTGGAGCGGGGGTCAGACTAGATGGCCCGGGGTCAGACTAGATTTCTATGTTTCTATGACATCCTTTGTATGCAGCTCAGCCCCGCGTTCCCCGAGGAAAGGATCCGCGTGCCGGTCATGTGAAGGACCAAAGATGCCGGGCAACCACTTTTGCTCAGAGTAAACCATCTTGGTTCTGGTGGACAAACCCCTGCAGGGCACTTAAGGTTCGGTCCACGAACACGCCTGGAGCGGCCCTCCAGCTGGCTTCTCCCGTGCTGCTCAGGCCCTGCAGGGGAGGATGGCGGGAGCCTTCAGGATCCAAGGCCCATCCCTCATTTCCCCCAGAAGAGCACCCAGTGAGGATCTTGGACAAACAGCCATGGCAGTGTCTGAGAGAAGCACTGGCACCTGAGGGAGCTGAGCTGGTCCCAGCTGGTTTTGACTCCGGGGCAGAACGCCTCACACTTCAGAAACCTGGCGAAGGAACTCGCTTTCACCAGGACAGGGTTGCTTTAGCCAAGAGCCGGTCTTCAGCAAGTCAGCGAGCTGCAGGTTCCCCTCCACAGCGTGCTTATAAAGTCTCACGGTGCCCTAACCAAGCCCTGGGCATGTGCCATGTGGCAACATGAAGCGTGCTGACCCCTCCGGGAAGGAACAGCCTATGATTGCACGCATATTCCACTGGAATTCGGATACTTTTCCCCCCCGTGGGCAGGCCAGAAGATTGGCTAAACGCTCCGACTGAGCCTCACAAGGAGCTGGAAAATACTCAAGAGCCAGCAAAGTTCAGAACTATCTGTACAAGTAATCAGAGATGCTGGCTGGCTTTTCGAATCCCTCGTGGGCTCCCAGTCTGAAAGGCAGACTCCTTCCCATCACTCCGTGCACTGGGGACAACATCATTTCCTGAGCCCAGCCGAGCGCGCCAAGATGCTGCGGGGCGGGGCGGGGGGCGTTGGCAGGCGCTGGCGAGCGCTGAACCCCTTCGAAGTGGGCAGGCAGGTGTTTCTGTGCCCATGAGAGGAATTCCACCAGATTAGCAAAGACTGATCGGCCCAGAGCATCTGTCATACCGAAGCAGAGTTTGGGGTCGGTGTGAAGGTCTTTTCGGGGTCCGTTGGAGCTTGGCACCTCTGACTGCAGAGCGATTGAAACCCCTCCTGTTTCTTGAATCCTAGAGCCCCGCGGTCATGTTGCTTAGGACTTCACCGACACAGAGCTGATCATGTGTTGGTTCCGCTGCTGTGTTTCTCCTGAGCTGGAGGCCTGCAAAAGTCGTGGGTGACGGGTGGAGTGGCTCCTCTCTCTTCCCGGTCCACCAGGCTAGGCAAGAGCGAAAGTGGAGTCTGTAGGAGTGGCAGGAATTTGGTTGGTGCTGCAACCGAGTCTAAAAAGGGCCAGAAAGCTCTCTGGACTTGCAGGAAAGACAATTCTGCAGCACTACAGAGTTTCCCAAGGAGCTGATGGCGGAACGCGATGCTGCGATGCTCAGCCCTCTTATGCTCGACATCAACGAACCTTCCATCGCAGGAGCACCTGTGGCCTTCTCCCAAGAAACAGAGCCCTGAGTAAGTGTGGAAGCTCCGCAGCGTCCCACCTCTTGGAAGTGAGGTGCATGTGCAGCGAGGGCAGCGTGATGGAGCAGTCAAATTAAATGGCAGCAAAGCAGTTGATTTTAAGAGCATTTGTCCTGTTGCACGTATATCTTCTCCATGCCATTTCCTGCAAGCAAAGGGTTTGCAGATTTGCCATGCACCCACAGAGCTTTTCCCCCTTACGGTTCCTGCCCAGGCACCATGAGGTGGGGCAGGGGGAGAGAATTTCCATCAGGATCCCAGCGGGGGGGGGGGGCAACCCCCCCACCCCACCTGATGAAAACCCTCATGGCCTGCACTGGCTGCTGTTTCTGTTTTCGGACCAGGATGTCTGCTAGCAAAGAGTCAGAAGCAATGATGGCTTTTCTCCAGCTCAGGGGGGAGGCGCTTTGAGCAGGACTTTGAGTCTCCATAAGCTCCGCAAGGGAGGCCACTCAAGCGTCTGCTGCTGCTCAAGGTCAAGGTGCCAGTCTGCTTTGCCAGCTGCTACCTGCTGTGCCCCACGGGGACAGCTCCAGGCCCCTCTCAGACCCTTCCAGCAGCACCACACGGGAAACACCTGGCGCCCAGATGCCGCCTTCAGCGGTGGGCTCCCCTGACCCAGGATGAGAACCAGATGAGGTCATACAGCGCTGGATGCACCATATTGAAAGGGAGCCCAAAGCACATTCCTCGACACTCTGCCAGCCCCTCTCACAGATGAACTGACAGAAACGCTGGTTCGCGATGTCGGCCCGACTCCTCTCTGCCTGCTGCTGCCTCCACCGCCCCTTCCTCCTCCTGCTCCATCTGGGGAAAATTTTTAAAAAATCTTCCAGATGCAAAGGCAGGCTCGGCTCCCATATGTTTAGTGCTTGTTTAAAAGAGAGATTATGGAATAGGAAGCTCCCTCCGGGGATGCTGGATTTCTCTGGCAATTATTCACCTACATGAGACAGTATTTTGTGGCAAGTTTTCCCTGAGGTCAAAATACTAAATTAGCAAGTTGGTGACCCCAAGAAGAGGACAACAACTCGGAATAATTTTTCACTGAAAGAGAATAAAAAGCACACTTGACTATTGGCCAGCCTGGGGTGCTTCCCCTGATGGAAGGCAGCAATTTCCAGATGCATGGTGCACAGCTGGGAAGACCCTTCTAACAGTGCAAACATCTGTACAAGGGAATAAGGGAGTGGACAGCTGGAAGTCATTAGCAATGTGCCTTCTCGGATTCTCCTCCAAGATTCACCTCTGCAATAAGACAGGCAACGAAGAAGACACAGGCACCCACACACATACGCACACCTGCCACAAAGACAGATGTTTTCTTCTCAGGGCCACAACCGGCCCTGAATCTCTCGAGAAAAAAACCTTTCCTTTGCTATGCTTGGTATGTCGAACATGCTTAGATTCTTTCCCGGAAAGATTTCCAATTAACTCTGGCTGTTCCTTTGAGTGGCGGAAGCAGAATAAGATCAACAGAGGTAAAAGAACGTGGTGAGTCCGTCTATCCTTTCAAAAGCCATGTGGAAGAGGAAATTCAGTAGGCGAATCGCATGACCATTTCTCCCTGCCAGAATTTTGAGAATGACTAAACTACAGGTGCCCGAGTCCTCCTTTCCATCTGGCCACTGCACTGAGACCAAATGGGCATAATAAATGGATATAATAAAGCGCCCGTCTGAACAGTTGGCTGAGACAGAGCTCATTCCTTCAATTTCCAGCTGGCCTTCAGACTATCTGTCTTCAAGGAAACCTTTCCACATCAGTGTGGAATGAGCCCTGCCAATCCGCCGCAGAACCTCTGGATGCTGCAGGGAATCCAGGTGACTCAGATGACACTTCGGGCCGGCCCAGTGTGATCTGACAGCGCAGGTGAGCAGAATATACCTGAGAGAGGCATGTGGCTGTGTGTGGCAGGGGAGGATCCCTAATGGTAGGAAAGCCACCCTCCCGAGATCGAGCCTGACTACATTTCTTTTCTCACTGAATATCCTCAGCCAGGTCTGGAGAAACCGCAGGATTCCTGGGAACACGGTCTCAAAAAGCATCGTGCTAAAATGCAGCAGGCCTTCACTTGCACACCTGTGATTCAGCTGAGTACTTGCAACTCTTCAGTGGCTTGTACACAGGAAGGGCAAGCAAACTTCAGGCCTATGGCTGGCACTTTGCTGTTCTGCTAGAACTTCAAGGTCCAACAACCAGGGCCAAAGGCGAAACAGCAGCCCAAGAAAGGTGGACCATAACATGCATCGGCCCAGAAATGGGCTTTCAGTACCAGAACTACAGCTTGCCTACACCTCTGAGAACACCCAAATCTACTCTTAGTCCCCATCCCCACTGTTCTGCTGCCAGTGCAGCCCTCTTTCTTTCAGCAGGAGGGAAGGCTTTTTGTGGAAGTCATACACTTTTGAGAATCTCCCGAAAATTGCTCGGAGTTCTACCAGCAGATCTCGGTCTCCTTGCTCCCTGCCATTAGGCTACAGGAGGGACTACAGAGCCCCCCTCTCCTTGCCACCCCCTCCCACACACAGCACCCTTATCCCCATTATTTCCCCACAAATATGGAAAGCCAAGCAGTGAGACCAGAAGAAATGGCTGCTGGGAAGGGATGGAAGAAGATGCCTTCACCCAACCCTTGGAGGGGCAACCGAGATCAGGAAAACAGTAAGGGGGCAAAAGGAGGGAGGGAGGTGACTGGCACACACACACACCGCTGCATCTGAGCAACAGAAAAACTGCTGGAAGAGCGAACAACGGTTCTCTCCTGTCACGCGCCTTAGCCCTCCATGCAGCACCTGGGACATACATGTCACGTGTCCTCCAGGCAGGTGAGTGGCAAGGAAAACACTTTCTCAGCACCCCCCACCCCCCACGTTAAGATCCACTAAGCCTTCTCTTCCCTGACTCTCGCTGCTCATCACAACTCACCAAGCGTCCTGCCACACTATCCTCTCGCTTGCCTTTCCGCATGCCAGCGCTTTGATCCCTTTATGGAGGAACAGATGCTTGGCTCCCTAGATAACATTATTATTAAAACTGACTTAATTTCTACCCACCCTCTAATAAAAGCGGATTGATAATGGCTTCCAGGCCATCCTGTTAGCATTGCTTTCCTGGGCTCCTCCAACACTGGAATTTCCAAATGTCAGGGTCCTGGCCAGTACATGGCAGAACACATGCGCATGAGTCAGGCTGACCTTGGGTGCAGGAGATCCATCTGGCTGTCAGCAGATCGGGGACCAAGGAGTGTCATATTCAATAAACCAAGCAAATGTTTATAACTGAAGAGCGCAGCCAATAATCAGGATAGGAAAACAGGTGTAGAAAAAAGTGCTGACAAGAGAAATGGATGCTTCAAGCGGAACGAACACGAAGGCAGACTAACACGCAACAAGACAAAACGCAATGAAACAAGAAAAGAACACTGGAACCCAGCCGACTCGTAACTTGGAAGAGTTGGAAGGGGCCAGAAGGCCACCAGGTCCAGCCTCCTGCTATTGCAGAAGGCCTGCAAGCCACATGCTCAAGCTGGGTTCCTACTTTGCTGTTTTGCCACCTTTCGTACAATGAGGATTGCGGTAAAGGGAGGCGTTTGCCAACTGTGTCAAAGCGTGATTACAGACAAGGCACAAAAGCTCTCCGCTGTGGCCCGTAAGTTTGCAAGATGGAATCCTCAAATCCACCTGCTAGAGCAAGAAGGGTCACCAGATCAGTGGCCACGGGGCTGAGTGGCGCCAAGAGACCCTCAGTGAGGAGGAGCCCTGACCACCGGCCACACTTCCCCCTCAGAGGATGGACAAAGTGAAATGAGCGTAAGAGTGACAGAAAGGCGAAAGCAGAGCAAGCAAGTGGCAGCCAACGGCGAAGGGGGCACACAGGGAGCTGCCCAGAATGCACAGGAAGAGGGACCGCTGGCCCTGCATTTGGATGGAGGCCGAGGTTCTTTCTTCAGCAGAAGCATAAACTTGTTGACCGCTTCTTCACACGCTGTCAATTTACAACACGGAAAGCAGTTCCACGCAGGAAGTTCCATGAAATCTGCACACAGAGTGCCACACGTGATGAGCCCGGAAGAATACAGTTTGCTGGGGGTATGACATCCTGAAAAGCATCCGAGGGCATGTACACCGTGCAAACATGCCGAGAAAGACGCACCCATTGCAGTGAAAATATTGGGTTCGTGAACTCCATGCAGGCAAAACATAGCATGTCGATGAAGTTCAAAACCCTAACTAGTGGATCCCCTAACTTATTTATGTCGTGTGTGAAGAAATATTATCTTGTCTGTCCTGAGTTGGCCAATTAAATAACCCAATTTGCAGTTAATCAAATCCCTCTTTGCTGCTTTGCGTGATCACAATAATTTGCAATCATTGTGCTGATGAAAGGAAGAACCCGGTAGCATGAGAGCAAATGTGCATTTTGGGCCTTCAGAACGGGATCGGCTGGGAGGGGACAGTGCACTCCTGACTGGAAAAGGTGCACAGAAATTTGGGGGACGGCGGAAAACACACCACAGAGCCAAGAAAGAAGGATGTGGTGAAACTGCTTTGCTGGAACAGCCCTCTAGACTAATTAAATAGTCACAAAATGGAACGGAGTATTTCAGTGAGAGGTGGAAATGACACTGATGGTTCTGATCATCTTTCTTCACATACCACCCATGTCCAGAACTTTCTGGGCCAACTAAGAAGAAAAACCCAGAGAATATATATGTAATAGACTATATCACTTTCCGTGCTTTTACCCTCTACCAATGCCGTTCACAGTAACACAGTGCACAATATACCATGTTTGGGGTTTTTTTTAAAGGAACACATAAGTGGGAATCTTACTGATTTTGCCAGGCACAAAAGCACTTTGATTGCTCATATGGAAAAGTGTTGGCACTGATTGGAAAGAGGAAAAGCACTCACAAACCTTTGTTTGATGTTTGTATGAGAACATCGTGAAATCTAGGGGTTTGTGCCATGTGGTACTGAAGAACAGCCTGGCCAATACATTGTCCACATGGTCTTCTCCAGAAAAACAGGGATTCCTCACCCTGTTCTACACTTAACATCAGGCGAGGGAGGCATCCCACCCTCCTTCCTTGCACTACTGCAGTATCTCACTTTTTCTTTTTACCAAGGAACTCCATGAATAAGAAAAAATGAGAATTCTACCAAAGCCCTTTGCTTTTTCATGAAATGTCAAAGCTTCCAGCATGCAAATAGTTGCACTCTGCCAATCAAAAGAAAGTACCGTATTTTTCACTCTATAAGACACGCCTGACCATAAGATGCACCTAGTTTTTAGAGGAGAACAAGAACAAAAATATTCTGACTCAAATGGGCACATCATCACAGGCACATTCCCCATCGCTTCCCCATGGGCTGCACATCTGACAGACTTGCTGCACACACATATTCACTCTATAAGACGCACAGACATTTCCCCTTACTTTTGAGCGGGGAAAAAGTGCGTCTTACAGAGCAAAGAATACGGTACTTGCTTCATCCGCCACCAGCATCCTAGTAAAGGGGTCCCCAACCTTTTCGCTTCCGTACCCCTTGGCAGACGTACCCTTTTTCCATAAATTGTACCCTTCATGTTGGCAAAATGTTTGTAATTAGTTTAGCTGCTGTTATTTCAAATGTACATGTTGCAATTGTAAATAAGTAGCCCAATAATGGGATTAAAAGGCCACGGAATAAGGGGAACAGCCAGTGTGCATCTATTTCCATGGTTTGGTTTTTTCGTGAAGCCCTAACTGTCCCGCTCACACCCCAGGGGGCACGTGCACCCCAGGCTGGGAGCCACCGACCTGGCAGAATCCTGTCTGTTTACCAAGTGCTGGCTGGTTGTGTTTGGTGGGCACGACATCAGGATCCCACTTTCCCATCATCCGGGTGGATGTCCTACCACTTTCTTGCGACTGCAGGCTGGAATTCACGCAACTGCAAGGGCAAGACCCTCCTGCCACCTGGCATGAAGCAGGCTTTCCGTGAGGTATGCACAGCAGCATTTGATCCTTCAGCCCAAAGACGTGCAGAGCGGACCAGGCCTTGTCAGCTCAGGGAGAACCGGGCCAGGGACTGGGCCAAGATTCCCCAGTTAGAGCAAATCAAGAGCCCGAGCACAAGTCTTTAATCCCTTCCTGCTGACTTCCACCCAGAGAGAGGATCTGGCTCGCCTGCCCGTGGCTCTGCTGCTAGCTGTGTTAAACTGGGGGCTGGAACAGGGGCACGGTGGACCCCCATGCCAGAAATGGGTTAGCCCAGCCTCCCTGAGTGTTAGACTAAATGCAATGCATGCAAGCAAGCAGAAGAGGACACGATCCCTTGCCATGGTCACGGCCGTGGCCGTCCCTCTCACCTTCCCATGGAGCTTTGAGGTGATGCATGTTACAGAAGCACAGACCTGGGAGAAACCAACACCTGGAAGGCGGAACCTGTACCAGGTGATTTCCAGTCCTCCCTCTCCCTCCCTCATCCTAGCTGACCTCACTAGGTTGTTCTGAGGGCAAGATGGAGGTGGGGAAACCCACACGCTTCTCTGAATTAGGATGCACTTCTTGGAATCGGAATGGCACAAAATAGGATAAGCAAATTATCATCGTGCATCTGTCTGCTCGCAGTATTAGATAACTGAAGCCGCAACCACGTAATGCAAAATCGGTTTCTCCTAGCGAGAGCCGCATCGCTCTGTCTCCACGGGCGTGCGTTGTTTGGCATGTTTTTGATGGTAGCTGGTAGACAGAATCTATCACACCAGCAATCATCCCTTGCAAATGGAGCTTAATAGATTTTTGAGATGGCAGTCTATTGACCCACGAGACACTAATGGCTCGGGAGCCGCATGCGTCTGGCCTGCGGATGCACAGCAGACAGTGTATAAATGCTCCCAAATCGAAAAGGGCAGTAAAAACCCTTTTAAGTGGCAGGCCCTGCGAAAGCGCAGGAGAATTTCCAGCATTAGAGCCCTCGGTATTTACATTACAACTCCGCATGCTTGCCGAGTGAGATGCTGAATGGATCACCGGCGGGGAGCCGGTCTCTTCCCGTCAGAGGGAGGAGGGTGGGCCCAGCGAGAAAGCCAAGTGGCCCAGGAATGCCCTACAAAGTTTTGGGCGCACCAAATGAGTGAGTTGGGAGCAGGCTGTCAGCTCGCTTTTAAGCACCGTGTTGCCCAGTGAGACATTCTGAAGAGGAACCACAAGCTCCGCTTGGGAGAACAGTCCAGAGAATGACGACGACAACAACAACATCTAGCAGAATGCGGTTGCCTGTGTCACAGTCCCACCACTCAGAGCAAGCTTTCAAAGCAAATAACTTCAGCAGAACAAAGCATTTTACAGTCGGGGGGTTCAGAATTAGGCCCCGCTGGATTTGATGGCATTTATCCCAGAGACACTATGTGGCCTCGACAAGATAACCTAGGGTGGGAAGAGGGCCCACACGCACCTCGCGTGACGGCGCCACAGGGGGAGCTGGGCTCCTCCTCCCTTTCAGAGGGACACTAAAGAGACACGACCTGGCCAGGAAAAGCACCCCAGGGGTAACTGCGAGGGGAGATCCTTCATCAACTCTTCTTCCTTTCCTTCCATCATCTCATCACCACCACCCTCTGCTCCCCAAGCCTGCCATCCATTCGAATGGCAGCTGGTTTTCTTCTCTCTTTTTTTGCCCCGCACAAATCATTCTGGAGGGCAGAATGACATGGGGGCTGTGACCTTAAACTTTGGATCCAAGCCCAAGCTCTGCCATGGGGTCAAAGAATGGGGTGGGGAGCTGGGCAAACGCCCCCTCGAATGGAGCAAGGAAGGGTGATCGGATTTAAATAAATACTTTGTAGATGATAAAGTGCTTTGCAGGTGGGAAAGTTCTCCATATCATGAAGGTGACGGAACAACAAACCCACCTGCACGATGAAGCTTTCTTGGTCAGAAAACGTGGAGTTGTTTCTGGTATTATGAAGTCTGCAGCCTGCCTTTTTCCTCTTGCGGGAAAGCCCAGCTGCCTCCTCTTCCTCCCCGTCGAAGCAGATGAGGCAGAGAGGCCGAGGCCAACAAGCTCAGAGTAACTCGAATCTCCCAGGTCCCCAGAGCAACACTCCCACCGCCGCACCAGGCCGACGGCACCACGGGCAGTTGCTTCTTTGAGGAGATTTCAGCGGCGGCACAAGCAAGTCCTTCTCAGGGTGAGAACGAGGGAAACATCCTATCTCTCTTCCAGGCTTTCATTCACAAGCTTCACCAAGACAATGTCGTTTGCATTGCCTATGATAAATCAAAGGAGCAAAACTCCGTTCCTGCTGCTATTTTCCACAATTATAATTAAAGCGGGGTGAGCCGAATGACCTGGTGTAAGAGAAAGAACATTTTTGAACACACAGGAGTGCAAGAGCACTTTTGACGTATTGCTTCCCGGAGGGCTTAAAGGAGAGCTGCAAACCTGCACCACTTCTCAGGCCTTCAGCATCTCCAGAAAGTGTTCTTTCTTGTTGTCCCTGCTTTTCCTGCCTATGTTTTCTCCTTCCCCTTCCCTGTGTAAGGATGTGAAGGCCTGGAAAAAAAGCAGGAAAAATCGCTAACCCTGATAAGTGCTGATCCCCCAAAGCTGGAGAGAGAAAAGGATTGCTTGGCCATCCCACTGACTCCAAAGAAAGCCGCAGCCTGGAGTTGCCGAGAGCTGAGCACGGCTGTCATGGGTAGGACAATTTGGAGGGATGCCATAAGCCAGAGGTGACTTGATGGCACATCACAACAGACTGCATGCGTTCGATGTGGCCTTCCCAGGATTCTGTACAGTGCAGAGCCTGCTCCATTTCCCAGGTGTGGTGCAGCCAGACTTCCCTTCCACACCATCAATCTGATCCAGCTAAATTTGCCAGATCCTGCCCGACGTTGGGAGGAGGAAAATGGAGCAGAGGGGCATAAAATAAGGGTGTTTTGCACCAGGAATTCTCTGCTGACATTTGAGTCTTGTATTTCTTCCTCACATGAACATGCAAAGCTCTTGGCATGTCTGTCAACCGTAAAGATCAGCAGAGGACGGCAAGAAACAACAGAGCAATATGCTAACCTAAATAACCCACCGTTTCGCCTGATATCAAGTAAGTTTACTTAGGATTTTACTACATGCCCTGGTAGCGTGCCATGAATCAACAACTTCACGCAACAAGCACTTGACGGAATGGACTGCCTGGACTTGCCAGAAAATTCACTCATGGTTTGGCGTGAACCCTTCCTCTTGAAGCACTGCTCTGCAGGGCCGACTCAGAGGTCCTACGTCACAGGTATGCAGAGCAGCACAACTTTGGGTGGACGGCCGAATCCCCCACAATGCATCATTCCGGGAAAGCGAACAAAGCTTTAATGGAGGCACTACCAATGAGGCATGCGAAGATCCTCCTGGAATGTGACTTTCTTGCACTGCCTGGACTCCATTCCCTTGTTCAAGTCCCAGTGAGCTAGGAGCAAACACTTGGGAATGGCTCAGACCCCTTGTTTGCACTGGATTATTCTTGTGCAAGGCACAGAAAGGACACAGGCCACAAGTCACATGTGTGGACACGGAAATCCACTCGCACCAGGGGTGACTCATTTGGGCTCAGTTCCTGCCAGATGCGCACACAAACGCTTGGTGCAAGGCAGACTCAGGGCAGAGAGAAAGTGGGCCAGAGTCCAGCAGAGCAGAGGAAGTCTGATGGATTCCTACCCACAAACTGGATTCTTCACACTCCACCACGGACCAACTGCGTGGTATGAACAGAAATAACAGGGAGACCTAATCAGAACCACCACCCTGGGAGAGGTCAAGACGGAGTTGCTGACTGTGATAGAAAATTAACTAGAGTGTTAGCAGAGAATGCCAATTTCACCCATTTCCTTGTATTTATATATATTGACACATTTGTAAAAAGGCTCTGTTTGGATTTCTCTTGCTTGTGTGTTCATGCCTTGTTCAATTCTTCCGTCTATGGAACGCTTGCTCATTTGGTTTTCACACAACAGCTTAAAGCCACAAACCATAAACAAGGTAAGAAGACACAACTAGTTGCACAAGAACTGGATGCACAAGGACTAGAAGATACAGCTAGCGGATGGAGGTCAGCGACCCACAGTGCGTCTACATGCGCATCTGCTGAAGCAGAGCTGCGCATCCCCACACATTTCAACTTCCATATGGACAAACACCTGATGGATGGCCAGCGCTCCCGATTGAGGAGCGGATACATGGAAGACTGCATGCATCTAGCTTTCCTCAGTGGCACTAAGGAGCGAGGAAGCGGGAGAGAAAGCATTCAGATCTGATGTGTGGAGAGTTACCAAGACTCAGTCGGACGGAAGCACTAATGCAGGCGGCGGGTTGCATCGCCCCTGCATCCGCTGCCAGAGCCTCGTTCAGAGCGAGCATAAATGCGCAGATGTGCAGACCCAAAATCTAAATGCGCGTGGGCTATTATTAACGACGAGCATGGCCAAGGTGTGCTTTTTGGGGGCCATGTTGGGGAGAGGCTGCCTCTTGGTTCCTTCCTAGGCGAGCAAAATGAAACCAGATTGGGGAATCTGAAGAAAGGCATAAAGCGACCGGTGAGACGCAGCCTCCCAAAACAAGCCTCTGGGATCATGGAATCCTAGAAGAGTGGAGTCGGAAGGGGCCATGAAGGCCATTGGGTCCAACTCCCTCCTGTTGCAGGACACCAGTTCACACCATCCCACTCAGGGGGCTGCCCAGTTTCACATTGAATGCCCCCAGTGTGGGAGAGCCTCCCACCTCTCCAGGCAGCTGGTCCCACTGTCGTATTGCTCCGACAGTGAGGAAGCTTTTCCTGAGGTCCAGCCTGAATCTGGCTTGTCGCAACTTGAACTGATTATTCCGTGTCCTGCACTCTGGCATCAGCAAGAAGAGATCTTGGCCTTCCTCTTTGTGACAGCCTTTGAGGTACTTATAGAGGGATATCATGCCCCCACCTCAGTGTTCTCTTCTCAAGGCTGAACATGCCCAGTCTCTCCCAGTCTCTCCTCACATGGCAGTGTTTCCAAACCCTGGATCACTTCTGTGACAAAAATGCATTTGATTTTGATGAGAGACTGGATGTGGGGAGCAAGAATCCGAAGGGACTCAGGCTGGCAAGCAAGTGCAGCTGCACCATTGACATGAGAGGGGTGTAGCTGAGTGCCAGAGTCCATGCCCTGCACGCGGGAGGGACCCCAAAGTCACCCTCAGCATCTCCAGGAGGGCACAGAAAGGATTCTGGCTGAATCCAGGAGAACCGCCGGACCAGCACAAGGCTTGCCAAGCCAAAGCTCAGCGTGGCCCTGGGCTTGAACCAGAAGGCAGTGGGGCAGCCTGACCTGGGCCATGTGAGGCCAATGGGCGACAGGTGAGTAAGCATGCCAGGAAGTGGGAAGATGTCACCATAACCTCCAGAACATGGCAGCTCACTGCAAGGGTTTGCCAGTAAGAGACTCAACGATGCCTGGATTCAGGTAGTCCTCCCATACCTTTAAGCACAGCAAATCCAGTACAAGCCCTGGGTGGATGTGTTGATAAATCATTCTTTTTTACTTTGTTAGAAAAACAAATCACAATGCTGAGATCTCTCACAATACAAGATCTTTCCTTCTTTTAGTTCATTTATTTAACGGTGTTCCAGGCAACTGGTGTGCCAGGTTGGAGCAGAATGTACACCGGCTAGTATTCTAAAAATGTCTCTTTTCCTCTGAAATGTAAAAGGCCGCTCAAATAATTTATTGGGGAAGATTTGTAATGTAAGGATCACATTTAAAACTCCGCAACAGAGAAATTTTTTGAAAATTAAAATTCAATCCGACTTCTCTCCCCACAATGTTGCCCTTGGCAGCAGAGGGGCCTGGACTTTTGGAATCCTCACTCAGAATAGGAAGAATTCCTATTTCCTAAAATAATGGCCTCGTCGGAGCCAAAGAAAACTGAAAACAATATATTCGTTTGACAACACTAACAGTTTCGATGGAGCTTGCCAACTAAAATGCTCGCTAAATCATTCTGGAAAGGGTTTCTACTGGACCTGAAGGAATCCCAGAACGTCTTCCTGCTGACACTCATATTTATTTTTGGATACTAGTGGGCCCCAGAGCAGGGGGTGACAGCAGCCGTTCTAGGGAGATACATGTTCCTCCATCCGCAGGGAGAGTCACAGTTGGACTGCTGAACAGAGCATCCAAGAGCCTCTCCGTTCACGGACCGCCCAACAAACACGGGCCATGCCCACAATAAACATTGAAAACTGATGCAGCACTGGAACATGGAAAAGTGCTCTACACAGTCAGAGCCCGGGTCCCTCTAGGCCAATATTACTGACACTGGCTGGCAGCAGCTCTCCAGAATTTTAGATGGAGGTCTTTCCGGTGTGGAAGCCGAAGACTGAACCAGGGACCTCCTGAATCGTTCTTCCGCAAGGAGGGCCTAGGCATCCGCAACAGGGAATTTTCAGCTCCTTGCCAAGCTTTCAGTACTGACGGAGATCACACTCAGGAGCCTTTCAATCTGTTGAATAGGTGTGGTGTTGACTCAGAGTCCTGACTCACTTCAAAGGCTCTCACGAGCTGGGTTCCCCCCCTTTGCACATTCAAAGCCACAGGCCTTCCTTGCAAAATGTTGTCTATTGACCAAAGCACTGTCCGGAAGTGCCATCCCTCGGAAAGAAGCTCCGGGCACGTGCGGAGCAGTTCCCGGGAGCCATTCTAGTATTCACTTCTAGGAATGCTCCTAATGAGCATGCCTGGCCCCGTCCTTTCAGGAGGGGTCTTTCGAAAGCGAGTGCGTCTCCTCTCTGCATGCCAGTCCTCCCACTGGGCAGTTCTCCTCTGCCAACATTGCATCAAGGGGCTGAGGGCCATACCCGATCTGTCTGTCTCTGAGAAACTCCCCCTTTCCGCAGCTGCACATCTTGGTTATTCCCAGAGGCTGCCTGAGCACCTGGGGAAGCCTGGCCTTCCGGTAAGTGCTTCCGCCTCCCGCCTCCCTCATCTCGACGTCTGGAAATGGCTCACATTCTGAGGCCTCCCCCTGCCACCGCCTCCTCCTCCTCCTCCTCCTCCTCCTCGGAGCCCCAGTCAGCACGCCCTGGGAAAGTGTGCCAAGAGCGGGTGTCTTTCGCACTCCCGACAAAGACCGAACCCAAACTGTGCTCGAACGCTTGGTGCGCTGCGGCCCCTGCTGCCTGGGGGCACGTTCCCAGGGGAGGGGCCCCAAAACGACCGCGCATTCCTCGGGGTGAGGGACTGGACCTGTGCTCAGTGTGGTCTGCGGCAGGTCACCTGCCATGGGCTCCACGGCATGTCACATCCCTGCCTCTCCTCTTCCAGGCTCACTGGGAGCAACACATGATGCAAAGGACTTGCAAGCACCAGGCCAAGAAGAGGAGCACAATCCCTGGGAAGAGAAGAAAGGTTTTCCCTGGCTCCGGACGCCATCCCTGGTGCCAGATAAGTCTCCTGAGGGTCAGGGAGTGGTCCTGCGTTTGGTGCACGTGTGTAGGAAGGGAATCTGGCAGCAGGGGGAGCTGCAGCACAGCCTGTGGCAGCCTTCCAGCCCGGCCTTTCTGGGAGATGCTTCCACAGGAGGGCCAGCGAGTTGGTGGTTCCTAGGCAACGGGGGATGCGCACAGGCCTTTGTTCTGTGCACAGAGGAGGGTTTCTGATCGGTGGACACAGTAAGAGCCAATTGTTGCACTGCCACCACATCGTCTCCTTCCAGCTCTATTCTGTGCTGGAGGCGAAACAGAAAACTCACATGGGAGGGAGGGAGGGACGGAGGGAGGGAGGGCTCAAACAGCTGCCACCAGCATGGCGATCCCATATCACCCATTCATCCCAAATTATTCCTACCAAGCTATAGGAAAAGCTCATTTCAGTGAGGAACACAACCATGCAGACATGGCGATCGTGTTCAGAGAATGGTTTGCAACCATCCAATGTTTCTTCAATAAGCTATCGTGGCTTGCAGAACGATGGCATAGATTACGCTGAAATAAACACATACTGTGCGCTTCTGTGCAAGGCACTGCAGCAGCGAAAGCCCTGGATTTAGCAAGACTTCATTTTACTTTTTAAAGGCAGATGAAATTCCCAAGAAGCCAAACGCTCCACCGTCCACCAGATTCTGCGTGAGCATTCCCCACATCTGTGCCTCTGCGGGACATGAGCAGGCCGTTCAGTGGTGAAGGCCCTCGACAAGCGGAAGCGTCTAGAGATGAAAGGGTGAGGAACCCTGGTCCACACCGTCTCAGCACAGCAGCTCATGCGCCCCACCTGTGGCTCCCCACTGCATGTGGGAAGGGCGTGCAGAAGCCACAGGCCTCCGTTGTGAACCAGGGACGCCAGCCCTGCTCTTCCCTCAGCGGGCGGCAAACCAGAGCTGGTGGCTTGGGCTGCCCAGGGGAGAGAGAAGCTGCAGCCCCCGGCTCATGTCTCACGAGCGGCTCAGTGCAAGGGCAGCCCTCTGCCAGCATCCACGGCGAGCTGTAACCTGAGGTGGAGAACGACACTGGACGCTGGGGACGGTAAAGCTGGCACCATGGACTCTTGCGGGAGAGGTCCATGCAGAGGGGTGGCTGGGCCGAACACAACCGGCCACGCTCCTGGGCGCTTCCGTTCCTTCCTCCTTTGCATCGCGGCTGTTACACTGTGAGCCGGCCTTTCCCGCCTTGTCCTTCAGGACGGGTTGGACTAGAACAGTGACGCACATGGTAACAGCAAGGTACGGGGCGCACGATTCTACCGACCGAGACAGGAGGTCCCTGGGATGCCGCGGACGCGCCCGGGAGCCCCGTCGCCCGCCCTCCTCGCCCCCGTTGCCTCCCTCGCTCACCGATGGGGAGAATCCGGGTCGAAGCAGGTCTTCCGAACGTCGGCCACCTTGGGGTTGCAGCAGTCCCCGTCGTCAAAGTTGTGCAGCATGTTGTTGCACTCCATGTTGCAGACCCCGTCCCGCCGCTCCCAGGCGTAGCAGCGCCCCAGCCGGCGGCAGTCGCCCCCGTCGTGCCCTGTCAGCGGGTGCCGGCACTCCGGGTTGCAGAACTCGTTCCCGATCTTGCTGGGCTCGCAGTTCATCAGCACCACGCGGTGGCGCAGCAGGGAGCTGAACACCTTGTGCACGCTCAGCTGCCACGTGATGTTGTAGTGGCCGAAGGCCTCGCTCAGCACCCGGTGCTGGTGGGCGATCTGCTCCTGGCTGACGGTCGGGTGCAGGCCGTCGTCGTCGTGGATGTTGACCACGCGGTAGCGCACCACCTTCTCGTTCCGCAGCGGCCAGTGGGAGTTGTAGTGGGAGATCAGCTCCACATTGTCGCAGGCCGTCTGCCCACACAGCGGGGGCGTGAGGGGCGAGAGAAGGGGCGGCTCTGGCGCATGGACGGACTCCACCAGGGGGTAGCTGCCGTCCTTGATGGCCACCCACTGCTGGTCCAAGCGGCTGAACCGCGCACTGAACAACACGGCGGCTTCCCTTTCGTCGGCCCTCCTCAAGAAGGCCCGCTGGAGCTTCTCCTGTGGCAGAGCAGCGCTCCAAAGCATGAGCAGGGCCAGGTGGCCGCGGAAGTTGTGCCCGTCCGAGCTGTCCCCCCCCAGAATCAAGCTGCGGCAGGTGCCCATGAAGGGGCTGTGAAGGGCGCCGAACTGCTGGGAGCTACGAGCGACCCGCTCCCCATTCAGGTACAGCAGCATCTGCCGCCCGTCGTACGTGGCAGCCACGTGCGCCCAGGTGTTGAGCTGGTAGCGGTGGTACGCCGAGATGGTGGAGGACTTCTTGATGCGGTCTGTCCGGAGCGAGAAGACGAAGCGGGCGTTCCTTCGCCCAGGGGTCTCCTGCGAACTGATGCCCAGACTCCAGCCCTTGTCACTGGCCACGTGGGAGCAATTGTCAAACACACCTGGAGGGGGCGGGGGGGTGAGAGGTGGGGGGAAGAGAGAGGACAATGCAGAACTGGAATGCCAGTATAAAGACACAGAAACAGTGTGAGTCAGAAGGGACCACCCGGGCCATCTAGACTGACCCCCGGCCCCAGCCGGCTCCGGTCATGACATGACAACACCATCAGGTCTGCTCTGCAGCAGAAGAGGTCGATTTGACATAGTGCACTCAGATGGATCGACACCCATTACGTTCAGACTGGCTGGACTTTGTTTCCAGGACTTCCTTCAAGGAATTCCAGGAACTGTAGTTTTTCCTCATCACATTACTACAGGATGTGCTCCTAGTGTCCAGCGTGTTGCACAAACAACACAAACCCAAAGACACAGCCTCTAGCGTAGGTTCTCCAAGCTTCTGAAGCAGCTGAAGCCCACTTTCCCTCAATTAAAACCGGAGGTAACATTGCAAGCGTACAGCAATAATCATATTTATTCCAAAGCTTGCTTAAATCAAGAAAGACCACCTGCCCCGCAAAGTAGCCCCTCTCTCCTAATGGGCTTAGGCAAGCCCCTCTTTCCAGAGGCGGCAGACGGTGTCAGAGAGGTAGACAATTCTTCTGCCTTGGGAATAAAAACCTTCCCCACTTGCAATTCTTCTGCTGTGGGAGTGAAAATTTTGCCCCCTTGCACTGAGGGTCCAGCCTCCGTCTCAGTGGTGAAAGACAGACAGACAGACAGACAGACAGACAGAAGGCAAGGTCAAAGCGAAGACGTGCCGGATGGCCTCTTCAGCGAGCAGGTGATTAGAATCGGGAAGAGGGTTGCATTGATGTCTTTTTTGGGAATGACTGATCTAGACTTGCATGGCATTTTCTACCGCACGGGATCCTCGAAGGAGCAATGCTGTCCCCAGGCTGCCAAGCCGGCGACCTCGGCCTTCCCTCCGTGGGGCGGCCGATCGCGCAGCGTCAGGAATCGCTCCGAACCGGGGCTGCGCTGCTCTGCGGTGTAGCCGGCCTTGCTCCCTACCGGTGGAGCTATCCAGAGACTTGGTGCTGACGGAGCAAGGAAGCCCCCAGAGAAGTCGCTGAGCAGGCAGCTCAGCCTGGCTCCTCCTGGTCCTGTCCCATCTAGACTCCCTTCGAACATGCAGAAGCCCTCCTTGCTGGCTCTGAGAGGGCCGCCCTCCGGCCAGAGACCCTGGGCCTGAACTGGAAATCCTGTGGCTGAGACTGGACGGTGAGTGAGTAGACCAGCCAGCAGTGCTGCACATTCGCAGGCCCCAGACTGGCCACAACTGGTGACCAGTATGGACTGGCCAAGCCTGGGATAAGCTGAAGACCCCAAGAAGATTCTCTTGACGGTGGAACAGAACTTTCTGCCCAGGGACCAAAACGGGACCAAAGCAGTCTGGCACTTACGGAGATCTGACAAAGCTCTTATCTGCGAAGTTTTGACTCCAAATTAGTCCAGGGGGCATTACAACTGTATGTTCAAATGCAATTTTTCAAGATTGGGGGAAAGAGTTGCATGACACTTGTAAGCCACTCAGAATCCTATTATGGCAGGTTACAAATTTGGAATGCATATAGAAATAAAACTCCAGAAGCAGTATTAATTATTCTGCAAAATATGAGTAGCTGAATGGCAGATTTTTTGGAGGGTGGGGGGGGAATGGTTTGTTGCTCCAGAATGTACTCCAGATAAAGTATTTGTTCTGCTGAAGCAGCAAGAAATAAAGATGCTGAAAAGAGATCTTGATGGGACTGAACCGGGGTAGCCAGGCTGAATTGCCTGCTATGCCACTCCTCTTGCGGGGTGGGTATTTCAAGTGTATGCTCTAGCGTATTTTTTCAAGATTTTGGGAATTATGTTCATGGCACTTTAGTCATCCAAATCTTACTAGAGCAGTTCCAGCCTTGAGCAGGAATCTTTCCTGTCAGACTATCCAGAATTCAGTGATAGGAGAAAGCCAGCAGGCGTCCGTAAACTTTGCCCCACCTTGGTAGCCAAGCAAACATTTCCAGTGGCTGGGACCCGCTCTCACCCGCGAGGAGCCTCGTCTCGTCTGCGACTTTGCACTGTGCCTCCAAACTCAGCGTGACATCGAGCGAATCTGCTCTCGCCTTCAGCTCCAATTGCTCGAGGCAACTTGGAAGCTTCGTGTGAAAACGCTCCAGCCTCGCTCGCTCGCTCGCTCGAGCTGGCAGCCGGCGAAGGACCGGGAAAGGTCAACCTCACACCGTTCTGCTTCCAAAGCCCTCTGAGTCGCTCACATGGAAAGCCCAGCTGCAGGACGCTCCCACACCCTCGCTCCCACTCTGAGTTTGGGAAAAAAGGTCAGAGCTCGTCCTCGCCGTGACGCGGCTGGAGGGGTGCCCGGTATGATCCTCCGCGCTCACACCACGGGTGCCACACCCACTGGGGATGTGGTGAGTGGACCTGTGGACCTCCGAAAGCATCTCATTCTTCGGAGCTTGAAGCAGCGAGTGGATTGTGAGACTCTGGGTAAAAAGATGTACTATTTTTTACTTCTAAAGCTCCAGGGATCTGGAGGGGGGTGTATTAAATCTCACTCCACCCCCATAAATGGACTTACTGTTATTTACAGGAATTAGGAGAGTGCTTTTAACTGTACTACCTTGATTTTTTTTTTCCCCTGGAGGATGCTGAGCTTTTTCTATTGCTGTTTACTTTTCCCAAATCAGCATTTCTGCTGCAGCAGGTGCATAAGACAGGGGCATGAGAAACCTTCTACTAGGTTTCTAGTAGTAGAAGAAGGAGGAGGTTTCTTCTAGTAGTAGAAGTAGGTTTCTAGTAGTAGAAGAAGAACTGAATGCTGTTGAGAGCACAAGATGTCTGTTTATTCATGCTCCTCTTTGGCAGAGCTTCTAAGCTTTGAGCAGGAACTGTTTGCATACCTTCAGAGTTCTCTGGAGAAGCATGAGTACCAGAAACTTGCTTCTATAAAATGAGAGGCGCTTGGTTTCTCAGCAACCTACAGCAGCAGCCCTTTCCTTGGGAGGTTTCATCCATTGACAACTGTCCCAGCATTATTCCAAGGGCATCCTCTCCCATAACTGCTCTTCATGTGGTCCAGACTCACTAAATTCTGCTCCCGGCCCAAAAAACCTCTCCAGGGGATGGTGTGCCTTGTGTCAAATGTTAGAACCCGCCTCTGATGCCGCTTGCTGGACGCTCCTCAACATTAAACCTCACGCAACATCTCAGCACTGCTGCCCAGGAGCCCTCTCATCTGGAGCCACATCTGGTGTTCTCCAATGCGCCCTGCCCTCGACGCCGCTCGGGATCTTCGCCTTTGCCCACCGCTGTGCCTGGCCTCACCTGGCAGGAGGCGCAGGGGCTACTGCTCCTGGAAGGCACCTCTGCAGGGCCCCTGCATCAGAAGCCTCGCCAGCCAGTGGCTGAAACCGGGATCAGAGAGCTGCGCTCCAGCACCCGTCCTAATGAGCAAGCGGCTCCCACAGCAGGAAGCCGCCCAAGCAGCCATTCCCAGGAAGAGGGCCGAGAACACGCGGGCAGTGGGAGCGCGCCCCACAGAAGGAAGCAGAAGAGGCCTCCAAGGGGGGACCCCAGGGATGAGCCCGGCCCTTTCCAGGGGCAGCGCCTGCGCCTTCCCACTTCGCAAGGGAAGCATGCAGGGGAAACAGAGAAACAGGGCGAGTCAGAAGAGGTCTCCCAGGCCATCTAGTCTGACCCCCAGCTCCAGCCGGCTCCACTCACGACATGCCTACCATGTGCATGTCCAGCCTGTCCTTGAACACCCTCACCGATGGGGCCTCAACGACCTCCCATGGAAGCCCATTCCACACCCTCGGGGTCCTGACTGTCAGGAAGTGCTTCCTGGCATCCAAATGGAGCCTGGGCTCCCTGAGCTTGGCTCCGTTGGAGCGCATCCTGCCTTCCTCTGCAGGGGAGAACAGGTCTCTACTCACCTCCGTGTGACACCCCCTCACATGCCTGCATGTCACCAACAGATCCCCTCTGAGTCTCCTCCTCTCCAGGCTGAAGAGACCCAGTTCCCTCAGTCTCGCCTCATACCCCATCCCCTGCAAACCGGCCACCAACCTTGTGGCACTACAGGAAGGATCAGTCTGCCACATCAAGGCACCCAGCAAACCCCGCAGGCAGGCCAGAAGCGGGGGGAGGAGGGGATTTGGAGGGGCAGCTCTCCATCTAGGAAAACTAGCAGCTGTCCAAGACTCCAAAATCAAGGAAGGATGCAGGGCTGCTTTTACACACTGCCAGCAAAAATTATCGGAGCACGCACCAGCGATGGGGTGAAGCTGCAGCAGCAGGTGCAGAAAACCCAGAACTGGGGAAAACGCCACTTCTCCATCTCTTCTCCGTCTCTACAGCCTTTTCTTCGGTACCCAAGTGCCCCCTTTCCTTCTACTTGCTCACATCCCCTGCACCTACCCCATCCCCCCTCACTCTCTTTGGGCGCGATCCCCCTTCCTCCCTGCTCCCAGTCCTGCTTCACATCTATTGACACGCAACTTCCTCCATTCACACATGCCCTTCTGTGCAGCTTCCTGTCTCTGCTGAGCAGGGGAGATGTGAAGGCAAAGGGCGAGCGGCCGGGGCAGGAACAGAGCATTGTGCCCCTTGCCGCCCCCCCGCCCCCCCCCGTGTCTTTTCTTCAGCAGACAGCCCGGAAGCAGAGCGGATGGGTGGGCAGGGGGCCAGCAGAGGGATGGGAGTGGTCTCTCCGCCCATCAGAAGCTCGCTTGGCTTCACATGGGCCATGAAAGGAGCCATGTTTCTTCCATCGGCAGGTTGGTGGTGGGAGAGGGGTTGTAGCGGAAAGGTTGTGGGCCAAGTTCCCCCTCCAAATCCTTGCAGGAGGCCTTGCATGGGGCAGCAAAGATGGCCGCCTCCCCTGGGTTGGCCCCTGCTCTCTGGAGCTCTTCCAGCGCTCAGCTGGCTCCCACACGCACTGCCACTGCAAAGCCCAGACCTTCCCTTTAAAAGACGGTTTAGCTTACAAATGCCCCTGTAGCAAAGCTCTCCTCTGTGTTGGATGTATAAGCATAAAGTGCCTTTGAAAGTTCCGAAAGGGTCGGGAGAAATCCTCTCCGGGGGGGAGCAGTTGTGCCTGCGTGCTCCGGAGTTTGAAATGCCCTCAGGCCGAAAAAAGTGGGATTGAAACTCTTCCCAAGGAATGAATGTACAGAAAAGCACCTCCGTGGATCCTGCCTCGGCTTCCTTACCACGTTCGCCAACGTCCCCCGCTTCCTGCTGCGCGGTTCTCTCACTGTCCTATTATCATATCTATTAGTTTTGCTCGTTCAGCTTTCCACCTGTTTTCAGAACAGGGTGGTAATTACTTTTGCAGATGGAAGCAGAAATGAAAAACCTGGTCCTTGGCAGAAGATCCAGGAGTTCGTTCCTGACTCAGAACGGGATAATTTATGCTTGCGGTGTCAACCAAGCCAAACCCTTTCTTCACCCTGCTTCGCACCACTCCTTTTATATATAAAAAAGAGGTCATGTGGTTTGAATTACTGTAACTTATGTGGTTTTCTGTCCTGTGCACTGAATGAAGATACAAGAGGAAAATGCCCTTCTTGGTCGCGATCTCTCCTTTTTCCATGCTTCGTCGTCAGTGGTGGCTCCCGTACCGTTCGTGGAGGAGAAAGAATGTCAGCAAATGTAGCTTGTCATGGAAACAGAGCCTGCTGAAATTCCATCCTCTGCACAACTATAGAAGAGGCAGGCGGAGTCCGGCCTGCCTGTGCATCTGGAGCCCCCACTGCGGCCGCCCCTTCCTCGGCCCATTTGGATCCCTGGTCCTGCCGTCTGGATTAACACTATGCTTGCTAGCATGCAAGAAGATGGGAGCACGCAGAACCAACCCCGCCTTGCCTCGCACGGCTAAAGGGGGATGCACAGGACAGGATCCCCAGCATCAGTGGGTAAATGGGAGGTAGTGGTCCGCCATCTAATTCTGATAAGACCCCAAAATCCTGCAGCTTCCTGGAATTCTGGAAAAAGATGGCGGACCTCGCTCTTCATTCGCTCTCTCAAGCCAGAGTGCATGGTCAGGTTAGTTATGTCTTAACTGTTCAGAGATTGTGCGTGTGCATTCTTAGTCCGCACATTTTGAGCAAGTGAGTTGCAACACAAATTCTAGTGGCAGCAGCAACACAGCTGAGTGTGCTGGACTGAAGACAACCGTCCAATTTGGTTGCCATTTGTGAAGCGCTCTCCCTTAGAGAGATACCTGTTCGTACCGGTCCCTGCTCTGTGATTTATGTTTTGTGTGGTTTCTGCAAGACAGTAATATACCTGACTAGGCTCAGGGGCTTCTTTGTTATGGTTACAGGTGCGTAACTCTCACAGAGTGATGTTCTGAAGGAGTAAAGAAAGACAATTGCTTTGAATATTGTCGGATGGGGCCTGGATCAGGTGAGTTCAGTTCTGATTGGCTGGGGATTCTAGCCAGGTAGGAAAAAGTGGTCAGAAAAAGACAGGAAATAGGTAGGAACGTCATCAGAGTTAACCTGTGAAGAGAGGTGGAAGACCTGCCAGTTGGTCTGCAGCATTTGAGAAGGACTAGGAGAAAGCTGAGGAGAAAGGGGATCGCTCTTCTTTCTCAGTGGGATATCCTTAGATAGCAAGCCTTTATTTGATTGATTGACTGACTGACTGATTGATTGATTGATATCGTGCCTTTTCGTTTTCAAATAACTCAAAGCAGTTTGCATCCTTGTCCTCCTCCTCTTCCATCTTATCCCCACAACAACAACCCTGTGAGGTAGGTTGGGCTGAGAGTCTGTGACTGGTTCAAAGCCACCCAGTTGGCTCCATGGCTGAGCAGGGACTCGAACCCGGATCGCCTGCATTCCTGCCCTGCACTCTTGACCACAACACCACTCTGGTAAAGATCAGGACTGAGGAATGGGGCCTGCAAGAGGCCACCCTAATGCATATGCAAGCGGTAAAAACTCAGATTAAACTGGCATAAAGACTGTAATAAAACAGGAGCAACTTGGGTGTCACCAGAAGACTGTAGAAGCTGAACCTAGAATACGGGCAACTGACTCAGGGTAGAGGCTTAGAGAGTCTGTCCTGTGGGAAAAGAAGCTATTAAGAAGCTCTCTTGAATCCTAAAGAACAAGCCTTAAGCATCTTTGAAAACCCCCAGGTAAATATTCATACTCCCTGATGAACAAAACATCCCTTACATAAATTATTGATTTCTTCCGCTTGCGTCTAGCATTTTGCCCACGTTACAGCCCTAGGAAGCTGACAGCAGCAGGGAAAGTCCAGGTGTGGGGCTCGGGAAAGGGATGGAGAGCTGCTGAGGCCCATAGAGACAAAGCACTGCTATAAATGAGAAACCCACTGCTAGGATGGAGCAGCTTCCTCAGACATGGTGGCAATAAGGAAAACTTATTAAAATAACATTATTAAAAATAAGGGAAGCCGGAAATGCCCCCACAGCTGTCTAATGCACTTTCTTGCTATTTTTCAGGGACACGCTTCCGAGTCCACGCATGCCCAACCATTGTTCCCAGGCATTTCGCTCTTGGATTGCCACAGTCAGGACTGTGCACATGTTCCAATTCTGCAGGAGTCCCTAAAAACCTTAAAGGAAAAGGTTGTGTCGGACACAGAAAAAATTTGGCGCTCCATTGTCCAGAATGTGCAGCACAAACAATCCCCGTGGCTTTTGTGCTTAGCATGCAAGAAAAATGATCTAGATTATCTGATTCATTAGGTAATGGGGAATCTCTCTCTCAAGCAGCTGTCTTGAGAAAGCTGAACTATCTCACTGGCTTTGCGCTAGCCCGGCAACGAAGTTGTTCTCTTAGCCAAGCGCACATAAAGCGCGGAGAGATGCGCCTCCCTTCTGTGGACTCCTGCATGGATGATTCCAGTTCTTTCACTGAAGCGCCACCGACATCTGTTCAGAATATCCCCCAAATGCCCCTGCTTTGGATGACAAGCCACCCAAGGGGAGACTGACTCAAGTCTTTGGGGGGTTGATATTTCGCTGGAACCTCTTTGGTTAACTTATTGATCAATAACGCGAATTCAGGAACAAACCCCACACTGGATCAGGCCCCAGGGCCGCCCAGGCCAGCCGTCTGCACACATGGTGTGTGCAGCTGCCCACAGGGTCCCTCGGGCAGGATGGGTGCAAGACCAGCTCTTGGCCAAGCTCCTCCACAACGGGTGCATGCAGGCGAGTCCCCTCTGGAGAAGCTGGTAGCCCACGGCCAGCAAGGCAAGCAGCCACTGGTATCCTCCTCCCTCTTGAAGCTCTCCAGTCCCCTTCAAAGCCGTCCAGATTGGCAGCTATCACCTCTTCCCATGGCAGCAAATCCCACAGTTTCGCTACAGTTTCACTGTGTGAAGAGAGCTTCCTTTTCTCGGTCCTAAACCTCCCCCGTCAGCTTCCTGGGGTGGCCCCAGGTACGGGTGCTATGGGAGAGGGAAAGAAATCTCTCCCCACACCATGCATCATTCTGGTTGCCAGTAGTGCTCTGTTCCCCCTGCAAGCTTCCCCCATTGCATCTGTCCAAACTACAGTCAGTCTTGCTGAAGAGGTAGGGCAGCTTGGGAAAGTCCAGCCGTATGGAGTTCTCTGGCCAGGAATTTTGCTGCCCTGAACCAGAGGAATTGCCCCAAACCGAGCTCCTCCTCTATTTTAAACCTAGTGCCTCTGGATCCCTGCATAAAGGCCTTCTTAAGCAGCCCTGCACAGAGTGAATCGAGTACAGCGTGCAAGTCAAAGTCTCCCAAACAAAAAGAAAAGGGGATGGATACACAACCTGGCTACATCCTTCCTGTAACGTAGAGCCCAGAACTGAATTATTTCTATCAAAGACTGAAAGCACACGGGTGAGCGAGAAAACTTGTATGCTCACAAAGCAAGGAGGGATCAAGGTCAATGCAGGTGAGTTAAGCAACTGGGATGCACAGCCCTGCGGCTATTGCAAGAAGGCGAGCTGCGGGGATTATTCCACCAGTTCCTGCTGATCACCAATCCTGTGATTAGCAAGAGGCTTGTAACGCACTATCAACCAATGCGTTTCTTGCTCCATAGCCAAAAGCGGCCAAGGGGATTTCAGCCGAGGTCCTCAGAATCATAGACGTGCTAGTGGCCACGCTTATGCTCCCTCGCACATGTACTTACAGAAATGACAATGCGCACCGAAAGAGCATGAGCCACCAGAGCCCTCGGAACTCCTGCAGCTGATGGCGCAGAGGTTCCTGGCTAGAGAACCAGGCCAGGGTCCCACGAGAGGCCACAGCCTGGGCGGATGAATTTAAGAACAGGTGGGATGCTGTGCGTTTGCAGCTGTGGCTTGAGTCAGTGCCCACAATCCCTACATCTGCATTCAAGCATACCATGAAACTGGTTTGGCATCAGCTGGAGAAACTCCATGAGAACATTCCTCTGCTCCTCCAGTGCAGTGGTAAGGAGAGCAGAGACATTGACTTCTGACCCTGTGGTCTCTCCTTGTGTCTGAACCTATACAAGCTATGATTAGCCCTAACTGTGTCTGGGAATTGCAATGTATGGCTGTGAAAGCTGGACCGTAAGAAAGGCTGAGCCCCGAAGGATTGAGGCCTTTGAACTGTGGTACTGGAGGAGACTCCTTGGACTGCAAGGCGATCAAACCGGTCAGTCCTAGAGGAGATCAACCCTGACTGCTCTTTAGAAGGCCAGATAGTGAAGATGAAACTCAAATACTTTGGCCACCTAATGAGAAGGAAGGACTCCCTGGAGAAGAGCCTGATGCTGGGAACAATAGATGGCAAAAGAAGAAGGGGATGGCAGAGAATGAGGTGGCTGGATGGAGTCACTGAAGCAGTCGGTGTTAGCTTGAGTGGACTCCAGGGGATGGTGGAGGACAGGAAGGCCTGGAGGAGTGTTGTCCATGGGGTCGTGATGGGTCAGACACGACTTCGCGACTAACAACAACAACAACATATTCAGGAAAACAACCCCACTTCAAACCATGGTTTATGATCCTAGCTTCTTTTCCCAGCTAAGGTTAGCCACAATTCTAGGTTTGAGCCCAGCAGACCAGGTTGACAGGGAAGCAGGACTGCTCGGACTGCTGCGTGTGGCCACAAAGGAGTGGTAAGGGCAATTCTGCACATGGTCAGAGACTCTACCCAGGTGAGTGCTCGCTCGCAGATGGTGCTGAAGACCAGCCAGGATGAGGCCTGCTCAAGAGCTGCCCGGGTGGCTGTGGACGGGGACGCCAGGGTCCTGCCTCCCCGTCCACACACAGACACGCCCCGCTGGTGCCCCCCATCGGGTTCAGGTGGAGAAGCACGTCCTCCCACCATGGAGGAACATCTTGCCCCAGTGCTGTTGCCCCATTTTCCTTGGCTTCTACCCATGGAAGGAGTAGAAGGGACCCAAGCATCCTGGTATCAGCTGGGCTTCACATCTGCAAAAGTGGAAGTCTGCCACTGTGTCTTCATCCCACAGACCCAGACGTGACCTGTCACTGCACTACCTACCGGGGGCTAATTCAGTCGGCCTGCAATCCCCATCCTGGGACCTGTGACACCTGACCTAATTTTTGGCCTGTTTTGCTATTCTCTTTTCTCCAGCACCCGCTTTCTGCACCTGATGAAAAGTTCTGGGGAGCTTGAATATGAACACTTGTTTTGTGGCATTATAGTTGGACCCCCATAAACCGTTCCAGGCTGAAACTACAATCTAAGTTAAACTGAGTATTTTTACTTGTTTCCTAGTCCTTGCAGGAGGAGGAGGGCATGGGGAGCCGTGGCCAGGTGGAGAGCGGTCAACCTCCCCTGCCATATGCAGCCGCCCTGATTTGAACTAAGCCTCCACGTACTTTCATTAAGAGAAGCAAAACAGCAGGACTCAAAAGCACCTACATATTTAACATAACCTCCAGTTCAGCTCTGAGTTAAATGAGTTTATTTCTTTATTTATTAGATGCATAGGCCACCCTTTTTCTTACAAGGAATTCAAGTGCCTTACCTCATTCTCAGTCTTATTCCCACAACAACCTGTGAGGTAGGCTGGGCTGAGAGTCTCCAACTGGCCTGATGTTGCCCAAATGGCTCCATGGCTGAGCGGGGACTATATACCAGATACCCAAGTCCCAGCCCCAAGCCCTTAACCACTTCACCACATGGGATCTCTGCTTTATCCACACATAAGTCCTCTAGTCTCACTGATGAAATTCAGCATGTCTAATTTTCATTAATCTCTGCAAAGTGCATTTTCCTTCCCATAAGGGGTGGGATAAATAACTCCACAGCAAAGACCAAATGGGTCTGGTGCTAAGTATTCCCAGTTCTGCACCTCTAAGTTCATGCTTCATGTTCTCTCTACGACACAAGTACACACCAACCGTGTGCTTTAACCGCTTGCGCTGCATGACCTGGAGATGTCCTCCAGCTGCTGCTCACACGGCCTGCTGCGCACCATGTCCCTTGGACAAGGCCACCAGACCCAAACCGGATTAGCCAAGATGAAGGATGGCTTCGCCCTCTGTCCAGCACTGGCCACAGCCCAGGCATCCGGGCACCCTGCTGCGGAGCCGCCAAGCCCACTGCCGCTCTCCGTCCTCTGGAGCCTGTGCCCGGACAAGCACTGTCCCTCTGGGCCTTAATTACTCTTTTGCCGGGATGAACAACTGGAACAGGCGTCCTGGTTTCAGCCCTCTCATCCAGTCTCACCCAACATGCGAAATAGCTGGGTGAGGAAGCGGGCGCATCTCATCTCAACGCAGTTGGACACCCAGGCCAACATGGCATGTCAATAAATGCCTATTTATTGGAAAACAACTCCCAAGTAAACGCAGCGGAACACAATCCCGAGTAAATAACCAGAGGCGAGAGCAAGATCCGTCACACTTAGAGCAAGCTCACTGAAATCGATGGGGCTTTAACAGACTAAGTTAAATTCCACTGATTTCAAGGGGTCTACTTTAAGTGTGACTTCGCTTGCTGGCACACAGAGGGTTCCGGGCAGCACCACTCACAAAGCGCTGTGCCGATATTCCCTCTCCTTCTGCTTAATGGATTTTCTGTGGTGAGAAAAGGGCAGGAGCAGTGGAGAGAAAACAGGAACATCAGGCGAGGAGGCACCGCTCGTCGGACAACCCGTAAAAGTGCATGACCGAGGCAGGGCAGAAGAAAAGCCCCCTGGGTTTGGACCCAGTCCCACAGGATCGTGCTGTGGCACAAGATACCCAAAGCCCACCGAATGCACGAAGTCGGCACGGTTATCGGGGGTCTCCGGACCCACACGCCCAGAGGGCAGCTGCATGACTCTCCCACAGCAAAACTGGCAGAGGGTCTTCAGGCCCCGGAAAGAGCGACGCGCGTTTGGTCAGAGGCTCGCAGAGTCAGGCGACTCCCGCTTCCCGGTGAGGAGAGCCCGCACGTGCGAAAGGCGGAACGGCTCACCCCGTGCAGCCCTTCAGCTCCCCGCCGGTGCGGAACAGGGGGTCGAGCGCAGGGCCACAAGCGCCGCCGGCGCGATTTAAGCACGGCACGGGAGAACTGCAGGCCCTGATGCCTAGTGGTCATCACAGTCCCCTGACAGCCCTTTTCTTTCCTGCTTCCCCAGGGCGCGCCGGGCAAGCAGAAAGACCCCGCACTGCCTTCTTCCACCGGACCCCTGGGCCTCCGCTCCCACGAGCCCAGGCACGTTTCCGAAAGTCGGGCGCCGAACTTCCCGAGCGAGCGCTGCGTGCCCGCGACGCGCTTCCCGCGTGCCTGCACCAGGGAGCGGGGCCCCCCGGCCGAGCCCGAGCCCGAGCCCGTGCCCGCCGGCTCGCGGCTCCTGCAGCCCTTCTCCCTCTGCTCCGGGACCCGCGCGCCCCCGCCCGCCGCGCCCGCTTACCTGCGACGATGGCCGGCTCGCCCTGCCCGCCCTCGGGCCGCACCCAGGCCTCCAGCGTGAACGCCGCGCGGGGCAGCTCCGCCAGCGCGCCCGGCCGCGGCAGCAGCTGCTCGCGCCGCCCGGAGAAGTAGAGCGCCCAGACGGGGCCGGGCGCCGGCGGCGCGGAGGGGCCGCGGCGGGCGCGCGCGCGGCGGGGCGGCGGGGCGGCGGCGGCGCGCCCGCCCCACGTGTCCTCCACGCCGCCGCCGCCGCCGCCGCCGGAGCGCCTGAGCCGCGCGGGCGCCCGAGGCCGGGGCGCCGGGCCCGGGCCCGGGCGCGGGTAGGTCGCGAAGGGGTGCTGCGGCGGGCGCGCCGGCGCCCTCACGCTGCCCAGCGAGCAGCGCTCCCCGCGCGGCGGGCCCGGCGTCGCGCCCTCCGGCGAGCCTCGCCAGGCGGGGCCGGGGCCGGGGCCGGGGCCGCGGCCGGGGCCGGAGCCGGGGCCGGCCACGCCCAGCAGCCCCGCCGCCGCCAGCAAGAGGGCCGCGGGCAGGGCGCCCGCCATGCCTCGCGAGGCCGCGCCGATGCGGGGCGCCGCTCTTCACATGGGACGGCGCGGCGCTGCCCGCGCGGCTCAGGCGGAAGGCGGCGCGCGGCCCCCGTGCTCGGCGCTGGGCGGGCGGGCGAGGGGCATGGCCGCGCGGGCCGGCCGGCGGGCGGGCGTCCTTCGCGGCGGGGTCACGGCGCGCGCCTCGCCGTCGGGGGCATCGCCGGGAGCCGCCGCCGCCGCCCGGGTGCGCGCCTGCTGCTGCCTCCGGCGCTGGGCGCTGGGCGGGGGAGGCAGGTGCCGCGCAGGTCGGGCTCGCCCGCGCCTTCCTGCGCGCAGCCCGCCGGCCCTGCGGAAGCGAACGGGCGCGACGAGGAGCGGCGCCTGGGCGCTGCGCCTGCTCCCTCCCCGCGCTGCCGGAGAGGATTGCTGCGGCCGCCGAGGGCCCGGCGCATAAATGCTGCCCATCACTCCACCTCCTGCCTGCCCGCGCCGCCTCCCCCCTCGCCCCCGCCTCCCATTATCTCTCTCCTCCCCACGTGCCTCGCAGATGCCGCCCGGTCCCGCTCGCAGACGCCGGCCGGGCGGCGTGTGGGCGCCCGCGCCCCCGCCTGCCGAGCAGCCCCACCTGCACCGATGTCGGCCACCGCCCAGTCGGGACTCCGGGTCCCGCGGGCGGGGCTCCCCGCCGGGGGGCCAAGCCCGGCCGCTCATTCTCGGCGCGGCCGGGGCACCTTCCGGGCAGCTCCGGGCGCTCGCGCGCAGCCGCCGCTTGCCTCCTGCGCCAGCGCCCCGGGAGCCCGGCGATGCTGTGCCTGGTTGCTCGGGAGAAGGCTGCGCTCGGCCGGCGGGCGGGCGGCTGGCGATCGGCGGGGCCAGTGCGTCCCGGGGCTGGGGCCTGAAGCCGGACCATCCCGATCCTAAACGCGGCGGAAGCGCCGCTGCCGAGGGCATCCATAGCGGTTCTGCCCGGGAACCTGTTCCCCGGCGAGGTGCACCTGCCGCGCAACCCGGGCGCTCGCTTGGCGGCCCTGCGCGAGGCCCCGCGCGCGCCCTTGCGCCGCCTTAACCGGGCGGGAAGTTCCGAGTGGCCCTTGCTTAGAACCGGGGTGCTTAGATGCCAGAGAGAAGCCGCTCCCGTTTATCTGTTTATGCATCCACGCATCCGCTCGCTCGCTCGCTCGCTCATTCATCCATCGCTCGCTCTCCCAGCCAGGAGCAGGGCAGTCCGCGGCAGTTCAATGAGCAGCGCCCGCTCCCAAGCTTAGGATGCGGTCCAGGATAGCGGCAATCAGCGCGGCCTCGTGGTGGGTGGCTCCCGGGAGGGGCCTCCGGCCGGCGGCAACGGCCGGCACCGGGTGCGGCGAGGACCCGCCCGGGCGGCCCGGCTCCTGGCGGCGGGCGCGCCCCAGGCTGGCCCGGCGAGGAGGCAGCGCGGAAGCGGCCCTGCTTCCCGGAGCCGCTCCCGGAGGCTGGCTCGGGGGCCAGAAGGCCCGGGGCAAGGCGGGAGCGCGGGGGAAGAGTCAGCGCAAGAGCGGTCGGGCGGCGATCAGGCTGCGGAGGGCCGCAGACACAGCCGGTGAACTCTCTGGGCATCGTTGGCCCCACGGAGCAGGGGCCCACGGCACTTCCAGCCCGCGGGTGTACCGCGGCGATGCGTCTCGCCGGGCTGTGACGCCCCCTAACGCGGGCCGAGTCCTGCTTTGCTGGTTCAGGGCGCCCCACACGGGCTCGGGCTCACGTCTGGACGCGCGGGCGCGCGCGCACACACGTGTGCTGGCTCCCTTCCCGGGCGGTGTCTCCGAGCAAAGTTTGCGTTCGGACTGCAGCGCCGTCACGCAGCTTGTGATGCAAAACGCGCTTGAGCGGGAGCCAAGCTTTGCTGCCGCCGCCGCCGCCGCCGCTTCAGATCCCGGTTGCCGCCGCGGATAGAACCGGGTGGGAAGCCGGTTTGCGGGTGCACAGAAAGCTTCCTCGGGTAGCAACGTGCCCTCCTTGCGCCCTTTGCTTGACTTGCTCACCGAGGCGGGTGGGGAAGGTGGCTGGAGGGGCGAGTCTAAAATCCAAGACCCTCTCGCAAAGGAAAGCCTCTTCTACGCGAAGGGGGACCAAAGCCACCAGGAGCTGTTCTTAAGCGGATCTGTCCCTGCGGGCTCGTCCTTTCCCTCTCGGTTCGAGGCAAAACGGAACAAACGCAGGCTCTTCGGCGTCTGCGGAGATCCACGCGCGGGGGGTCCCCAAAATCCCCGCATGCGGCACCGGACGGGCTGCCACCCGCGCACCGCCGCGAGGGCTCCGTGCGTGCGGTGCGTGCGCGCCTGCCTTTCCCCCGCCGCCTCTGGGTCTTCGCACACCCGCAGGGAGAGCCTTCATTTTTGCTCGCTCGCTCTTGCACCAACTTGGCCTGGCCTTTCCCTCCAGCTATACCTCTCGTGGCGACACTAGAGCCCCGCTCGCCCGGCTCGCCGCTTCTTTCCTTTCCCTTTGCAGCCGCCGCTGTCTCGAACCTGCAGCTGCGTTCCAGTTTCATCCCGTGCGACTGGCCAACGGCGGGCCAAACTTTCCCTCCTCTCCCCCCTCACAGTCTAATTTTGAAGCCTTCGATGGGGTGGGGGACCACCCCCACCCCCATTCTGAGTTTTGTGCAAACCAAAGACTGTCCCGCTGTGTTTCGCATGGGCTGGAAAGGTAAGCCCGTTATTCGGGTCCTCTGCAAAAGCCCACTTCGGAGACCAGCAGGCTAAGAACGAGAAAAGAAGCGTGTGCGCGCGGGGGGGGGGGGCGGCGGCGGGGGGGCATTTAAAGCATGCGCTGCCCCCTAGCTTCTTCCCCATCTCCCCCCCCCCCAGATCACCGCCCTCGGAGGAGACACACAAGTGTATTTTGTTGTTTTTAAAAAAGCGTATAAAACCCACCCGCGGTGCCAGGGGAAAAAACCCGCTCCGTGCCAAAAGCAACCCATTTAAGGGCGGCGGGAGGGAGGCCTGAGCGTTGCTTGTGTGATTCGGAAGAGGCCACGTCCAGCCCTGACGAGGGCGAGGGTCTGCGCGGGGTGGGGGGGGAGGCGGCTGCCGCTCTCCGTGCCGCCGCCGCTGCTGCTGCTGGTGGTCTGCCCGCCTGGCCCTTCTTCACGCCGAAGGACGGACTATCTGTGGCGATCAGATGAAAGCGAGGTTGCCAGCAAAAGGCTGGGAATGGGAGGCCCTTTCAGGGTACCGGCGCTCAGATCAGGGGGAAAATATCCAGGGCCTGGATTTAAGGAAGCACAGAAGGCGCTGCCCGGATCACTGTTTTTCCCTTTTTTGAACGTGGGGTTGCGAGAAGGGGGTGGGGGGGGAAGGGGTGACACAACCGGTTAGGAAAGTTCAAAGGATGAAAGGGGGTGGGGGGGGACCACACGGAGGGAGGGCTACCTTAAGCGGGGATGGAATCCCATTTGATGCAGGTAAACACATGAAGGAAAAGGCATTGGAAGGAATGGCTGGATAAACAGGGCGGGCGAGCGAGAAAACACTGCGTTACACTGTAGAACAAACAAGGGCAGATGGAATATTGAGCCTGAAGAAGGAAAGAGGTTTTAATCTGGGCATCAAAAGAGGCGCAGGAGCGACCCTGAGCAGCCACGAACACAAAGGCCGGCGTGACTGCTGGGCCAGAAACCAGGGGGAAGCGCTCAGATGTATTACACATTCCTCAAGAACTTTATCCCATCAAAAGGAAATGCTAAGGCCCCCCACCTCCCAGATTCAGGAAGCTGAGTTCCTAAATATTCTTGGAAATAGCCGATGCAGACATCAATAAGGCCCCGCAACAGCCAAGTAAATATATTGAAGAATAAATCAACGTCGTGCAATGAAAGAAGGTGCGCTACGGTGGCCAACTAACGATGACGTGGACAGAGAAGGCCTGGTTCCAGTTCAGTTCCATTCCAGGCATAAGCCCGCCTGGCTTTGGGCAAATGAGCCGTCCGGGGCCTCTGCAGTGTGGATATGGCTTGCGCTACTTTACGGATCGCTGGGACAAGGCATGCGAAGTAACGCCAAAGTGCCGTCGGTCCGTTGCAGGTACATTGCGCAGCTCGGGCAAATGGGGATCATATTGGAACAACCCTGGCCGTTTTCGAGAGTCATACTAAAAAAGTTGTCTCCCTCCCTGGTTTTGTCAGGCTCTCTCACTCCTGCGTTTTCACCTTGCCTAACTCTCTAGCGTGTCTGTAAAGCCTGCAGGGGCAGGATGGACAGCCAGGTTCATTCATACTGGCTTTCTGTCCTACTTTTAAGAATTACTGTATTTTTCACTCTATAAGACGCGCCTGACCATAAGACGCACCAAGTTTTTAGAGGAGGAAAACAAGAAAAAAAATATTCTGAATCCAATGGGCACATCATCACAGGCACATTCCCCATCACTTCCCCATGGGCTGCACATCTGACAGACTTACTGCGCACACACATTCGCTCTATAAGACGCACAGACATTTCCCCTTTTGAGGGGGGAAAAGTGCGTCTTATAGAGCAAAAAATACGGTACATGTGTGCTCACAAATAGTAGGAAAGAGAGGAGACTAATACTAATAGTAGGAAAGAGAGGAGACTAATGTTCCATGTTGTACAGAAAAGCTACTTTGGCAGCATGTTATAAAATGCCTGTTTTGCTTTCTGCAAACGGTCACCGATATTCAGAAGTGAGGCCTTCCAGCCTTAAAGGCGTTCTTATGAAACTGCCAGCCATTTTCTGGCTTCAAGTTCTCCATCTCTGGCAAGGCTTTGGCGAAGACTTGTGTGGCGGGATGACGTCTGTCAACGTCGCAGTGGATTTTGTCTGTTATGGGTCAGGAACTCTCCATAAAGAATTTCAGAATTGTAACAATAGGGCAAGCTCCGAATGGTGTCTTGGCCTCTCCGAGCCTTTCTGTAGCATGACCTCCTTCATTTAATGGAACGGGATGGGAAACGCCTCACATCTACACCGTGTAAGCTGGTGGTGAAGTTGTTGCAACTGGGTCGCTTGAGAAGCCCATGGTGTTCCTTAACTCGCACTGCTCCGACTATCATTTGCTGCTCTCCACCGTCACCCTCCAGCACAATAAATGAAAGACGGCCAGCTCGTCCCCTCACACAAGGGCGCTTCTCTCACACAAGCATGGCTGTCATGACTGCGGCCCCAAGAGAAAGCTAACACATGGAAGTGCGCGACTGCCGGTCCTAACACCGCAGCCAGAAGTTTTGTGCAATTTCAAACACAATACTTTCTTAGGCAGCGAGTTCACACATTCAAGGGTCGAGAAAATAGATGAAGCGGCCCAGAGACGTGGCTTCTGAAGGTGGAGAGGCAGTTGCGCATTGTGGCACGAACAGGCCGTCCGCTGTAGCCAGACAAGACGTTCGTGAGCACGCGAACTGCTGTGCTCAGACAACTGTGGCCATTTTTAAGATGCCGCAGGACTTGGTCACCATTTATTCCGATGTGGTTGAGAAGGTCGATTTCTAGCCTGGTCCAGGAAACGTGGGTGACGGCAGGGCTGCTCCTCCTGCCACGTCGTGCAAAGGCCCGGGCCTCTGCACTGCCCTCTTGTACACGCTCCCTTGCACCTGTGCAGGTCTTCCTTCCATCGTGATGCCCTTGAGGAGTTCCCCCGTGGGCCAGCTGGGCTGGAACAGGAAACGTCCCAGTGGATTGTGTCCCTTCAGGCAGATCTCTCCGCCCACCAGTCAAAGTTGTAAATGACCCGGGAAACTGGCCGAGGTCGGGCACTGCGGTGCCTTCCTCACCGTGGTGGTTTGGACTGAATTTCTGGAGGAAAGCGCCCTGGCTACATTGCATCCAGCAGCACGGGTGGTGTTCTGCCATTAGAGAGTGGCGGGCATAAGGCACTTCGGAGTGCAAGGGTCAGCAGGAGAAAGGGTAGGATCCAGAGGCAGCACAGCCTGCTTGTGGGGGAGGGCAAGCTGTGTGGCTCAACAGCCCCGACTTGCACATGTCGTCCCCGCTGCTGGCTGGCCAGCGTCTTCTGCCAGAGGTGGCCCCCTCGCTGCGCCTCGCGGTAGGGCCAAGCCGAGGACCGCAAAGCAAGAGGGCTGATCCGTGGATGAGCTCACCTGCTGAGATCAAGGCCACATTCAGAAGAGGCCTTCTGGCCATCCCTTCTTGCCCAGAAGATGACGGACAGCGCAGCGCATGGGAAATGTGAGGTCCGTGAGGTCCGGACCTGATCACCTCACGTCAAGCTTGGTCCACACGGGCACATGGACTGGAGCTTATTTTTTCCGTAGTCAGGACACCTGAAGAACTTAATCTGATTTTGCAACTGTATAGGGTGTGTCCTTCATGCAGCACGGGCATGGAGGCTCTACAGCTTCGGGAGCGTTAGTTATTATTCTCTAAAACTTTTCTAGACCATCCCCTCCTGTGGTCTCGGGACAGTTTAACAATAAATGAGATAATGCCAATTTGAACACAGATGGGGGAAAGTATCATGCTTTGCAGATTACACAACTATTGGCCTTTGTAGAAACAAAGAAACAGAGAAACAGAGCAAGTCGGAAGGGGTCTCCCAGGCCATCTAGTCTGACCCCCGGCTCCAACTGGCTCCACTTATGACAAGGCTACCATGTGCATGTCCAGCCTGTCCTTGAACACCCTCACTGATCCTTTTTTAAAAGAGAGGTACAATAGAAAAAAATCCCAGAATAAGTGGCATGAGCTTTGAATGTGTTCTGATTTCAATGCAGAGAAGTGATAACGCTGACGAAGGGGTTACAGGGCTGATTATGTTGACTGGACTCTTTTGAAATGCAGGCACAGGGCCTCCGTGAACCGATACAGGTAGTGTGAGGCTGGATTTCGCTAGGAGGCGCGACTGAAGTAACAAGAGACTGCAGGAGAAACCGGATCCCACCTGTGCGAAGAGGGGCAGGGCGATTGCCCAGCCGAGCTAAAGACCTCCATTAATTAATCCCCACCAGCGGCTCTTCCCAGCAGAAGGGAACGCGTAGCCAGGCAGAATTGCAGCATGCAGATTCCTCAAAAATAATAAATAGAATGACCCAGAAGAATGGCAATGGCATTAATTATTTAATTAAAAAGCATCCCTTCCCCCACCCAATCCTTTGTCTACCTCCAGGCTCTCTCTGTCAAAAGATGAAGATGGAAAGCATTTTAAGTCATGAAGGACTGGACAGGAGGCTCGAAAGCCGTGTCCTTTTTGAAGATGAAGAGGGGTGGGAGCGATCCATTTTCGCGTTGCAGTCCAACATGGCGGCTCGTAACCCACTGACCCCGGAGGCCTGCAGGCGTCCCCCCGAGGACAGGAGGGATGCAAGGAAGTGGGACAGTGGCAGCTCGCATGGCGGCAAAGCGAGGCCTCCGGCATCACCACAGGGGTCACTCGAAGTACATAAGCCAGCAATATATTTATTAAGCCAACAGCACTGCTTGATGGATTGATTTTAAGGGATGAGGTGGTCCAGTAGCTGGTGGACAGTGTTAAAGGGGCTGTGTTGCACGAGAATACACACATATATGTCCCTGACGAAAGAGGGGTTTTTCTGTGAGGGGATGCTTACGAATCTGCTAGTACTGGCTGAGAGTGAAGTGGGATAGGGACAGATTTAATTTTTATAACCCTGTGATTGATAGAAACATCATTAAGAAACCAGCGATATGGCTTTCTTGATCTGAGGTTGCCACTTTGTGAAGAGATGGCGATTCTGTAGTTCCATCCAAGACAGATGTTTCCTATTCCAAATCGAAGTTATACATATATTAACTATTTTTGGCACTTCCTTTGGACTGAATGTTTCTGCTATTGAACCTGACCAGCTGTTACCCAAAATTTATTTATTTATATATTATGAAACATATTCTGCAGCCAATAGTCTAAAAGGACTCTTTAGACAGATGCACCCTTTTCTGTGATCTGAGAAACTTGGTGTACTAAATCCAAAGCCACACGTTTAAAATCAAACTCATTTTGGTTTAACAATAACTGCGAAAATAAAATCAAGAGCTTAACAAATTTAACCGCAAAGAGGATCTGTCTTAGAGGACAAAATGAGATGCCACTAAGGTTGGTACCAGAGGTGGCTTTACTAATATCTCAGGATACCGAATCACAGAACAGTAAGATGACTTGGGCTGAACATTAAAGCAGATACTAGACACAAAAGCACTTCAGGCCGTGGCTGATGTAGCCCGCGAGTTCCCTTCTGATGGTTTTTCGGGGAACTTACCGGTGGTTTGAAATCACTAAATAGACAAGTACTTAATTTATTTTTTCTGATGATTTGGACAGAGACGCTTTGACCTGGATTTTCATCAGTTGCCACTCTCAAGTCCAAATCAGGGAGGCCAAAGGTGGCTGTGGGGGAATAGTACATCAATATTATACCCAACCTCACGAAACTTCCCCCTGAAAATAGCACACCCACCCCTTTAGGAAGACAAGATCGCATTTATTAAAATAATTATAAAAATAAAAGTTATTCTTTGCTTTAATATATAGATCAAGAACCAATATTGTAGTCTGCCGAGGAAAAAGAAATATGAGCGTTGCTGCTCTAGCTAATGTTCTGTTTGAAAGCCCCTGCATACGGTCCGTCTTTGACATGCACCGATGGAGGGCTGGAGGGGTCATAAAGCAAACAGAATTGCCCACACACTAGGAAGAAGGTTCGTTCCACTGCTTTAGCTAAATCAGTTGGAATTAATAGTTAAAAGTATTGATGAATATGTTATCTATAAAAGAAACACGATTCAGACACACCTAAAATCAGCCAATTCTTGCTCAATTATTTTCTGTCAGTGAAGTGGGCAGATTAAGGTAAAATTCTGTTATTTGTGTACAAGAGGCATGAAAGGCTACCCAAACTGTCACCGAATAAGACTAGGATCCTCAGAGACCTCCCTTCTAATTTGTCACCAGCTCTTCTGAGATTAGAGGTTGCAATGTGAGTGTGCACACGCACGCACGCGCACACACGTATTCAGCGCACGCACAAAGCAACTCGCGGAACAATGCTCAGATTTCATTAATTCATATGTACGGAAAGGGAGGACTCCTGGACACAAGGCACTGCCTATTTTTTCCATTCTACCAAGACTGTAAAACCCTCTCACCCACCGCTCCTCCTTGCGGAAAGGTGAAACAAGATCACTGCAGGCCTGTCTTCAGATCGTACCAGATGTGCAATTATTGCTATTAATGAAAGCCAAAGCAATAGAAGGAAAGAAAGAACATCTGACTCTCCATGTAGGAAAGGGCTTTTATCAAGCAGAACATTTAAATTACTGCATGTGTCCAAAACCTTAATTTTTTTTCCACTGGTTAAAATTATTAGAAATCATACTCTTCCATATTCTCCTTCCAACGGTTCTTTGTGGTAAAAGATGGTTTATTTTTTATAATCTAATTCTTTTTTAATTATTTTAAGAATCCCTGCTTATAAACTCCCTCCTGCAACAGCGTTGTGCGTATCCCAGGCTACCATGCTTGACATTTGTCTGGTGGAATTGTTTGAAGGAGCTTGTGCAATTTCCCTGTTCGTGGTTCAGCGAGAACTTTGTACTGAAAGAGCAGCTTCCTGGGGCGCCAGGCCTGAGGCCTCTTTCAACACTCAGTGCTGAGCGACTGAGCGATGGTCTGCCCAGACCTCAGCGTCCAGTTTGGGAACCGGTACAGGACTGAGAACGGGCAACGGGGGACATGGGATGCGGTTTCAATCCCCCATGAAGCTCCCTGGGTAACTCTGGACTGGCCTGACTCTCAGCCCAACCTACCTTACAGGGCTGTTGTGAAGATAACATGGAAGCCGCTTCGGGTTTCACGCAAGAGGAAAAGAGGCAGGATATAAATGCTAGGCACTGCTCATATTCGAATGCAGCTTCTTCCATCCTGGTGTTTCAAAGAGTTCTGAAGAATCCCCTCTGCTTGGCAATCAAGGATCATCATTCGAGGAAGACACGAGCACCCCACGTCTCTCGATTGATTGACCTCTGGGAAGGAGGGACGAACCGCAGAGTGCTTTCCAAGGAGTGCTGCCACGATGGCTTCCGCCCTGGCCAACGCTTGGTTGTGGTGCTGAGTGGCTGCAACGGGATGCCACAGAGGTGGGGCAGGGCATGCGGCATCACTCGCCCGCCGGGCACTCAAACGGGACCGGGGCTCAGAGCTGCTCGGACCTCTGTTACTGCCATGACTGCCACTCTGTCCAGACACGATTCTCACCCCGGCATCCCCCAGTGACGGTGAACCACCGAGCCCATCGTCTCCAGCCAGCATGACCAGTAGCCAGGAACGATGCAGGTTGCAGTCGAACAACAGCTGGAGTCGTGAAGCGGGATGCCACCGCTTCGAAATGTGCATGCAGCTGATCTTTGCTCCGGGCACAGGACGGAATTTCGGATTGGGTCAGCCCCAGCTCCACCTCGGGTCGTTGAGGAACCAAGTCGAGGCCTTATCTTGTTTCCTTTTGGCTCGCGCATGGAGAAGAGAAAGTTTCCATGGCATGGTATGAAGTAATGTTGGAAGCCGTCCTAGCCAGTCCCTTATTAGTGCATCAAGTACCTGGACCTCCTCCAGCCTAGTTGGTAATATTTCTTCTGGCATCCCGGAAAGGATTAAGAGGCAAAAAAAGTCCGAAGAAATATGGCACGACTGGCAAATGAGAGTTGGCCCCGAAAGAGGCGGGATGGAGCGGTCGCAGCGAACGCTCCGGCTGGATGGAAAGGGACCGCGCAGCCCGCTCTTATGCAACCTTGCGGTGATGGATGAATGTGGAAATCGATTCTGCTCCATATTGAAAACAGACCTTTCTTGCTCGCACGGGGGGCACAGGGGGAGCGCCCGCCCAGCCACACCACTTGTTGCAAAAGCTGCTGCCCAGGGAAAATCTTTTTCCCTTCCTCCCTCCCTCCCTCCCCTCTCTCCTCCTTCAAAGCAACATCTTCCCAATACTGTTGCAACAACTACTTAATAATCAGTGAAAATAGGCGCAAGGGAAGTGTCTTGGAGCAGCTACGCCGATTTGCCATAGCTGTTCAGACAGTCTTCCCTCTCTTGTGAATCGTCCTCTGATTTCATGACTATTCCATTTTCCCTTCATTCATTCTGTCCTCAAATACCTTCATCTCTGCATTAAAGACTGTTTGCATATGCTCACTGTGCAGGTTGTATTATATTCTTCTTCCTCTGCTTGTTTTTCCCCAGGTTTCCTTTTTGGGGAGCTGGGGCGGGGGGGGGGGACCATATTTCACAAAAGCTGGTTATCATGCCACCAGGTACTTGCTTCTCCAAACAGCAAACAGGGCCACGTCTCGCTGCTGCCACCAACATCTGTCACCCCAGACAGACTGGCTGAATTTCTGCGTGCTCCCACCAAGCAGCTGCTTGGCAGGCCATGAGGGGCATGTGATGGGAAAGGCAATGCTCTGGAAAGCCCCTCCCTCAGCGCTTCCCATCACAACTGTGTACTCGCCAGCTATGAAACTGTGGATAGGAAAGCTGGTTATTCATCTGATGTATTCTGCCCTGCTCTTCAGCCAGATCAGCTCCTGGAGTGGCTTACACATAACCAGTCAACAGACAATCCCTGCCTGCAGGTTTACGATACAGAAAGGCACGGCTCGTGAGGAAAAGGCGTGGGGAGGGAAGAGGGAAACCTGAGGTCTCTTTCTGGGACAGTGGGATAGCCTTAGGAAGGCCTGCTGGAAGCAGCCAGGAGAGGAGAGGCCTTTGTGGGGTGTCCCAGAGCAGGGGCAATGGAACGGCAATCGGCTTGGAGAGGAAAGCCACCCTCTCTTGGCGTTCCAGGGTGTGTGAGAGCGAGTGTGCACGCCATGGGAACCCAGCGTGGCAACCAGCGGCGGGTCGAGCTGTGGCGCATGAGTGGACTGCTTCCCACAGGGTGGCTTGCTTTGCCAACGCCTCGGTCCAGGGACTGTTGGAGGCCAAATGGGTTTGCTGCTCTCCAAGCCCACCATGGCAACCCCGCCTACCATGGCTCCGAGGAATCGGCCAGCAAACTGCCCGACAAGACCAGAGAAATGCTCTGCCACCCTTGCTGAGCTTCCTCTGGCTGCCGCCGGTGCTCCTGTGCCACCCAGGGCTCCGGCGGCGGTTGGAGCCAGCATGGCCGGCCTCTGCTCCTCTCTGCAGCCACAGCTCCCTCTGTGCGGGAGATGGTACTGGCAATGTCTGAAGTGGCAGGTGGGGGCAGGGGCGGCCCCTCCATGTTGCCCAAAGATGCGCTGGATGAGCTGCCACTGCTTCGTCACCTACTTTAATTGCAGATTTAATTTAATCAGATTTAATTAGGTTTGATTGCAGATGTTCTCAGTAATTTAAAAAAATGGGCCAGTAGCTTGGAGTGGCATAGGTACCCCACTCTGGCTCCTGAAATCCGAGGACTTGCCTGGTCGACGTTCTTTTAAATGCCCACTGTCAGGCGAAAGCGAACCCTTGTGCTCAGGAAATGGGGCGCTGGCCATTTGACAGCTGAGTCGGAACAGTTCTCAGGGGCGTCCATCTTTCCCACGCTTTCCTGAAGCTTTAGGTGCTTGGGAAAGTGCAGTCCAACCCATTCATGGGAGCACTTAGCTTTGACCGCTGTCAGAAGTAAGGCTTTATTTGAAAAAAAAGGTGTCTGACAGGGCTAGATGGGGCTTTTTAGCAGCGACAGACACGGCATGAAAGCTGTCGGATGCACCCTGGGTTATTCCATGAATAATCCGCACTACATAACCCATTTTCAGGGTGGCTTGCTGTGTTGTGCAAAGCCACCCAGCGGGTGAATGAGTGAATTAATGAATAGGGAAGGCGATGTGCCTTCGCAATCCAGCACCCACTAACCTGTCTGGGACCAAGCGCCATCGGCCCAAAGCGACATATTCCCAACTAAATATATGTAGGACCGCATTTTTGGCTGATCCATTATACCTTAGTGTATTGGTTCACCAGCTCACTTGATAATTAAATACTTACAATTTAAAGGTGTTGCCATCTTTTTCTCGTTTGCTTTATCCCGTGCTTAAACTGTAGAATTTTGCACCATGCATTTTGGCTTTATGATAAAAAGTATTGGGAGAAAAGATCCCAATTATTGGATTATTGATTCATTCTTCCATTCGACAGGATTGTTTGCATTTGGTGCTACCCACCAGCTTCCTTACCAACCCGCTGGAAGACTGTACTAAACGGGGCGATGTTTGGAGCCAACCAATAGTTGTTATGATCGTCCAGGTCCAAGGAGAGTTTGAAGCAGCCTCAAAACCTCACAAACTCAAAATACAAACTCAGAATCAAAAACTCTTGATTTTGCCTCCATGCGGCACCTTAGTTGAGGACAGAAAGAACGGTCATGAAAGCTCATTCACCAGCTGTGCAGTCTGAAGACAAAGCTTGCTGGCTCTATTTTCCCTTGCAGGAGGGCCCCATGGGTCTCCTTCTGCAGGCCATGGGACTGACACGGAGAGGTGGGGACTTGCCTGAAATTGCCCAGGGCCGAGCTGGAGCTGGGTGCGAGTTTGCAGACTTAGTGCCTGGGTAGGGAAGGCACTGAGTGAGTAGATCTGCCAGTGAGATGGGAGAAACCATCCATGGGACAAGTACCACCTGAATGCTCCACGAAGCTGGGCTTCATGGAAGAGTGCGGGGGGAAGCCATGGTTGGAAAAATCCTTGCCAAAGCCCCCCTGGAGTTTGCGGGCAGGCACTGGGAGTCTCCCCAGCTGTGGGGAGCTGCCCTCTGGCCTGATGGTGCAGGATGCCAGGCACGGGGTAAAGCCCGCTGGGTTGTGGACATGCTCTTTCTCAGCACTGTGGGATTGGTCAAGACGGAGGGCAAGAGAGATGGGGCCAAATCCTGGACAGTTCTGCAGGAAAGCCGCAAGGGTCCTGGAACATCGAGCAGGGCATGACCCTAAACACGCAGCCATAGTACCCCTGGAGCGGTTCGGAAGTGCCTGCACTGAACGGCCCTGTCAGCCCAGCTGAGAATCAACCCGTGTGCGGCCAAAAGCCGGCGCTCGCCAATAGTTCCCACCCAACCGGGCACAGCTGAGGGTGCTTGCCTGGAAGAAGGGCCGAGCCTTTCAGGATCCCGACGCACGGAGCCCAGGGGACTTGCGCGAGAAGACTCGCCAGTGCGATTGCCGCCAGAGGTGCTACTCCCAGGTATGCATTCGGGGATGAATATTTTTGCAACCAACAAAGGCCTGTTTCTTCGTGTTTGTCCCACGGTGGAGAATACTTTGTACCTTTGCAGTGTTAAGCAGCTGGGTTACATTGAGTGGTCACAATGCTAATTAAATCCATTTCAATTCCCGGTTGCAACACAATAAATGAAGGAAAGTCAAAGCATGTGTGTGAACCCTTCTGTGAGGTTTTGTGAGTTCCAGATACCCCATGGGAACTTAACGGAGCATCAGGGGCATGCAAAGTATCGGCCAACCCCGTTCCAAGGATGGCGCTTGCACCGTAGGATGCCGAAGGAAGGCCCAAAATGCTGAATTTTGTCTGGATCTTCAACACTCCCAAACTCCAGGCCTCCTTCCTCCCCTGTGTTGCTGACAGCAGCTGCATTTTAATTTTGTTGACCATTATTTTGGTAGGAACGGGACTTCTGTCTTTTCACAAACCTGGAATGCCAGCATTTCAGGGCCAAAGTACATGCTGCCTTAGCACTAAGCTTAGCTTAGCCCTGGGCACATCATTCTCTCTCTCTCTCTTTAGCAAAAGCAGCCGCAAGGAGAGATCCAAGTCCAACGTCAGGGCCTGGGAACTGGGTTAACTCTTCCCTTTCTGTGCCCGCTCCCCGATGGAAAGCACTGCCACAAATGCCGCATGCTTGCGGCCTGTCCCGAGGACAGCAGCCATTTCCGTACGCTCCCGGCTTGGGGAGAAGGTTACCTTCCCTGCCTGGTCCAGGTCACACGCACACCCCAGCTCCCTCCTGGCAAAGGGTCGCCTCAGGCTGTGGAGGAGCCGCTTTAGATGGCCAGTGAGTGTAATACCCAAACGCCCGTGGAGCATCTCTTCCACCATCTCGGCCATCTCTTTGGCTCAAAGGCGTCATCCTCGCTACTCTTTGCAAGGTAAGTTTCAAGCCGAAAGAGGGTTTCACTCTCTTGCGATGCGGATCGCTGTTTTTCATTTTAGAAATACCCACAAATGCTCCAATCCTATGCATGTTTTTGCCAGAACAATAGGGAATGGCTGCCTGGACCATTTTTTGTTGGAACACACACTCACACACGCACTGCCTGTCCAGTTGCCAAGCACCCTCCCTGCCCTGATCATTTGATATGTGAAAATTATTTAATGCACTCGGTCGCGTAATTTAACAAAAGTGGGAAACGCTGTCCAGGGGGGAAACCTTTCTTGTGGCATCATACAACATCCCACCAAAGCTTTTCCCATGATTTTTGTCAGGGCTCGTGAGAATGTGCCTCGCTGCCATCGCTCTCTCTTTTTCCCTCTCCGTCTCAGTTCACCCCCCCCGCCCCCCACCTAGCCAGATCCCACCGGCTGCGTCTTGGCATCCTCCCACCGGGTGCACGATCCCGACTGGCTGGGGCCATCCTGTCTGGCTAACTCGGGAGGGAGGAAGAGGCCGGTGTGCCGCGGCTGCGGCAGGTGCGGAAGCAAGGGCACCACGCCGGGTTTTTAAAAGGTGTCTGCCAATAGATAGTGGGTGCCCGTTTGCTTGTTTTAGGGGAAAGAGTTGCTGTTTCGAAGCCAAAAAGGGATGCTGGTACTTATGTGTCACAGCCCTGAAAGACAAGCCGAACCACACCTCATCAAATGCATTCATGTATTTAAAATTGGTGTATCCCGCCCTTTACAGTGTCTCAGGGTGGTGATAACATAAATAAAGAAAGACATAGCAATTGGGCCTGGATTTTCATGCCAGATGCCTGTGCTATTTCTTCGCTTCCTTTCGTGGGCCAAATACCTTACAGAGTCCCTGCTTTCTCCTAAAACACACGGGGGGAGTTGTCCTCCGTTAGCTAGACGGCCGAGGATCAGGTAAAGAGAAACCGGGAGACCGAGCGGCGTCGCTGGTTGCAAACGTTCACCGGGGCAGATAGCTGTGGGGCTGGGTGCGTGTGACGCAGTGAAAGAAGCTCCTTCTCCTCAGGGGGCAGGGGGGGAAAGGGATCGTGGCTGCTGCCCCACACCAGCCTGCTTCTGGGACAGCCGTAGACGGGCCTGGATACCATCGGGCGGAGCCCCTTTGCTCCCATTCCCCCCAGCACTGCCAAGCAGCCTGGCCCTCCGGCTGCTGCACTGCAGGGCGTGTTTGACCCCATCCTTCTCAGACACTCCTCTTCTGGCGAGGAAACGCGGAGCTTGCTGAGGAGTCTCTGCATAGTTCCAAAGGTCTGGGGGCGATTCGTGGAGCGCGCGCTCCCTCCCGGCACTCGTGGGCGTCCCCGTGGCCCGACCCCGCGGGAACAGAAATCAGGCGCACCGTCCTGCCATGGCGCATCGTTGGAGGACGAAGGCAGGTGATGGTGGACAAGCTTCGGCAGCAGACCCCCGCAAGCATCCCTGATCGTTACTGCTTGTCTGTTATTTATTTAAAACATCCGCATTGTTGTGCCAGCTCCTCCCGAGCTCCTCCTTGTGCCAGCTTCTACCGAGCTCCTCCTCATAAGCCTTTAAGGAACAGCCGGGTTCCCCAGAAGAGTCTGAAAATGAGCCATGCACTCCACAAGTTGGAATTAGGGCTCAGAAGGGGGGGAACCAGGACGCCGGCTATTATTTCCAGACCCACAGCTCGGGGTTGGCTGGATAAGCCACGCCAGCACGGGGGCCTCTCTGGAAGCCCTGCCACCCCTGATCCCGGGCGTTTGCTGGTCGGTTGCCGTTAATCGGTGGTGAAGACACCTTCCCTCTCTGGCTGTCGGGTACGATGAAGTCGTGTCATCACAAAAGGAAGTGGGGAGACGGATTCCAGGGCCTCGGGCGGGCATCTGAAACAGATTAGGGGGCCTCGCACACCGGTAAACGGGAACCACTGCCGGTGTGCCAGCTTTGCTGGCTCTGGAAGGGGCCCGGCTCCACGAGCCTCAGACGGTGGGGAAATCCTGCACACACCGGAGAGCTGCCTTCTGTACTCCAGGGTAGCAACCGGGCAGCAAGAGTTACTCCTCTCTGGGAAGACCCTCATGATTTGTTTTTTGGTGCCAGGTTAAGACCTTTTTATTCCAGTAACATTTGAATAAGTTTTAATATTGTCTGTTCTATTTTTTTTAACTGCAGCCAGTGTGGGATTGAGATTGAGACCGGAAGAGAAGCCAAGGGCAAAACCAAGCCCATCTGCCCCGTGGAACTGCCCGCCTGCAGGCCCCGCACACAGTGCAGAGGTAACTCGGGTGGCATTAACGGGGCAAATGGATGAGAATAAACTCAGCGCCGACTCCCTCGCTCTGTATGAGCAGAAACCTTGGCCAGTGCGCTGGCATGGCTTGCAAAGACCGTCGGCGAAGAAGCCGATTAGCAGTGCTCTGCAGGCCAGAGTTGCCCGGAGCCACGGGTTCCCAGCCACTGGCACGGCAGAGAGAGCGCCAGGCCCCATTCAGCCTGCAAAGCCGACCTGCTGCTAAATGCTTGCATTTTAGTATTTCCTAGAAAACGCTATTATTATACAAATGGATTTCCTATGCAAGGGTTGAAAACACAAGCAGGTGCCACACACTTGAAAGGCGTGTATTCACATATTCCAAAGCTCGGATGTTGCTAAGGGAATGAATGGCCGAGTCACAAATGTGGAAGCCTGACAGGCTGCCTGATGGTATAATGGCAGGTCTCTGATTCAAAGCCCTTCGGATGCGTATTCATCCCCCGCCCCCCCGTCCACCTGCTCTTTCGCACTGCTGCCACTTACAAGCGAGAGCCAGGCCTAATTGGCGCGATCAGAGGAAGCGGGGGGGGGGGGCAGAAATAAGTGGGTTGCCTCCACTGGGGGTAACAGCACATGATGTAAGGTGCCTCGGATGGAGAGAACCTGAGTGAAGCTGGCAGTCGTTTTAGCTGGAAGCAGCAGGTACAGGAAGGAACTTTGGTGCAAGGAGCCCTCCGTGCCAGAGGTCCAGGGAAACTGGGAGGCTGGCGAGGTGCTCGGCCTTGCTGGATCATTTGTTTATTTATTTATTTTCCAAGTTATGTCCTGCCTTTTTCCTCAAAGGGCTCAAGGCAGCTTACATCATTCTCCTCCTCCATCGTATCCCCACAACAACAACCCTGAGAGGTAGGTTGGGCTGAGAGTCTGTGCCTGGCCCAAAGTCACCCAGTTGGCTCCATGGCTGAGCGGGGACTCGAACCCAGGTCGTCCGAGTCCCAGTCCCACGCTCTTAACCACGACACCACACTGGCCACTACATCATTTGTCAAATGCATAGAAGGGCCTGCATTCTGCTGTCGTGTGAAGGACCCCTGGGGATGCTTTGGACTCCGTTTTTATTTTTAGGCTGGACAATGGAAGCACATCTTACATTCAAAATGGCACTCAGGGGTGTGCTGAACTTTTCCACATGAAGCTGTTGATCGTTCTGCTGACTTCGGTTTCATTGTAGAATTAAGATCTGGCCCCTACACAGAGAGGTTTTGTTTTTTCAATGGCTTTTCTGCTTTGCAGCTCTACATGGAGCCGTGCAGTAGCAAAAATAGCTCAATTGCACAAATGGCCCAGTTGGAAATAACACTCCATTTCCCCTGTTCTAAAAAAAACTTTGGGAAAGTGCTTGGAAGAAACAGAAGCAAAATTGGAGGATCACATGGGCCTCAAAAGCCTGCAACCAACCGGGAGCAAGGAATCACGGCCACGAAACCAATGCTTTGTGCAAAAAGCCCTTCTATAGGTTCCATTACGCAACCACAAAGTAGTGCTTCAGTATACTGGAACTGTGAAATGGATGACTGTTCTGTCACATTTTATAGCACGCTGTTAATAACTCATTATCCTCAGCCTTAAAAAGCCCCAGAAAGCAAGCGAGAGTCCCTGGGGGACAGCGGCGTTGTGTCACAAAGGGGAGGTGTCACCGGAGCAAGATAAATGCCTGTGGAGAGACACTCAGAGAATTCTACTTAGGAAGCTCTGTGCTTCTGCAGCAGACCGATAGGAAGGGAACTAGATGAAGCATCTGCTATGGAATTTGGATTCCCTGCAACCGCAGACGCCTCTCGAAATAAGCGCGCCTACTCGCTAGCAAGGGTGCCCCCAAATTCTCTCTGGCACTTCTCCCTTGATGGCACGCTTTCACATTACCTGAATTTGTCTTCAAAGCGGAATCCATGCATTTGGAATCTTCCTTTGTTCCATGAAAGAAAAGAGGAAAGCTCAGTGTGCAAATGAGGCTGGCTTTGCAGCTGTTCCTTCGGCCCCCTTCCGCATGACCCGTGTGCACAGCGACGAACCACTGCAAAACAAGCACATAGAGCCCTGCTACTTGCACATACAGCCGGGTGCAGATGCCCTTTGTTCTGCCAATACACAGAGCGATCGCGCCCAGTTGGCGCCGGTGCCTTTTGGCCCCCGATCTCTCACTCCTGCCCCTCGGCAGCTCCTGTGCGTGCCCGTCTCTCTCTGACTCCTTGCAAGTAGCAGAACTAGAATCCTGCTTGCTACCCTCAAACAGGAGGGGATCGTGACCAACGCAATCTCTGAGGCAAAGGAACAGAAAGTGACCTGCCTTGGATTCTCTCACTGCCTTCGAACTTTTTCAGAAACAGCCTGAGTCCCTGGGATGAGACCTGGCAGCTCAACACACAGTCTGTTTAGTATTCAATTGCAAGGCTTTTTAAAAAAAAGGTTTTTCCCCCCGCTTTTAAACTTTTGAACATTCAGAACCTAGCCCAAACTTGCCTAGTGATTTTACGATGCGCTCCGATGAAGCGTCTGCTTATAAATCTGTATAGGATCCAGCCTTAAGGTGTGAGTGAAGACTATTTTTCCGAAAATGTCACTAGGTTTACAAAGAAAGCCTGCGCTTTTGGAGCACGTGTGTGCCAAACCTGTAAATGGCATTCATTACATAAAGCTTGTAGCGGAATATGAGTTTTCTCGGTGCAGACTTGTGGTGTGCAAAACCTTCCCTGAGAAATGTGATCTGGGTTATGAAAACTCTTTGGTTTCCCTCAGCTTTTTAAAAAACGTGGATCATCGCAGGAGGAGCTCCCGCATTAGCCTGGTTTACATGTAACACCAAACCACAGCTCAATCAGCCCTTCGGTTTGCACACGCCTTCTCTGGTATGTCCGTGAGCAGGATCTTCAATGCTTTTACTTCCATTAGAGATTAATCATAGCTTGTTGTTTCATTCCAGCTCAAGAAGGTATACTCAGCTATGCTTAGCAGCACAAGCCATCTTCAAGCCATGGTTTCCGAAGCTGGCTTATTTCCAGCAACCATAGCTAGGATTAACTATGGTTAACCGATGGTTGAAGATGCAGGTCCGCTTGTATTGGCCACAAGCCTGCATTTGTCCTCTTCGTCCTCAGATAAGGAAAAGGCCGGTCAGCTTGCCTCTTGTCGCAACCACGAATAAGCCAGCCATGCTGGTCGTGCACCTGCCAGGGTGGCTCTTCCGGCCAATGGCAGAGTGGCAGGTGCCACACCGTGGGCACAGGGGACCAGGTGGGGTGGCCCCAGGGTGGCCACACAATAGCCAGCTGTTTCGTGGCTGGCCCAGGGCATTTGCTGCCGGAGGCAGTGGGGACGGCCCCTTTCCTTTTTGAGAAGGAGCTACAAGACGCAGCCATGTTCCCTTGGCAGCGCAGCTCCCCCTCCCTGGCAGTGGATATGCAAACACGAGGCGTGTGCCCCCCACTCCAGGGCCCTGTCGTGCCGCCCAGAGCAAAATGCCTGAAGCAGCCTCTTCGCTTTGCCTTCACGGCGAGGCCAGCCCAGGCTGCTCAGCACTGTGCTGGGGGAATTGCCCGCGACAGCTCTGTGGAGCGAGGCCAGTGCCCGGTTGCCCTGACCCGAGGCCTTTCCTGGAACCCCTGGCCGCCTCTGCCGGCCAGCCGCTAATGCACGCCGAGAGCCGCACCTCTCAGCGATCTGTCTTCTGAACATTTCTGCCTTCCCTCGCTCCCGAAGACCACCCGGGTGAGACAGATCCGCTGCGCGCTAAGTGCTGGGTGGCTCCAGCGGCCAGCCCCGGTGACCTCATGGCTGATGCGAGCGCGGAGCACTTGGCTGGAACGAGCTCCCGGAGCCAAAAAGGCTCTTTGAGTGGTGAAATTATTTTCCTCGCAGAGCTTAAATCAAGTGATGAAATATTCATAGGGCACTAAAGCGAGCGGACTGGGCGGCTGGTGGCTTTCTTATGGGAATATCAATAAGGCTGGAGACAGCCTTAATCCGATATTCTGTGGGCGGCGCTCCCTGCTGTTGCTCCAGGCTCAGCGTCCTTTTCGGAAACCTGGGTTTTGCCCCCCCACCCCCCCACCTGCTCCATTAGCACAAGCAGCAGGTACAGATGGCTTTATGGGGATGGGGGAGAAGGAAGCCATGCAAGGGAGGCTAAGCACAAGAGGGGCAAATCTGCCACACATTTGGGGGAGAGAGGGGGACACAGAAGGGAGGAACCAATCTGAAAAGGAGCCGTGCTAGATCAGACCAAAGGCCACCTAGTGCGGATCTTGCCTCCCACAGCGGCCAGCTGGGTTGCCTGGGGAAGCTGATGAGCCAAGCATGAAGCAGAAGCTGTTTGCCCTGAGTGTGTGGTGCTCAGCGGGTACACTGCTGCTGAACAGGGAAGCTCCCCTTATCTGCCTGGGTGCTGATAAAGCTACTGGTCCTCCATGAGCTCTTGCAGGTCTATCAGTCCTCCCCAAGATGAGGTGCCTTTGACTTCTTGACTCCCATTCCCAGCAGCCCCAGGAAATATGCTGAAAGGCCAGGAATAATCCTGGAGAACAGCAGGTTGGGGAAGGGAGCTGTGGGACCTCCTGCTGGATTCTTCCTCTGTCCACTAAGAAGGAGCTCTTTAAAACGTGGTGACTTCCAAAAGAACATCATCGCTACTGGGAACACAGCAAGAGCAGATTCCTGGATGTGACGCAAGCATACCGACACGTTGATAATCTTCCCGATTCCCTTGATGTCTAAAGATACCTTCAGTCACACACCATTGCCTTTTCCTTCCAGAGTTTGGAGTTTTATTTTTCCCTGCTGTACATTTGGATGTCATCCAATAGTTGGGCCTGTGTACCAAATACACTGCTGAGCTGTCGACACCTAGAAAAGAGAGAATTACAGCACAACTCCAGGGATGCCTATTCAAAAGCCAGTTCAACTGCGTTCCATGGGATACAGTCTGTGGCCCTCCAGGTCTTGTCAGGGGTCACAGGAGGGTTGCTCACGTCAATGGGCACATTGCGGGGGATCAGACTGAGACTGCACTCCTGCACACGCTGGATAAGCACAAACACGAGCATCGCAGCAACGGCTGTATCTCATGGCCGTGTTGTTTCCTTCTAATCTGTTTGTAAGACGTGTCTTGCATGTTTAACCCCGCAATGAAGGGCGCAGTCTTATGGCCTCCTGCAACCATGGTATCGGGGCCCTGGACACTGACCCCCAGCACCCCCTCCCCTGCAGCGGAGGTGGGAAGAATGGTGTCGGCTGCTTTTCCAAGGTCGCAAATGGGCCCCAGAGGGGAGGGGTGCACCAGGTATGTGGCAGCCCTGCACGCAAAGGCTTCTGTGCGTTAGAGGTGCGGGGCATGGGACTGCCACCTTTGATAGCCAACTCTGAGGAGAACTGCTTTCTAGCAGACTTTGAGATTAGAAGCTCATTGTGCGGTGTGCTTTTGTATCTCCTACGTATTATCGATTTTCTTCCCGCGAGTTTTCTCCACTGTCCAGCTTTCACACCCAGACACAGCGCTCAGGAGTGCCGCAGCAAGGACGGCCCTGGCCTTGGTCTCCAGCGAAGCCTCCTCACACTGGACGGTCATTTCTGACCCCTTCACTGCTGGCCTTCCAAGGCTCAGTCTTCTTCTCCTTTCCCAGCTGTAGTCTCCCTTTGCACGGATGCACGAGCCAAGGTCTGCACGTTTTTTCTCAATTTCAATTTTTCGAATGTTCACAGTAAAATCGGGTAATTTTTCTGTAGTCATGACTTTTGCTTTCCTACTGTTCAGAGGCAGTCCAGCTTTCATAGCGTCATGGAAGAGGAGAGTTGGAGAGGGCAAGAAGGCCATTGGGTCCAACCCCCCACTCAGTGCAGGACTCCCAGTTTAATCAACCCTCTTGGATAGCCGTCCAGCAGCACCTTGAATGCCTCTAGTGTAGGAAAGGCCACCACCTCCTTAGGTCATTGGCTCCATGGTTGTGCTGCCCAACAGCCAGGAAGTTCTTCCTGATGCTCGGACAGAACCTGGTTTGCTGTATCTTGGGGCTGTTGTTCCGTGTCCTGCACTCTGGGAGAGCGAAGAGATCCTGGCCGTCCTCTTTGCGACACACCTTCAAGCATGTGTAGAGTGCTGTCCTGTCTTCTCTTGAGGCTAAACATGAGCAGCTCTTTCCATCTCTCCTCAAAGGGTTTTGTTTCCAGTCTCTGGGTCATCTTTGTTGCCCTCCTCTGAACTCTTTCCAGCTTGTCTAAATATTTCCTGAACTGTGGCACCCAGGACTAGACTCAGCATTCCAGTGCTGAGTAGAGGGGAATTAGTACTTCATGTGATTTGGAAGTGATACTTCTCTTAAAGCAGGCTAAAATACTAATCGCTCTTTTTGCAGCCACATCACCTCGTTGACTCACATTCAGCTGGTGAGCTACAACGATTGCAAGATCCTTCTCTCTTGCAGCACTGTTGAGCCAAGTATCGCCCGTCTTCTAGCAATGCATTTCGTTCCTTCTTCCTAGGTGTAGAGCTTGGCATTTGCCCCTATGGATTTTCTTTCTGCTCTCAGCCCAGCGCTCCAGCCTATCAGGATCACCTTAAGCTTGTTTCTGTCTCCCAGGGCATTAGCTCTCCCACCCAGTTTTGTGTCATCTGCAGATCCGATCATCAGTCCTTGCACTTCCTCATTCAAATCATTAATGAACATGCGGAAGAGCGCTGGGCCCAGGGCTGAGCCCTGCTGTGCCCCATTTGTTACCGTTTGCAGAGGTGCCATTGATGAGCCCTCTTCGAGTCCAGTTCTGTGTCCAACACCTGATGGTTGTTCCATTTAGCCCACTTCTAGCTAATTTGCTGATCAGGATATCATGGGGCACTTTGGGAAATGCATTGCTGAAGTCGAGGTAGAGTATGTCCACAGCATTTCCACAGTCCACCACGGAGGTTACCCGACCAAAAAGCAAAATCAAATTAGTCTGGCAGGATTGGTTCTTAACAAATTCATGTTGACTTCTAGTAAGCACTGCGTTGTTTCCAAGGTGCTAGCAGACTGACTGCTTTATAATCTGCTCCAGAATTTTCCCAGGGAACTACAGACTGACTGGCCTGTAGTTCCCAGGTTCTTTTTCCCCCCTCCTCTCGTCATCTGACATGTCATCCATCCTTCACGGTTTCCTCAAAGACAATAGACAGTGGTTCTGTGGGTTTGTCTGCCAGCTGCTTTATGACTCTAGGATGGAGTTCTTTATCATTTATTTTATCAATTATCCTTTATTTATAATTGTTCTGAGTTTTCCAAATTGGCTTTCCTAAAAATCCAGGGTACATGTTTCGCTACACTTGGCTTTTGCTTCCTTAAGAATCAAGAATTCGAGTACGGCATGGTCGCTTTTCCCCAGGGTTCCCATAACTGCTGCTTTGTCCACCTTGGCCTTCCTTGTTGGTGACAGTCAAGTCAAGCATAGTCATTCCTCTAGTTCCTTCCTCCACTTTTGTAGGAGGAAGTTATCACCAAGACATGTTAAGAATCTCTTGGAGGGGCCATGTTTGGCAGAATTTGTCTCCCAACAGATGTCGGGGAAATTGCAGTCCCTCATAATGAAGGCATCATGCCTCCTTGAAACGCTGGCGATCTGTATTTCAGATGCTTCATCCTCGTCTTCTCCCTGACTGGGTGGTTGGCAGTAGACGCCATCCATGGTGTTCCTTTTACTCCTTGTTCCATTTATAATAATCCACATGCCCTTGATGGGGCTACTAAGCTTATTCTCCTCTATTTCTGTGCAGATGTGTGCCTTTAACATATAGTGTGACTCAACCTCCCTTTCAGGTCCTTCTGTTCTTCTTGAACGAGTTGTATCTTTCAACTGTTGAATTTCAGCCATGGGAGTCATCCTACCAGGTTTCAATTACACCCATCAGATTGTATTTGCCTTCCTGTGTTGAGAGTTCAAGTTTGTGCTGTTTGTTTCCCACCCTCCAGGCATTACTGTCTGCTTTATATTCTACCTTTCTTCCTACATCTTGGAAGACTAATGTTGGGCACCCTGGCAGCAGGGAGTTCAGCCTGTGGTCCCAGAATTCAAATCTTTCATCTTGGCACCAACGTTGTAGCCAGAGATTCACCTCAAGCATTTTTTCTTTCCCGGTCTATTTCTTGTCCAAATATGGGAAGGATGGAAGAGAAAGTACCTGGGCCCAAAAGTTCTTGACCTTCGTCCCCAAGCGTCAAAGTCCGACATGATCTCCTCAGCGCTCGGCGTGGCAGTGCCATTCGTTCCCACGTTGACAGAGAAGGGATATATGCCAGTGGGCACGATGAGCCTTCGTGATCCTTCCGTTGCATCACTAGGGAGGAGACAGGTGCGCATAGATCAAAACCACGCCGGAGTTAATTATACCCAATCTGTCTGGTGACTTCAGGTGGTCAGAGATCTTTGGATTGCAAGGCTAGACAAACCAAAATGAGGTCTCTCTTCTGAGACTGCCATGTTCAGAGGAACACCTGGGGGCAGCCAAGAAAGGACCTTTTGGTGGCAGTTCTCAAACTAGGCTCCCAACCCCTGCCTTTTTGCCACCTCTCTGCCGGCAGGCAAAATGCTTTATCTAAGAAAGGTTTCACTTGAAGATAGGTTGGGTGCCTTTTTTAATCAGTCTTTTTTACTGCGGTTCTGCAGCAGGGAGGGTTGGTAATGTTCTGTGGGGCTCAAGCAATTCTTCTAACAGGTTTTAAATGGCCATTTCTTGGCAGAGAGGTGGGGTGTGAATAAATAACACAAAATAAATAAATAATAGCGTGGTGTTGTGTGCTGTGAAGGCTGCAGTGACATCTTATGCCAATAAAGCAGACATGAAACACGGATTTGACCCCTGTGAGCACGCTGAGAAGGGGATGTGGAAGGGTGTGTCTCCTGGCTGGATCTGGCAGTGCTTTCCAGTCAGGGTAGAACCCAAGCAGGTCCGGGCTGCCAAAACAGGATGCGGTAGCCAGGACAGGCTGCTCCTGCTTCCCATCCAGTACGTCCCCGGAATGGAACACAGCACGAACCATGAAAATGTATCAGAATGCGTTCTGCAGGCCATCGCTGGAGGCGCTTCAAAGGGCCCTGGACTCTCTGCGGCTTCACTGCCAGCCCTCATTTCCTCTCCCTGCTGGCACTGGAGCGCCAGAAAAAAGGATGCTGTGAGGAGTTCTGTCAAGGGGGGATCTCTCCAGATGCCTCTTCTCACCTTTGCCCACAGGCGAAACAGAGCGGTCATTTGGACCCCGGTCTCTGCAGCTGGTGGGGGCTCCTTGGGAAGGCCTGTGTCCCACTTGCATGTTGGAGCACGCAGAGAGGATGTCGCATCCCCACTGTGCCTCTCCATGCTGCACAGCTGCTTCCACATTCCTCCTAGGTCGGAACAGGAACAAAACTATTTGCCAACCTGATTACAAAAGGAATTCTCCGATTGTGTGCCATTCCGCATTTTAAATCTCAGGCTAGTGCTGCAATGATGCAGGGATAAAGCTGACTTTACTTCTGCACCTGCCACTTTCTGGGTGGACACAACCCACCCACCCACCTGCCCGCTTGAGCTGTGGCACCGTGGGCTTTGGCTGCAAGGCCCGGGTGCAGCTGGATCCCCGCCTGCATTGCCAAATGAGGCTGCCAACAAGCCGTGCTTTGCAGAGGCACAGACGGGAACACGCCTCTCCACAGAGGGCTGAGGGGCTGTGAAATTTTGCCTGGGCCCCTGCTGGCTCTTGCTGTCTTCCAGCCTCTCCTTCACCTGCTGGTCCACCCCCGACAAGCATCTAAGGTGAAGCACCCTGCCCTGGGTGCAACCCTGTGGTGTGCTAAGTGTGCACGGAGACGCACAAATGTCTCTCTTCCTCTCTCTTCCTCCCGCTTCCTTTTAAAGATGGATTTAGCTTGGAAGTAGCACAAAGTACTGGTGGATAATTTTGTCTGGATCTTCCCTAAAACTTAAGCAACTCTGCATTGATGGCTTTATAATCCACCCTTCCGCATCAGCCGTACGCAGATGTCTCTCCCATCAAAGAACCTGTGCCAGTATTTGATCAGATCCCTAGTGTACGGCACAAGCCCCAAGGGGGCCCTGCCAGCGGCTGGGCTGGTCCCCCATCTGGAGCAGGGCCAGAGCACGCTCTGCTTCGGCTTGGCAAGCCTCCTTCGCGACAGGGACTTCGAGGGCCTCCCTAAAGGCTGCCTCCTCACCTCCAGAGGGATTACGGAGCTTTTCCAGGAAATCCAAGACATTAGGTTTAATGGTGTCTGGCTTAAGGCCTGCTTAGAGGTTTTTGCTAAAGGGATTGCCAAAGAAGGAACTATCAACCTCAGGCGCTGAAGAGGAAAGCTCCATTCCAGGGCTCTCTTTGGACAACTCATCCTGCTCTCATTTTCAGCAGACCGTTCCCTGCTGCTTCCTCTGGGTGCCCTCTTGAAGCGGCCGACAGAGGCTGGACGGGCTGGAAGGACAACTCAGCCGCAGCTCGAAAGCTGTCAAAATCCTGGTCGTGGGCTCTCCAGGAGGGGGAAATCACACGTATGATTAGCAGAAGTGGGGAGCAGGCAGAAGAGGAGGAAGGCCAATGAATGGATGAAGCAAGGAAGCCACAGCCCTGAGTCCGCATGCAGGGCTGACAAGGACAGGGTGCTGCGGAGGGTGTTCGCGTATTCCCGGAGTCACCCTACGTCCGAGATGACTTGATGGCACTTCACGGCAACACCCCATCCCCGTGCCTGCCAGTCGGATCCGACTGCGTGTCCCATGGTTCCCATGATGCCAGGGACTATGGGAGCTGTAGTCCACATCGGGAAGGCATTGGGTCAGAGAAGGCTAAAATGTAGAATCCGACTTTAGATTCTCCAGACAGATCTCTGCACGGATAGCCCTGCGACCAGCTCTCTTTTGGGTGGAGAGGACTTATTTTTGTTCTCCGATGCTGCTTACTTTCACTCTTTGCATAGTTACTGTGCTCTGCTGATACCTGCCCTTTGCCTCTTTCTCGTGCAACCTGTTTTTAGGGAATTATTTCATATTCCTGTGTTTATTGTATGTGACATAGAGCCATATTGTAATTTGCTTTTTTAATGACCATTGTGCTATGGGCAGTAAACAAATAACCCATGCAACGAGCCTAAAATTTTTATATTATATTTGTTGTAAGCTGCCCCGAGGCTAGTTGGCAAGGGGCAGCATAGAAATTTATCTAATAAATAAATAATAAATAATAAATAAAATTTGAAAAAATGTAGCAAAATGCATTGCAAGATGCAATGGCTGTACCGAGTATTTCTAAATATTAGTCCTGCCATGTGGCTACTCTGTCTGTGGCAGTTTGCTGGTTTCAGCGTGGAACTGGCATTCTCTGAAGATCACAGGGTGCGCTGGGACATGGGAGATGAGGCAATCGCGAAGGTACCTTGGTCCCAGGTTGTGCTCTGCTCCGTAAGTGAACACCCCTTAAATGTGGCTTGTCTAGTTCTTCTAGCCTTCAGGAAGAGGTTCGCATTAGTGGCTCTGCATTTGCACTGACCTCGGCTTCCTGGTAAGCCAACGGGTGCTCCCCAGGAGGGCATCGCAATGATCCAGTCTTATAGTTTCCAGTGCCTGAAACACATTGGTTAAATCACCACAGTCCAGTAACAGCTGATGCTGGTAAGAGGCATTTTGAGCCTCTGAGGGCATGATGAATCATGAGAAGTAGCAGTTCCTCTATATTCCTCACTAGTCAGACCTCACCTGCAATACTGTGTCCAGTTCTGGGGACCAAGATTTAAGGAAGATGCAGGTAAATTAGAAAGGGTCCAGTGGAAGGCAACAAAAATGATCCAGGGTTTGGAAACACTGCCCTGTGAGAACTGGGCATGTTCAGCCTGGAGAAGAGAAGACTGAGAGGGGACATGGTATCCCTCCATAAGTCCCTCAAAGGCTGTCACAAAGAGCAGGGTCAGGATCTCTCCTTGCTGATGCCAGAATGTAGGACATGGAATAATCAATTCAAGTTGCAACAACCCAGATTCGGGCTGGACATCAGGAAAAGCTTCCTCACTGTTAGAGCAATAGGACAGAGGGACCAGCTGCCCGGAGAGGTGGGGGGCTCTCCCACTCTGGAACTATTCAGAAAGAAATGGGGCGGTCCTCCGAGTGGGATGGTGTGACTTGGTGTCCTGCAACAAGGCCCCTTCCAACTCTTCTATTCTATGATTCTGTGACAAGGTAGACCTGGGAGCATGCCCACATTAAATGCTTGCTCCTTCAGAGGTAGCATGATCCCATCCAGGAAATGAAGCTGGGCTGCTTCACCAGTGTGGGCAGGATCGTGGGTTGGTGAAAGTGTTCTCCATCTACACCAGGGCTTTGGGGCCTGCCCGAAGTGGTTTTATTTGCTTTCATTCACAGATATTTCTGCAGAACAATATTCTTGTGCTCCCACTAATTGATCCAAGGATGCTGCTTTAATCTGTGATGTGCCGGCGCTTCGTTGTCACTGGTACTGATGTCATGCTGACAAGGGGAAGCTCAGTCCATCTTCTTCCAGGAATCTTCAAAGAGTCTATTGAGCACTGCTGTTTCCGTAACAGCACTTCCAAATATCTCCTCTTGGGAAAAGAGCCAACCTGATTACTGTGGATAAATGGCTAGAATTGGATGGGGATGAAGTCTTGATCGCCCACGAAGATCCCTAGCAGCCCTTAGAGCTCTCTCTGTCTTAGATAAAGCTGCCTCACTGGGGTTGTTGTGAAGATAACGTGGAATGCTTTTCAGAGAATTATGCACCAGACAGACACGTTTAGATCCCCGACATCAAAGAGTGGCTTCAGTGGTATCCTCCCGTACCAAGACACCGCTCCAGGTGCTTTTGCCATGTTTGCTTCGTGTCACCAGCACGGACCAGGAAACCTGACCTAGCCTGTGTTGCAGGCTCCTGAAAGAGGTTTCCCCAGGTGCAATCCTGTGAAAAAGTTGCCAAGCTCACTCCCTGCTGAGGTCCAGTTTGCTCTGGACGATTCTCACCTGCCTAGGTTGCATGGGTCTCGCGCTGACGCACGGCCTGCTTGGCCTGCTAGGAAGGAACTAGCCAGAACCAGCATCATAGAAGTGGGAAGCACTTCCGGACAGCTGGAAAAGCCCCCCCCCCCCCCGCAGCTGCTAGCAGCAGAGGCCACTTCCAAACTCGGGGAAACCCCATGCAGGGAAATGGGCCTGTCATTAGGATGTGTTGCTCCTTAGATCACACGGTTTTACAGCTCGATAGGCCTCCCAACTTCAGCATGGGGTTACCTGAAGCTGGAGATGGAGAAAGGCCAAGACACGCACGTTCTGCTTTTGAGTATCCTGACTGGTGGTGCTGGACCACTGGCTTTGGAGGACTTTGATTCATTCGCCCAGGAAGCTGTTCGGCTGTGAATGGTGCGGAAGCAGGCGGAGTAAGAGGGTGACAACCCTGCTCAGTTTGGGGTTGCAGCCTGCAGGAGGACTCATTCTGGATTAACCGCAGGTTAGGATCAGGAACCTGCCAGGGATATTGCTTGGTGGGAGGGAGCCTTTAATTCTAGAAGAGCTCGAGTTTATAGGAGCCAGCATGTCTGTTCAGTAGGGCTTTATGGTGCCAGAAATGCCTAAGTATTTTATGGAACAGGAACATTCTGAAACAGCTAGGTATATATTTCCTAACAATCATGTACTCCCTAAAGGAATAAAGTAGCTTGAAACAAATTTGGAACACAAATTGATTTCCCAGCATGTGGGCAGGTCAAAGGCCTCTGGAAGGGATAGAGGTGAGGGGAGAGCCCCCAGCTCGCCGGCTGAAGGCCGAACCGGTGGAAATGGGACGAACCGTCTGCCTCCTGCCTCTGCTTGACATTGTTTTGCCAGGCGTCACGATCCTGTGCTTTGTCAAAAGTCTGACAGCCAACCTTGACCTGAAGAGTGGCACTCCCAATCTTGCACTTCTTCCAAGAGCCAGTGCGCTCAGACTCCAGGGCTTCCCAACCGAGGGACTTGGCAAAGGAGAGGGCCCAGCCTCTGCAGATGTGGAGATCCAATGTTGATTTAGGACACATCGGTCTTCTTCAACTGGTGTTGCCAAGTAGTGGCCACAGGAAATGCTTGATGTGAGGCTCCTAAGAGAGCCGATATGGAAGCCAAATCTGCTTTGTTGGTAGTGGGAATGGACGGGCCGTTCAGCAGGGGAAATGTGTTAAGAATGCAGCCTCGGGCCTTAACACCTCGATCTTTTAGCAGAGGCAAAACATTCTCATAAAACCAAAATCCAGTTAATTGTTCAAAAGGTGAGTGGAATTTCCCTCCAAATGTCATTTTCATTACAAGTTTGAACACAGAACAAATCACACCGAAATCAGGAATGAGTTCTGAATCGAGATGGCTCAAAATACTGCACAGTACATGGTGTGTGGTATTTGAGTTTCAACAACCCACTGAAAAGACCAGCTTGGCAGTGTGGGGTTGGCAGCATGAGTTCTTAAGGAGGACTATGAAAACCTCTCTCCCCTTCCAGATCAGGGTTCATCGATTTGTCTCCAAGTCATCAAGCCAGGAAATTCCAAGAGGCTCATGTGGACCAAATCCTTCTCTCCTGAGAGTGTATCTGTTCCATTGGGTGCCACAAAAGTTCCCCACCCAGATCCAACATGTGCCCTCAACTATGAAGTCGATATCCCTCCAGAACAGTGCACCCTTATTTTTAAATCAATGACTTAAAAATAAATAAATAACAAATTGGATTTTTAACATTTAAATTGGATTTTTTAAAATAAATGCTTTTTGAGGAAAAATCTATCTAAAGAAAGTTTTCTATTTGAGATGAATTATATAGTCTAATAATTCATTCATTCAATTTATATAGTCTAATAACTCATCATAATTGCCAATAGATGGCAAAAGAAGAAGGGGGTGGCAGAGGATGAGGTGGCTGGATGGAGTCACTGAGGCGGTTGGTGTGAGCTTGAGTGGACTCCAGGGGATGGTGGAGGACAGGAAGGCCTGGAGGAATGTTGTCCGTGGGGTCGCGATGGGTTGGACACGACTTCGCAACTAACAACAATATAGTCTAAAGGTTGTATATTCATGCAATGTTTAAATTTTTGGGTAAATGAATTCCATTAAGCCATTCACAATGTCATGCTCTTCCAGAGGTTGATTATTGGGCAATTTTTCTGCCTAGAAGATATTATCACAGGTGCTTGGATTTACAATTCTCAAAACTGTGGATTTGTGTCTGCAGAGATCACGAGCCTCTTTTCACAGGAAAAGTGTTCTAAACATACAGAGTTGAGAGAAAGACCTTAATCCTATTGTTCCTTTCCAAATCTATGTACAGAGAATCAACCCCTCACCTCTGTAGTGCCACATTTCAAAAACTTCAATGAACAGAAGATCGTTGGGAGTGGAATAGATGTGCACAAGAAGCTAAGTGTGAGGAGGAACTGGCAAGCAGTACAAATGAAAGTGAATCCTTTGACCAGAATGCTGCACAAGTCTTTGGGTCTTTTTCTCTGCAGCCTGAGGTTTATCATTTTATTCTTTCCCTGGAGAAAACCTGTGATGGCAGCAGGATGTAAAACTGACCCAGCCAGGGAATATTTTAATGAAGTTCCTCTTCTTACACATAAGGCTGGCAGGGGTGCAGTAGAAAATCATGATTTGAATCTAGTCTGACTGGCTCGTGATCTAAATTGCGATTTAAATGGATGTGATTTAAATCAAATTCACCCTGACCCTTGCAGCTAGATGAATTCGTTGCTTTGCCTCTCAGGGGCCTGAACTGGTACCTCCAATAGGCTCCCTGGTGTCTCCTTCTCCTTCCCCATCCCTCATCCACCTTGCTGTGGAGAGGCCACAAGCCGCCTGGATCCACCCCCCACCCCCAAGCCTCCCCTGGCAGCCCAGATCACAGCATCACTGCAGCTAAAGTGAAGTGCCAGATGGGGGAAGCGAGGCAGCCCCTGCTGGGAGCATGTAGCTACTGCATGGAGACAAACAGGGAGAAGGCAGCAGGAGGCAGAGGGCTGCTGGGCTCTGCCAGTGGCCTGCTGACCCTGCTGAAGAAACCCCTATGAGCTGCTAAAGCCCCTGGCACCCCTGTCTGGGCTGATGTCACAAAGGCTGAGCAGTGATGATGTCACAGACAGGCCGAGCAGCAAAGGGGGCAGCCAGGAGTCCAGGCTGCTGAAGGAGGAACAAGGAAGCGCAGCTGGTGGTTAGAGGGGCCAGGCTGGAGGAGAGGGTCAGCGCAGGGGGAAATGGCTTGTGGGAAAGGAGATGTTGAAGGGACGCTTTGAGGAAGCGTGGCAGGACAAGCGGCGCAGTGGGCCAAAAACGTGAGTCTGGAATGGGAGAGGAGGAGGGGCCAGAAGGGGACTCTGAAGGGGCAAAGGAAATCAGGGGGCTTGCAGGGCAGGCATGGAAGGTGGACAGGAAGAGGAGTCCGAAAGTTCTGAAGAGGAAGTGACATGAGTTTGGCCATACTCTGGGTCATTGTCTCAGTAATGATTTTCTATGCACATAAAAGAGCAGCTTAAGAGGACGGATACTCCAGTCCCTTGGGTCAAAATATTCATAGCAAAATCCTTGCCTAGAAACCCCTGCCCCCCATCTCATATCACACGAAAAGAAGATACATGTGTTTGAATTCTACCTTATCCTGGTAACTGTGAGGTAGGAGAGGGGGAAAAATCCTAGTTGCTGATATTGCAAAGCAATTCCACAAGGAGAATGGGAGCATGAAGACCCAATGCCCAATGCCACAGTTTCCCTCTAAGGAGTGCAAGAGAGCATCCAAGCCCAGAGCCTGCTTTTTCCGTTAATGGCCGACTTGGGATTGTAGAACCGTTTCTGTTGAGCTAAGCCTGCCCTCGAGTGGCCAGAAACAATACTGAGAAGCAATTCCTTCACCTGGTCTCTCCATTTTTTTCACTCAATACAAACTCCGAGTGCTTCCAATACTAACAAACAGAAGCTATTCCATGTTTTCCTCCTGAACAGATTTTCCACAATTAGAAAAAAACAGTTGGAAAATATGGTAACTAGAGAAACAGGCCACTGTTTGCCCAACGGCGTCATAAAAAGCATGCCTGGAAGCACCCCACAGCTGCTTGCAATGGCTCCTCAACATTTTGAACCCTCTCTGTGGGTTCAAATTTCTCCTTGGGGAGGAAAAGTTATTAAGCATTTTCTTCCAGGTGAGGCCGTTAGCTTCTTTATTCCCTAGTTTTCGGGGCTTTGTGCAGCCAGTGCAGGCAGCGATAGCAGCAACTGCGCTGGCAGCCTGGCTGCCATTTTGTGACTCCCACAATGCCCCAGAACTAGCAGCATTTCCAGGCATTGTGAGCACATCAAGGAGAATGCAGTCACCACGACACGGAGAGAAAATTCAACTTGTTTCAAGGGTGATATGAAAAGAAAATCTCTGAGGTTTTCTGAGAAAAATGTACTCTGAGAAATCCTGTGTCAACTGATTATCATTCTTCAGTGTTCAACTCCATCTCCAGGGTCCAACATCGATTTTGAGGGGCGATTGTGGAAGTAACACTGCTTCTTCCACACAAACCCTCTGAGCACACGCATGCGTATTTCTGCAGTGTTGTGCCCAGCCCTGGGGAAGAGCTAGTGCTGTGGTTCTCCAACGTCTGGGAACTTTCCTTCCCATTTTGGGGGGCTTCAATTTGAGGTTTTCTTTTGCTTCATTTTCAAGTGCTTCTGAACAAGTGGTTCAAAAGTTGTGAGAGGGCCGAGTGTGCTGTGCCCCTTTTTTCTTTCTGTTGCAGATCCCTCCACCACTGCAACTTCCCCAGCTGCCTGGCTCTGCATGCCCCGATCGGAAAGGATCCCGTGTGGGAGGGCTTACACCCTCACATATTTTCTTGGACTTCAGCAGAAGGGCAGGAAGCCACTGAGAGATGCGAAAGGATGGAGAGATGGTTGTACGATGAGGGACAGACTCCCGTGCATATGATTCTTCAGCCAATTCTTCTCTAAAGCAAGCACAAGAACATCGCACCCCATGCACACTGAAATTTTCTGCCCCCTTGAACATGTTTTTAAAGGAATTTTGGAACGAACAGAATAAAACGGGGTGTGTGTGCAAGGACAGCCCCCCCTCCTTTGTAATGTAGTTTCAAACGTGGTTAAATACAGAGGAAGTGGAGGAAGAAGCAGGACCCGCTGCTGAGTGGCCAAGGCCAGCGAGCTAGCCTGAGGGCAGGCAGTTGCTGCGAATCGGTTTCAAGTTCTGTGGGAGAGTCTGTTCAGCCAGCTGACACAGGAGCAAGCGAACCCAGCGTCATGAACCTGACCATGTGGTGTTGGGTGAAGAGACCAGCTGGGAAGCACTGGGCCCATGAGCGGCGGGATCCATCCTGGGGGTAAGAGCAACTACTTTCAGTTTGGGAGAGGAGCATCCTGTTTAGAATCAACTTCAACCCAATAAGCTGCATTTACCCAAAGGCCAATATTCTAACTTCGCTTGTTTCATTAGCTACTGCTTTCTGTAATAGTCTTTAAAGCCTATGATGAGGGTTTAACATAACAAAGCCTTTTAGTGAGAAAAATCTGGAATGGGATGTTTGTGTGTGCGCGCGCATGAACAGCATGGAATTTTTGAGCAGCACTAGTGCAAAGTTATACTTCAAACACCTGTTATTGCTGCATTTGTTACTGACGCTATTTCAGTCTATATTTACAGCATTTGATTATTTGTCTCATACTTACTCCTAGGGGAGTCTTGCCACTCTTGTCTTTATTATGATGTTCTCTTTCCTGATGTTGCATTTTATTGTGGCATTTTATTTATTTATTTTATTTATTTTACAAATTATAGTACTGCTTGTATTACATTTTAACTTCTGTAGCTCTACTGGCTTGCATGCTTCTCTAGTGGACTACACTGATCAGCAGCTAATATACGTAATAAATATATAAACCACAATGAGCTATTTGTTCTGGAGAAACATCAGGGACCAGATATACCTCCATATTTACCTCAGAAATAAACTCTCTTGGGTATAGTACTCCCTAGTAGGTCTGTAAAGTTGTAGCCAAAGAGTGCAATCCTATACATGTTTAGGAAAAAAAAAATGTCTCCACGTCCCATCATGTCCCAGCCACCTGTAGCATGGCTTCTTGTAGGCTTCTTTTTCTATCTAAACACCTATAAAGAAAGGTAAAGGTTTCCCCTTGACATTAAAGTCCAGCCATGCCTGACTCTCGGGGGCAGTGCTCATCTCCGTTTCCTAGCCGAGGGAGCCAGCGTTTGTCCGCAGACAGTCTCTATGGTCATGTGGCCGGCATGACTAAACACCGAGGTGCAGAAACGCTGTCACCTTCCCACCAAAGTGGTACCTGTTTATCTACTTGCATTTGCATGCATTCGAACTGCAAGGCTGGCAGGAGCTGGGATGGAGCAGCGGGAACTCACCCCGTTGTGCAGATTTGAACCGGCGACCTTTCGATCACCCAGCCCAGCAGCGTAAGCCACTGTGCCAGCTGCATCCCTCTAAACACCTATAGGGTCGTGAATTAAAGAATTATATAAAGAATTATAGCTCTAATGTCCAATGCTATTTTTTACCTTCTCCAACCACATCCTGACCCCCATGTGGACTACAATTCCTATAATTCCCAGAAAGCATGGTCATTGGTAGATGGGGATTATGAGACTTGTAGTTCAATAAACCTGGTGGGCACAGTGTTGGGGAAGGTGGCTTCTATTGTTGCAATGTGCTGTCCAGTCATTTCTAACTTGTGGCAGTCCTATGAATGAGCGTCCTTCAAAGTGCCCTGTCCTTCAGTGCTCCTTTATGGAATCATTCCATCACCTAGTTGTCTTCCTTTTCTTCTTCTGCCTCCGACTTTCCCTAGCATGATTGTCCTTCTCTTGGGTGCACACGTTAACATGGTAAGGGAGTTGGAGAATGCCAGAGGAGCTGAGAGCAGTGCCTCCAGAAGGCCAGACTGTCTCACTAGGCTGGTCTTGTAGCAGTCACCCCAGCTGGAATGGTCATAGTGGAGATAGCTGACCAAGATGCATATGTCCTCTTCAGGAGTAACAGTTGCAATAGCAGAAGAGAAAGGATATCACAAATGGTGAAAAGGGTGAGGAAAGATCTGAAGGGCGCCTACTATCAGTGGTAGTTGAAGGCAACACTGATAGAGAATCTTTTCACAGAAAAGAACTGTGACACTCAAACTAATCTTGGCTAGTCCTGCAGGCACTTCTGAATTTTCTTGCCTTACAAACCCTAGGATGAAACAAGAGAAATACCAGGAGACCAGACTCCCAGATCAGAAGGCACTCAACTAGCTACTGGGGAAGAGCAAAGGACAAGTCTGAATAGCACTGTTGGTAATGCTGAAACCAGATCAAAATGCAGAGAAGGGAAAGTCCAGTGCTGCACAACTGGAACATGAAACAGTATGAATCAAAGCAAACTGGAAACCATAAAGCAAGAAATGGAACATTTAAACATTGCAGTACTTTGTGTGAGTGGCCATATTCAGTCAGAAAAACACACAGTGTTTTACTCTGGAATAACAAACTCAGAAGAAGCCGAGTGGCTCTAATAGTGAGGCACAATGTAGTGCAGGTGATAAGGGGCTGTAACAGAAAAGTCCAACAGAATCAAACCAGAAGCCCTTGAAGCAAAAATTATGAGTGTCAGGCACATCCTGAGAAGGCCAGATTCGCTGGGGAAGACCATCATGCTGGGAAAAGTTGAAAGTAGAAGACAAAAGTGAAGACCAAATAGGAGATGGATCGAATCCATAAAGGAAGCCCCAGCCTGGAGCTTGGAAGCTCAATTCCAGCTCAATTCCAGTTACATCCTTGAGTTTCCAAGAGCTAAGCAGGGCTGTGAAGGGCAGGCCATTTGGAGGACGTCCATCCATAGTCCTGCCATCTGACTTGACGGCACATAGCAACGACGACGACGACAAAGCAGGACGTCTTGTCCGTGGATCCTTCTTGCCTTCTCATGACGTGCCCGAGGTGCGGCAGCTCCAGCCTGGTCGCGTTTCCCTTCCACTGAAATGTCTGGCTCCCTGGATCCAGAACCGACTCGCCCGAGCCCAAGGCGGGCTACTGCCCAGCCGGGGCCACGCACGCTGCAGAGCCCTACGCACCGTGGCGCCCTGCAGGCCAGAACAGGGGCCGCCGGGGACCCCCCCCCCCCGCTCTCGGCGCGGCGGTTCAGGGCCCGTCCATGACCGCAAACACACGCCCGGCCCCGCGCGGAACCGGCGGCGGGCGGACGCGCTCGCCGACCAGATACCCCATGTTGCTAAGCTACTGCGACGTAGCTGCTTCTGCGCAGGCGCGTCGCCTTTCCTGCGCGTCACCGGACGCGCAGAACCATAGACGCTCGGGCAGCCGCTCCCCACTGCGCATGCGGAGTACGCGGAGCGCCGCTCCGGCCGAGGTGGCGTTTCAATAGTTTCGACGAGAGCGGGCGGAGCTTGTGCCCCGCCCCCTCCGGGTTCGGGTGGGAGGAGGCCCGCGGGCCCGGGGGCCAATCAGAGCCCGCGCCGACGCGCGGGGGGCGGGCGCGTCCGGTGTCGGGGCAGGAGCGTCATTGGCCGCCGCGCCCGCAGACAGCCGTCGGCGCTGAGGGGAATGAGCCGCTGAGCGGGGCGGGCGGGCGAGCGGTCGGTTCCGCCGCAGCCGAGCCAGGCCAGGCCAGGCCGAGCCAGGCCAGCCTCGCCTCGCCTCGGGATGTCCGGAAGCCGGCCGCCGCCCCAGCACCCTCCGGCCGGGCCGGGCGCCGCAGGCCCGCCGGGGTCGGCGTCGTCGTCTTCGTCGTCGTCCGCCGCTGCTGCTGCCGCCTCCTCCGCCGTCACCACCTCGGCCTGCTCGGCCGCCTCTCCGGCGCCGGGCTCCTCGTCGTCGCCGTCGCCCGCCGCTTCGGCGCGGCCCGTGCTGGTGGCGGTCGCCGTCTCCGCGTCCTCCGGCGGGGGCCTCTCGCGCCTGGCGCCGCGCGCCTTCGCGGGCAGCGGCGCGGCCGGCGGCAGCGGCGGCACGAGCGGCAGCAGGAAGAGGCCGCTGCTCACCCCGCTCTGTAATGGCCTCCTGAACTCCTACGAGGACAAAAGCAACGACTTCGTGTGGTGAGCAGCAGCGGGGGCGGGGGGAGCCGCCGTGCGGCCGGGCCCGGGGCGCGCGCCTTGGGGGAGGGGGCGCGCGCGCGCCGCGCTCTCCGAGCCCGCGAAGCGCACGTGAGGAACCGGTGCTTCCATCCCGCGCTGTTTCCTCTCGTGGGAAAGCCCAGGTGGCTCGCACGGCCCTCCCGCCCTCCGTCTTACCGTTGCAGCTGCAAGTTGGTGAAGCAGGTGCACCTGGGCGTGGGTGGCGGGTCCAGAGCCGCCGGGGAAGGTTCCTCGCTGAGCGGGTGCTGGAAGCCAGAGCCACGCCTCCAGACCCTGCAGCACCCCGGTGCTTGGCAAGCACCCTGTAGGCTCAGAGAGAATCTGCCTGGCCTGTAGTCACCCGGTGAACTTCATGGGTGAGTGGGGACTAGAAGCCAGGTTTCCTCGCTTCCCAGTGCAACACTCTAATCACCAGCCTGCTGTACTGGCTCTTTTGTCTGTTCAGTTCCAGATGTAGAGGAGGAGAAAGAGGTAGTGGTGGCGATGACGATGATGATGATATTTGCCTACTTTGCTGGATTGATGAAAGGTTTACAAAAAGGGAGGATCGTGGTGAATTCTGAACACCCCAGAAAAAGGCTGGAGACTAAGAATCTTTGCAGCTGCCTTGTGCTGCAACTTAGTGTTATCTGTGTGCTGCAGATAGACCATGAGGGGCTCGGTTGGGTCCAAGAGATGAGGGGTTTGCCTGGTGTCACCCAGTGAATTCATGGCAGAGGTAGCATTTGAAATCACGACTTAGGGCGAGTTTGCATAAGTGGATGCGTATAACTTCTACACTGACAGTAATCCATAGGGTTGTTCACTAGTAAGTGTGTTTAGGATTGAAGCTTTCATCCCTGTGTGCACAAGTTAATGGCAAGTAATAGTTTATGCTTATCAATACGTTTGGTATTCAGAGTGCTTCGTGCACATTACTGCAGGTAGCATTACAATAACTTTATAAGAAAGGGTCATATAATGCTGATATGTTAGAGTGTGACATTGATTTGGATATTGAGGTAACCTTCATGCCACCAAGTGTGCAATTCTGTGTCTTCTGGACACTGTGTGGACTGCCAGAGGAAAAGTTGGAATCCTCAGTCCGACCTTGGAAAAGATTTCCAAGGTTGGTGCTGGGACTTCGGAGCTGGTCCTGGTGTGGGGCATCCTGGGGGAGAGTGAGGCACGACATCTGGCTCTTTCCTCACCTGCAGGTATAAAATGGATGGCTGGCATAAGTTGCTGGGAGGGAAGCATGGATGCAGTCCTCACCTTTGTGCTCTTCCAAGTTTGGAGGTTTTCAGGCAGCCTCATGGGATTGTGCTACTCAGCGTCGCAGATAGATTTGAACTGGGGATAATTGTTTATGCTTGCATAATGCCTCAAAATGGAATGGATGAAGCAGCTCCCACTTACACTAATCTCTGGCTAGTATAGTCATTAACTGGTGGACATGTGTGTTTGAGCTATGGAAACATAGGAGAAGCACAGTGGTATGGGTAGGTGAGTTCTACTAGTATCTGCATCTCCCTTTATGGGTGGCATTTGTCCAAATTAGGAAAGGTTATCTCCTTTTGATAGACCATGCTCTTTATTTAAAATGAGGATATGTTAATAATTTTATCCATTTTATTATTTCTGTTGAAATCTTGCCTATTATGGATGAAGAGACTCTCTTCCAAACCATTTGTGTGTGTCCAGCTAGTTTGAAATACTCAGAATTCTTCATCAGCAAGATAGTCCATTATCAGAAATGCTCCACAAAGGCTGCATTCAGATAGTGACATTTTGGCACACATGTTCTTCCTCTGTTCTTGGTCCACATGAATGCAATATGAAAGTCTCCAGTTAACCACAGTTTCCCATTTTGCCCAAAGTGGGAGTGTGTGACTACTAGCTTCAGAACAAGTCATGATCTTAAACTGTAAACTATGATTTTGTAATTCTGGATTATTTGTATTGCAGGTCATTAAGCTGAGAAGCGATTGTCCAAACCATACCAAAAACATCTGTGTAATTCACGAAAGTTGGCATAAAAAGTTTTTTTGGTGAAAAATGTTTGTAGTACAATAGCTTTGTATCACAAACTTGTATGGCTAGTATATATTTCTTTCCTTATACTGGATGTAGTTTTATATTGCAGTATGTGTTTTGCCTTAGTATGCTTCCCCTGTTAACTGCAGAGCATTTGCCCTGAAGCACTATTCTGTGTTCCAAGTTCTTCATGGAACTTGGATATATCCTCATCCTTGTTTTATGCCTGGAGTAGTTAAAGCAATTCTAATCTTCTATTTTATGTGCAGAACAGAACAGCCTTTCAAATAAACCCATAAACGTTACTAGCATATAAACAATTTTACTACCTCGCTGTGGTGGGGCTGGCAGAGGAGGCAAATAGAACTGTATTTCTGTGCTGGAGATGAAAAGTTGGGCTTCCTTTTTCTAGCATCCTGGTTAGTTTCTGTGCTGGGTGCGACAAGGGACCAGTTTCTCCATCCCTCCTCCGTGTATTCCGACACACACTTGCATGCTGGAGTTACCACTTTCCTGCTCCAAAATGTAGCAGCGGTTAGCTTTAAAGCTCTATATGGGCAACAATGGCGAAGGAACTTTCACAGATAAGAGCAGTGACGTTCAAGTTAGCTCTTCTTACTAGGCCACAGAAGGAGGCCATGGCAAAGGTAAGAAGGCATCAGAAGATTTCTGAACTGTCATACCTTATAGAGCCTATGATGAAAGAATCCAGAGTGAGACAAGAGATAGTGCCAGAAGATCAGGCTCCCAGGTCAGAAGACACTCAAACAGCTACCAGGAAAGAGCAAGGGCAAATATGAATAGTTGTTACTAATGACACAACTAGATCCAAGCTGAAAGGAAGTCTAGTGGCCAGCATGCACAGAGGCAAAAGGAAAGAAATTGGAACACGGGATGCATAGGGGTGGTGCAGTTGCAACACAGGATGTGAGAAATATGGATCAAAGTAAATGTGAAAAGTTGCACTTGAACATCATGGTACTTGCTGTGAGCAAAGTAAAGTGGACTGGAATGGGTCGTTTTCAGTCAGTAAAACAAAGTGTTCTACTCTGGAAATGACCAGCTCAGAAGAAATTGAGCAGCTCTCGTACTTAGGCAAGATGTAGTACAGGGCAGTAAAGGGCTTTAATGCAAAGTCTGACCAGTTCTCAGATGGTTTTGGGATAAAGTTGAGAGGAAGTGAGTCAGAGGAAAGGTTTAATACTGTCCCCCTTCTGTTCTTAAAACTACCTCTCTCCCCCACCCGCTTTGTGATTGGGGCGAGGCCCAAGTTCTGCTCTTGCCCTATCTGGACCTTGAGGATTTAACTTGGAGGATGAAACATCTGTCACTGTAACGCCGACTGTGGACTGCATTTAAAATAATGCAGCCGATGTCCCTTAAGACTAGCTACATGAGTGCAGTCAGAATGAGAGTGGTGGGTATATGCCTCTGTACTACTTTTTCAAGCGAGTTCTTCAGCGAATGGTTATTCTGTTTTGCAGTAGTGTTGACAATATTAGAAAATGAAGCTATGGAACCCAAGGCAAGTTGTAGAGGCAGCAGAGAGTCCTTGTTTCTCACCTTCCTACTGCCTGCTTTTTGCTCACAAAGCAGGGTTGGGGTGCTGTGCTCCTTTTGCATTAGCCTCTTTTATGAGAAAAAATTCGGCAGGTCTGGATGGATTAGTGCTTGGATGGGGGCTTGCCTTGTGCCCGGTGGTATCTGCAGTCTGTTGCCCCCACCCGTTTTATCCAAGTGGCTAGTCTCATTCTTGCAAAGATGGTCACTGCTGTTAAGAATTTAAAGGAGGAGCAAAAAAAGGTTGTTTGTCGTTAGTGGGGTTTGTTTACAGATCATTCTGTTTCTCTGCTGCAGTTGCCCCTTGTTGAATTTTGATGCTCAAATTGAGGGAAAATCTATTTCTTTAAGCAGAAAACTATGTGAAATTCTGTTGGTGAGCTAAATTCCTTAGCATGTATTTAAATTCTGTTTAAGAGCTGCGATCCTGTGCACATTTTGACAAGAAAAAAATCCTATGATTCTCAGCATGCCGCAGCCAGGCAGGCTGCGAGCTGCAGGACTCTTTTTTCCGGTCTAAATATGCCCAGGTTTGTACCTGAAATCAGGGAGGCAACCTGGTGTCCTGCAGATGCTTTAGATTACAAGTCCTGCAAGCCCTGGCCAGCATGCGCAGTGGTTAGGAATCACAGAAGTTGCGATCCAAAGCAGCTGGAGGTTGCCCCCTCTACAGATGACTGGCTTATGTTGCCAAAGTAGCAGTTACTCCTTTCAGTAGAAAATGAACTGAAACATTTTCAGTTTTTAATCTGTTACTGTATTTACAATCTTCGCATTTCTTCTACATTTTTAATTTGCATTTTATAGTGTACTTTTTAATTTTAGAATATGTATACGATACAATATAAATTTTATATGGCTGTACCATATGGCTGTAACAGGGACACAGGGCTGTTCTGTGAAGAGTTCCCGGAACATTTGCCTTGAGGTTGCTGGATGTATATTTGCAAATATGGAAATGTCAGAAAAATCTCTTTAGTGTAGCGAAACCCTGATTGTGAAGCATCTGTAACAGTTTTTCATAGGAAGTGTTTGGGCTTGCATTTCCCTTCTGAAAGCGTACATGTGCGTGTGCTCACCTGGCTCAGGGATGTGGTTTGTGCAGCGCAGGCATCTGTTGTGGGTCGCTGCCCATGACTGGCTATGGCGCTGTGTGAGCCCAGGACGATTTCCCAGGCTCTCCCAACAAGCTTCCCTGACAATCCCCTGATAATGTGATCCTCTGGCTTTTAAGTGTTGGACTGGCAGTGCTCAGTGTCCTCTACCTGTGCTGCCCTTCCCTGACTCTCCAGCTGCTCCAGAAAGGGACTGGCTTCCCACCCCTTCTTGCTGGTCCTTCTCAGAGCGTTCACTCCAGTAGTTGCCACAGTGGGCTGACAGTTAAAGAAACAAAGCTCAAGACTGAAGAAGGCAGCTCCACGAAACAGAGTGAATGGGCCCCCATGGGGGTGAGGAGGTGTGAGCACTGCTAGAGCCCCATTTTGCTCTGTCCTGCTTACTTTGCACTTGTTTCCTGAGCTGTGAAGTAAATGGAATGGAAATGCATGCCAGTTTAATGGCCAGGAATTAAATGGAGACAAAATTTGGGCACCTGTAGTAATGAAGCCGTAAATGCAGGTCTGCAGATTTTCCTGTTATTTACTTACCAGCCATTCATTGTCTGTTTCCAAGTTTGCTTAAAAAAAACCCAATACAGAACAAAACCAAAAAAACCATACAAACCCGCAAATATTCCTGACTGTCTTAAAAGAAACAGGTGGCAGAATGGGATGGGGCGAAGGTGGTGCCAGGACCAGTGGTCGCTCTCCTCCCCACATGCAGCCCCATTCACTCTGTCCCATCTAGCAGCTCCCCCGGGTGGCGGGGGAGCATTTGGTTTGTTTGTTTTTCCGGAACTCAGTGAACAAAAGGACTGCAGTAACTGCAACAATGGGCGCTCCCAAAAGGGAGAAGTAGTATCTTCCCTTTTTCACCTAGCTGCGGATTTGGGGAAATGTTGAAAAGGAGGCGGGCACACTAAACGGCCCCGGCTTAACGTGTTGCATAGACCCAGTTGGTGGCAAGGCTCTCTTGAGAACACGGCGGAAAAAAAGCCACAGTGGTTGATTTTCCTGCAAGAGCAGGTTGCAAGCGGCATACCTGGCACAGCTACTTTTGCCAGCACAGGCTGTTGTGACGTGTGAACCCAGCACCACTGGGTGGCTGGAGTGGTTTTGGAACCACCCGACAGCCCTTGCTTATTCAAGGCTTGCATGTCATGGCACCTGGCGAGGCCATGCATGCTAATTAGGCAGCTTGCGGCTGGCATGCATAAGGAAGGAAGTTATGATTATTACTTCATGTTTATACCTTGCCTGAGTGTGAGGCTAAGTTCTCCTCCCCCCTCATGTTATCTTTACAGCAACAACCCTGTGAGGTAGGTTAGGCTGATTGTTGAAGTGAAAAGGGCCATTCCTCATTATGCACATTCCCAAGGCATGCTGATTGCGGTGAGGAGGAGGAGGAGGTGGTGGCGGTGGTGGTGGCGGCAGCAGCAGGGGGAGGCCTCAGAATGTGAGCCATTTCCAGATGTCGAGATGAGGGAGGCGGAAGCACTTACCGGAAGGCCAGGCTTCCCCAGGTGCTCAGGTAGCCTCTGGGAATAACCAAGATGTGCAGCTGCGGAAAGGGGGAGTTTCTCAGAGACAGACAGATCGGGTATGGCCCTCAGCCCTTTGATGCAATGTTGGCAGAGGAGAACTGCCCAGTGGGAGGACTGGCATGCAGAGAGGAGACGCACTCGCTTTCGAAAGACCCCTCCTGAAAGGACGGGGCCAGGCATGCTCATTAGGAGCATTCCTAGAAGTGAATACTAGAATGGCTCCCGGGAACTGCTCCGCACGTGCCCGGAGCTTCTTTCCAAGGGATGGCACTTCCGGACAGTGCTTTGGTCAATAGACAACATTTTGCAAGGAAGGCCTGTGGCTTTGCAAAGGGGGGAAACCCAACTCATGACAGAGAGTCCGTGACTGTCCCAGGGTCACCCAGCGATGTTTATGGCTGAGCAGTAACTCAAGTCCAGGTCTCCTGAGTCACAGTCCTGTCCTGTTACCACCGTGCCACTCTGGCTTCCACTGGGACTTGTTTTCACTCAGTGGTTGTGTGAACCCAGACAGTCTTTACTTCTGCTCTTTCTCATATTATAAAAGGAAAAAAGAGAGAAATTACCAGCCAGAGAACACTGGGCAGATTGGAAACATAAAAATAAGAAGAAATAAAATAAATCTTGCTGTGTTTGCTCAGCCAGGTGAAAACCATGAAACTGCTTTGATGTGTAGATCAGTGTCCAGGTGAAAGAGGGACAGAAAAGAAAAAATTGCAGTCATTCAGCAGTCAAGTTGAATTTGCTTGCTTGTAGGAGTTAAAACCATCCCACAATGCCTCCAAAGCAGGACTGTATCTCCAAAATGCCTGTTTGCAAACTCTTTGTTTTCCCATTCCTGCAAGGTAGAAAGGGAGAAGTTCCTCACAGTGCTGCACGTATCACTTGTTGCCTGGAATCAGTTCCTCCCCTTTCTGGGCAAGTAAGATTTCAGGCCATTATAAAAGGATTCCAGACTGTTTCGTATAAAGTTATTTGATTCTGCTAATTATTCTTGTAGTTCTGTGGTTAGCAATAATAACAAACTAATAGGGACTGATCGTGCCTGGTTTCATTTAACATATTTTGACTGTTTTGAATGTATTTACTATAGTACTAAAATACTTTTCCCCCCTTTCCAGCCCCATCTGCTTCGATATGATTGAAGAGGCGTATATGACAAAATGTGGGCACAGCTTCTGGTAAGATTTGGCAACAAAACTGCATAGCATGAAAGACGTATTTATAAAGTTAAAAGTCATGAGCGAAGGTTAATTACTTGCGCTTAGTTGTTGTGGTGGTTTTGGCATAAAAGGCATGGAATGACATGTTATGAATTAACATTTTAATGGGTGCGTCCTTGTGATAACTTTAAGATTTATGTTGACCCTAAACAGGGTGCTAGAGCCAACTTTGGCTGTATCTCCATAACTTGAATTTCCTACATAAAAGCTATGCATCTCTGTGCTTGTGATGTAAATATTGTGATATAAATGCTTACAGTCATTTACCAAAAGGGTGAAATGAACACTACTTAGCAGTCTGTTTAGGGCCTTCCGATGCAATATTTGCATCAATAAACAAATTGGGGATTGAGGCAAAATAAGGAGCTACATCAGGGTTGGATGGTGGGAAAAGGCCCTGCGATAAAGTGGGTTGAAGCGCCTGTATTTATTAGTCCTTTTATTCTAATACTGGTTTGAGAGTATGCATTACACGCTTTTACCCATTTTCCTTTAGTGGTTTCTGAGCACTGGGTGGTGGGGAGGGGTTCCTTGGTCTCTTGGTGTTTGTATGCACATATCCTCTACCTGTAGTTTGATGCAGCGCTTGCTCCCAGAATATGCTGTGTGGAGCAGCAGTGTTTAAGGAGCAGCTGCATGTTGACCAACGCAGAACATCCTGAGGTGGTAAGAGTGCCTAGTTTATCCTTCTCTTTTGTATCTGGGCAGCGGAAATTCATACGGACATCCCAATTTCCTGAAATGGATAATGGTGTAATCCTTCCTAAATGGAGTCCTTAAATTCGGGGAAGGAGGGGTTTATCAACATGTATAACGTCTCCCATACCCTCCAGATGCTTTGCATGACAGGTCCCAGTATTCCTGCCATTTCCAGTGCTAGTTGGGGGCAGTGCAAGTTGAAAACAAAAGCATCGGGAGGGGAAATCTAACACATCCTCACAAAAAGTCTTAACCCATGACCAGAAATCTCGTGCAATTACAAATTGGATGCGGGTCTCTAATGATTTAAAAATAGTTTTGCTTTGTCTTGCTGATTTCTTGGACAGCCAGATCTGACAGTGTGGTGGAGATGGAATGTGAGTGTTCTGTTCTTAATACTAGCTTTTTAGCTGTTAACTCCAAAGTCATGATGGCAGACAGCCGCAGAAAGAAGATTCTGAAATAAAGTCCTTTAACTTCTTTGGAACTCTGGTCACCACTGAGTTGCATCTAATTTACTCCATTGACAGCTTCTAACCATGCAAACCATCAAGTGAAGCATAGTTTTTTTCAGTCCCTGGTTTGTTTCCTTTTTTCTGCTTCCCTCCCTTTACAAGGCTGTAGTTCTTGGATAAAGAGCAGTTGTGTGTGTGTGTGTGTTTTACCACTGGTGCCAGTTGCCTCTGGTGAAGCAAATCATGACAGTTCGTAGTTATGGGTTCACATGCAACAAGGACTCGTAGTTTGGGTGACACAAAATGTATGTGTCAGATATTGGGTCATTGTTGAATTGTGGGTTGTTGTGCAAACTGAGCTACATTAACAGATTCTGAGGCTTAGTATGAATTTCTTAAAATTCCTGAGTGCCATCAAACGTTTTGCTGCCCAGATATTTCCTTCCCTCCCTTTCTTTCTCCTGTATTTTGTAAACATTTTTGAAGCCAGGAAGTCTGTATTACAGTCGGTACATCATCTAAGAAATGCTAAATCTGGGAAACCAGCTTTGCATCGGAGCAGTTGCAATATGGACTTTGCCTTTTATATCAGACAGTCTGTCACAGCCCCACTTGCTGATGCAACAGGCAAAACTAAGAAGTAATAGCATGTCATGCCACTTATCCAGTGGCTCCTCTCCTGAATAACCGTGCAGAGTGTTTTCCAGAGTCTGTTTTGTTTCTCACGGTTTTCTTTGTTTTGCTTTCCTTTGGACAGCTATAAATGCATTCATCAAAGTTTGGAGGACAACAACCGATGTCCCAAATGTAATTATGTTGTGGATAATATTGACCATCTTTACCCCAATTTTTTAGGTAAGTCTTAGTGTTTGTTGGTTATGCAGTATTGAAAAAATTGTATTCTGACTAGGTTTTTGGTTAAAAAGTATCATGTCACCCAAGAGTTTGCTTCCTTGCCTAAGTTTAATTCCAAGGATGAGGTCTGACCTGCCGGCAGGTTGTGTCTGTAGGTATTTTCCAGCTTCACCACTAGAGGGAGAGCATGCTTATGACAGTGTGCCCAGGAAACCTCTTGTGCAGCTGCTTTGGGTTATTTCTTGGTGGCATCACTGATGGCATTGGTGCTGTGGCTGAAGACGACGACAGTGAAGGAGAAGAGGAAATGAAAGAAGAAGCCCCGTGATATGGAAATTACTTGCAAACTAAGGATGGGATCTTTGCAAAGCTGTAAGCGATACAGCTGAGATAGTCTGCGATGGGCCCCATGCTGTGAAGCAAATCATTTTTGAGAGAGAACCTGCGTGATTCCATAATGCTGTGTGGTAATAGCATCACATGTGTAAGCTTCACATTTGATTTTGCTGTAGGTTAGAGAGAGCAATAGATCCAAACCAGCTATAATGTAGTTGCTAACCACGATTTAAAATCAGGGACTCAAACATGTTAAATATTAGGTACTTCCCCGACCTCCAATTTTCAGTGAAACCATTGCGTGGTGGAGAAGCAGATCAACCCTTCTTTCCCAAGCCATGACCTCAAGAATTATTCCACTGTGCTGGGAATAGTATTAGAAAGGAAGACCATACCTTTGGCATCAGTAAGAACACCCTGCCCCTGGTCTAGTTTCAACATACATGGGTTCGTATGGGTAATTTATCAGGATTGTTCTGGTATTTTGGTGGGGGACCTTATTAGAAGTTCTCTGTTAGTGAGTGAGCTGTGGGCCTTTAATCTTGTGTTTGGCACATCCCATCCCACCCCCCGCCCCCAAAAAAACACAAGTGCCATATCTGGGAAGTAAATGCAGGAGAAATGTGTGCTCTTGCAGGTCATTGCTCTGGGAAAAACGTGTGTGTGTGTTGGAGGGTTAGTATCTCCTGTTCTTGGAGTAACTGAAGTGTAGAAGTGTCAAAAAGGTAGACGCCATTGTGGGCCGTCGATTAAAATTGAGAAGGTCGCACTGCCACGGGGGCGATAATCTCCCACTCCCCTTTGGTGCACCTTTGTTCTCTGCATTCTTGCCCAAGTCAGGTCTCTGTCCGCTGTGTGCCAATTAGCCTATATGCAGTCTCTTCTTGTATCAAGTAGCAATTAAGTGCACACTTGAGCACCTGGGAAAGACTGCCCAAAACAACAGCAACAAAGCAATTTTCAGGAGTTGATTTTTTAAAAAAAAAGAAGATTGCAATTGTACCTTGTAATGCCTGAAAATATTTTCACGTTTCAAGTAAAACTAGTAAACATCATTACTACATAAAGCTTTAATTTTGTTTGCAAGTACTATTTAAACCATGCTTCATTGTTGACTTCATTGTCTCCTTCATGGAATATTTCCAATCACATTCTTCTGCCTAGTGGAGAAAAGCATACATTTTTATGGCATGTAAAAAGGATAGGTAATATTTCCCTGAGTGCACCAAATTATCCAAGCAGTCCAGTGGTCTCTGGTTGGGAATAGAGTCATCTGGTGTCTCCTTCCCTGCCTCTCCCACAGGTCCGTCGCCAGTCCGCGTACACAGCTGGGGCTTTGCACAGTGAAGCAAGCGGATCCACAGCCTGTCCAGCACATCCCCAGTGTGCCTTGTTCCCCCCACCCCAGCTGGGGAGAATTGGCTGACGCTGGGGGTTTCTGTGGCAGCTGGGAAGAGGTTCTGAGGCCGAATTTCTTTCCAAGGGCGGCCTTCTCTCTTCCGAGGTCTGATAGTCTTGTCATTGAGATGCTCTCCTGGTGCCTGTGGGACTGCGGTGTTAATTAACCCCTGAGGCTCTTGCGAATGGGGCGGCATAGAAATGTTCCAAATAAATAACTAAATAATAAATTTCCTCTCTGCTCACCATTTACAGGCATTTATTTGCCTTTGCATTGAACAATGTATGAAAATAGGTATGCGAGAAACATGGTGCATGACCCTTTTGTGTATCATATGATGCTGCCCCAAGGGCAATTCAGAAAGTTGGCTTGAGTTATTTTGGGGAAATGGTCGACCTTTGGATGATAATGAAGCCAACAATCCCTGCAAAAACAGTCCAACTATATCATGAAAATTAAAAGCAGCTTTATCCCCTTTTCTGTAAGTGCTAAATGAAAGTGTAAGTGAACTGTATACATTGATTTTTTAAAAACCTTTTCCCTGATATTTCCCAGTAGTATGACAGCTTATTGAGTAGGGTGTTTCATAGTTCCGGACTATGGGAGGGGAATGATTACTCTGAAAAGGTAGTTGCTGGCTCCCCAGGGAATGCATGTCCCGTGTTCTGTGGAACAGACCTAGGAGTACTTCAGAAAGTGTTGTGATTTGGTCAGCGATCTCAAGTTGTTACTTGCCTCATTTTCCTGAATTCTTGCTCCTCATTTCAGGAAGTCGGGAGAGTGTTTTGGGTTGCACCTGGTATGTGGTAATCCGGTGATGCTCCAGTGTGCGCTCCTTGTGTGCCTCATCAGTTGGTACTTAGGTGCTAATTCTTTTGGAACTCAGTCACCTTCTTTTTACTAGCGTGGGTGTCAGTTCAGAGAGGGATGGGGTAATATGACCGTCATTAGGAAGATGGCTGATGGGTGGAAAAACAATGCTTGGGCAGAGAAGCAGGCATGGAGGAAAGCTGTGCTCAGTATTCCTGGGAATCTGTTGCCGCCGTCCCCCCCCCCCCCGAAGGTTCCAGGCCGGCATTGTGATGGTAACCCAGTGAATGTGAGAACTAGCCTGTATGATGTGGGTGTGTTATAAAGTGAAAGCTTAGCTTTGGTTATTAAGTGTCAGGCATGCTTTCTTCTCACTTTCAGTTTCATGCTTATTGCTTTAATGCCATCTACTTCTACTACTTGTTGCAAAATTGAAAAATTTAGGAGCTTCCTTCCTATCGATTTTTAGCTATTGCCATTTATGAAATCTAAGCTACTGACCTGATTGAGGAATGATGCTGAATGACCACATGCTGAAATGCGAAAGTGTGGTAGACTTGACCTAACTTGTTCCTGTAAGGTGCAGTCCTGTGTGTGTTTCGAAAGAAAAAAACCTGACAACTCCCAGCACTCCTCAGCCAAAGTCTATTGTGTCAGCTGTCAATAGATTTGAATTTTTGTATGCATATGCGAAGCACACATGTGGCTACAATGCTGGAGAGACGATGTCGGCCAAACTTTTTGTTTTGATTGTTCAATCAATCTGACTTTATTCAGATTCTTTGGAACTTTCCTCCATAAAATGTGTGGCTTTCCTAGAGAACCTAAGAAGAGCCCTGCTGGATTGGGCAGAGGCCCCCTAGTCCAGCCGTCTCGACACAGAGGCCAACCAGCTGCCCGTGGGAAGCCCACCAGCGGCTCATGCGCAGCTGCTGCAGCTGGTGGACTTGGCCTTCGTTCCTCTGACAGTCGGCAGGCCTAGCCTTGCCCTCCCTAATTTCCCTCCCTTTAAAGCCACCCAGGTTAGGAGCCTTCATTGCACCTTGTGGTACAGTTGTCGTTGTTCAACTGTGTGCTGAGTGACAAACTTTGTTCTGTTGTGAATCAGCTCTGTGAGTTAGGGTAAGAACTTGCAGTCTAATGCTATGAAAGGGAGGGGAAAGGTCCCCTTACTCACTTTTCCACACCACGTGTAATTTTGTACACCTCTAGCATGTCTTCCCTTGTTCACCTTTTCGCTAAGCTAAACAATCCCAGCTGTTCTATACCTCATAGGGGAAGTTATTCCAACCCCTTATCATTATATTTATTTATTTTGAATTTTGTACCCCGTCCTTTACAGTGTCTCAAGGTGGTGAGACAATTTATCATTTGAGTTGACTCTTTCTGCACCTTTTCCAACTCTACATATTATTCCTTTATAGGTGCAGCAACCAAAACTGTACACAATATTCTAAGTGCAGTCGCACCATAGGTTTGTTAGCGGACAATTATATATTGGGAGTTTTATTTGCAGTTCCCTTTCTAAGCATGCCTGACACGGAGTTTGCCTTTTTCATAGCAGCCACGTGCTGGGTTGATGTTTTCACTGAACTGTCCTCCAGAATCCCAAGGTCTCTTTCTTGACCTGTCATACCTCGCTGGGATCCCATCAGCCTCATCATGCATCACTTTACCTTCGTTTACATTGAACTGCAGTCACTGTTTTAATACCTGCTCCCCCAGTTTTGCAGCACTTTGCAATCTCTTTTTTGTGATATCTACCCTAAGTAATTTGGTGTCATCAGCAAACTTTATCTACAGATGATTTATTGTAGACATAAAGTGTTTCTGTATTAACAAAAGATGCAAAGTCTTCTGGGGAGGCAGCAAAAGCTGAAGAAATTTAGTTGCTTGAACTTCTCATTAGGATTGATTTCCTAGTAAGCCTTTGTCCAGACAGTGTGCATATGTCCCTGTGACTTCCATTTCCTTTTCTTTAGTGAATGAGCTCATCCTTAAACAGAAGCAAAGATTTGAGGAAAAGAGATTCAAACTGGACCATTCAGTGAGTAGCACCGTATGTCCAAATCTTCTTACTTTAATTTTATTTCCTGTCTTAAGTTGTAGTTGTAGTGTGTGTTTTTGTTGTTGATGACAACAATTTTATTGTTAAAGGGTCAGGAGGACACGTTCCAATATTTAAGCATATGAGGAAGACTTTTCCTATCAGTAACTGCTCAGTCTTCAGGAGTCAAATATTATTTAGACGTCTAACTGTAAATTTATTTATTTTTTACTTGATTTCTGTCCTGCTTTTCAGATAATCATCTCTCAAAGCAGGTCACATCAATAGGAAAAGAGATATAGGTCATTGCCGTCAGGCTTGCAAGCTAAAAACAAAGTGGAGAGGGTGGAAGATGACCGTGACATGCAGAGTCAAAGATCTTCTTGTCTTTCCGATGCCACCAGTCTTTAGTGTTCTGTTGCATCACAGGCTGTGACACTTGAACAGCAGGCCCAGAGGTAGCCAGAGCACGTTGCGCTTCAGAACGAGCGCCAGAAACTCGCTGACATTAGAGGGCCTGCAGTGTGTGTCACATGTGCTTGGTTGTGGGAATTCACTTAGCAAGGCTTCAGACACAAAGCAGGTACTGACGCTGTTCCTTAATTGGGTTCCAAGCCAGCAAATGTTACGGGTGCACATGGCATACCTTGTTAAAGTGTCTCAGCGTGGTCTTTTACCCAGAATGTTCCCACCAGAATAGGTGTAATAAATATAAAGGGAAAGGTTTCCCCTTGATGTTAAGTCCAGTCATGCCTGACTCTGGGGGGGCTAAATGGGTGCAAATTGCAGAGGGTGCGCGTTCTTGGGCCTGAATACCAAATTTGGCCTGTCTGGTGCCTCAGTCTGGCCCTCTGGGTTCTCTGGATCACCATGGCTCCTTCCCCTGCCCCCCCCCTTTTCCTGCAACCACCGGTCATGCAATTGTTTCCTGGCTTTTGTGCAGTACCCCTCACCCCCCCCCCCCCATTCTAAAAGGTTGAAATGCCCCTCCCATGGTTTAGTTGCTGGCAGTGAAAACCTTGTACCTAAATATGCTGGTACTTTTGGCAAGTTTCAGTGGCTTTCATGGTCTGAACTACTTTTGGCCATTTGTGGGCAGGGAAGCTCTGGCTGCCGCAGTTCCTGGACCGGTAATTTGATGAGGCGTTACTTGATGAGAAATTTCTGCAGTGCAGTCTACGTGGGCCTGCTGATGAGGATGGAACAGGAACTGCAGCTAGCACAGCACACGGTGGCTGGATAAGTTGCTGCTGGGAACAGCGTCCAGAATCCCAAAAACATGGGCGGGCGGTGAAGGAATGTCATTGGCTGCAGACCAAGGGTCATGCAGTCCTGCTCTCACAGTGGCCAGCAAACTGCCCTGAAACTCACAAGCAGGACGTGATTGGAGTAGGCTCCTTCCTCCCACGTCCCCCAGCAACTGCCTGGTTGTCGTTGATAGTTCTGTGCTCCATAAATTTGTCCAGTCCCTTTTTAAAGCCATGCAAGTGGACAGTTATACTCCATAGCTGAACTGTGTGAGGAAGTGCGTCCTTCTGTCTGGCCTGAATTGCCCACGAATGAGCTTCATATTCTGGGTTCTAGTATCATATGAGAGGGAGGAAGATGTCTATCTTCCTGTTCACTTTATCCACATCATGCATGATTTCTGTATACATCTGTTATGCCTCCCTTGCTCACTTTTTTCTAAGCTAATCAATTCCAACTGTAACCTTTCTTCGTAAAGGAGCTGCTCCAGCCCTTTGATAATTTTAATTGTCCTTTTCTGCACTCTCTTCAGTGCCACAATGTGCGTTTGTAACATGTGGGGTCTGGAATTGTGCACAGTACTCTCAATATGGTTGCACGATAGATTTGTGTAAAAGGGATATGATCTTTCCAGTTTTTATTTTCAGTTTCCTCTCTAATTATACCTAACGTGGAGTTTGCATTTTTCACAGTAGCTGTATAGTGAGTAGCTGCTTTCACTTGGGCCACAAGACCCCTTTCTTGATCAGTCGATGTTAACTCAGATCCCATTATCTTATATTTGGAGCTGGAATTCTTTTTACTCCAAAGTGCATCACTTTGCACTTGTTTACATTGAACCTCATTGCCATTTTGATGGCCGTTCTCCCAGTCTGGAGCGATCTTCTTGTAGCTCTTTGCTGTCCCTTGTTGCTTTAATCACCCTGCATAATTTGTTCTTTTCAGCAAACCTGACACTTGATTGCTCGCTCCTAATTCCAGACATATGAATATACTTCTGGTTCAACTGCAACATGTTAGTGACAGCATTTAAACCCTGAATGGTTGGGGACCTTCATATTTGCTGAAGTATATTACCTCTTCCTGTACTGAGATCTGCCAAGCACACCCCTTCTTGGCTAGGGCTCCCCCTCCTCTTGGAGGCCCAGCTGGCACCAGTGTTGGACTTGTTCTGCCACCTGGTTGAGACCTGGCTCTTTACCCTCTGAGTCTCCATAGGTCAGCTTTATTTATTAGTCCCATGGACTAATAATATGGAATATAAGTTAAATAAGTGTAATACATGATAAATATTTGCTTGGCATATTCCTGCTGATTTTATGTTGATGATGAATGTAGTGGAAGGTAAATTATTATTGTTTCCATAGCTTTATAATGAATTGTTTAATTGGTTAATTTTATCCTACCTTGAGATCTGTTGACACAATGCAGATTAGAAATGTTTTAATAAATAATCGAGTCCTGCCACTTTACTTTGTCTCTCTTCTCTGAAAATGACTTGGTGATTTGTTTATTTTCTCTCTCAGAACGGCCACAGGTGGCAAATATTTCAAGATTTGCTGGGTGCAGATCAAGATAACCTTGATTTGGCTAATGTGAACCTCATGTTGGAGCTGCTGGTCCAAAAGAAAAAGCAACTGGAGGCAGTAAGCTTGCATTCCTTCTTCATAGATGTGTCCAGAGACATTCTCGTTTGTTCAGTGGAACCCTAATAGAAAGCTGCCCCTTGCCTGACCCCGTGACCCCAGAGAAGGTGTTGTGCTCCATGCCCCTGATAATGCACACTTGGAAATAGCCATTAAGTGATAACCTGTAGTGCATAGTCTAATTTCCATTTGATTTTGAGGTTGTATGGCTGCTCGGTGCTTGCTGATTTATATATTTTTGAGCACTCTTGTGAGCTGCCTCACATTTTATCATGGAGAGGTTGGATGCAAGTGTTCGGATAAAATAAAGTCCCGAGCATTCTCCCGTCCCCCCACCCTGCATATCTGGACCAGTTGATTCTATGTACGTGGATCACGTGGGCAGGCAAGCCAGTGAATATTAGTGGGGCTAGTAACTTCCTTGTGGACTTCTGCTTGCAAGACTGCACTGTATGAACGTTGATGTTGTTCACCAAGCCAAACACAGCCCAGGAGAAAGGCTTGGTGGCCTGCCACAAAGCAGCCTCCGCCTGCATTTACTGTGGATCTCTTGGAAGTACTGCGGTGCTCGCTTTCAACAGCACACTTGGGAACAGGATACAGGTCCACATAATGGACCTTGGGGTCGGTGCAGGTAGCGACCTGGCAACCCTCTGTGTCCTGCTGGATCAGACTGTCCAGTCCAGCATTCTGCTCACACTGCGGCCAGCCGGCTGTCTATGGGCAAGTCACGGGTGCAACAGCACCCTCGTGTTTTTGGCCAACAAGCTGCCACCCAGAGAACCTGCGGTGCTGAACCGGGCCAGACATTTTCATCGCGGGCTGTGGAGTGGCTTGGCAAGAGCAGCCGGGAAGCTCGCCTGTCCTCCACAGCAGTTTCCCTCGGCCTTGCAACAGTCTGTCCTGCTGCAGCGTCGATCTTCCCGGGCGTCCCACTCCCCCCATCAGGCCATTTTGCCACTTCACTCGCCAGCAGTCTTCTTTGTCGCGTGCGCGCGCGCGCGCTCTCTCTCTCTCTCTCTCTCTCTCTCTCTCTCTCTCTCTCTCTCTCTCTCTCTCTCTCTCTCTCTTTCTTTCTTTCTTTCTTTCTGTTGGAAGCCAGCTGCGTGCAACCCACCCAGCAACCCTAGGACTCTGCAATTCTACCAAGTTGTTTTGCCTTTGTCTGTGCTGCTTCTGCATGCCTACATCAAAATGCTTCAGATCCTTCTGCAGAGGTCTTTCTGTTTCTGCTGAAGCAACATAGGCTCTGCTTGGAGCAATTCAGGGAGTCCGGGATCTTCCTTGCTAGAGCTGCTGCTCATCGTGATCCTCCTCCCCAGCTCCACCTATATCAAGCCAAGCCGAACCCTGTCCTCTGTGGTCTCGTGCACCTGGTGCTCCCAAGCCGTGCGGGGTCTCATCAGCGCTTGTGTGACGCTCCCAGGCGCTGGCTTCCCCCGAGTGGCTTCCACACGCAGCCTCTGGGAGTCGCCATCCTCCCCGCGAGCGCCTAGCTTCGCCGTGTGTGTGCACCGCCTGCTCCATGTCTGGGGCAAGTTTGCCAGGCATGTCCTCCCTGCGTACAAGCCGCCCTCCTCCTGCAAGAGAAGCAGGCGGCCTCTCGGACACACTGAAGAGCCAGAGCTGTGGCACTGAAGCAAAAGGCACGGGTGGTGCTGATGCGGAAGGCAGCCTGGAGTATTTTTCCCAGGGAAATGCGGCTGGAGCAGGCTTCCCCAGGGAAGGGATTGGGCGAGCGCCTGAGAGCAGGTTCCTCCACGCGTTGCACCCAGGCACATGCCCCAGAGGAGACGCAGCAGTGGGCACCTCCCTGCATGGCTGACCTGGACTCCGTGCCGAGGCGTCCCTGCACGTGCCGAAGCACCCGGCCATCCGCCACCCCAGCGCGCACCTTGCCAGCGTGTCCTCTCTGCACAGCCTGTTGTGAGCCAGGAGGCCGCTCCCCAGCGTGGCCTGGAGCGTCTCTCGTCCCTCAGTACGAATCACCGTGAATTCTGCTGTGCGCTCTGCAGCCCTGCATCTCTTTTGTAGCCAAACAATGGTTCCTAATGACACAGTTCTTCTGGTGTGTGTTGGAGGGGATTTTCAGCCTGCAGCTTGCAACAATATTGTTTGATTGGACCTGCCATTTAGCCAGAAACAAGGGGTTGGTGTGAATGCTGCCATTTCATTTCTTGAACCACGGATGCCTCCAGTGCCAGAACATGCAGAGCTGCTTGTTTAAATTGCCGTGTCATGAGCAGGTCACGTCCCTCTTTCCCTCCCTTTCGGTAGACTCAGAACAAAACCTTTGAAGTGCAGCTCTTCAGCTGACATTTAACTGGATGAGAAGAACCTAAAGCCGAGTAGCGTTTTCTTAGAGGGGCATGCAAAGAGCCGAAATGCCATTGCCCCAGTGGGTCAAGGCGCTCCCTCCGCGTTCCCGCCCACTCCCTCCCTCCCTCGCCAAGGCAGGCTGGCTCGCTCACTCTGCCTGCAAACTTCACTAGGAAGCCACACAGCTGTCAAGTCCTCTGCCCCTCCTTGCTCCTTTGGCACCTCCGCAGAATTGGAGAGAGCGATCTGGGCAAATGGTCATGTGTGGGGGGCTCCTCCTCTGCTCACCGAATCTCCCCTCTGTGACATCAGCAGTGCAGCCTGAGGTGCAGCGCCACATTCTCGCCATTGGTGTTAGCAGGGGGAGGTTTAACGGTTTGGGGCTTTAAGTACCGACCCGAGCATGCACACACATTCTTTATTTCTCTCATATCTTGTTGATTCACCATGCCCGGATCAAATTGATCACCGCAGCCCAGTTCACTTATTTGAGAGGCATTGCGTACTGCTCTGCAAGTGTCTGGAAAAAAGGACGAGGGCCTCATCCTCCTCCTACTCATGCTGAGGGGAATCAGGCCCGAGGGTGTGGGTGCCCAGCTGCTTCAGCAGGTGTCCTCAGCAGGCGTCTTTGTCCCTTCCTGGCTCTCTGGCCCTTGCTTCTGCTCCTCTGAGGGGCTTTGGCAGTACCTTCTGCCATGCCTTCGTCAGTAGCAGCCTCTCTCCCTGGCTCCCATTGCCTGTCTGCCACTGACTTACCAGGGCACGCCTTCATTCCCTCCAAGTGTTACCCTTTGCGTTCCGTCTGAGTGCCCTCCTTTTCTTCAGCTCTTCTTGTCTCTGCTGCTGAAGCATCTCAGCATGGGGCTTCCTGGCATTTTCGTTGTGCACAGAAAGGACCGGGCATTGAGTTATGGCAGAAACTGCTAATCCTGTCACGAACAGAATTGCTGAACAGCCTATTGATCACCTCACTGACCTGGACAAACTGTTCCGGCACTGCAGCATGATCCCTTGAGCACATTTTGCAATGGCTCTGGCTCATTTCGGTGCTGAGGTGGAGGGGCAGGGGAGAAACAGGTTTGCAGAAGCAGCCTCCGCCAGGATGGCCGTGGGCAGCTCGGCAGCCTTCCATGGCTGCCTCTTTGGAGAAATACTGGGGTGCTCTGACCGCAGCAGTCGTAGCTGAGCTGCCCACAGCAGACTGATGTGTTGTTGGCTGGTGGATGTTTCGGCATGGATGCTGAACACACACATACTCTTCAGATAATAATCCATCAGTTAGACACCGTGATGCAGATTTCAGTACCAGTTGAAAATGAGACCGTTATACAAACTTTCAACATTAGGTGTTTCCCACTCTGGTCACCTTTGGAGTAGGGAAATCTGCTGTGCACGACGCCTTTTGAGAATTGGTGCACATTCGAAAGGAATCGTAAAAGAAGGGATGTGCTGGGATCCCCTCAGATGGTGGGGGCCTTGGGTGCTCCACGTACCTCCCCGTTCTTCCTGCACAATGTGAAGAGTTCTGCAGGCACACATGTCACTCTACCCTAGTGCTTCGAGAATCTGTGGGTTCTAAGGGAAGATTTATAAACCTAAAGCTTCTATTTTGGAAGAACGCATGGTGATAAGTCCTGGATTAACTGATAAGCTAGCCATGGGTTGGTTCTTCACCTCCCCACCCCCATGGACTCCCTGTGCACTCCATGTTTGCACCTGTCAGGCTTTTGCACTTGACTTATGGTGCCATACTGTGCTGCAAAGGATGCCCAACAAAAACTTCAGCGACCATCACAGCTCAACAGACTGGTTGTGGCCTGCCCTTTCGGCTGCTTAAAATCCCCTTGGGGCTCCCTTTACCTGTTTCTGAATGTGGAGGAAGACCTTGTACCGGATTGGGTTCCTGCTTGCCGCATGCACAGCATTCTCTCGTCAAGGTGGCATTCGCAATTCCTTCTGGACGGACCACAGGTTCCAGACCCAGGGACTAAGAGCAATGCCATCGCCATTGGTGACCCGCCAAATCAGCAGCCCATATCCTCTGACCCTACCGTGCGAAACAGCTGCGTGTCACGAAGCATGCAATATCCTCCCAGCTACCACCGACTGCGTCTGGGACCGTTACCCATGTGTGTCTTGTGCACACAGACTGCTCAGTGTCTAGAAAGGACTTGCAGCAGCGGAACTGCCTGTCCTGGGTACAGCTGTTAAGGTGTTCTGTTCCATCGAGTCATCGCCAACTTATGGCAACTCTATGAATGAAAGCCCTACAAAATATTCTGCCCATGACAGCTCCATTCAGCTCTCCCAAGCTCAAGGCTGTGACTTCTTTTACACATTCTGTCCTTCTCATATTTGGTCTTCAGTTTCGTCTTCTGCGTTTGGCTTTCCCAAACATGATTGTCTTCCCCAGTGAGTCTTGCCTTCTCATGATCTGCCTGGAGCATAACAGGCTCAGCTTCATTTTTTGCTTCAAGGAGAAGTTCTGGATTGATTCAGTTGGGCTTTTCCATTGTAGTTCTTTGCTGTCTGCATAACACTTACGACAGCCTCAGTTTTGTCATGTTTGCTTCCAGGGAAAGCGCTGGCTTGCTTTGATCCAGGCCCCACCTATTTGTCCTTCTGTCAGTAAAGGGTGTTTTCAGCGCTCTCCTCCAGCACCATGTTTCAATGCATCCACTTTCTTCCCGTTAGCTTTCTTCACTGTCCAGCTTTCACACCCATGCATACTGATTGGAAATACAATGTTTTGCATGATCTTGGCCTTGATCTCCCGTGAAACATCCTCACATTGGGGAACTTTTCTAGCTCCTTCATTGCTGCCCTTCCATTCTTCCAGTCTTCTTTGAAGTGTTTGGCTGCAGCCTCCCTTTGAATAGATGACTGAGCCAAGGTATGTGAAACCTTCCAAATTTTCAGTTTCTTCATTATTAACTGTGAAGTTCTATCAGTCTTCAGTGGACATGATTTCAGTTTTCTTAACATTTATCTGCAGTCCTTTTTTTCACTTCCATCAGGAGTAATTTCAAATCACTGCTGCTTTCTGCCAGTACTGTGGTATCATCTGCATATCTTGAATTAGTGGTGTTTCTTCTGCCAGTTGTCACTCCTTCTGATTCAAATCCAGCTTTCCTTATGATATGCTCTATGACCAGACAGGGAAATATATCCTTGAGGATAATCGGGGTGGGGGGAGAACCATGACAGGTTGATTGGGGTACAAAGGGGGGGTGTTATGAGCAAAACGCACTACATAGGCATGCAAAGGAAGCACTGAGGTATCCAGGGTCAGCTAAGACTAAATAAAAATGACTAAAAAAGATGGGCGAACTTTTTGTTGGAAGCTGCAAAGACAAGGTTGCCTCCCAAGCAATCAGCTGGCCAGTAGCAAAGACGCCCTGCTGATGAAGGGAGGGAGCAGGACAATTGCACGCTAGGCGTTGCGTTGCAGGTGTCCCTGGGACATGTGCCAGGAGCAGGTGGGAGGAAGGAGTTGCACAGAGGCCACGGCAAGTCTAGGAGAGGCTGATGATCCCTAGGCAGCATCACTGAACAGCCAGCCTGCTTAGCGGTGGCTTAGTGCCATGCATGAAGCTGCCCGTATTGTTGCTCGGGAACCAGCCTTTGGGGGATATTCTGCCATGCCAGAGTTTCTCTTCTCCCTGGGGGAAATTCTTCCCAATCAAGCTTTCCCTGAAAGTAGCCTGTTGAACTGGGATTTGAGGTGGAGTCCAGATTGTGGGTTCAGTCTGTGTGCATGAATGTGAGCATGTATGCCCAAGAGGTACGTAGGCTTCCGCATTTTGCAAACTAGAGTTACTTGTTCCATGGTCTCATCAGTGCTGGCCCCATAAAAAAATGTTCAGTGGTGCAGGAATGTGTTGCGATGCTACAAATTGCATGTTGCAGTGTTTATGCGTGGTGCATCCCATTGGAGTGTGCATAGCTATATCTGCACCTATAATCATGTATTGAGCAAGTGTTTATAGGCATCCCTTTTAAAAAAAGAAAACCTTTCTGAATAGCTGAATGGTTTCCTTTTTTTGCACACAACCATTTTTCTGTAAACTGTCTGTTACAGGAATCCCATGCTGCCCAGTTACAGATTTTGATGGAATTCCTGAAGGTTGCCAGGAGAAATAAAAGAGAGGTAATGTAGCCTGCTTAGATTTACTACTATGAAACCTTCTTTCCATTACACTATTTTTAACAATGCAGGTTGGCATATCAGTTTGTTTTTGGAGAGGCTTGTGTGGGTGGGAATCTTGCACAACAGAAGATTTGAAACACATGGATTTGATGCACTTGAGATTATGCTAATTGTGACAGTTTTTGTTCTGTGTTTTGTACTTGACTTTGGTATTTCTTTTGATTAACTTTTCATACCATTTGAGAGATGATTGTCAAGGAAAGTTTATTTGTTGGCAGCTGCACCAAGTGTTTGAAATAAGTTGCAGCTGGGACTGGAGTTGAGCCGCTTAAAAAATTATTAATAGATTGCCAGTATTTTAAAAAGAAAATCTTAACATGAAATGCCTGTTGTCATCTAGAAGTGCATATATTATTGCAAAGTTTGGAGTGGGTGGTTTTTTAATGCTTCTGGCTGAATCTGATCAATTTTGTTTTCTCTTGGCAAATAAGAGGGCCTCAACAGTGCTGGTTTAGTGAGCAGGGAGCACAGTGCTGGTGTCAAGAGTAGGCATGACTGGGCTCCTGTCAGGGCCCCACACCTGACTGACGAGATCCCCTCGTGATCCTCTTCTTCAGTGTCGCAGCCTGCTTGCTCACCTGCCTCTCTCTCTGCCTCCGTGGCAGAACTTGCCTTCATTCCCGTTCTGCACTCATGATCATTAACCCTTTCCATTTGCTGCATTTTTTAAAAAGGTTGGCATACCCACAATGCACAGTTGGGGCGGTATCCTTTTTTACATTTTCAGCCCCAGAAGCAGCTTTGTGCTATCGTGTTGGTAACTTTTTAACTATTGTATTCTTCAGACTTTTTCAGGCACTCTCTGAAGTCTGTCCAGTACATGTATATGAAGCAAGAGCCCAACCTGAGAAGCCTTAAATTGGCCTATGTGTGCGTTATGACCCATTCCTAGGGCAGCTAATTAAAGAGAAAAATGCATATATAACAAGAACACCTAAACGCAATGTAAATTAGAGGGCAAAACTCCAATCAGTGACTGACAGCATAAAAGGGCTGGCACTTCTGGCAGCAAGCTTGGGGAAATGAGACCTTCACTTGCCTCCAAGCACACAACAAGCGGGATGCCAGTGCCAGGCAAGCTGCCATGGGGAGGGCATTCGGGGGGGGGGGGTCCCCTACTGAGAAGGCATTCCCTGGACAACATATGCCTTTCGAATGCAGAGCAGCCAGGGACAAGCCTCAGGTGTTAGTCTGCAGGGGCAGATGGGTGCTTGGTAAATTGGGCCAACAAGCAGCTGAGCTGTGCCGGGCTCTACAGGCAAGCCAAGAACTGAGCCTGGAAGCGAGTCAGGAGCCAAAGCAGGTTTGTTGCAGTCCTTCCTCCCTGTCCCTGCTAGCAGCCTGGCAGCTGCTTTCCAAAGTAATTAAACTTCCTAGAGTGAGTGCTGTAGTGATCCAGCTTAACGGAGCATAGGTAACTTGGTTTTATCTCCTCGGAAAGGGGCTTTGGGGGGTCTTGGCAGTCCATGCCCCCTGGACACCTAAGCTCCAGTGACAAACTATGTCTAAACATCCTGAAAAAATGCTTGCTTTTAAATTGTCTGGGCAGAAATGCTGCATTGTGCAGCATTGTGGATGTTTTGGTTAAAGTGAGTCAGGAACAGGGCAAGGGGTAGGTTGAGAACAGCTGGTTGCTTAAACACCGGGGTTTAGGTTGTGCCGAGTAGGGCGGTGATGGTGATGTAAGGTCTTCGCTGTGCAGTGGTGAGAAAACGAGGGAATAGTTCTGGAGGGCTTGGGAGAGTGGATCTCCATGCCAGTTCAGTGCACTTGCTCCTGAACTGCTGCAGCATCTTGTAAAACCCCGGAGAGCAGCGAGCATCTTTAAGAACAGCTCACCGAAATGGTTGAAGCAGGAGAAGTGGGCTGACGGGGGGGACTAGAATCCTCCCCGGGGGCGGCAGTTAAGGCCCCCCTCAGGACAGCATCTGGATAAACCGGCTTCAGGGGTGTGTGAACAGCTGCTTCACTTCTTCCTTGGTATGAGCAAGCGAACAAATAAGGAAGTCGAGTCTACAGCTTTCCATCATGGCCGAGGGAGGAAATGTGTGTTAATGGCTTCCAAACAAGCCAGAAAGTAGAAGTGAAATTAGAACCATGGTTTAAATTACACCTTGTTTGGAAACCATTAATAATAGACATACTGGGAAGCCATTATTAATTGCATGTTCCTGGGTGGTTATACTGCTCAGATGAACCAAGGAGCAAAGTTGCTTCGTGTTCACATGTGTCTCACTTATTCAGCGGAGTTTTCGATCAAACGTGGTCTTTAGTTAACTTTACCTCATGTGTTTTTGAGGAACTCAAAATATTCCAAAGGGGAAAGCTACTCTGGCAAAGAGTGTTGCTTTGTTTAGCTGAATGTGCACGTCATTTCCCTAAATATGTCCATTCAACTCTTGGTCCTCTGTCAACATAATGAAGATGTTAAGTAGCCAAAGATAGAGCTCTTATTAGTTATTGTGTGGTAATCATGGAGAATTAAAAGCATGGATTCTCTAGTGCTGTCATTAGCTCCTGCTAATCGTTCTTCTTGTCAAACTTTATTGCTTAGTCGTTTATACATGTGAATAGGCTGATGATTTATAGGTAGGGAGAAATGACAAAGGCAGAAATCAATCATGCTCTCAGAACCACAAATTGTTAATTATTTCTTATATTCCCAAGGTAGCCTTGTAGCTTTGATATGTTTATTATCCATTTTTCTTAAATAACTACAGTTTCGGCTGGTTCAGCAATTTTAGTGCTCAATTAGATGGCAGTTGGAAAAAAGCCTACCAAAGCAGGCAGCAGGGGGTTTAGTGGGTTGCGTGCTAATATCCTTAAGCATCCAACCAGTTTTGGCATTGAAATATGTTGGTTACTTAGAAGTACGGTTGCTGCATTGGAACCTTTTACTTTGGGGCTTTTAGGGTTCTTGCTTTGGCTTTGAGAAAATGCTAATTTCTAGGGGTACCTTTGGGAGGGTTCTGGCATCCAGTATTTTTAAGGGATTATCTCATTTTCTAATGTTTGCATGGGAATGGGCTTGTTTTCAGCTGTGCAGTTGAAGCCTCTATCTATATCTCACTTCTGTCTGCTACCCAAAGTACCCACAGCCCTGCCAGACACAAGCCTGCAACTGACTCGTGCAATTTAAGCTTCCTAGTTAAGCCTCGAGCACTTTTTCCAAAACGTTGGCACAACCTCTGAGTGTCAGTGGCAAAAATCTGTGGGGGCATGAGCTAGTAACCCTGATTAGACACATCCGCTGTGTGGTGGCAATGGCGCTGGGTCTGTTCAGTCAGACTTCCAGAGGTTTGTGCGACTGAGGCTGTGGGTGGAGTGCAGCCTTTTTCATTCTGTTGGACCGGTGGCTTTATTCCGTCCAAGAGCAGATGCCAGGTTAACTGAGGGAGTGCCTTTCTCCACATGCACCAGCCCAATCTGCAGCCCTCCTCCTCATTCCTCCCCATAACAAATTGTGGGGAGAGATTGCAAGGACTGCTTTTCCAAGCATAGCGCCCCTACACGGGAATTCAGTCCTGCTGGGTTGGCGCCTGCTTTTTGCTTTTAGATGCCAACTTATGACATTTTGTTCCATTGTTGTTTTAACCGATGAATTATTGACTGATTTCTAATGATGATTAAAATGTATTTTATTCCATTAAATGCTGCTGCCTTATGACTTTAAATTATGCTATTGATATTGATTATGGTAATTGGTTTGTATTTTTTTGGATCTCTGTGGATGTATGATATTTATCTTGTTATTATTTTGTCTTGTTTAATTTTAGTAGCTTTTATTTATGGATTGGTATGGTTTATTGACTTTATTGTGAATTGTATATGACGTTGTGCATTGTGGATTTTGTTGTGTTGTAAGCTGGCCAGAGAGAGAGCGTATGGCCAATGAAGTGGCAGATAAATTGAAAGAAAGAACGAACGAATGAACGACCAGCATCCTTCTGGGCAACTGGGTCATGAGGGCACCCTGTTGCCATGGTCCAGTGTGCTTCCAGAAGAAGGGGCTGAGAGACGACTGCTCAGCACTGCACCCTTTGGTTTCTCATACCCCACATGCTTCTGCATAATATTTAGCACCCGCATGAAACTGCTGGGAGAGTGGCCCACCAGCTGTTGTGGCTTACAACTCCCATCAGCCCTGGGCAGCATAGCCAGTGGTTGGGGATGATGGAAGGGCCATAGGTCGCCTGCCCTTGTCCTGGAGGACACACGTAGCACAGCTTTCCCAGCTGAACTCTCCTCGGGAGAACGGTGCAGTGCAATGGAAGCTCTTTCTGCGCTGCTTCACTGCTGACACAGGAGGGAGCAGGCTGCCCTTAACAGAGATGTGCTCTTCTGGTCAGCGGGGAGTCGAGCGGGCAAACCTGCCCTTTCTGGCCTTCCCGTTTGATTGTGGAAGGCGCATCACCTTGGCATGATGCCTCCTCAGCAGTTTCAGGCAGGAAGGCTGTTGTCGTCCCTCTCTCACCTTCCGCTGCGTTTTCTCTTTTTACACTGCTCTGTGGTCAGTGAAGCGTGTTTTGGTGCAAAAGGGACGGTTGACACTAATGAAGTCAAGCACTGCGTCTGGGACATTCCCTACTCCTGAAGGGACATCCCAGCCGAGTCACATGCAATGATAACTCGTTGGTTAAACAACCCATGGGTTGTTGTGCATGTGTGGGACTGTTGGCGGCCTATGCGCGGCTGTTTAACCCTTGTATAATGCTTGGCCCCAGGTGTGAATGCCATGACAGGTTCTGGCTTGCATATTCAGAACAGCTGCCAGCATGCTTTGTGGCCGTTGTCGCTGTTTGATTGTGCCAGCTGGCCTGGGCTTTTCCTGTGCCAAAATTGTCTTTGGCAGCAGCACAACTAATTCTGCGACCCATCCAGCGTTTAATGTGTGCAGATTTAACCTCCCTTAATGGTTCATATTTGATGTAGAGTCATTGATGCAGCCTGGGTGCCTAAACTACCACCCAGTATAGATTTAATTTGCATTTAATTTGATAATTTGATGGATGTGATAGGTATTTTTAAGTCTTACATTCAGGTAGCTTAACTTACCAGAGCCATTTTAGGTGGGATGCTGTAGCTCAGATGCAGAATACTCTTTTGCAGCTGCTCTTGAGGTCCACATTTCAGTGCAGGGTGGAGTTGAAGGCAAAACCGGCAGGGCAAAAAGGGCCCCCCAAGATTTTATTGAATTTGTTATTTATAAAGATTATTGTATTGTTTTTAATTGTATGTATTATGAGCCGTGCCGAGATGCCAAGGCATGTGGTGACAGCATGCAAAAGTTTTACATAAATAAATACCATCCATGCCAAAATATTGGAGCTTCACGCTCCTATGGTGAGCTACCAAGCCACTCTTAGAATGGAGAAAAAGTGCACAGAAGCCAGGAAGCCACCAAACGATTGGTGTTCAGGGGAAAGTGGCCAGGGTGCAATTGTAATAGTGGCATATTTTGATAAGCCACAATAACTACTTATACGGGAGTGTTCCCAGAACGTCGGTACTCTTGCTATTGGATGGTATAAAAATGGAATAAATAAATAGATAAGCAAACTAATTTGTTGCTAGGCAAATAATGTCGGTTGGGTTCAATTAAATTATTCTACTTGTTTACTAAAGAGTTTTTGTTACGTTATAGGCAACTCGTACGTGGATTTTATCAGCACCTTTCTAATTACTTAATGCATAATTGCTTTTTTATCACTTTAAAAACCATGAATATTAAGAGTACCACATATTAACACTGAATACTGGGGAGCTTATTTCTTACCAATGTAATGCTAGTGCATTTATTTCGCAGCTTGTGACGTTCTTTTAATGCACTTCTCCTGTCTGGTGCCTTTCTGAATACACAGTTTGTACCTGAGATGTGTCATTTTCCAACTTCTAGTGTGCATGGTCTCTTTTTAAAGAAAATGTCTTAATTTATGACGGAGTCAGTATTGCCAGTACAAATTGGCTTAAATTTCTTTTATCCCTTTTTCATCCACAGCAACTGGAACAGATTCAGAAGGAGCTTAGTGTTCTGGAAGAAGATATTAAACGAGTGGAGGTGAGGCACCCAGCCGTTGTTGGAACTCGGGTAGTTTTTCACTCCCATCAAACTGTCTGCCTCACTGTGGGCTGCTTTGTTAAATTTATGGCACTTGCTTCTGTAATGGAGAAAATGAACAGATTAAGCTTACCCGTTAATTTGTTTGCTTGAATGCCTGCAGTATTTTGCTTGATGTGAGGGGATTTCGAATGCTTGTGTACCTTCCAAATGGTTGGTTAATTCTCAGAATTCATTTTAGGGGGGTTTTCTGTGTGTGCGTGTTCTGTTTAAAAAAACTGCATTTGAAATATTGGGAGTCTTAATAATAATGTTTAGTGGCTTCTTACAAGATGTGGGGAACAGTCAGACACTTAAAAGAATAATAATGGACCAGATAAAACAGTTGGGCTCAGTGGAAGGCTTCAACCAACATGTAGCTCTGTTGCTGGTTGGGAATGATGAAACAGCCCCTGTTTATTTGAGTATTTTTCAGTTAGTTAATTAATCGAATACAGTCCACAGTCAATTTTTTTATTTATTTATTTATTTATAACATTTCTATGCCGCACCCATTGCCAAAGCCTCGGGGTGGCTCACAAGGAAAATAAACAAAGCATAGAACAATATTAAAAATTTGGAGTTCTTGGCGATAATATAAAACCATTAAATAAAACACAGATTAACAATTAAAATATCGTTTAAATAAAAAGGTCTTGGCCTGGCACTGAAAAACAAATAACGACGGGGGTATATATGGAAGCTCCTTCCACCTGGTGTGAACCCAACGGGTTGCAGAATGTACGCGAATATTTAAACCGTAGGACTGAAAGATGGAGAAACCTGCACGATTGCCACTGTCCACATGGTGCTTACATTAGCAGGCATAATGTGGCTGTGAAAAATTACACCAGAGGGAAGTGCCTATGGGTGTGTACATGTGCGCATTTGAAGCTCTCAGATGATCTTGCATGCCAGCTGCATTTCTTGCAGTAAGAGCCGGTGCATAGTAACTTGCCTGCTTAGCTTGTAAAAACGGAAAATACTCTGGCACGCTCAGTCTGAGTTTGCCGCCGTTCAATCTATTCAACTAGTTGGCCATATGCTTTTTGTTACCTAGGGAAGCTGGCCCAGAAACGTAGATGAAGTTAACTTTTTTTTTAGAGTTCTGTCTTGCAGTAAACTTACGAGGGGGTTATCCTTCGTAAATGTGGAGTGAGAGCACCTGTTGTTCTTTATCCAGATTTATTCAAAAAGGCTTTGTTGGGAGCTACTGGTCCTGCTCGCACCAGTCTACTCCTCAATAAAGCACTTCTGCAACAAGCTCAGTGTGGCTCCGCTGGGTTAGCGGAGCAAGCAGAGAAAATATCATTAGTCTCTCCAGAGAATGCTGGGAATGTTGGGCAAAAGTAGCTGAGCTGGAAGGAAAATAATGAGTAAAGTAATATGTTCCTAAAGGTGCCTGTTGTTAATGGGGGATGCAAATCTTGTTTTGTGTAATTACTGTAATGTGGCTCTGTATGTATTCCAGGAAATGAATGGCTTGTATTCACCAGTCAGTGAGGACAGCACTGTGCCTCAGTTTGAACCGTACTCACCTTCACACAGGTACAAATCTGCCCGTTGCTTCAGATGCAGAAGGCGCACAATAAGCCAACTTTGCCCTTACGCTTCTCCCTCCCCGCCCCTTGCCCTAGTCCACACTCACCTGCTTTATTAGTGCGTCTTCCTTCATGGCAGGAAGCGTAACCTGTTTAGGTTTAATGGGGTGGGGGGACCGTTTTAGCCAGAGGGGCAAGCTCCGTTCTTCTTCATGGTCTCTGTGCATCGCACCTGTGGCCTCTGCACCTGTATGGAGCCTGTTGTTGGGAAGCTTCTCTAGCTAAGCGTTTGGTTGTGTCCCAGGCTTACTTGGGAGGGACTCCTGCCCATTCCCTCAGTTCCTTTTTGACCACCCTCACACCTAGATTAGGAGGTCTTTTCACCTGCATATTTTCAGTGCTTTTCTCCTAAATCTCATTCCTCCCTCCTCCTCCTCCTCAGCATATGCTTTTTCCCCATAAACCTGTTTTCACCCTTTTGCTAAACAGGAAAAGAAAGAAATCTACGAAAACACATATTTCTCCCCTGCTTTCTCGCTACTCCGTTGTGCCCCATAGCAGTTGCCTCCCCCATCCACTGTATTGGCTTCAATGGCACCATTTCAAAAACGTGTGAGTGGTGACAGCAGACTCCCCACTGTGGACAGGCGCTCCCCCTGCCTTGCCCGCCTGGCTGAGTGACACGTAATGGAGGCCTGCCCTCACAAAGCATAGAGTGGACGGTCTGAAGGCCAAACGGTGGAAGAAGCCGCCGGCTCCTCAAGCCGGAAAGGGTGAGACTGCCAGCTGCTGGGACTGCGGTGGCGGCATCCAGGCCCCCATCGGCTCCGGGGCGTGGGGTCTCCAGCTGCGAGGCCTGATGCCAGGTGTTCCTCTGGGACAAATCAGGGCTGTGCATAAACCTGCCAGGCGACTACAGGGGCGTCTCCCAGGTCCCCAGCCCAGCACTTCAGCCGTCACACCAGAGGACGGTGCCCTCAGTCGTTCTTGGGGGCCACAAGCAGGACGGGAGAGCGGAAGCCCTGTCCTGCCACGGCTCCCCCGTGACGCTATTCAGAGATACTCCAGTGCTGATGTGTGCCCATCATAGCTCGCTTTTCTGCCCCGCCATGATATGCTGTACCTGCCACGATTTCTCTTCTGAAGAGACCTCTCATCCCCCTTTCTTTAGGCTCACCTAAAGAAGCACAGGAGAAATGTGGGCGCACAGTAAAATTTGGCATGGCCCCAGGTTGATAGCCCGGGGTAAAAATGGGCACTGGGTCAGAAAAGGCTGAAGACTTGTGCCGTGGCTGTAGCCAGACCCTCGCTGTGCTATCTGGACTGCTGGGCTACCCAGAACCTTGCCAGGGAGTGCTCATCAGCCAAGCCCCACTGTCCTCTGCTTCTGTTGGCTGCTCTTTCCCAAGAAGCCTTGAGAAATGAACAGCACCATGAGCTGGATGTTACTCGGGAACATCAATGGTTGTGGTCGCTGGCAGGCCCAGAATTGAATGAGTCCCCCCTGTGTTTTGAGTGTTGACCCCGTTGCCATCGCTTGGCATGGAACTGTAGTGTGACCAGCATAGTTTCATCTTGCGTGGGCGATGAGTGGCGTGTGATGCTTTTTGTTTGGTTTGCAAGTCTGAATTTTATGTTCAGTGGGCCAGGATCTCGGCTGAAAGTGCGTTTGGTCTTGTTGCCGGCCTGCATGAGTCCTGCAGGTGATACTAGTCTGGGGGAGCAGCAGGCATGGCTTTTATTGTGTGATAAACCTCCCAGGGGAGAAGCGCTATTGAGTTGCCAGGCAGTTGCTGTATGACTTTTGAGCTTTTGTGATCTAGTCACTGAGATAAAGTGCCGCTGCTCTTGGCTGGTGGCAAAAGAATCCTTACTTCCAGTGTATTGATTAGACTCTCAGCAAGACCCTTGTGCAGTTCATTACTTATTGGGATTTTATTGATGTATGTGTCGGTGCTGAATGAGGCATCAATGAGCCAGTGTTTAAATACATCTTTGCTGGGTCTACATTTCCATAATAGCACAGATATAAATTAGCAGGCCATAAAGTGCACACAACCCACAAGCTACTCTTTGGTATCTCCTTTCCCCATGACAGTGTTGTGTAAACTCATTCCTGTGATCGCTTAACACATGCCACTGCTTAACGATTCAGTAAAACAGTGCTTTCATCTGTGCTTGGACATTCATAACCCTGAAGTGGCCCGTATAAAGCAATTTCAAGATCGAGACATTTCAACTGAAACAGTACAGAAGTGCAGGAAAACTAAATCAGTGTAAGCATATTAACAGACACAGTCACGAAGAAGGCATCCCTTCCACTGCCGGCAATGAAATCCTATGTGTCTGCCTTTGATGCATGCAAGCCTCAACACACACAGAGGCTTATGGCATCTGCTGCAGGAGGTGAGGCACGACAGCAGCATTTTCCACTTCCGAACACCTATATTGCACCTTGCTGGCTGTTCTTGGTCGTCAAGAGGAAGTACCATTGAGCGGGGAGGAAGGAGGCTGTAACGACGTTTGGATCCATCGTAAGCGGTTGGCTCCTGCCTTCTCCCTTCCTCACCGTCCTGCATACCCCTTCAGCTGTCTCCGAGGTAGATTTCTGACAAGGGAGATGCTGGTGGGGCACTTCTTTCTGCAAAGGTTGTCAGGGAAGGTAGGGAAGGGCTGCTCATTTGGAATCCCAGCTCTGCGGTCGGAGGAGGTCATAAGACTGCCCCATAAAAGAGGGGCAACACATCCAGTTTACATTATTCTTAATGCTTGTGCTCCGACGTAGCTCTTTTAGACTTCTTATTCCTGTTAGATACAATGCAGTTCCACTGACAAAATGGTCGCGCTCAAATCCATTCCCAGCTTTTCTATGTGCAATGACAGGAAATGGATTCATAATCAGAATGTTCCAGATGTTGCATAACTAGTCATAGAAGAGGTGAATTTTGATAGATTTCAAGCCCGTGCTTTGCAAAATACGTGTTGATGGTATCAGGCAGTTCTGGTGCAGCAAATGCACAAGGCAAAGTAAACCCCTTTCACTGGGTGTTACTCAGTGAAGGGCGTTTGCCTAGGCACCCATCATCCTGGGACTGCTGGCGATGAAAGGTGGTAAGGAAGCAGAGGATGCAGTGGCATTTTCCAGATTGCTTTTACAGATGTCGTGCAGTGGCACCTCGGCTCACGAACTCAATCCGTTCCAGGACGCTGGTCGTGACCCAAGTTGGTCGTGAGCCAAGTCAGATTTCCCCATAAGGGACAATGTAAATAAGGTTAGTCCGTTCTGCAACTTTTTTTTTTAATCACAAAAATTTGAAGCGGGCGCACTGGGGGTGGGGAGGCGGGCGCGATTACGGGCGCACTTGAGGGGAGGCAGGTGTGATTGCAGGCGCACTGGGGGGGGAGGCGGGAGCGATCGTGATCGTCGCCCAATGCAGAGTTCGCGACCTACGGCAACATTTTTCAGAAATTTCTGTTCGCAACCTGATTTGGTCGTGAACTGAGGCATCCGTGAGCTGAGGTACCACTGTATTGGCAAATATACTGCGTGCATATTCTTATCCAGATTTCTGTGTGTAATTACTAGCTCAGGAAACAACTATTTAGAAGGTTAACTGAACGTAGGGGACCTTCATTCTTTCACGCGGCCGCGGGTGGCACAGGGCTTTGGGCCACATGCGCCTTTCCTGTATCTCCACTGCTGAAATGTGGTGGTGCTGTGGTGACAAAGGGAGCTGTGGGCTTCAAAAGGCGCATGAGGAACATGCGCCTTGTTTTCAAGCAAAATGCTGCTTCTGAAAGTCTCCTGCGAGCATTTTGGGCAATCTCTAAGTACTTTATATAACCATCAGAGCAACGCTAAGCGCAAATCGGCTGCCTGGGGAGTGAGGGCAGAGCAAAGGGGTGGAAGTTGCAGGAAGCTGCTTTGGGTGCTGAGGCAAAAAGCAGCATGCCCGCAAATCCCCCAAGGGGTCCCAGGTCTAGGCTCTCGCCTGCACAGGCATCCTGACGCCCATGGTTTTCAGTTAACACCCCCCACCCCCTTCCCGCCATCACCACCCATGTGCCCTGGCTGGAGTGAACCAGCGGAAGGAAGATGATCTTCTGCTTCACTTCCCCAGCCCACTTAGGAGTGTTCTGTAATACATTCCAAGTCCATCACTGTGGAAAGAGCTTGAAATTGTAGCCACCGGAGAAGTTCTTGTGAAATCCTTTGCCCCTGCAGAGCATGGATCATATTATCAAGGTGTTAAGGCAATGGGGTTTCAGATCTGAAACTTACTTATTCAGAATTTCCTCTTTTACTTTTTTTCAGTAGTGTTATTGATTCTACTGAATACAGCCAACCTCCTGGATTTAGTGGCAATTCCCAGGTAAGAAAAGACCCTCGGTATGTGCAAAGTTGGGGAATACGATCAAAGAGATTTCTCTCTCAATCTTAGAGGCTGATCTGAAGTTCTAGTAAGTTGTCAAAGCTCATTTGTGGTTCAAATGAAAAAGTTTAAACCTTTCTAGTACCTTAGATGCATAAATGGATCTTTAAAAGTGTGAACAGTAAAATGGCAGGTATAATTCAGCACATGTGAGATCCAGAGTAGATACGATATCCAGAAAGCCAGTGTGATCCAGCTTCTAGTCCCTATTCAGCCTCAAAATTCACTGGCTGAGTTTGGGCCAGTCACTGAGTTCCAGCCTAACCTACCTCACAGGTTGTTGAGAGAATAAAATGGAAAGGAGGAAGAAAAGCAGAGTATTTATTTATATACTGTATGTGTATATTCAATTTATATGCTGCCCCACTGGCTATAGCGTGGGTCCTCCAACTATGGCCCACGGACCAGATCTGGCTCTCCATGCCCATTTATCCAGCTTGTCTCAGAGGTTTTGGACTCTCTGTGCGCGGGTGCGGGCGCACGGTGAAGCGGCGGCTTGCTCGTGCAGAGATCGTTTTGGACTCACTCAGAGAAAACTGTCCCCGTGCCTCGCTGTGCACCCCCCCCACCAGCCTGGGCCCCCTCCAGCACCTTTCAACTGCCCCCTGTTGAAAAAGTTTGAGGAGCCCTGGGCTATTGGCTGTCTGGGTAGCTTACAACGAGTTAAATCCAACAACATAAAACAATGCAAGTACAATATAGCATTCGACTAGAAAGACCAATAATAATAATAATAATAATAATAGTAAAATACATGAATAAATTAACAGAAAACCAAAGTAGAAAAAAGTAGAATGAGTAAATATTAAACCCCAAGGATAGAACATAAACCAGTAAAATTAATAAATATATCTCATTTAAAATTGTGTCCTATTGGTAGCAGCATAAGAAAATAGCATCCTTAATACATAAAAAATCACCTATTAAAAATACTGTTAAACAGGTAAGTCTTTAGTTGGTGCCTAAAAGCCAAAAGAGTAGGTGCCAACTTGACCTCGAGCAGGATTGAATTCCAAAGTTGGGGGGCTGTGCTGGAAAAAGCCCCCCTCCTTGCAGACTCCCCCCTCACTTCATTATGGAGAGGAATGCAGAGGAGGGCTTTGGATGAGGACCTCAGTGAATGGGCTGCTTCATGTGGAGAAAGGCGCCACACACACACACACAGAGTAATAATAGTGCAAGAGAGCCATTGACAGATCCCCCTCATTGTAAAAGAGGAGATAGCAGCCTCAAGAAGCCTTTCTTTATTTTTTTTTTCTTGCTTCCTTTATTTCCTTCTCTCCTGGTGCAGTTTTGTCTTGCTTTTGTGTTATACAATAGCAAACAAAGAAACAAGCAAAAACAGGTTTCCTCTGCCTCATGTGATGGCATTTGTTGACTGTCTTATCTGACACACGTTGGGCTTTCTGTGAACATCAGTAACACTGCGCCCTAAGTGGATAAAAGGACCGTTTGGTTCCTCTTCTGTTTGGAATGGATTCTTGAGCACACATGTAATAGTGAAGCTGGAATCTGTGTGTGTCTTAGGCAAGCCGTATTCCATTTGTACTTGCACAATGCAAGCATAGTAGAGCTTACTCTCAGACAGATCTGTTTAATATCTTGATGTCAGCGTGTGAAATGCAGGGTGGGCTGTCCACTAGACCCTGTCAGCTGTACATTAAATCTCTCGATGCATTAATATTTGGAAACCATACACAGGTGTGTGTAAACTTTTTCAGTTTAAAATTTATATTACTAATTAGAGCGGAGCATCAATAGCACTATAATAAACTAGCACTTGGTCACAAAATCGATTTGTAAGAAGGCTGGAAGAATTCTAGCTTGTCAGGAACATCTATACATAAGACATACATAAAGGCCACATATCTGCATGCAACTCAGGGCTGCCTGTGACACTTAAAAGGGAATGTGAATGAATTCCAGAAGTGTGCTGCTTGCTTCAGTCTGGTTCTGAGGCCATTTTGGTTTAAGCACTTGAAACCTTGGAAAGGCCGTTTTATTGCGAAGAAAAAACGGCATTGGTAGTAGAATTAGACAGCTGCATATAAGTGCATCTGACTTCCGCATTAATAATTTTTTTAAACTCACAGTGAATGTAGTTGGGATGAACAGTTGGGCAGCCTCTGCTGGTTGACTAAGTGTACCTCACACATACCATTTTAATTTTCTGTTAAATGAAAAAACTTGGAAGATGTGTTTGTTCCATAATATCTGAAATACCTCAACTGTTGTTTATAGATTGACAGTCGTCTCTCTCCAAAGATAGTTGGACAGAACCATCCCTTGTTTCTGAATAGGGTTCCCCTCCTTCTTTTATTCAGACTAAGAAACAGCCGTGGTATAACAGTACATTAGCATCGAGAAGGAAGAGACTTACAGCTCATTTTGAGGATCTGGAGCAATGCTACTTTTCCACAAGGATGACTCGCGTATCAGGTAGGATGCCTGTCAGCTGCTGAACGGGGCGCCATCTCTCTGTGCCGCTTGCAGTTCCCACCGTTCTTCTGTGCAGCGTAGCAGTTTGCCATGCATCCAGGAGAAGCACTGGTGCTCCAGGCAGCGTCCGATGTACCAGTGGCCACGCTGTTGCTCTGTTTGTGGTTCACCTTTTGGCCTGGCATTGCCACTGTCCTGCCCGCCCACCATATGCCGAGCTCTGGTTTTGTTTGGTTCCCGCTTCTGCTTTGTCCCCCATTGTTCAGTCTTACTTGGAAACCATGTTGGTTCTGCCTGTGCAGGATTCCAGACTGTGTTTTCTCTGTCCTTTTAAGCTGCTCCCGCCTCCTCCTCCTCCAGTTGGTCTAGGATCTGTATTCTCAGACTTTCACCACTGTGGCTTTCCCTCCTCATCTTCTTCTTTGTCATCTTCTTTCTAGTGTGTCTGTCTTAATGGCATTAAATATGTTTATGCTGTAATTAAAACCTTTATAGAAGGTGCTTTTCTCATCCTGTAGTTTTGCAGGAAATGTTGACTATATTATGGAATAAAAATAGGTTTTCATTCATGGATGGTGATTTTAGATTCAGGTTAGAGAGGGTTCTTTTTGTTTTGCCTTTTCTAAAAAGGGGAAAAAAAGGTGTTTGCTGTAAAACAGCAATACTTGCGAATTTCATTACATGGTTGAGGTAAGGCAAAGGCATATTTGTCCCGTTCTTTGTATACAGCAGGGCTTGTCTTCGATAGGACTCTTAGGCATCCTGCCCTGTGCTGCTGCTTATTACAGGGCATGTTGCAGCTCACGATGAGCCGCGCAATTTGCTTTTTCCAATCTTGTTCTATGGATTCAAGTAAATTTCCTATGTAGATGAGATGATAGTTCACTGGAATGAAGGAGGAAGGAGCCGTGATAGTCGGGAACTGTATTTACCCTTCCTTACTGTAACTCTGCTCTCTGTACTTGCTACTCCCCTTGTCTAGATGACAGCAGAACCTCCAGCCAGCTGGATGAATTTCAGGAGTGCCTGTCCAAATTCACTCGCTACAATTCTGTCCGACCTTTGGCAACGCTGTCCTATGCTAGCGACCTCTACAATGGTTCCAGCATCGTATCCAGGTAATAAATGTGTGTTTAAAATCGTTGGAGACAGGATGGCTACGTAGGAACAAGGCAAGTTCTTTAACCAGTGATCTGTCTTTGGCACCATATTCTGCCTAGATGAGTCTTGTCCCCAGTGCCATCTTTCTTGGTAGCTTTCTGAAGCTTGGAAAATGCGTCACTGCTAATTACTGTATGCCATATGTAGTTCCTAATAAAATATTCAGACTAAATTTTGAAAGATTTGTTTGAGGGTTTTTTACCAGCAAGAAAGCCAGTTCATTAGTCTTTTTCCATTTCTATATTGTTCTTTTGATCCACATGAATCTCCTCTGTCTTGATGATTGGCAAGTTGTAATCAAAGCAAAAGAAGCTAAGATAGCAAGACTCGGTTGCCATGAATCTAGTGATGCTGACAGAATCAACAAATTGTTGGTATTGTCTTCACATGTTCCCTTTGGCAAAGACTCTGTTCACACTCTCGGGGCAGGCGAAAGAAGCCAATGTGGCCTATTTTCCCCACCAAACATGCTGTTGCGTGCTGGCAGAATCAGCACAAATACCCTCAGCGTGGTTTGTAATGCTGTGCAAACCTAATCAGGACAGATTGTTGCTATAGTTAAATAGCTACCACAGAACGCTTCAACAGTGTATGGGTTTTGTGTGGCTTGTTAACCGTGACGACAAGTCACGGTGGCCAAGACCAGGACCAGGACCGGGGAGCTGCTGAGGGTTATTATGCTAATCTCCCCAGCATGTGACCAATAGGAGGAAGGCAGTTAACAGGCCAGGGTGGATTATTAACCCCCCTGCAATTATGCAAAGGGGATCTAAGTCTGAAACCCAGTCCCTGGGAGACAACCTTGTTGGCCTGCCGTGTTCTGAGCATCTTGCCGATGAATGCCTAAGAGACTTAACAAGTCGTAGGGAAATGATGATTGAATATTGTGATCACCTTCAGCAGTAACCCTATCAAAGCATTCAGAGTATTTTCATTGCTAAAGCAGACTTTTAAAAAACCCAACATATCATTTCCATGCGAGTAAGACTGTAGTGGAAGGTTTCTTGATTAGGAAACTCATTTGGCTCAGCCATGTTTCCTCTTACGGGTATTATAAGGATGATCGTCGTTGATGGGAACCCACCGTCCCTTTGCAAGCCCTCTCCTTTCCAGAGAACCATGTCTTTCCTCCAGCAGTATTGCACATTGATGTATGTATGTATGTATTACATTTTGTATTGCCCAGTAACCAAAGCTCTCGGGGCAGCAATTTTAAACATTTGAAAAACCTAGAGTGCAGTGTAGCATTTTCCTGCGCTCTCCAGTCATCTCTGATTTATCCTATGAACGAATGCCCTCCAAACTGTTCTATGCTTAACAGTCCTGCTCAGCTTTGGGAGCTCAAGGCTGTGTGGAATCCATCCATCTCATAGTTGGCCTTGCTGTTTTTCTGACGGCGGCTCTCCCTAACTTAATTGCGTCAAAAGCTAGAGCTGAGTCTTTAACCTTTATGTCAGGAGAAATGTGCCTCACGTTTGCCCAGCCGCCATTCAGCCTCGCCGTGTTCCCCAAGGAAGCTGTGTTGGACTGTGACTCCCCAGCTGGCTGAAGGTGGTGAGAGTCGTGGCTGAACACATCTGGAAGGCTGCAAGGTGAGGATGGCTGGGCAAGCAGACTGGCTTGAATTTACATATCAACGGATGATTTTAAAAGCTGCTTCACAAAAGATCCTGGCCATGAATTGGAAGGGAACCTTCTCTTAATGCAGCCTGAAATAGCATTTTGTCCTTTTTGCAGCCACGTCACATTGATCTGCAACAATTCCAAGATCCTTCTCACTTGCAGCATTGTGAATCCAAGTATTGCCTATCTTGTAACTGTGCATGTAGTTCCCTTTTCCTAGGTGTAGAACTTGGCATTTGTCCATATAGAATTTCATTCTGTTGCTTTCAGCCCAGCGCTCCAACCTGTCAGGATCACCTAGAATCTTGTTTCTGTCTCCCAGGATGTTACCCGTCCCACCCAGCTTGGTGTCACCTGCAGATCTGATAAGCATTCCCTGCACTTCCTCATCCAAATCATTAATAAAAATGTGGAGGAGCACTGGGCCCAGGGCTGAGCCCTGCGGTACCCCACTTGTTATCTCTCCCCAGTTTGCGGAGGTGCCATTGATGAGCCCTCTTCGAGTCCAGTTCTGTGTCCAACACCTGATGGTTGTCCCATTTAGCCCACTTCTAGCTAGTTTGTTGATCAGGATATCAGGGGGCACCTTGCCAAAAGCTTCGCTGAAGTCCAGAGCATTTCCACAGTCCACCCTGGAGGTTACCCAATCAAACAGGTGTGGGTGGTCTGGGGTTTTTTTTAGCACCACATCCTTTCCCAGGCCTGCAATCTGCCGTGTGCCCCCTCTTTATAGAGGAAAAGGGCTGCCCGGAGTTCTCCCAAGCACTAAGAAGGGCAAATCAAGCTTGCATGCCAAGTGCCAATTTTCCATTAAAAATATTTCTTGGTATCCTTTCTCAGGGCAGTGGGGGCTGGTGCAAGCCCCTGTGGGGGGCATAGGACTGCCCTGTATTGCGATATAAAGTTTTGGATTACTGATAACCGTGAGAGCACTGCTGACAACTTGCCATCTTCCCAGATTTATAAAGCAATTTTATTAAATAGCCAAGCTGTAAAAGTATCAGGGTATTCTGACCCAGGGAAGCAATTCCTGCAGTTTAGCTATTTTTAGTGTTCTTCCACTGTGAAAGCCAGTAATAAAACATTGACGAGATAAGTATAAGATCTACAGTGTTTACATTAGCCATGAGTTTGCGAAAATGCCTTTGCAGTTTAAATGCAAAAACTATATGTAAAAAACCATAGTAAAATGGTCCATCATTTCTAAAACCAGAAATAATTGTTCCATACTACCTGAGCAGCAGAACAAGTTCTGATGCCAATCTGGATTTTCCCATTTTTGACACTGTACAGTTTATTATCTGAAATGCTTGGTTTGGGCCAAAACAAACCCCTTCCCAAACAGGAAAAAACGTTTTTATTTTGGGGGAAGGATGTTCCATCTCTTCTAGGTTTCATATTTAATAAGTTAATAAATGGAACCTGCCACAAATATGTACAGTGTGGAGTTTTTCTAGTCGGGGTGTTAACCAAGCAGCTTGGCAAGCATGACCCTGTTAAGGAGACTCCATCTCTACTTTCCCTGCTTTTAAAAAAATCCTCCCTCATGTGTGAATGGTGCTGTTCTGGATCCATGAAGTTTACATGGGGCGGGGAGGGGGAGTTTGCTGTGAGTATGCAGGATATTCACAGTTATGTTCAGCACTGGGTGACTCTGAAATCCTTAGCGCTGGATGAGGCCAACTTTGCAATGAGACCTGCCTGTTTGTGAAGGAGTCGGCTGGTACGCCAGGCTATACCATCTCTTCGCCCCAGACGAGCCAGGGAGGAGTCTGCCTCAAAATCCACTCGATGCAGTTTGCATCGCGAGAACTGGCAGGGCAACTCTAAGAGTGATTTCGACGTCGTCTTGAATTGTTTTCTGGTTATCTGCATTTTGATGAGTAAAAATCCTCATTGCAGATTTTGGTGGCATCTCTTATAGTTGTTCCTTGATGGATTAGAAAATAGCTTTATTGTGCGTGCTTGAGAGAGTTTTAATTTTTAGGGCTAACATTTGCATACTTTGAATTTGGGAAGCTAATAAATGAAAGCTACTGAACCACCAGTGGGACCTCTCTTATTTAGCTTTAGCTCATCATTTCTAGCTCCTGATAGTTTGAAGATGCCATCTCTTATTAAAGTTTTTAATGCTTCAAAGAAGTCTCCATCTGCAGATAATTAGATGAGTTTTAAACGTTCAAACTTAATTAGTAGCCTCTTTAAAATATATCAAAATGATGCAGAGGTGGATCAAAATTTAGGGAAAGTCATCCTTGTCATCCCAAAGGAACAAGAGGATAGAATGTTCGATGCACAAACTTTGCTTCCATTATTTGCAAAAATTCCAAAATCCTACATCTGAAACGTCTTGCCAGGGTCTATGTGCCATATATTATGTACTATGTGAGCTTCTATGTGGCATCCATCAGAAAAGACTTCCTAAGCTTTTGGTGTGGGGAGGGGTTGGAATAGAACTTCAAAGCTCAGAAGCTCAGATACAATTTTCCAATCAGTGGAATCAAGACACCTCAGTTGTGTTGTGTTGTCTTCAGAGAGTTACTTGGTTGCCCAAGGAGGTTGTTCTCACATTTTTCAGACAGTAGATGCCAGCTTTCCCCCCAGAAAGACACCACCATTTGTTTTTATGTGTCTTGAGACCTAGGCTCTCCCAAAAAATCTGCTTCAGACATGACTCTAAACCAACTTGAATGGTTTTAGAGGTGTCTTTTCTGTTACTGTATGTGGCCAGATGCCTCTATGTTTTGGGGCCATTGTGTTTTTCTAGCTGTTACATCAATTTGAATCTCTTTTGTCAACTTTAACGTCTCTTATGAGAGAAATATACCATGCAGCAACCATTCCCAACATGGTGCCTTCCATATAATTGGAATTTAAACTCCCAGTGCCCGCTGCTCACCTTCAAGGGAGAGTATTGGATGGCAGCACACACCTTTTCTAGACATTGCCAAATAGATGTGATGTTCTCAATAGACATGACCTCTTGGTAAGAAGTCCTACAAAAGGTCGTAGGTTGGTAGAGTATTAATCCCATCTAATTTAGAATGAACTCTGGGTGCCACAGCAGAAAACAGGCATTTTGTTAAGATGAATGTCTGTTTTCAGTGATTCCTGGAGGGAGGGTGTTTCACCCACCCCAGAAGGACTAGTCCCATGGAAGGATGATGGGCACAGCATTGTTTCTGCTGGCACCAGGCAAATGGGGAAACAGATTCAGACCGCAGAGCTCAGAGTAGCTTTTTCCAACCTGATGTCTCTCCTCCTCCTGATGTTTTAAAGTGCAACACCCTGGATTCTTGATGCTCTGGTCATGCTGGTGGAGCTGATGGGAGTGGCAGCCAACAATACCTGGAGGGGACCAGATTGTAGATGTCTGCTGTAGAGCCTGGTGTTTCCCCCGTCTGTTCCAGTCCAGTCTGGGAATCGGGGCGCCTGGCTCCTCCCTGGAGGAGCAGTGGTTCCAAAGGAGGCACCTCCCAGTGTAGAGGAGTGCCCTTCGACACTCCCCGCAAACACAAATCCATGGTGCGGCAATTCCTATTATTGCATCTATATAGCATGAGTTAAAGTACAACACTGAGGTCCAGCTCAGAAATAATGATTTCGAGCTTAATAAACCATAGTCTATTAAGGCAGAAATGAGCATCGTGTCCATGTCCGTCCCTGTTTCCCTTGTGTAATAGTTTCTTTTTGCTTCTGAAATCGCAACGCTTCATTTAATCTTACACTCCAAGGTATGATATGAAAGCCGAATCTGATCCAGGTTGCAAATTGTGTCTCGGAATTGAAAATGAAATCAGTTTTCTAGTTCTGAAGGTAATGGAAAATTAGTTTAAAGAAACCCTGATGGGGACGGGGTGGAGGTCATGCTCATTCTCCTGGCCCAGTAAAAACACTGAGTTGTGTTCAGGTCTGCCCTAAATCTCGCTCGTGGGATCAGGCTGTTGCATCGTTCTATGCAAAAGAGCTCGGCATGCTGGCATAATGCAGCTTTCCTTAGAGCAGTAGGTGGTGCTGGATGAACCTAAATGGTGCAGTGTGCGTACATTTAGAGCCGGAATGGCGAGGCCTCTAAGTAGCTTTGACATGTTAGAATGTCTCAAGGAGCAGTAAAAGTTTTGCTCCCTTTCCAGCTGGCTGAGGCACATTTATAAGACAGTTCTTAATAATTTCATTAGCTGTCCCCCTACGATGTCTTTGGTCATCAAACCAGCGCAAGCCGTGTCACACAGGCTTGTGTTCATAGTTTCTGTTGTATTTTGTTAAAAAATAATGTGCGGCAGTCTGTCGAAGTTCTACAGGCATTTAATGCCGATTAAGTATCGGCAGGTTATATAGTCGGTGTATCTACCGAACAAAACCTCCTCAGGTAAGAGGATTTTTAGTTCTTATACCATGGACCCTTTACCAGACATGGTAATATTTCTCTTTCAGCAGCAGGAGGCTGAAGGTATAAATTGAATCCAAGCAGATAAATAGCTGCCATCACTTTAGTTATGCCATCACGCAATCCGCAGGGCACGAAACAGTAGCTGACACAGCAGTTCAATTAAGATTGTGGTACAAATAAATCCATTGCGGTGGAGCAGGCTCCTGGTCACAAAACGCTTTTTGAGACAGAGCGAGTTGACAAGGCAACGCACTACAAGGCAATCAAGTGGACTGCACAATGCCATTCCCGTAGGAAGCATCCACAAATTAATTCTGGAAACATACCTCTCTCCCTTATTTTTTCCACGGAACAGCACTGAAGTGTAATCACCATTATTTCTGTGAGGCATTAATCCATACCTCAGAAGTCTTGTGCATCATGGCTGAAGAGAACAAGTATTTAGCTTGGATTGGCTTGCAGGCACATGGCCTTTGCTGCGTCTGTTTTGAAGTGACGACTGAGTGGTTTATTTCAGGTGAACAATGTGTACCACAGGTTGTTGGGGTTGGTTTTTTTTTCTGATTCTTGTACGCTTCATGGTAGAGGTCTGTGATATGCAAAGGTTCAAAGGTTTGTTTATATGCCTAGCAAGGCTCAGAAAGGAGATGTGCTCAGCTGGCGGTAGCAGGAACAGTCAGACATACAGACTGTTCCACTGAGCTCTGTGTCATGAGACGGTTGTCAGGAGGCGTCTTTAAAGTGAGGCAAAGGTGGTGTGAATTGGCCTCAAAGGGGAAGTAGAAGCGGAGGAACATGATCTGCTGTAGGAAAGGACAGGGTGCTCTTTTGAGCATCGCTGCTTCTGGGCATAGCCAAGAAACCATCGACTAGCTGGCACTGAAGGGAACCACACAAGTGTTCTGGACCTTCTAGAACAATGTTAAGAGACTAACAGTTCCCATCCATTTGGGCAAAATGCCTGCGAAGGCCGATGCTGATCACCAAAGCAACAGTAGACCTCTTATTTTTTCAACAGGAAAGGTAGTCAAGGTGGAGGTCTCTCTCTAGTAAAATGGGATTATTTTGTCTTCTATAGACCCTCAGCCAGTCTGAGTGGCTGTGCAGTTCCCATGTGTTCAAGCAGCTAATAATAATCCTCAGCAAGCCCAAATAGGATTTTTCCCCCAATTAATAAGGCCAGTTCTGGTGTTCCTGCTCATGATTCTCAAAGTGGCTGGCCTTGTGACAGAAGCTGTTATACATCCCAATAACTAAAATGGTTTCATTACTACTGTTTTAAAAAAATAAAGATTTGGCACTAAAACTTGAACATGTCAAATGTGACTATTTAAAAACTGTAAACAGCCTTGGGTGCCTTGGCAGAAAAGTGGGATGGAAGGTATTAAATAAGACTAATAAATAGTAGGGCTGAGAAGCCACAGATTCCCGTCCTGGGGATGCTGAGCGTGCCCACAGCCAAGAGGACTGGTCATTCTAGGCTAGGTACAAGTGCTTTCCCTGCCTGCACCAGTAGGTCAATGTCCCTTTCTTGAATGGTCACTGCTTAATGAAGCCATCTTGTACATTGTTTGACAAGGGGATTTGAAATCAGCAGAGTCACCATCTCATTGGCAGAGCAGTGGTTTCGCTGCTCTGTCTCAGAGGAGGAGCAGAATGCCCCTTTTTTGGCAAAGGATGGTGATGGGGGGGGGGGGGAGTCTGCATTTTTTCCAAATGTGGAAAAGAGGGTTCTGTGAGGGAATCAGATCAACTTCACATGCATGCATCCCCCTTTCATATTGGACAAGGATGCTTTGCCTGTTGGTAATCGACACTGTTCTGTTTGCAACTTTGATTATTAATATATTTTCTGGCAGTTTCCAAAAATATCTGCACTTGTACGACGAATTGCAATGTCCATTATTGGTGACCAGCTCTCTTTTCTGATTTGCGGTCCTACTAGGCTGTAGAGATCAGACCTGTCTCTCACATATTACAGATGGATTTGTCAAATTCTGAAGAGGAGGCGGGAAAGCAGCAGGGGGGGCAGAGGGTTTGGCAATTTCAAGGTTACATAGCAGAGTTCTTCAGGCAGAGAGTAAGAAGCAGCCTGACTTGGAAAGCGAGGGAATGCAGGGAGTGGGATGGGGCTCCTTGACCCAGTCAAGAAAAGCCAAGTGAAGAAGGCCAAGGACGACATGCCTGGCATTCCTGCCATCCAGCCTGCAAGCAGCAGGAGCCACCCCGAGGGGTGAGTTGGAAGCTTTGCAGGAAGGAAGGGAATTTTCAGTCTGGATTTTACATGGACAGAGTCTTCTCTCACATTGCAAAGAGAACACTACTCTGGTTCGTACTCTTCTGTAACTTGTTAAGTTTTAAGAAAAGAGCTGCACTTCTAAGGTTCCTTTTGGACCTACTGGGAAGGAAAGGGAAAGGAGAGGTGCTCTATGGAGCATTATCCTTGGGTTGAGAGAGACACGGTGATAACATCACAGACGCCAAGAAAAAAGCCGCCACTGTATTGAGCTTCCCACCTCTCCTTGCAATCATGTTTGTACTGAATGTGCACTAAGTGTGGACTTGCTCCATATCATTGGCTGCCTGTGGCATGAGGTGGGGCAGCATGTCATGTTTGGGACGCCTGCATGTGGGATGACATATTTATTGGCAGGTGGGCCTGCATTTATAGTAACATCTAATACGGCCCCACTGCAGCAAACCCAGTGGCATAATGGGCAAGAAAAAGCTTGCATGTGATGTGAAAATGGTTGCATCAAATCCTTCAGTAAAACTGACTCAAGTTCTCCTGCATTTTTCTTTCTTTACTCTAATGGTTAGCATTTCCAGCTTAAAAGTTGTGTGCTATTTAAAAGGTGTGTGTGTGTGTGTGTGCTGCGTGCGCGGAGGTGTACTTGGAGTCTTAACTGTAAAAGAAATCAATCAACAGTTCCCTGTAGCTTATTTATTCAACCCGACAGGTCATATCCTCCCCTCTATTTTCATAATATGAGCTGTCAGTGTAGACATTTGGGTTTGTGGCAGCGTGGAGCGGAACTGAAAAACAGTATCTGAGCACGGCTACACGCCTGTAGGAGAGTTACTGGGGGGAATGTGGTAGGGAGTGAGTCCACGCAATCGCAGAAATGGAAATAAGCCTCAGGCTCTTTTGGGGTATGCAGATTGCTGGGGAACATGGGCAAGAGGGTGCTGCACTCATGCCCAAAGGAGCGTGACAGCCGCTTGGACACTGTGTGAACAGAATGCTGGAGTAGATGGACCCTTGGTTGGATCCAGCATTGCTCTTCTTAGGTTCTCCAAATGCTTCATCAGATTCTTAGATCCGGATTTCATGGAAAGAAAATCAGTCACAGTTGTTTATTTTCCCAACCTGCACGTGCCATTTAAGTAGCATGACCGTCCTCCTTGGATGTGGGTTGTTGTGATGTCCAGACCTGGCAAGGCTAGGTGGTGTGCAAACCACTGTGTAACCATGGCCTGTTCTAGGGTTTAAGGGCAGGCTGCAAGCCCTGGAACTACCCACCTCTGCCAGGTTCAAATGTCACAACAACCTGTAGCAGTTGAGGGTAATTATGTTAATTAGGCATCTTATGTTAATTAGGCATAAGCCACTGTGGTTCATTCTGTTTCTTTGATTGTGGGAATCCACCCATTGTCTGTGGGAAGGTAGACATGAAGTATGTACATACTGAGATAACTTAACGACCCAAATCAGGTACAGAAGACTCTTGAGCAACCAACTGAGGCTTGCCATGATGTATTTTGTATATTGTTGAAAAACGAAGTATTCTTCCTTTGTATAGCTTGACAAGCTAAATATTTTGATTTATGGTGGTTTATTGGGTAAGGTGAATGGGCAAGAGGAAGGTTTTGTAAACTCTAATGGTAATGTGGAGAAATAGTTTTGATTTCTCTCACATTCAGTCTTCTAACTCTCAAGTCCTTTCTGTTCAGTTTATGAAACAAAAATAATGTGAATTTTGGAATGGTATTGTCAAAAATGCACCAAAATTCTTACCCATCTCTTCTCTTAAGATGTTTTGCTGTTCCTAACTCAAATAATACCTGTAATGTGCAAAGTACATACGGCGAGAACACGATGACGATGAGGATGCTAAGCATATGCTCTGTTTACCCACTTCAGATGTTAAAAGGCCCTTTTTGTCCGTGCTTTTGTTTCTCAGTATTGAGTTTGACCGGGACTGTGACTATTTTGCCATCGCCGGCGTGACAAAGAAGATTAAAGTGTATGAATATGGCACGGTGATCCAGGATGCAGTTGATATTCATTACCCAGAGAATGAAATGACCTGTAATTCCAAAATCAGGTATGTGGGTTGCCCGTTCTCTTTGATTTGCAGGTGCAAGGATGGTGCACTGTCACACTGTCGTCCCCCCGTTCCCCCCACCCCTGTTCTTGAGGAGGTGCAAGACACCCTGTGCAGTGCAGCTTGTTTGCCACCCCAGCAGGATATTTTTACTGTTTTGCTGTGTGTTTTTGTCGGTCTGGTACTAGGGAAAACTGTACCTCTCTGCGCATTGTATAACAGAACTTAAAGTGTAATACAAATCTTTTTGCTGTCTTTTTCATACCTTCCTGTGTATGTTCTAGTCTCTTACTTAAATAGACTATATGTACAGTGATATTAGTGATACTCCAGGGGTTCCCACCCTATATAAATTCCCTATATAAATCCCTCCCACCCTGCAGTGATGCTCCAGGGGTTCCCACCCTATATAAATCCCTCACAGATGCCGTTCGGGCCTCCAGTGACAGGGCTGGTTCTAGCCTCTCTCGCTCCAGACTTCTCTAGACTTGCTGCATTATCCAGAGCACAGTGAACACCATGTCACTGAGCAGATGGGCTACCTAACGATTCAGTCTGTCTCGTTGGAACTGAGTTTCGGTTCAACTACCAGCATTGAGCCTTTACTAGCACTGCTTGCTTTCCTTCCTCAGTTATTTCCTCTGTGTCAAAATTTGGATCGTAAGCTTCACTCCAGAGGAACAGGGCTTCTTGTGCTAGGTAAAGTGCCGTGCGCATTGATGGCGCACACTAACCTTTCATCTTTATTTGTAAACAGGAAAAGACAAAGCTCTGAATTGGTTTTTTCCCTCTGTAGGAATCTGTGCTTGTGTGTGACAGCATGTCCCCGAGTAACTTAATGTTCCTAAGCAGTACTATGTTTTTCAAATGATCTCATTCTCATAATTTTCTTAATTTGGTCTTACGCAACCTGATGTCGTCCAGAGGTTTAGTCCCAGCATTCCTGTTGGAAAATTAGAAAGGGTTCAAAGGAGAGCAACAAAAAAGATGCAAGGTTTGGAAACACTGCCCTGCGAGGAGAGACTGAGGGAACTGGGCATGTTCAGCTTGAGAAGAAAAGGCTGAGGGGGGACATGGTATCCCTCCATAAGTCCCTCAAAGGCTGTCACAGAGAGGAAAGTCAAGATCTCTTCTCACTGATACCAGGTGTAGGACACGAAATAATCAACTCAATTTGCAACAACCCAGATTCAGACTAGATATTAGGAAAGGTTTCCTCACTGTCAGAGCAATACAGCAGTGGAACCAGCTGCCAGGAGAGGTGGTGGGATCTCCCACACTGGAGGCATTCAGAAAGAAACTGGGCAGCCATCTGAGCGGGATGGTGTAAACTTGTGTCCTGCAGCAGGAGTGAGTTGGAGCCAATGGCCTTCTTGGCCCCTTCTAGCTCTTACTAGGCTGTGATTCTATGATGATGTTACTTCTGGAGGATGCTAAGTCTGATATACATGGTTTTAAAAAATAACCTTCTCATGATCACAGTAATTTGGAGGATCTTGTTTAGTACATCTTGTAAATTGGTATATTTAAAAAGTTGGGTTTGTCCTGAGATAGTCATGAGCAGGCTGAGGTGTATGATATAAACAGAATTGTTCTTTGATGCAAAATGGCCTGTTTAATCAATCTTTGGAGCCATTCTACATTCTTTGGAAAGAAAGTGGCCTTTTCATTATAGTATGCTTTTAGGTGATGAAGAGAAATCAATAAATGGGAAGTAGATTGTTTTGTCTAGCATGATAATTTGATTTGAAATAAAATAGTATTAAAGTTTTATGGTGTGTGAAGAAACTTAAAACGTGTTAAGGGGCCGCTTAGTGATTACAAACTATAGTATTTTTCATCTGCCAATTTGGATGTTGCCTAACCTTACCTGAGCGGTTCTCATCTTAGCCATAATTATTAAGGTGTGCATCAGGATGTGAGCACTCTCATTCTTGAAGGTGCAGCCGTACTTATCCCTCCTTTTCCCAGTTCTTGGGCCTCCAGCAACTTCTCTCCACTTGCCTTGAGCTCTGCAGTAGAGAGGGAAGCCTGCAGCAGTTCTGCCTGCTGTCGCTCAGATACATTCCTTGCTGACGCTCAGCTTCAGGCAGGTGAGAAGCAAGGATGTTCTCAGGGGCGCTGCCAAAAGTGTTTGCACATGTGACCCTTGGCATGGTCCATCTAGCCTACCGCGGTGAGCTCTGATGCAGGGCTCTCCCAAATCCTAGGTGGAGAACCCCCGCCGGCATTGTGCAAGAGGCTACCTTTGAAGGCTGTCCAAAAACCTCAGTGAGTTCTTTATTGCAACATGTGAAGAGGTCCCAGGGGTTGCACCCGGGTTCTCCTGCAACCTGCACATTTTCCCTGCTCCACTTTGCTCCACCTCCCGTCCGGTTGTTCCTTCCTGACTTTGTCAAGGTTGTGGGGAGCTTTGCTTCTTTCTATTGTGTGCTCTCCTGAATTTCCTCTAAGTGCAACTGGTTCGGAAGTATCCCTGCCACACATCTGAACTTGCTTTTCATGTTGGGATTGGACGGAAGCTGTAATTCGCTGAGTTCCTTCATATATTGTTTATAATATGTTTAAATGCATTGCTACCAAAATATTATCTTTAGATTTAGAAATTATATGGCAAAATGTATTGCCCCATTTCTAATTTGATCATGTCTGAAAATTCTTCTGTTCCTTTAACCATTTTCTAAGTACTGAAGTGCCTTGATACATTAGCAACTAGCAAATATTTTAAGTGCTCCCCGAAAAAGTGTAAAAAACACTAGCAAGCAGATATAAGAGAATTACAAGACCGGTTTGGAAGGGGCTAAAAGACAGGAACATTGTGAGCTCTTGGCAAGTTTTTAATATTCATAGGAACTGCCTGCACACCTGGGGAGTCTGGCTTTTTTTCCAGACTCAGACATGTGTCTTCTCTTACTCTCACCTCAGTGTCTCAGCTTGGCCCACCTTTCTAGCCTCTCCCCCCCCCCCCCCCAGTGCTTCACCTTCTGATTCTGATGCCTCTGCAGCCCAGCCAGTAGTCCTTGAGATTGAGTGCCCAAAGTCAGGGTCTTTCTCACTCCCAAAATACGTTGCACAACGCACACAGTTGGAACATAGAATGTGGGATCTGTGAGCCAAGACAAATTGGAAATTGTAAATCAGGAAATGAAACAGTTAAACAGTGCAGCACTTTTGATATAAGCAAACTGAAGTGGACTGGAATGGGACAAACCCACTGTCTTGCTTCGGAAATGACAAACTCGGAAGAAGTGGAGTAGCTCTAGTGCTGAGGAAAGAGACAGCACAGGCAGTAAGGGCCTATAACACAAAATCCAGTTGGATAGTATCAGTTAGTGGAAAACCTATCAACATAACCATCATTCAAGGCAATGTTCCAACCACAGATGCTGAAGAAGAAGAAACTGAAACACTTTTGTGCAGGTATTCTAGAGGAAATTGACAGCGCACCAAAACAAAAGATGCTGATTGACCAGGCTGCTTAAGCCGGAAACAAAGCAGAATAAAATGCTGCGTAGAGCAACTTGGCCTCGGGGGCAGAAACGAAGTGGGAGACACTGTGTGGTAGTTGCCATTGGGAATCAAATAGTGGAAAGGAGCAGGCAGCCACGCCGCATCCAGATGTTGGATCTCATCAGATCATGAGCAGCAGATGCTTGTTCCTGTGAACAGTAATCCCAGCCGTGACGGCAATGCCAGTGCTCCCATTTTAGTAGGGTAAAGGCGCTTAAGAGGCCATACTTTAGACTGGATCTTTCATTCCAGTGTGCTATTTTGCTTTTTAGTGGGACTGTTGACACCTCAAGCAAGGATTTTATAGGGGAAGTACAGGGGTTTCAGCACACTTAAAAATGAAGCAGTATGTTAAATGTCCTTACGGTAAGGGAAGAACAGCTTCAACTTTTTGTTATTACTATTATTAATTGCATCTACTGTTTAACATAACATAATCCAATGAAGCTGACTTTAAAGAAGAATTGGGGACAGAGAATGATCAGGTAATCAACAGATGAAATTGCCCTAATTAGGCAACAATTAGTACTGATGGATGAATGACTCTGAGCTGTTGCAATTCTCATCCTGTCCTGCTCCCAGTTGTAGTTTAGAAGAAAATGCTTTCTTATTTGGGGATCTTTTCTCTCTCACAGCTGTATCAGCTGGAGCAGTTACCACAAAAACCTCCTGGCCAGCAGTGACTATGAAGGCACCGTCATCTTGTGGGACGGGTTTACGGGGCAACGGTCGAAAGTCTACCAGGTAAGGAAGTGGCACTTTTTGGTTCACAAGGAACAGTTACAAGATCCTTGAAAGGAAGGATCTTTTCAGATCTTTCTCCCTCTTTGTCAGAATGTATTTATAAATGCTGTCACAGTCAATATGAATTTGTGTATCTAAAAATAAGCAAGAATTGGAGAATGAGGACAGGAGCTCTCTCTGCCCTGTTACCCTGATAAACATGTGTACCCATTAAAAATGTTTGACGATTAGCATGAACAGTCTGTGAACTATGCGTAGGACACTGATGAGAAAAGGTGCAGGCACTGGGTTACAAACAAGTTCCATTCCTGAGGAAATGGAAATTGCTGAAGCCCACCCTTGAAATAGGTTCAGCACCTTGAACAGCTCCTCTGAAGTTCAGCTCGAAGCCCAGAGCGGGTTCATGGCTCGCATGCCATTGGAGTGGCCAGCCACTGCTGCCTGGTGTAAACATCAAAACCAAATTGCATTCACCACTGGATCCTAAGAACTACCCAGTGCCTTCAATGCATTATTCATTGTATCTATCTTTCTTTCTATCATCTCCCTAATATTGACGTTTTCCAATGCAGGGCTGGGATGCCTCACAACCACAGGAAATTAAAAGCTTTTTAGTCGTTTTCATCCATTTATTAAGGCTTTATTATAACAATCATATGTGCACTAATAAATTGTTCCAATGAATCACTGGCTGGTAGATACTTACAGATTAAAATAGGGGAATCGCTACTGTGCATGGGTTGCAGCCAGTGGGAAATTAGCATGCTTAGGATTGCTGTTTCAGCCTGCTGCTTGTGGCACGTGGCTGCAGTGCTTATCCAGGAGTAGCAGGGTATGTTTGATCTTGCTGGAGGAGCTTCATAGACAAAAGGTATGGGACATGCGTTGGAGTGTTTCTTCAATTGCGTGGCCATGCTGTTCCATGCTCTGGTGGTTTACATTGTCCTTTTCTAGATTAAAAACTCTTTTCACTGGAATGTTTCTATGTAGGTTGAACTAAATATACGTGCCCAGTGTTCAGAGAAGAGTTGTCGAAATGGATTTGTTAGTAAAAGTTAAATAGAGCTTCTCTAGCTCTGAGAATACTGCTATCTAAGGGACAACATATTGCTTAGAATGAGCCACCAAGAGGTTAATGTATTCATTTCTAGGCAAAATCTACATATTTAGTATTTGACCATTTTTCTGTTAAGAAAAGAATAAAGCCCACTGGGAAGCAATAATAAGCCAAAGCACAGCCTGTAATAACAATCTGAGCTCCTCATCTTTCAGGATGCAAATAATGGTAGTTGGAAAAAGGGAAAGAAGAAGCTTGGTATCGGTTCTTTCTCTGAGGGGTTCCTTCAAACAGAGCACACGATTTGTCTGGGTGGGAAAAGACAGCAGTTAATCATTACTGAAGATTCACCTGATTCTCATGTAACAACAACTTTGAGTATGGACCCTCAGTCAATTCTGGCTTGTCATTGAATTGTGGGTTATCTTTAAATATGAACCCTGCACTATGGTTTAAGTTTTAGTTGTAGAGTGTGAACAACCCAGGAAAAGAAACCTTGGCGTCTTGTTTGGTTGCAAATTCAGGGCTATTTGTAATTAACAACCAACGAGGTTTTAAAATGCAAACTTTATTTTTTATTGAGTGTTACAAAAATGAAACCAAACCACACCTTTCAAAAAGGAATAAAATAAACTAAAACATTACATTTTTTGGATAAAATTTAGAAAGGTCCCTTAAAGATTTAGAAAGATCTATACTTACACACATGTACTCTGCTCTCTGTGTAAGTAGTTTATAACAAAATATGTTCCATTCATAAGAATAAGTCTGCATAAACATATATCACCACAAATATAATAATTATCCATTTGTAGATTATACTGAAATACCACATGTTCAAAAATTAAATGTTCATTAAATTCTCCACTCCTTGTTATTACAAGTGGTCATTTATCCTTCTAGTGTTCCAGCAGTAGCTTTGTAGCAGTCAGGGGGGCTCAGAAAATTAGTTTGCATGGCCTTTGCATTACATTCCAAGAGATGAATAAGTAATTCAAAAGGACATCTTTAAATATTAAATAACTTTCCATCACAATATGTAGCCAAGTTATTACCTTTTCCCAAAAGAAATTTCCCATTGGGCATTGCTGAAACATACAAAGAAAAGAAGCATTAGCAGTATTACACCTCCGACAACTGACCAATTTAATTAAGCTCTTATCAAAGAGATGTAGTGTCCAGAATACTTAAAACATCAATTTTTGCTGAATTAAGCCTAGCCTGAGATTCATTGTCCTTTCCAGAATAGATGTCAGTGAAATTCTCCATTGATTGGGCAAAGTGAGCTTCTCCAAGTTCATTTTTCATTCTAGGTTGAGGCCATGTGTTATCACCTTTATTCACCAGTAACATACATAAATTGTAGGCTGATGTAGCCATTCAGACTCAGTCCATACTTAAAATAACACAGGCAGCTCTGAAGTTGAAAAAGCAGCAGGACCAAACCTGGATTCTAACAGATGTTTGAGTTCATACAGCAATAACTGGCAATTTATAATTAGCATGCAAAGTGGAAAATGACAAAAACCGATCTATCTTCAGGACCAACAAGCTGATCTAACATATCAATCAACCAAGTCTGCCAAATAGACATTTAAATCTGAATTTCCCCATAGAGTTCATTTTGCATGTGCAACCATGTCAAACAGCCACTGATGTGAAAATATATGCCACAGCTCTCTTGCTGCCACAACTGGAGGGGGCATGTTATCTATTTTGTTGTGACAAGAGCCTGGTGCAATCTGTCCTGGAAGAGGATGCAGAAATGAAGACCAAGGAGGGAGAAGTGGGGAAGACAAGAATCTAGTGCAAGTCAACAACAGCATAAGGAAAGCTCAGGGAGTCCAAATTGACCCTCTTGGACTGAAAGTTGCATCCTTTTTGAGGATATTCATGGTGGAATGGAACCCTATATATATTTACAAAACAAAACATTGCATTTCTGAAAATACTTGTAAAATATAAATAATGGAATACCATATCAAAAATAAATAATTTGAGGTGTTACAATGCATAGTTAAACCACAATGTACAGCTTGTGAATAAAGACAATCTACAATCTGACCAACAGCCCACAATTCAAACGCAGCCCATTCTCAGTCCATACTCTGGGTTGTTGCTTTGTTGTTATGGAGCAAAATAGAGCTTCATTCCTATTAATTTTACCAAAATGTCCTGTTTTCCAGTATTCATTTGCTTATGTTTAAGAAGTAGCTTGAGTCTGTTCCTTTCTCTCGTAACAGGAACATGAGAAAAGATGCTGGAGTGTGGACTTCAATCTAATGGACCCCAAACTCTTGGCTTCAGGCTCTGATGATGCAAAAGGTATGATGTTTTCCTCTAATTACCATTCCAAGGTTAATTTCATATTGGCGCATTTGCACATCATAATAAGCCAAAAGCAGTGCTTGTTCCTCCCGCATGCTTATCGTTATCAAATGTGTTCCCGTAGCTGTGTGTACAACCCACACGTTCTCATGATACACATCTGCTAGGGGTTTTGCTTTGCCTTTTACTTTGGCGATAGGATAGGGTTGGGGTTGCAGTACGCACTGACTGGGTTCTCGCCACACGGCCAGCAACCAATGATTGTCATCAGTAATTCTTGGTCACAGTGTTCAAATCCAATTGAGGCAGCTTACCATTGTGACTTGTCATGTTGGAGAACCATGGTAAGAAAAGCAGTCTCAAGTGTGCTGCTTTCAAGAGGGTTTTGCCAAGTGGCTACCCAAAGTCACGGCTGACAACTGCCCCTCAGGGGTCCCTTCTGCCTCTTGCCCCTGAGACCTGCTCTGGGGCAGAAGGTGGGAGCTGGCAGTCAGCTCGGCTGCATGGAGCAGCCAGCTCCTGCTTGGAAGTGAGCTGCTGAGACAGGAGCTGGCTTGTTGGGGATGCTGCAAGACTCTCAGCTCATACTGTGTCCCTGCTCACATCCCTTACCTGTGAGTAAGTCACTCAGGTGAGCACCGGGAGAACAGGCCATGGGTTGTCTGTGAGGGGGACAGTCCCATTGTCTGTGACTGGTTTGTTGCAGTTTGCGAACGAGGAATATGGCTTGCCTGGTTCCTTCTTCTTTGTGGTCTTTGTGCATCATACATATGGGCTCTGTGCCTGTGAAGGTCTTGCTGCGTAGGCAGATTTCCTTGATAGACTGATGGGACCCTCCCCCAGTATATCTGGGATGGTCCCTGGCCACCAACCGTTGTTGTGGGTGCCTCTGGAATTGCGCTGCATCGCTCTGGTTCTTCTTCTTTTTTCTGCCTACAGTTTTCTCTCCCTTTTTGTTTCACTTATCATACCAAGGAACAAAACAAACAGAAAACATTCGATTTGCCAGTCTTTTTCTCCCCCCAACTTGCTTTCTCTCCCGGTAGCACTCAAGGCACTGTTTTGGAAATGCATGCACCATGGGAGCAAGCTCCCCGATCCCCATCCGCACCGACAGCAGCCTCATCCAAGGGGCACCAGGATCAGCTTTGCACCTGGACTTGGACTTGGCCACTTCGCTCTCGAGGATGGGATTTGCAACTCCATGCCTTGCATACCTTCTCAGCACCCCCTCTGAGAGCTCTGTTGCGTCAGTCTCTTCTTGCCTCACCACAACCAAGGCCGGTCTCCTCTGTTCTGCTCCGTGCCACCTTTGCTGCCACCCCACCCTGCCCTTGCTCTCCAGTGCCATCACACCCTACCTCCGATCAGTCTCACTGTCAGGACTGACCTGAGTTGCTGCTCTGCCTGGAACCCTTGTGCCAATTGGCCAACCCCCCCCCCCACGTCATTGATCAAGCTGAGGCTGCGGGGAGACTGTATGATGAAGCTTGGGATCTACCACCCACACCAAGACGCAGGGATGATGACCATCCTGAACATTGGCAGGCGGAGCACAGTTGGGCACTCGCCACCGAGCTGATCTGCCCTCTACCGCCTCAGCTTCCTCCCAGCTCAAGACTGAGACCGGACTTTCCTGCCTCAGCTGCAGGGTCTGTATGACCAACTTAGGTCCAGTTGCATCTGAGATCCACCAGAACATCTGCTCCCAAGTGGGAACAGGCAAGGGTTTGATGGAGACGCATTCCTCCTCCTCTGGACAGGGACATACTTCCATCTCTTCCAACCATTCCTGGGCATCCCAAGGGTGCTTTGCGGAGATGGGACAACTTGCATCCTCATCAGCCCATGGTGTCCAAGACAGCCATGGTTTGCATATCCGCTCTGAATGTTGAACAGAATGTTTACCTGCCTCCCATCAGACCGGACCTTGACTCCATGGACCTGAGGAATCAACACCCTGTGCCTCATACCTTGGTTCAGTGGTGGAACAAGCCGCATACCTACAAGTGAACATCTAAGTGATCCGGGGATGTGGCATTAAAGCGTTTTATGAGGAATGTATATGACGGAATGGACTGCATTTTCCACCTTGAACAACAGAGCTTGGCGTCCTGCCCATTCTGCTCGGGGAGGTGGCTGTCTCAGTGGCCCTCCATGCTGGCATCCCCTTCATGACCTCTGCAAGTCATCCACATAGTGCGCGCAAATGACATTTGTCAAGCATTCTTGGCTCAAGGTACATCGCAAATAAGACTGTTGCTTGAACGCAGGAGTCGTAGCTGCTGCTCTCTGCTTAGGCCACCTTCCCACTTGCAACTCGGGCTGCACAAAGACCACGAAGAAGAAAGTCAAGTTGCTTATCTGCATCTGTCGTTCTTTGAGTGGCCTTCGTGCATCCACACAGCCCACCCACTGCCCCCAGATCAGTGCCACTCGGCTACCACATATTGCAGCGCCTTCATGGACCTTCCCTTTGTGGGAAGGAAGTGGGTGGGAACCCCTCCCAGATATTCCGGCTATGAGCTCTTTGTGCTGGTGAAGAGCCCCTGTCTGTGGTGCACAGATGACCACTCAAAGAACAACAGTTACAGGGAAGCAACCTGACCTCCTTGCCTGGTTGACATGATACGCAACTGAGGGAAGTCTGTGGTTTGTTTAGTTTTCTCCAGGGTCTCTTAGCTATTTAGATAACCCTATGTAAAGGGCAGAACTGGTAAGGCACTTAGGAAAAGGCTGCATGGAAAATCTGTAAAGTGATTCAATAAATGGCCAAGGCTTCGTTACTGAAAAGACCCACACATCTTGGTAAAAAGCCTGGTAAAAATGTAAAATTCCTGGTGGCTTAGCGTTGGTTAAGATGCCCTAGGTTTGTATGACCGCTTCCATATCCTCATAAGTCCCTCCCTCTCTCCCATACTTTTAAGATGTTGTCATAAGTGCTGAATGCAAATCTGATTGTCTGATTCAAACCATGATTACAGGGAAATCCAAGTTTGTGTTAACCATGGTTAGCATCGGGTCAGATGCAACCTTGTATCATGATTAATGTGAACTATAAAGGAGAGGTAAGGGACCCATTTGGTGAACACCATGCTCCTTGATTAGCAGATAAAGAATGTTATATCAGTTAACGAGTTTTTAGTTGCTGACTGTCATTGCTGTATGTATTTCTTCCAGTATTTTTTTCCTCAGGTGAAGCATTTATGTGCCATTAGCTCAAGGTAAATAAACCCAGTAGGAATTTGCACATGATTGATTCCTCCCCACTGCGTATTTCTTGTGTGGATGTAGCTGCATTAGCAATATTAAGATAACAAAATACAATTTCTAAATTGAAACTATTTAACTGAGCCTTTTCCAGCATAGCTGAAAAGAAGGAATACCGTTCACAGTCAAGTTGTATTAATTGTAATTCTCTGTTTCCATCACAAAAGAATCTTTGACAAAATAATTACTAATCAACAGTTTTTATCCTTAATGAAGGGGACATCAGTGCACTTCCTACTTAGTGTTCGTCTTCAGCAGCTGAAAATGACGGGGCCCCTAAAGGACAAGACTGCTATTTTGAAAGTGCATGGAAGCACTGATTTTTCCAGTGTCTAAACCAAGCGAGTGGACATACTGAAAAATGAAAAGGAGTAGCTAACCCTTCACAGGTTATTCAGGAGTGATTGACATGGTACATGCAATGTAGACAAATGCATGTGCACACCTTCTCCTCCTCTTCATCTGTCTGCCCTTGAAGGGAAATGTCTCATTTTTAGTAAAAAAAGGAGTTGTTAGCACTGAATTGACTGTAGTACCTTGTTCCTTTCTCCCACATTTTATGTTGAATATTTTAGTCATATAGGTGTTGCGCAGCTGACACACAGCCTGTATGGTATTGTGAATTTCTTTTCTACTCAGGTGTGAATTTCTGCTGACCTCAACCATAGCTAAGACTTACGTTACTACCATGGTCAGTTGGGTAGCTCTTGTTATGTGCCGTCAGGTCGTCTCCGACTCACGGCAACCCCATGGATGAGAGCCCTCCAAAATGTCCTGCCCACGACTTCTCTGTTTAGCTGTTCTAAATTCCAGGCTGTGGCTTCCTTTATGGAGGTCATTTTAACTGTTTAACTGCATATTAACTGTTCCGTTTTTTGTCCCTTTTAATCTTATTTTGTCTTATTTTGGTCTTATTTTGCTTTACTTTCATTTTACTTTTATTGGTGGGTTTTATACTGATTGTTATGAGTGAATTGTACTGTTTTTAATTTTTGTTGAAATGTCATTTACTGTGTTGTGAGCTGCCTAGAGAGCCTATGGCTGATGGGGCAGCATACAAGCCAAATAAACATGGACTGAACCTGCTCTCTTATTTGGGCTTCCTTTTCTTCTTGTGCCTTCAACTTTCCCTCACATGACTATCTTCTTCAGAGAGTCTTGGAAAAGATCCCTCACGTCATTATCTTCTCATGATGTGCCCAAAGTACAACAGCCTTAGTTTTGTCATATTTACTTCTAGGAGGAAAGCTCGGGCTTGATCTGATCTAGGGCCTACGGGTCCATTTTCTGTAGGTCCAGGGTATTTGCAAAGCTCTCCACCAATACTGTGTTTTGAGAACATCTGTTTTCTTCCCATCACCTTTCTTCCTTTATCCAGCTTTCAGATCTTTACTTTGTGATTGGGAATACAGTGGTATGAATGATCTTGACCTTGGTGTCTTGTGAAACCTCATTACATTTGATGATTTTTCCTAGTTCCTTCATTGGTGCCCTGCCATGCCAAGTCTCAGTCTTTTTTGACTTTCTTGGCTGCAGTCTCTCTTTGAATCGCTGATTGAACCAATATACAAAATCTTTCCCAATTTCAATGTCTTTATTATTCATAGTATGGCTGTCTAATTCTTCTGTAGGCACGGCTTTTGTTTTCTGAATCTTCAGTTGCGGTCCTTCGTTTGCTTTCATCAGGAGTCGCTCCGTGTCCCAGCTGAGCAGATCAGAGGAAGCGGCCCCAACTGCTCTAGGGACTGTGGTGTACAAGCAACCAGGTTCCCAGAGAGCAGATGATCAGAGTGAGTGAACAGGGAGAGCTAAGACGAGTTTGCTAGTGGAGTTCAGTGGAGAAGTCCCTAACTTCTTTCTTTCTTTCTTCTCTCTCCCCGCCCCCCCCCCCCCGATCGTTCTTCTTTTTTTCTTATAACACACACACTAATTTCCTGGTGGGAGTCTGTTGTTAACTTTCAGGGAAGTCAGGAGAAAGCACTGGTTGTTACAGCATAACCAGCAAGGCAGAACCACAAAGGCAGCAGGCAATATGCACCCAGTGGTGGCGACCTGCAAAGTTTGTGCAAGATTTGTCTTCTTGCCTGAGGTCAACATGGCCTGCGCATGCAACAAGTGCAAGCTACTAGCCCTGTGGAAGGACAAGGTGAGCGCACCAGAGCAGTGAATGTTCGCTGTCAAGGGAATAAAAGAAGGTGTAGAGCTTTTAGATGGAGCGATGGAACCGCAACAGCTAAGTGTAGTGCAGCAGCTAGACAGACAACACTGAGCTGGGACTGAGAATCTTGAGGTGAAGGAAAAGTAGGAGGCAACTTCCTTGAAAAGGGTGGCAGTTAGGAGCCAAAGAACTAGAAGATGCTCCGCACCTGTGGAAGCAGTGGAAGTATGGGACCACGTTCAGGTACTCAGGGATGAGAATGGGGGCGGCCTGCAGTGGAAGAAGGACAGGTTATCTCTGCAGCACTGAGCAAGGGGCTAAAGGTCAGCCAGGTGGTGGCAATGATGTCAAGGCCTCCAAGAACAAGAAGAGAAGAGGGTTAGCTGTGGAAGACTCCCTGCCACGTGAGATGAAAACCCAGGTATGTCGTGAAGACCCAGGAGCTCATCAGGCATGCTGTCTTCCCGGAGCAGTGATTAGAGCTGTAAGTGAAGGATTGTCAAGGCTCCTAAAACCCACTGACACACATCCTTATACAAATGGGAGAAACTGACACTGCCAAATGGAACTTTGAAGAAGTCACATGAGACTTTGAGGCTTTGGAGAGGAAAGTCAAGGACCTTGGGCCCCAGGTGGTGTCTGGCTATGAAGGTAGTGCCAATTTGAGAGATGAACTTCTGCCTACAAAGGTGGTGCCAGTGTGAGAGATTTGGATTCTGGGACCATGCATGGGCTACACTTCCTGGAAGACGGACTGCTGGCATGCGATGGGTTGTACTTCACAAGAACTGGAAAGACCGTGTTTGGCCATAGCATTAAGGGGAGGGAAAGTACACCTCAGTGTGACAACAAACAAAGGTTTATGCACCACAACAGAGAAAGCAGCTCTAACGGTGCCCAACAAAAGTGTCCCAAAAATGTAGGAAGAAAGCTAGAGTTTAAAGCACGTGGTCCTCAGTGCTTGTGTACTAATGCCTGGAGTATGGGAAACAGAAAACATGAACTGGAACTCTTAGTACAGGAGGGTGAATATGACCTGATGGGCTGACCGAGACTCGGTGGGGTGACTCCCATGACAGGAATTCAAGAAGTGAAGTACAGAACTTTTTCAAGAAGAACACAAGGAACAGAAATGGAGGCACCGTCAATCCACATGTTTAAATTCCTCAGGAATATTATTGAAGTTGTATTTCGGCAGCATGTTTTAATTAACAATCCTTTTTCAGCTTAGTTCTGATACTAAGAGTTTATGATCACTACTTCATTCTGCTCCCAGCCTTGTTTTGACAGTGAGAATACAGCTTCCCCATCTCTCCATTCCAATTACATAGTTTGGCTATTTTGTAAATTGGCCCTCTGCTGATGCTCCTATATACAGTCATCTGAGCAGTCGCTTGAAGTATGTATTTGCGATGAACAGATGGTTGGCTTCACAGTTCTGTGAGTTGTTCTCCTACTTTATTTCTGACCCCTTGGGCCAAATTCTCCCAAAGCATGTGATTCTGCTTTGTTTCCCACTTCTGCATTCCAGTCAGCTTGCATTATCGGCCTCTTTTGTTTTGATATATTGTCAATTTCTGCTTGGACACCTCCATGAAATTTTTAAGTTTTTCTTCTTCAGTATCTTTTGTTGGAACATAGACTTGAATGACAGCTTTGTTGACAAGTTTTTCATTAATTCTGGTCAGTATTATTCAGAGTTTATTTATTAATTTTTATGTACCATCAAATCCTCATAAAATCTCCAGATGGTTTACACATTATAGCCGCTTTCTGCCAGCTCTGCATCTTATGGAGTAGCTGTGATACTGAGACAAGTATTTTCGGTGTTTGTCATTCCCAGAGTAAAACACTTTGGGTTTGCCTAACTGACAACGTACCATTTCCACCCACTTAAGTTTGTTCACACCAGGCACTCAATGTTCAGCCCTTGCATGTTGTGCCTTCTGGTTTCCAGTTTGACTTGCTCCATACTTCCAGTGTTCCAGTTGTGTCTTCCCCAGTAGCTCATTGAGTGCTTTCCAACCTGGGGGAAGTCTCATCTTCTGCCACCATCTCTTGTTTCATTTTGAACTGTTTCATCATAAGTTTTTCAAGGTAAGAAGATGCAGAAGTGGTGTACCATTGCGATCTTCTACGCAGTACTAACCAGGGTTAGCTTGAGCCTCAGTGCTCTTACCTTTGAAAGGTGCTCCACCAGTGTTGCCTACTGCTGCCCAGTAGCTGTCCTCCAGGAGTTTCTCTGCCCACATCACTGTTAGAGAAATCCATTCTCTGGGACGCACATGCCCATTACATTAATTCGTGCTTCGCTAACCATGGCTTGTTCTTTTAGCAATTAATTGTTTTCGAAACAAGTAAATTAAGGCTTGTTTTCCTCTTTCTGCGCTAGTTTCTCTCCCACTCATTTTTTAGCCTTCAGGTTTTGCTTTGAGACTCTTCATATTTCAGTGTGAACAGAAGCTCAGACACAAGGATAAGCTGTGGTTACAGATTGAGACGTGACACTAAGCTGCTATTTTTAAAGAGCTGGCAACAAACCTTAGCTTCTATTTGGTATTTGATTAGCAAACCGTGATTTGTTTACAGGGAGGAGTTCAGACACCACAGCTGGCCAGACACAGCAACATGGCCACCCTAACAGAGCCCATGGGTGGCTTGTCAACAAACAACCCACCCTCACAGATTCCACAAGTAACAACAACGGTAGTTCACCTCAGCCCACCCTCCACCCCTTGCAGTGAGAAGTTTTGTGTGGAAATTAGCCCTCTGTGGCTCCCCGTTAACAGGGAAGCAAAGTCACAGTGTTGTACCTGAACCAAGCCTTGAACTAGATCCTCTGAAATGGGGAGAATGACTCTGGGGCTTGTGCAGAGAAACGGCTCATTGTTTTGCATAAGAACAAATTCCACTTCAGTGTGAAGCCCTGCTTTGAACAGTCTTCTCTAGCAAGAGATCCCTTTAACATGCTAAAAAACGGATGTCTGTGTCGAAGATAATCTCTCCTTTAACATGCACCGCATGAATGGTGACAGAAGAAGATGATGAAAAGCTTGAAAATTTATATGGAGAGGGATTCTCATTGCTGCCTTTGATTGTACAAGAAATGGTCTTGACTTCTTGCAGAGGAGGAGTTTAAAATGATTAAATACATTTAAAAGCCATATTAATGTGGAATTATAGCTACATTTTGTATATAATATTAGCAATTAACCCAAAAGTGTCTAATACATTTGAAGAACACTAACGTGGCTTCCCTTGGGGCTCAATTAAAAAGAAGTTTGTGAGTAGGCTTGTTAGGGTTCATATTTCAGAGAAGCTAATGGTATCCAAACAATTACCCATTGCAGGATTATTTTATTATTATTATTATTATTATTATTATTTAAAACATTTTTATGCCACCCCCATCGCAACGAAGCCTTGGGGCAGCTCACAACAGAAACAAAATACATAAATAAATAACAATAAAAAATATATTTAAAACCCCCCGATGCAGAATGCGAGCTGTGAGCCATTTTGGATGCAGCCAGTATTTTCACATCTATTTCAGAGAAATCCTATGTGTATTTAGATAGAAGAAAGTCTTACAACTCAAAGGTGTACAACTTTTTTCTGTCTAGGCATGCTCAGGTTTCTCCATCAGTCATATAGGCTGTTCTATGATGTTTGCAGGACAACTTTCGGCAAGAATTTGCAGAGAGGATAAGTAACTTAAAGTTAAGACTAATTAAAAGGCCTTGGGGAGTCAAAAGGGACACCGAAGTTGGTCCTAACCCTAACCCTAGGCCAGCCTCTTTGGACAGAATGTTCCATGGCTGAGGTGCTGCTAGTGGAAAAGCGCACTCTCCTGTAGCCACTGACATGGTGAAAGCACCAAAAGAAAGGGGCACATGAGATCCAGTTGTGAATGCAAGTCTTTCTTGAGTGTAACTCAGGTGTTACAAGTACTTCCCTTCTGCTGTTTCTTTCTTTTTTAATAAGTTTTATTTGAAATTATTATTCTAAAAAACAAAACTAAAAACTAAAAACAACATCCATCATCAAAAACATCGGGCCTGTTGGGTCAGCCCCAACACCCTTCTTTTTCCATTTGTGATAACTTAAAAACATATTTAAATCTAAGCCAAGTCCCGTTTCTCTAGCCAATAATAAAAAGAGTCCCAAGTTTGATAGAAGTCAGTATCTTCCTTCTCCTTCAATGATAAAGTCAATCTATCCATTTCTGCACAGTCCAGGATCTTTTTTAGAATCAGTTCATCAGTGGGTAGTTCTTCACTTTTCCAGTGTTGAGCAACCTTCTGCTGTTTCTTTACATCAACTTTGATATAGGAATGCATTAAAATTATTGTATTTTAATGTTGTTAGCCGCCCCGAGGCTTTGTTGTGATGGGGCGGCCTATAAATGGTTTAATTAATTAATTAATTAATTAATTAATGGGGAGGGCAGCCTCCGCACCGCCATCTTGGTGCAGCCCATGCTGAAGTCCCCGCTTGACTTCCTGTGCCTTTCACACCCCTCAAAGGAGGAGCCAAGCTCAGAAGAGGCTTGTAGGAGGCAGCTCATGCAACTCCCAGCCGAGTCTTTCCCATGCTGCTGGCATCCTAATGGGTGTTTGAGGTGTGGGAAGGAGCAGTCTGACTCCGCTAGGCTTCTGTGGACCAAACAGAGCTAATTCCATAGACCGTGCTTCAAGGTTGACATGTTGACATGGCCCAAGAAACCAGTTTTCCCATGCCTCCCAGTGCCTGGCACACAGTGAAGAGGTGAGGCGCTGGAGGCAAATGAGGGCTTTCTCCACGACTGGAAGACTTGACCTTGGCGGAGGACCTGCATCTTGGTCAGAGGGAATCACTCCCAGGATGAGGGTAGCAGGAGGAGCTTCGGGCTGGAGGAAGTGCTTCATGGTGCCGCCTGTGGTCCATCCTCAGAGGAAGGGCAAAAGCAGCCATCAGGCGCAGCTCTTGTTCGAATGCCAGGTTTACCAGCCAGGATCACGCATCTGAGAGTGATCCGTAGCAGCCTTCCTCTCGGCCTTGCAGAAATCGGTGCACCAGCAACCTGGAAAGCTGCCCATCTTCCGTGCAACTGTGAACCTGGGGCCTTCTCTGTTGACTGTGCTTGGAGTGTTTGCCTTACGATTTTCCTGACATATTTTATCATCTAGGACTCGGTCAAAATGTGTTTCTGTGGATCTTTATAAATGCAATAAAGGCCAATAGCCAATTACTAGAATTGCCGCAGTAATAGGTTTTATTAGGACTCTTGCTCAATGTCTGGAAGCACGTTCTGCCAGAAACCGTGGTTTTCTGCAGCTTGCTCTTACCCAAAACCATAGTTTAATGTGATGTTGGAATATATTTTAGCAGTGTAAAATTGGAGCGTGTACCTCTGTAATTTTTGGAGACTGCAAAAAATGTTGCTTATGAAAAATTAATTTTAAAAGGAAAAAGTGGTGCCTACCACTTCAGGATAATACGCACAGCAACCTAAATAGGAAACTTACTGGGAAATTGGATTCTACATTCCTTATAATAAATTATTCTTCACTCATTCAAAAATCAACACAGTGAAGTAAAACCTCAGGCTTGCTTGGTATTTTTCTTTATTGCTTGCAGTTTTCACAAGACCCCAGCTGGTTTGCCCTGACTTGATTTCTCATCCAACCAGAAAGCCATCCCATTCCAGCTGGCCCTATGAATTCGGTTGCAAAATGGAAATGGCATCATTTGGGAAGGAGAAATACGGAATCTTCACCCCTCGGGAACGGTGGAGGGAGGAGGAGGAAGATGATTTCTCCAGGATTCCTGTTCATCCTTCTGAAGGGAAAAACTGCCATCCACACAGTGCCCGTTTCTAAGAGTGCCAGTACACTGCTTTGTGCATTAAGCGGCTAGGCATAGCTATGCAACATTTACACATGGTTCTGACTTGAAATGTTTGAGATGGGAAAAAAAATTGAAAGCCACAGTATAAAATTTATGACTGGCCAAAACTTGGAAGCAAGTAATGTCGATTGCAAATGAAACTTGGCTTTCAAGAAAGCAGATTTCAGAGCTCAGCCAACTTGACAAATGTTCCTAATTCCTGTGCTTAATTAAAAGACACTCTTATGGTCATTGATAAAAACGGCTCTGTAGCACATGTATGTGGAGAACGTTTTTGTGTGTATGATGATATTGTGCCCTGGGTTTCCCTCCCGGAGTGCTGCTGCTGCCCTTCCCACTTGAAAAGTTGTTATTGACCAGAATTGTCTTATATTTAACCACAGAAATGAAAATCACTGGCATTCTGTGCCAGCGATCCAATAATATGAATGTCCGCTGCTGGCAGTATGACACCAGATGGTGATACTTCCTGGCGTCTCCTCTTTAGCCATGAGATAAGCAAAACAAAAGTTCTAGCCTGTGCAAATCTCTTCCAGACAAAATGCTGCATAAATTTAATCACTCTTTTTGGAAGATGATGGCGAAGGCCATGTTGGCAAAGTTGTTTTTGTGTGGATGCTGTTGTTACTCATAGTGTGCTAGACTCTTCCTAGCTAAAACAACGTGGGATATTAATGGGTAGAAGTCAGCTACAATGGGGCATTACTTTTTCATGCAATTTTTGAGGTGCTATCATTGAAACTCTTCTGAGGCTTAATGCTAATATTACGAGCCAGCAAACTTAATAAAGTCTTAAATCCCACATTTCAAGGAAGAGGTTAAACAGATAAATCACATTCTTCTGTCGAAATAACATGGAGCTTAAAAGTGCTTAATTTTCACTGGACTGTATCATTTTTTAATATTTTAGTTAAATAAAATCAACCAGAAATAGAATTCAAGGTCTAAATGAAAACAGCAAAAGGTTAATGGGCACATTTTGACTAAACTGTGTGATCTGCTATTTTATAAGCTGGTTAGTTATAAAATACACAATTTGAACTTGTCTTTATTTCTCCCCCCACCACCCCCAGCGCAAAAAACAAAAAAACCAAAACCCCCATTAGGTTTATTTGCTTAAACTTACAGTTCTTCATGTGGTTGTTATAGCATTGTAATATCTCTTGGGTTAAATTGGCTTTACTCTGATCTAGTGTATGCATTCCATCCCCACATTACCCTAGAACAGCTTTACGATGAAGTTCACAAAAGTTAATAGGGAACAGCCGCTTTTACTAGATTACCTACCCAAACGTAGCTGCGGTACCAAGGAATCACAAATGGTATATACAGAAGCCCTGAATGGACACGCCGCTGCTTGTAAGCCCCACATTTCCCAAAATTTCAACACCGGGCTGGAATTAGAATGGTGGGTGATTTAAGAAATGGAGTGTGCCGGTCCGCTATCCTCTAAATGAGCTCTATCCTTGAAAGAGTTTGCTTTATTTTCTGGCAGCTTGTAGAAAACTGCAGCTAGAAAGCAGTTTCAAAGTTTTTCCAGAAAGAGATGGTGCCCCCCTCTCCCCCCAAAAATCTGCAGCTCATGGGTTTGTTCCAGAGGCCCCAGCATTTGGCATGAAAGCTGCTGGTAGAGAAGATGGCAGCACCTTTGGTTCCTCCTCCTCGCAAAAGGGCTCTTCCCAAAGAGTGCGCTCTTCCCAAGTAGGGACCCGTGTAGAAGGCAGAGAGGAGGAGGCACCAACAATCCACCCACAGATCAGGTAGGACCACCTGCTGTGTGGAATCCCCAAGAAGGACAACTGGAGCAGGCGACCTTCGGTTTCCTAGCAATTGTTCCTGCCTGTGTGAAGGCAGACAGAATACGGTACCATCTGTAGGACACTGTTTAATATGCCCGTGAAGGTGACTCAGCAGAGAGCTAGTCTGTTGTTGCGTTTTCCTCCGATACGTATTGATTTTTATGAGGTGGAAAAGCCGTTTTCAGCCCATTGTGGAAAGGCCTTTCTGTGAAAGGGCAATGTGAAGACATGGCTAGCTAATCTGTTAGCAGACCCGTGGCCTCCTGAGCCTGTTCTGGACTATTGCCATTGCATTGCCCCTTTGGCTTGCTGATGGAATTCCAGAGGAAATCCCAGGATGTAATGGGCCATCCACGTTCATGCTGCGTGCAGACACGGGAAACCACATCTGTGTTTGAAACGGAAGCACGCAAAGCTAGCCAAAGCGTGTTTACTTCAGCACGTTTCTGAATCTGCTGGCTCTTGTCTCTCTCAGGCTTTTTTTGCCCATGTGTAAATTACATCCGTCCCCCTCCTCTCGTTGTTTTCTTCCACATAAAAACCCAATCGCTGTCATTTGGTTGTAAGGCAAATCATTAAGCATAAATATGTCAGAGCGCAGCTGAAGGACAGAAGGTCGCGCGCAGCAGTTCCGCTCAGCCTGAATCTAGTAGCCTGAGGCGTCTTGAGGCTCCCATCTAGAACAGAAATGTGAACTGCCCTTTTCTAGACATGACTGCAAAATGGGATCTGTTTTACTCAGACCCCATGAAGGATTGATAACGAGGCATTGAAAACAGCCGTTTGGGGTCTACCAGGGGCTTAATGTCTGGTGGCAATCAGTGCTTAGTAAATGGCATGAATGTTTCGTTTCGTTTCGATTCTGGCTTTTAAGACAGTTGGAAGAACCTGTTTCAGGAGAAATGCCGGCTCAGTGCTGGGAGTCGGAATTTCAGCTGGCCTTCTGGTTGTGGGCCTCCGAGTTCTGACTTGTCACATGCGTGTCTCCCCCACTCCTTTGGTTTTTCATTCCCTTGTTTCTCTCCTAGAATAGTTGCGGTGTGTTCCCATAGAACACTAGTCCCTTTTTCCCCCAGAGAGTAAACAGGAGTTGCGAATAAGCTCAGTGAATGAATTGCCGCCTAACTTGCCCGTGTTACCTGTGTTTCTCATTTTTCCTCAGTGAAGCTGTGGTCAACCAACCTGGACAACTCGGTAGCAAGCATTGAAGCCAAGGCAAATGTGTGTTGCGTGAAATTCAGCCCATCATCCAGGTACCACCTGGCCTTTGGTTGTGCAGGTAGGCACTTTTGTGTGTACTCTCAACAAAACCAGATGAAAGGAGTTCAGAGCCCCTTGCGTACCGACACTTCATACGTTGGCTGTGAAGTACTGCATTTGGGCAGTTTGCCTAATTGTGAAGACAACTATTGCCCAGCTTTGATCAGTGGGGCAGATTGTGTAGGGCTTCGTATTTCCTCCTCCCACTGGTCGGAAGATATGTCTGGGGTGGCACAGCTTCTTGATTTGAATTTAACCCGCGGGAAGAATTCCCTGTCCTCTCAGGTACACCAGAGAGAGTTCTGCAGAGTCCCTTGGCTTAATGAGATGACATTACTTGTTTGAGCTTTTCCCTCCCCTAGTAAGGGATAGACTTTGAGAACACACAAAAATTTAGGTTTCGACACCTTCAGGATGCTACCCCTATCTTGTTGCCCCTTCTTGAGACCTTCTGGCACTGGGTTGAGACATTAGAGAGGCAGTGGCTACAGACCTGCAGTTGTGGCCAGATTTACCGTGCCTTTTCTGCATCTCGAGGCCACTGCTGAAACAGTGCTTCTTTGAATTTACTTCCCAGTGGCTGGCGGAGCCTAGAAAAAGAAGCAACATCCAGCCAACAGCTTCCCTCAGTAAGAGGGCCTATGCAAATTATTCCAGTGGTTGGATGTTGCACGAAATGTTGTGCAAGAAAGAAGCAGGCACCCTCAAAGAGGCAGGCTCCTGACCTGATGGAGAAAGCATCCTAGTTCACCTCACGAACACTGGCAGGGTTAGTATCAGGCCTGTAAGTGCTTGCAGGGTTGGGCCAGTCCCATCATGCAGACTTGCTGGGAACCACAGGAGACCATATAGAAGGCTCCCCAACCCTGCTCAGCTTTGCCATAACAGCACGAATCTTTGCGATGCTTTGTGTCCCTGACCTGACTCCAGCTTCCAGGGCTGCAGCATTTTCATCCGTGTCTTGACCCTTGCCTGTTTCTGACTTGGCGTCTGGCCCTGCCATGCCTCTGCCAGTACCTGATTCTCACCTGTTCCTGCCTTTGCTTCCAGTCCTGCCACACCTTGTTGGCCTCTAGCCCCTGCCTGCTTCTGACACTTCTTTCACCTCTGGCACTACCACATCTTCCAAGAGTCTGACCTTTGCCTGAGTAAGCCTCAGTTCTCCCTCCGCCTCTGCCGTCCTTGGCTCCAGAGTTCCAGCTGAGGACATCTGCTGCGTATATCTTGGAGCTGACATCTGGTTGCAGCCAAAATCTGTGCCCCAACCAGGGAGCAGAATAGATGCAAGATTGTAAAGCATTCTGCATGCATTGTCAGCCCAGGTACCTCTCTGTCAGCTGAGGATCGCTCCTTGCGTGCAGGTTCTGTAGGTTGATTTTTCATTGGTTTCACTCATTTTAGCAGCATGTGCAGATAGTCTACTGCTTTTAGATTTGTTCTGAGTCATATTTTTACCTGTTTGAGCAGAAAAATGGGAGAGGAAAACCATGAATAAATGAAGCCTGATCTATACAAAACACAGCTAGCTCTTTCACTGCATTTATTGTGACAAGAAGTGGCCTTGTAATGCTTTGTACCACCTTTGGTCTAAACAAGGCACAGTCTGGGAAAGAATAAAGGAACAGCAGATCCTCTTCCTCGCTGTAGTCCGTGCCTCCCGAGGGAGAGCAGCCTTACAGGCCTGACCTTTACAGTTTTACAGAGTCAGTAGCATCAATGATAGAAATGAGCACTAGATCAAGTCTCTGTGTGTGAATACCTATGTGTTACTTCTCAGTTGTAAATTAAGTCAGAACATCACAGGGAAACATCAGCCTAAACCTGACTAGATTCTCATTCTAGTCCTTTTTACTTGTTTGCCTTTCCAAACAAAGAGGGGAAAGGGGCATAATGGAAGCGTAGAACAGTAGGAGAGGGATACGTAGCACTGAAGGACATTTTCAACAATTTTTTCTGACACCAATTCTTGGGAGAGTAGTGTAGGTGAATTTTAGTTCCAATTTGAATCGCTTCATTTGTGAAGTTGTGCAGTTTTCTGGGTTAGCTTTCTAAAAAACTGGAGGCTTCTTTGTGTGTTAGTATAAGGCGGCACATTTCCTTCTTGGAAACTATGCAGCGCGTATATCATATCAGTAAAAGGATTGGATTTGAAGGATTGGTTCCTGAGTAGGAGCCAGACAAAAAATCTTTTGGCTCTGTCACTTTCAATTAGGGCTGTCAACAGCTGCTGTTTCTGTCTGATTAAAATGTGCTGGCTATACTGTTCTTTCTGTCATAATTAATATTCATATCCTTTTAGCATGGAGAATTCCAGTTTTTCTTTCATAATGGGCTCCTGTTCTGCCCCAGTTGGTGACAAGATGAAAGAGTAACAGTGATTTTAATGGCAGCTGTTCAGAAAATATCACAGTAGCTGGATATGCATGCATAGAGATTCAGAAGAGTGAGCCGGGCCCGCTTTGCGGTGGCCAAGCTCAGCACATATCCAGACGATTTCTTCTTCTCATCACAGAAAGCAGAAAAGCCACCATTGCGCTTGGAGCTCTGATCTACTCGGGTATCTGTGCATGCTGTATGCTCGGCATCTGGGCTGGTCTAAAGTTGTGTCCTGCCACAGAATGCCTGGGCCAAAATACCGAACACGTCTGGTATCGTAGCACTTTGGTTAGATGCAGAGGAGGTTTGTGTACGAACCTCAGTGAACTGAGCAAAGCCATCACAAAGATGAAGGCGTGCTTTTCCCCCTTTAGGATCCATTGCCAGGGCAAATTGGGATGTGGGAGCTAGCTAGATGAGGCGAAAGTCAAGGGCACACAGAGAAACTGGGATTCTGGGAGAACTGAGACAGAGCAGGACAATTTCAGCAGAAGAGGAGGAAGGCAAAATCGAGATCTCCAGCCTGGGAGCTGTCTGTATGAATGAGCTGTTGAGCAGCTTGTGAGTCCCTTTCACTTATTTCTTCGGAAGGGACTGCTGGGAGGAGGTTGAAGTCAAAATAGCAGGAAAACTGCAGTGGTTTCAGTTGTGTTTGCATTCCAAGGGTATGATTGAAGAGCAGTTGCTGAGAGACAAGAATATGTCAAAGTGTAGCCCTGGCTTACTATGACCTAGTTACTTTCTGAGTTGGTTCATATATGTCAGGGCCGGAACAATTTGAAATGTTAAGTGGAGGTTCATAGGACTGATATGCAGAAGTGCGAATGTCAGGGGAAGGGTTCTGGTTTTCCACATGCCGGCGAGTAGAGTGCAGAATCCCTTTGATGCTCGTCCTGTTACCTAACTTAATTAGTGTCCTGACCCAGGCTCACTACATTGAGAAGAACAAGCCACAATGACAATAAGAGTTCTCCCGCATCAGACCACAGGCCTGTTCAGTTCAGCTTCCTACTCCCACTGTGATTAAACAGGATTGTGTAGGAAACGCACAAGCAGGGCGCGAGCACAATGGAACCACTCATTTGTATTCCCCAGAAACCTTTCTTCAAAGGCATTGCTTCCTCTGCTCCTAGAGGTAATATATGACCATCCTGATTAATAGCCACTGATAATCTTACCCATCGTGAGTTTGTCCACTTGAAGCTGTCCAAGCTGGGGACTGTCTCTTAACTTTTTTGTAAGCTTAAGAGGACCTAAATCTAAATATGACATGGGTTTTCTTTCCCGGGGGAGTTTGCCCAGTCCCTTGATTTATTCAGCCACTCATTTCTGCACATTTTCCAGCTGAACCGTATGCCTTTCCAAGTGCAGTGACCAGAAATATGTTCCCAGTATGGGTGCAACATGGATTTGTATTAAGTGATGTAGGAACAGGGATGGCCGAATTGTGGCTCTCCGGAATGCTTGGTTTACACATCCCATGATCCTTCACCATCAGCTGTGACCAATGAACGTTGCAGGCCAAGTGGTACATTTCCCATCCTGCTCTTGTCGCCATTATGTGGCTCAGCTTTTCAGACTTCCTGGTATTACCAGTTCAGGTTGGGTTTCTGCCCAACATCATCTGCAGTGAAGACAGATACAGAGGATTGAGTCTGCTTTTCTGCAATTTTTTAAAATTTTATTTTAACAAAAACAAAACTCATACTTTACAAACATATAAACAATGCAAATAATGTAATGCTAAACATAATTAAGGAATACAATAATAACAGTGCTACCTCCTCCAGAACCAACAGATGCATGTACTCCATGTAAAGTCATCTATTCATTCAGGTTGCTGCACTGCCGCTCCCCTTCCAGAACTGCACTGATGGCCCACAGTCTTCTGAGCCCCTTTTAGTACACCTTTTAGCTCCCTGGTAGTCTGGTAGACCAATTTCCTCCCTGACAGGTTTCCTTCTTCTGATGTATTCAAGTATGTTTTCTTGTTGATTTTAATGACTCTCAAGAGACTGACGTGTCACTCAGGAATGCCTGAAATTGAAGTGCAACCTGCATGTTCAGTTTAGTTCAGTGCACCTTCCGTTGGCATCTCTACTTAAGACTGAAGACTTGAATTCTTCGGAGCCCCAGAGAGGTTCGCCTGATGCCGTTACCGTCTTTTCAGCGCCAGGCAAAAACCGTTTTATCTGCCCATTATTTTAATATTTAATTATTTTAATTAGGTTTTAACAGTGTCATGCTCAGTATTGTACTTTGTTGTGATTCATTTATTGTCGTAAGCCATCCTGGGATGTCTCGTAAAGGGTGGGGTATAAATATTGTTAATAAATAAAATAAATGAATTCATTCACAGTACCTTTAATTAGGCCAACAATTGCTGCAATCAAGTGACAATGGGAAGTATTTAGTTGTGGTCCCTTTATTGAATGAGAGGCCAATGGAGGTGTTTGGGATAACTTCTTTTTTTTACCATTTGTGCAAACTGAACCTCAGACAACGTCATTGCAGATACTGATATGTAAATAATGTTATGAAAAAGGAGAAAGCTGCTTCATAGCACAAGGCTGGGAAAATCCATTCATTTCTAAAAATAGAATGGTCGTGGTTTGTTTTGCCTTCCGCTTTCTCTCTGTAGGCTTCCTGAGCTGCTGCTGCATTGTTTAATGTGAACTCCGATCAAACTGAATACAAATCTTCCTTTTGTTTTTATTATTGTTTTCCCTCTGAAATAATCTGCATAAGCCATGAATGATATTGGTGTTAGTTCAGCAGTAACACCAGTGTGTTTGGCATATGTGTGGTTGGTATTCTGGGAAGAGGGTGTAAAAGCTCACCAAGAATTTACTGGTATGTCACCACTAATAACCAGGAATAGGCAAATTAATCTTTTTGTGTGGTTTTTGCACTAAGAACAAAATCCAGATAAGTTTGAAAGCTGAAGGCAAAACAGACTCCTCTTCTTCCCCTTGGTTGTTTAGTAAAAAGGCTAATTTAGACAGCATTTGCAGTACGTGAGACTTCTGAATACCCATTCGAAATATAAAGTTTTTCGCTTTTGGAATATGAAATTTAGCAGCCCATGAAGAAATAGATTAGCAATTCCAGATCAGGCTCAGGTATGGTCCTCTCTAAGAAACATATGAGGACAATCTTGGGTGTTGCTCAGTCCGGAGAGCTTTGGCCATGAGCAACAGAGAAATACGACAAAGAAGGTGATGGTGGCAGTGACGATCCCTTGCGAAGAACGTCTGGTAATTTTCCTCCGCTATATTTTTGCAAAATCAGTTAATGATGTTGCATGCCCCCGAAACTTGGTGAAAAAGCCGAGCACAGCTAGCACTGGTCATGGCCAAATTTATAACTTTGGAATACTTTATGTGGTATTCAAGAGAGATGGTATTCAAACTGCATATTATGGAAGTGATGTCTGCTTTTCTGATAAAATGTGCCTGAGTGGTTCCGTAGTCGCAATTCCATTGGCTTTGGAAAACCTGGCTAATCAACACTTCTTCCCCATCTCCCTTAGAATGATTTTTGTCTTGTAAATTTATTAACATCTGGTAGGTTTTGCTAATCAAGCCTCAAGTAACACCCTTTATTATCTCCAAATCAAAAGCAGATTGAGATCTTAGCTGCCTGTACTTTCTAGTCAGGGTCAGAACAGCGTGCCTTAATTATAAAAATTGGACCAGAGGCACCATAGCAGTTCTCCCTAATGATACAGGCGCTTCCTCCTTGTAGCTCTACATTTTGACATGCTCTTGTAAAATAAACTCACAAACTTTTTCAAACACTAAGATTGCCAGCCGTCTTCTCAGTAGAATTAATTGCTTATTTGCCTGTACAGCTCAGGTCAAAGGTGGCCATCAGCTAAAGTTTTTATTTGGATCAGATTTCAAGAGACTATTGAACTAGTTTCACTCCACAGTACCTGTATTTTGACAATCTTCCTCAAACCATGGTAGACTGGCCATTCCAGTTTAGCAATTTTTGCTTTGTCTTTGAGAGGGTCCTTGGCTCATTGAAGTGGACAGAGATGAGTGATGATACAGCATGAGGTGCAGGAAACTAATTTCACCACTTTGATTTTGCAAAGCACCCTGTGCACCATTCTTGTGTGCATCCAGTTTTGCATATATTTTCATATTATGGCCAACTCTTTAAAATAGAGAACTCCCAGAACTCTTGAGAGCTACCTGATAGTCTTACCTTTTGCTATGACCTTCTTGCTCCAGAACGTGTCTGGATAACAACCCCATGTTGGTGCCTCCAGACATGTCTATTGGCATTCCCAATTTTATATATATTTATTTAAATATATTTTATTTTATTTCATGTATGTTGTAGTGTACCTCAGTAACGGAGAGGCACCATATCTCTGGCCTCCACCTGCCTGACCTTCACCCTTTCCTGTCTCCAGCATGCCCCTGGGCCCCAAAGAATTTTCAGGAAGGAAAAGGAGGCATGGATCCTGCTGCTTCTCAGCCACTAGCACAACTGAGAGAGAGAGAGAGAGAAAAGGCAGCTTAGGGGGCTGGAAGACAGTGGGGAGCAAAGGGAGGGATGGGTTGGCCTCCAGAGAGACAGTGTGCAAGCTGGGTTGGAGTGACTGAGGGAGAGAATGTAGGTATGTCTGCGGAGAAAGGGCAATTGAGAGAGAAAGTGCGCATCAGGGATGGAGGGATGGGGCGGGGGGTGGTGGTGGCAATCCAGGAAGAGAGAAAAATTATTGTGGGGTGGATTGATCTAAAGGGTTGCGTTGGTGGGAAGTGTTAATTCAGAGAGAGAAAGTTGGAGGAGGAGGAGGATAATGCAGAGAGAAATAACTGAATGGGACAAGGAGAACTGTGCACTGGAAGCGCACCAGGGGAGGAGTTGGGGGGTGTTTCGAGGGAGTGACTCCAAATGCCAGAGGGCACAATAAGCCTCCAGCCTGCTTGGAAATACCAGGTTCCTGGTGGAATTACTTGGGTGTTAGCATTATCAGTTTTCCTTTCCGCAAAATAGGTATTCTTTTATTGGCAGCTACCACAGCAGCTGTTTTGGGATTGTTCCCATGACAGTTTCTCAAAATTCTGAATATATTCAGTGACCCAAAAAGTTTGAGGATATCTGCCCTAGAAGTGCTACCCATCTGTCATCCGGAGCAGTGTGGCCTTCAAGTCTGTCCTAGCCATGCTTATCTTTCCATGTGATATACAGAAAGTATGTTTTTAAAGTTCTTTGCATCCCTCCTACAGTCAAAACCTTCCTGCTCCAAAGCAAGCAAAAAACATTTGTTGTTTGCTCCATTCTTTTTGCTTCCCTATCACATCCATACTCAGAAGTTCCTTTTATTATAATTGATTCCTATATCTTAAACTGCATTATTAGACATTCTCCTTTCAGAGAGACAGATAAAAGGCAGTGGAGCTAGCGTCTCTTCATCTTCCATTTCTTTTTAATGCCCCAAGCTAAAAATTACTGAAACATTGTTTTTTTAAAAAAATATTTTTAATCATTGTATTGCCCTGTGGGTGCAGACTTTGCTTCGCACCAGAACTGTCAGAAGAAATTATGCTGAAAGGTACATGTTTGATAAATATCAGAGAATGTCCCCTTCTTAGCTTACCTGCATTGCTTTTTAAGTTAGTTGTTTTGGAGTTTGGAAGAATGGTTGAAGTTCAGGGTTCTTTCAAGTAGATAGTCAAAGTTCATTGGTTTGCTGAAATATCTCTGTAAAATAGTAAAAAAACCGAGAACCACTTATGGCATTGCCTCACCCAAACTGTTTGCCCTCATATCACAGCACTTTCTTACCCATGAATTCTGTTTCTTTTAATCCTCTCCCCTTGGCCGCTCTTTCTCTCTTAGTGCCATGTATTCCTAGAACTCTGTCTCAAAACATTGACATAATGCCTCCTCTTTTGTTTACATCCTTAAAGTCCCTGTTGAAAGCCCACATTTCTTCCTTCCAGTCCTTGTTCACGCCTGTATATAAGGTCCCTGCCTGTACTGAAACCTGTTTGGAGGTAGGCAATGAAAACGTTGACGGGAAAACCCATCCCAGTTTTCATGGTGCGGACTCAAGGAAAATAGCTTCCCCGTTTCACTCAATCTGTCACCACAACCATGGCAGCAGGTGTAGGAACTTTCCCCTTGCTCATCAGTTGATAAAAAAGTGAGTTGGACTTCCCTTTTGCTTCACTTTTCTAATAGGTCTTTTATTTTGGTCACTGCTGTCCAGAAGTTTTGTCCTACACTTCCCATGTTCCCTCAAGATGGGCTATGTTGGCCAAAGCTGGTGGCAGTTCTAAACCAGTTGTGGGAGCCACAGTTTTCTCACTGCTGTCCCAGGTAGCCTGACTCCTCTCCACCCACCTCAGTCCAGTGGCTGCTGGACCTCGCTGCCATATGTTATCTCCAATATCAGAGGCAGCGTGCTGCCGAATGCCCGATCGCTAGAGCAAACTCCAGCAGGAGACTGTCACTGCATCCTGTTGTTGGCCTCCCATTAGTATCTGGCCACTGGAGGAACACATGCTGGACTGGACCGGCCTGCGCTGTGTTCCAGCGGTGCCGCCCTGACATCGCTGTAGGAATGTACATAGATGTTAGCAGCAGGGTGGCATTTTAGTCCAGAAACACCAAGCTCTGGACACGGTTGTTGAACTCACCGAAGAGAAGTTGCCGCAGGAGCCTCGGTTGGGCCCCCATGGATTTGGAGGGCAGAAAGTTGAGTGTGACAGGGAGAGAATTCTGCTTGGCCGCAGCCATCTGTTTGGATGCCTTCCATTAAATCTTCTTAGTCTGCATTCATTATGAAAATGAAGCCTACATGAACTCGACACATTTTCCCCGTTTCCCCGGTCCCATTTTTTTCCCCATCATCTGTTGCCACCACTACTGAAAGCCTTATTTTGCAGACTGCTCAGGGCCGTTCGCCTTTTCTTTCCAGTTTTTGTTTTTCCGTAAAACACCGAGAATGCTGATGACATTATATATTAAGTAATGAAAGTAAAATAAAAGTGAGCTGAGCAGAGTAAGCACCAGTAAATGGTTGTTCATCCTTGTTGTGGGCGGTTGGGTACATAAACGGAAGAGGCTATGACTGCTCAAGGGCGAATAAAGGGTGAAGCCGCTCATCACGCGAGCAGCTTGCTTTTAATGTATATGCGTATATTCCAATTCCATTGAATGTACCCCTGTCCCCTGGTAAATAATTTCCAGTTCAAGATCACTCATACTTATATAGAACTCCTTGGATGATATTCATAAGAACAATGAGGTAGGGAGATTAGTCTCTGTTCGGAAATTATCCAGCAGGGAAATATACACACAAACACACACACCCCTCACCAGTCTTCAAAGTTGTTTTTTCCTTTTGCCTGAAAGACTGCAGATCACACTGAAGGACCTATTTAATACATACCCTCCGAACTTAGTATAGTACTTGTTTGCCGTAAGAGATTTAAGGTTAAAAATAATTGTAAAGCAGAGGAACTGACAAAAAATGTATGGCTTCTCCGGTTCACCATAAAGCAAGCTGTTGGTAGTGCTACGCTTGCTCTCTGTATAACCCAGTGTGTACGGTTCCTCTCTGTTACATTGGGCGGATGGGGAGCATTAATACCAGCGATGTTCATTTAAAGCAGATTTGACATAGATCTCACTGGTCTTAAGTGGAGAGTGAGCACAGCTCCCTGGTGTACAGAGAAAGAACAAGGACCTGTCCTCATGGAACCAAGGTGTAGGTGTTCTGGTCAAGCCGCCATGTTGGCTGGTTTGAGTTACAGGAAAGGTAGTCAGGTAAAGTGTTTTACTTCATGCTCTGGAGTTAGAAGTGGTGATGTCCAGGATATGTTTGCCCCCGGTTCCCCTTTTTTGGTATCTCCATGCTTTACCATGCTTTTTCCAAAAACTTGTGTCTTAGAATTCCATTGCCATTAAAAATAATGCATTTACTAAGAAGTTCAATATAAAATAGAAATAAACCCATTGATGTGTGGGTAATGTTTAAGATTCAGTCCACCTCTCTTTTCTTCCCCTAAATGCAAAACTGCTGTCACTGCCAACCATTGCAACTTCTGGTAGAGAATAGCGCCTCGCCACTCCAGGAGTTCGCAAGGCTTTGTGAGGGACTTCCAGGCACTGACTCAAAGAAACTGACATTTTTAGTTACCAGCCTCAACAGATGATATTTCTGGTAATTTTAATGAAGAAGCAGGCCAGTGATTCAAAGAACATAATGAAGCAGGAGTCCTACTGTTTTGCAGGCACATGCTACTAAAAGTATCTGTCGGACAGTCATGTGAAAAATAAATTTGAAAATAGATCTTTCATTCTCTTTGTTCAAATGGGTTTTTTACCTCACCTGATTAAGATTTTGAATGTGGTGGAAGTTTATTAATGGAGCTTCTACAGGCTGCTCCATGAAAAGCTTTAGACAAGTCAATAAAAATGTCCCAGATGTATGAAGGCCGTTATCTATAGCCCAGTGAATGTCATCTGTAACCTCAAGCTGTACGGAAGCTGCTGCCTGCAAAAGTCAAAAGCCAGGCCGGCATTTGCTCTGTTGGCTTCTCTTCCCGTTCCTTTATGCTGATCCGGGAGATAGTAAATCCGAAGAGAAAGTCCATTGTTGAATGGCCACTTTAAAATAATGCAGGACGCTATTGACAGAAAGTGGGGTTGAAATAGCTGTAGAAAGTTTGATTGTAGGATCAGGTCTTTGCTCCGCAGGGGACCGTGACTGCAAAGACTCATCTGAGTGCAGAATCCCTCTGATGCCATCAAGAATGATCCAGCAGAAGCCCGGAAGGAATCTCATCTTTTTTAAGTTATTTCCAGCAGACTGATTTTTATTTTGTTTTACCTGGCTTTTCTTCAGTCAGAACAGACTGATGAAAAAGAGAAGCAGAGCTGGGTATTATCAGCATACTTCACCCCCAGATCCCTTTAGAGTTTGTATTGTTATACTAATTTTAGTCTGTCTGCCTTCAGAAATATATCTTAAACGCAACTAACTAGAACTGCAATTTAGGGCAAAACTGCATGTTACCTGGGCAAACAGATATATCCAATTATTGTAGCATGTATCTCAACCCTTTTATGCTGTTCTGGTGTTATCCTGCTCACTGTCCGGCTATTCTAGCTGCACTGTTTTCCTGTTCTTTTCTTGCTCTGCATGCTCAGTACTGGGATGCAGTCCCATGTTCCATAAAAGACAGAGGATGCAAATGAGATGCTTCACCTATCAGCGTCATATCCTTATTTTTGAAGAGGTGCTCACTTTCTAGGACTGCTAGGAGTAGTACGGAATGCTTTTTTAATGGGAACTTAAATTCCGTACAGATAATCACTCTGTGAGAGCATTTTGCAACCTTCAGTAGAAGGCTATAAAGTTTGGTATGCATGTACCAAAAATGGCATTACTTTGTGGACAACCAGACCTTAGCTGCTCTCCTCTTAATTTGCAGATCTCCCCTGACATTTAATTTAAATCCTAATAGAGTTAATCTTGAAATATGCAATGGATTGTATGACTCTGAGCCACTTTCCCTGCCATGTTTGCCTGATACAAAGATTACTAATGAAATGTACTAGCTTTCTAGAATCAGTAGTCTCGGTCCCTGTTGATATCCGTGACCAGGGGAAAGGTAGCCATAAGATCCTGGAAGCCAAATTTAGAAAGCTGAAATCCGGGACAACCAAGGGGGCCTTCGCTGAAACATTGCCAGGCCAGCTAGATAGACATAGCACAGAAGTCTCAGGGCAGCGTGGCTCAGATTTGTTAGGCACTGGGAAACATTTTGGAGCAATATGAGCCTTTACAAGAGGGATAGGCTCCTCTTGAGCCATAATGGAACCAGGCTGCAGGAGTGACACCTAAAAAAAATCCTGGGGGAAACCGAACAGAGCCTGGGATGTATCTTCTTGTAGGGAAATCCTCCCTAGGGGATGAAGGTGAAAAAGATTCCGATTGCCCAAATGCAGGAAAGGGGCCAAAAGGCCATGGGACATGACAACCAGCCATGCACGGAAGCACCAGAACAAAAGTAGCACATGCCAGAGACGTGGCCTAGTTCTGGCCCTGCCTGCCTGCCTTCATAAGGCCTGAGTTGCCCACAGCTCTCGCTGGGACAACCACTTTCCTTAGAAGGGAATTTTCCAGCCGAAAGTGCTACCTCTTCATGTTGCATCTTTGCTTAGCTGTTTGCATCATCGTGACTTTGCTTCGTCTAGCGGGATCTCTCTCTACCTGACACGATACAGAGCCATAAGTGTTCATGCTGTAGGCCACTTGCCTTCACCAACCAGGGGAGCATGGATACTCTCTGCATTCCGAAGGGCCCAGGGTAAATCATGAAACCCCTGCTTTGAGAAGCTGAAATGGTGCCCATTGGCCTCTTCCTTTAGCAGCAGTCCTTGGAATTAGGGTGTTAAGAGGATTTTGCAAGTTAGGGCTCAGTATGTTTGCGTCAGAGTTCCTTGTTGCTCATGGGCTAGGATTGAGGGGTACTAACGAAAGTATCACTGTTTTCCTGGTCCGCCTTGGCATTTAGTATTACTGGAATTGGCTGGATGTTTTAAAACTCTTCAAATAGACAGCTCAAGGTGGAGAGGATTGCCAGTTGTAAGTGGCTTCAGTCCATCCTAAATGAGTTTGAGCGGTCTCGGTGAGGTACCTGGGATTTTTATTCCTCCCACTCACCCAGCTCTAAGATCTTAGCTCCCTTTGTAGGTGGTGCTTTTAGCTCATTCAGTGAGAGGTCCATATGGTCTGAGAGAAAGAGAATCTCTTTAATTAGGAAACATGACCACCTGTTCAGGCATTAATGACTATGACGAGCATTAGTCTTGATGTAGCTACTTAAAACTTGTGACTTTGGATTAATAAAAAATAATAACCGAGCTGCACTTGGGGCACAGGCACTAGCTGCCAAAATAATCCATTATTAAGTGGCTCGTTTGAGAAACCAGTGGCCATGCAGTTCCCTGGACTCATACTGAACATAACAGAAGTTGATTGATCACATAGGCTCCACAAGGAGGCATGCTGTGCTGGGGCCATATGCCGTCAGCTTGGAGCTGTTTATTGCACAATTTGGAACGAGAATTTAAATCTGCAAGCAGATGCTTCTGCCCCGGCAACCTTTCCCTTTCCACAGCAATCCAGTCGCTTTATCAGCGCCCTCGCCTTATCATTTTCCCTGTCATGGGTTGATGCTTGAAATCTGCAGTGTTCCAAATGTTTCTTGTATAGATTCTTGTTTTCTAGCTGGACAGAAGGCTGCAGTTTTCAAATAGGATTCAATCTGTTATAGTCTTGGTACAAATAAAAACTTTTCCCAGAGTGGTAGATCTGTTTATTCCATGGCAACAAGGACTTAAATATCACAGATGACTATGTGGGTTTTTTGAGGAGTAAGCTGAAATAAGCGAGGGCTTACTTTGTCAGATGCATCCTAAGTTGAGAGATACATATGCAATGAAGTCTAAGTAGAAAGCTCTGTGAGATGCAAGAGGTACCAGTGGTCGTGACATTTCTACCCCTACACCAAATGTCTAGGAGTTTGGAATAGTGTGTATTCATTACAGTAAAATTTTTCCTTCAGAGGTCTTCCTAGCCCTTCAACACCTGTGAGAAAAATCATAACCTTCTGAAACCACCCAGCATCTTAACGTATGTGCTGCTAACTGCCTTATAGCCATTGCTTAAAGCAGGCACTTCCATCATCTTGATTTTGGGGACCCCTCTCCTCCTCACTGTTTCTTTGGAGTCACCTGCCTGAGTGGCTTCCATTTCATTAGGTCTTTTTGCTATGGAGCCTTCAATACCAGATCATGCCACTTATACCATTGGCAACAGTACAGTGTTACATCTCCATTGAAGTGAATGCCCCTCATTGTTGTAACAAGGGTTGGCGAACTAGTCTCAAATCTTCGTTTCAGTCTCTGTTTAATGCCAACTAATAATGCTGAAGAAAGGAGAGAGAATGATATTGAAGGGGAGGGGGCCTGTAGCACGCTTCCAGTTTCACCTTGATTAAGAGACGGGGAAACTTTTGCATCTGTCAGCTAAGCACTCCGCACCAGCTTCTGGTGCCATTTGGCTTCTCCATATGGAAGGCTCTTCTAGTTTAATGGCGCATCCTGTGTCTACATGGTTGGAAGGGAACCATGAGGGGGAAGACTTGCATTTAGTTACGACCTGTAGATCTCCCACATGAAGTTGGGTTTTTTGGCTTGCATCATCACCCCCCCCTCCACACACACACACACACACACCCTATAGAAATAGTAATTAAAGTTGAACGGTGAAACCTGAGGGAATGGGAAGGTGGAGTACTCTTCTTGGAACAAGGACTTTGTATTTTATGGAGAATTTTGCAGAAAATGAAACACATGGGGAATTCTGAAGCACAATCTGTTAATGCAGTGCAGCTGTGAAATAGTTGTTGAGCCAAACTATAATCGGAATTTCTTTCTTTTTGTTAGCAGAAATGTGGGTTTCCGCAGGAGAGATGAAAAACAAGTAGATAACCATTTATTTGATAGAATAAATGTGGAGCTATCTCCCCAACCTCCAAAACCCGTACCCTCTATTCCAGATTAAGGACTAGCTGCTGTGTGTACCCTTTCTGGATAAAGCTATGACTTGATCCCTGTTCCTTTTCTCTTGTTGCCTAGATCACTGTGTCCATTACTACGATCTTCGGAACACTAAGCAGCCAATCATGGTCTTCAAAGGGCATCGCAAGGCCGTTTCATATGCAAAGTTCGTTAGTGGAGAGGAAATAGTGTCTGCGTAAGTACTTGCCTTCCTGTTTGTGAGAAGCTGCAATGCTTACTGATTATGCTTGGCAAATCTCAAAGACTTATTTGAAGATGGCTTGTGCGGGGTGGGGGGTGTAAGTGCATGTCATGTGTCCATATGAACGGTCGTCCTGCTCAACCGATTGCCGTGCTTTTGTCAGAACAAAAATAGAAATCCATTTCTCAGCTTCCCTGGCTCTACAGCCTCTCACTCTAGTACAAAGGAGCCCAAGAAAAATGTAGACGTATGGGTCGTTTGCTTCTTGCTGGTAAAGCTCTTATTCAGCAGTCACTTTGGAAGGAATCGCAATGAACGTGCTTTAACAAGGGCTTAATTCTGTGCAGGCTAAAATTGGTGTTTCTCTGTGGTCAGATGAGAATGTTATCAGAGAAGGACTTGTAATAACGCTTCATTCCCTTCTCCATGGCTTGATTCTTTTTACAGGCACTTGTTCAAAGAACTTTGGGGGTGCCTCCTAGTGGCAACATACAGCTGACTAGCTTGGGTTGCCAGAGCTGATGTTTAGGGGGCTCAGTGGAGGGTCATCTGATATAATTAGAGAGGAAGAATCAGCAATGGGCATATGACAGTCTGCTGGGTAGGTAGAATGAATGTGAAGACCCCATCCTGTCCTTTATTCCAGACGAAGAACCAGCACAATAGTCATCTCTGACTAACAAAGCTATGATGCTTAAATTGTGGTATTATTCAAAATCCCTCTGTGTCAAAGTACTTAGTAACTGAATCCAGTGTTCTGTATGGTTCTTCCATGTGCTATTGCCCGTTTCCCCTTTGTACCAGTTTTAACTCGTGCTGATCGCTCTTATAGAATGGCTGCGTGCTGAGGACAGCAAGGTGACAGGTATTTGCCAGGAGATCTGTGTTCCTGCAGTGGAAGCTGAAGGGCACTTCCCAAGAGTGTCCCTCCCATCTGAAAAGGGGGCAACACCTGATTGTAAATCCACTCCTCCACTGAAAAGGAGCACTCCAGTTCCCAGAGCCGTCTTGCCTTGTGACAGAGGAGCACGTCATGGGCTCAGTTCTCTCTACTGATTAGAAGCGTTTCTGTTTCATCTGTATTTAATTTCAATTCAGCCACATTCCGTTTAGCATTTGCAGCACCAGCTAAAAACTTTCACTGTTTCCCTGGAAAATGGAGATGAGGAGTATTTGGGAGGACTTACTAAATGAGGCCACTACTCCATCTAGCCTTTGGTGCTGAGACACAGCAAGCCCTGGTTCCGATTCCCACTCATGAAGTCCCATAAGAGGAACAAGAAAGAAGAAAGAACAGGCGGATCTTGGTGCAAGCCCCTTAGGTGACTGGTCCATCTTTGTGGGGATTTGAGCAGAACTCTATAAGCATGGCTCCAAGCATTAGCTACTTCAGAATTCCTTAAGCAGGCACCCCTTTTGGATGTGGGGTTGGGTCATGCTTCCCATTATGGAGAAATTATAGAGCCCACTCCTTCATCCATCTTCTCCAGCCATATCTGAAGTCTCTCTAGCCACACTTGTAGAAGAGTTGCATTAATTTCCCTGTAAGTGTTCTTAATCTTAGCTTATCCAGAATCCCTTGACAGGATCATCATAGCGGAATGGACCAGTCCAGCCAGGTACAAGATGATAAGTCACTTGATTAATAATGTGTAGCCTTTTTGTAAAGAAAGACTGGCACTCAGCAGTAGAACTTCTAGTGGCTTCATTGCCATCGCCTCCAGTTATTCCTATAGCGGGCAAAAGTGGATCAAGGGGCTACAGCAGCAAGCATACAGAAACAGCCTTGGGGAGCACTGTTGACACTCCGGCAGCATCCCTCCAGGCATAGTCAATACCAGGCATACCGCAGTGTTTTTGAGGACAACTGACATTTGTGGAAGATTTTATAATTTCAAACACCCGTGTATGCAAGATTTAAACATTTGTGCTAAAGAACTTCTTATCAACTACCCCCAGAGGGCATGTTCCTGAATGCCAGTCAACTAAATTGTCGGGCGAAGATTGCCAGTATCATAGCCAAGAGCGCATGTGGCTTGAGCTACAGACCCAAGTTCCCAGTCGTAACTCGTTCCTTTATTGGGCACCAAACTCTTCAGCAAGAAATTGCATGCGCTGGTAGCTGAGACCAAAGACAGGAAGGCCCTTCCTACAGCCAGGAGTGATAAGCCAGGCTGCAGCTGCCCTTGCCTCACAGGTCCTGCAGCTTTACTGCACGCAGTCCAGAATGGCCATGTGTCTAATTGTGAGCTGATCCACCTACAAGGATGTCTTCGGGATTGACCATCTGACCTCAGAGTGCCCAGGGATCCAAGCTGCTCGCGTTGTGAGTGTTTCCTGCCCTTCGCAACACAATCAGTACAGTTCCTCACTGGTTTCCTGGGTGAAGGAGACCCATCCTATTAACATATGCTCTGGAGTTTACCATGAACTTGCCTCATCATTGAAGGCATTTCAAGACGGAATTACTAAAGACAACGCTGACAGTATCTGTCATTGAACCCCAGGAGTTCTTCCATTAGTGTATCAGAAGTTTTTCTGCACAGCACCACATGAATATTGCCCACAAAATCCAGTGGTTTTCCCAGAAGTGCAGATCTTTTTGGTACAGAGTGCTTCCATTTAGACTTGCTCCAGCTTGCGAGCTGTGTAGACATTCTTGAAGTTCCTTTGGGACCATGTGTTTATGGTAACCACAAGCAAGTTCTTAGGTTTCACACTTTCAAGTATCTCATGCAGTTGGCACATGGCTACCTTGGTGGCCGGTGGCCACAGTGCCCCTATTCCCTTTCCTTCCCATCAGCTAAGGTTTTGCAAGAAATAAGGAACCAGTGAAGGAGATTTTCCCACTGCTGCGGCATCATTTCCTGATCTGGTGATACTGCCCATTCCCACCATGTTGAAAATTCCCAGATGAGTCAAGATCTGCTCTTTTAGGTCCACATCTACGTATATGCTTAACCATACATATTTCAGTTAACAATACATGGACTAAGGAACAGAGGATGAAGTCATTCAGCTACTCAAGAGATATGTGAATTACCTTCTGGCCTCTAGAACATCTCTCTGTGCTTAGGAGTGGTTCCAAACATTGGTTCCCCAGAAGTTGGTGGCATATAGCTGTTATCATCCTTGATCATTAACTATGCTGTGATCATAGACAACAATCATATGGCTCCCTTGGCGTTCTCTGTGGATTGGCATGTTCAGAAGTGCAAGACTCCAAGATGCAAGAGTGCACAGTTCTAGAATTTCTACAGGAATTTCTGTTGGAACTATTCAGGCCTTCGGTGGAAATGAAAATGCTGCACCACCTTATTTCAGTTAGTACGTGTCATTAGGCAGTAGAATTCTGCAGTACACCAGGGCATGGAGTGCTTCCTTTGATGCTGGACTTCAGAGTTCTTAGGTGCACAAGAAAAGAATCCATCCTGGCTTGGCCTAAAAGGCAAAGGTCTTTGAAGAGTGTGGCTCTTTTGAATCCACCCACACTTCACTGTTTTATATCATTTAGTCTTCTAAACTCACTTCTCGATGTTCAAAACATCCATCTATCATGTCCACCTTGAACTCTCCTGCTGTTCAAACCACATCACTAATCTATATTTTCATCTGAGATGAACGTCATTAAAACAACATTCGAATCTTCTACAAAGGACTCACAACCAGACCCCCATCCTAACCTACTGACGTGATAGCACACGGAACACTTCCAGTAGCCCCTCTGTTCCAGAACCTTGCACTATACTTTCTCTTACTGTTTTCCTGATTTCTGAACTGAGATAACATTCATTGGCATGGCAAGTGAAAGGGAGCTTCACTAGCAAAACCTAAAAGCTGAATTGTTAAACCATCATGTGCGGGACCTTGAAAGGACAAAATTGGCATGGCCTACTTGGGAGACGGGCATCTGTAAATGCTTGTTCCATAGCCTTAGGTTATATTGACAGAGCTGTCCAATTCAGATGAGGCAGTAGCTGGGCAAGTGTGTGCTTTGCAGAAACATTTGGTTCTCGTCTCCTCTCCATCCGTTGCCGTGCAAAAGTAACGCAGAAACTAACTTACGCTTGTGTTTGCTCTTGAAAACATGTCAGCGGAAGAACTCCATCAGTGATTAACTGCACTAATAATTTTTTAAAAAAAACAAAATATTTGCTCTTTCCAACCTAAGCTGTTTTATGGATTACATTGATTCCCTCTGCCTTGTTGAGTTACATTTTGACCTCAAGGCCATTCACAACCATCTAACATTTAGCAGGGTTCATTGATTCTGCTTCTGATTTACAGAGGCATGGACAGCTCTTCACATTGTGAGTAGCTGGTGGGGAGGGCACTCTTTGCAGGAAGTGTCTGTGTATCTCCAAGGTAACTGCCTTTAAAAATTATGATCTTTCCTCGTTTCTACTGGACTTTACTTTCATAATTAAAATAACTGGAAGTTTCCACACTCACTTCAGCAGCAACATAAGTCACAAATGTTAGCCTTCGCTGGGTGGTTTGCAGCCAGGAGCTGCTCAGGTCCCTGGATTTTCATTTCTACATAGTAAAGTCTCCTGCCATGCCTCTACTTTTGTGGTGTTCACCAACCTCGCTCCCTCCTATTGCGCATGTCCTGCCTAGAGAGAAGCAAACAGCTGACCATCTGAGAGATGGCATGGTGTAGTGGTTAAGAAAATGGAACTGGGTTCAAGTCCCCACTCAGCCATGGGTGACTCTGGGCCAGTCACAGACTCTCGGCCCTGCCTACCTCACAGGGTGGTGGTGGTGGGGATCAGATTGAGAGCCGGAGGAGAATGACATAAGCCGTTTTGAGGTCTTTAAAAGAAGAAGGCAAGGTATAAATCTAATAACGAAATCAATAAAAATCAGTATTATAACTTTTTAAATTTAAGGGTACTCAGCTTTGAGCATGTGGTTTGCACACATGAGATCCCAGGCTGAATCCTACCATCTCAATCAAATAACTTTGTGTAGCTAGGCTGGAAAATATCACTGAGAGTGACAGTAATTTCATACAGAATAAAACCTGGATACATGGGTTAGTAATGTGAATCAGTCTAAAGGGAGAGGAAGTTGACCTGAAAATAACATTGGTAAGGAGCTGTAAGGACATCTGCAAGAGATAGGCATGGGTGAATATTTTTCTTTTCATTTTTTACAATAAAAACTAAATTCAGAACCACCTTGATAAGCAGGCTAGAAAGAAATTGAATGAAAAATATGGGAGAAAACAAACTGATAAGCAGGGAAAACCCGCTGCAAGGATTGGGCCTGTTTCGCCCAAAATACGGCACTCCAGGGTGGATACCTCCGAGTTGGAATGTGAACTGGAAGGAGAGGTGGGGTTGGAACACTAAGCTGAATCCAACAAGCTGCCAAGTGACTGGTGAGAACCAGGCTGCATCTTCTAGCTAGTCTTCAAGGGCAGCCCCCCCACAGGGTGCATTTCAGTAATTTGGAGAATGCCAGAGCATGGCTTATGGAAACCAGACAGTCCCTGCGCAGATTAGACTGTAGCTGGTTGAAGGAGCTCCATGCCCCTGAGTCCACCTGAGCCTTAAGTGACTAAGATGACTTAAATGCACCTCCAGGCTACAATCCTGCTCCTTCAACTAAGAGTATTTTGGTCCGGTCTACATTGAACTCCAGTTTGTTAGCCCTCATTTAGTTCGTTGTTGTGTTCAGGCGTGGATTGGCACATGCACGGCCTTCCTGGTGGAGGTGAAAAGCAGCAGTCAAGCGTGTGCCATCAGCACAAGCCCCTTTACTCCCACTGCTTTCTCAGCAGTGGCTTTCCACGTTCCTTCACCTTTCCTTTGCTTTAGGTCCGCTTACCTCCTTTGCTCTTGTTCTTACCCCTGCCCCTCATCTCCTCTATGATGTAGTGTTTTCCTCTTACCACCCCTGCCTCCTTCCTCCTCTCTTGTCTTTTACTTATTCTCTCCCTCCTGTTTACCATACTGTGCAATGGAGATAGCATGCTGGAAATGGTCTTTCTGGTTCATTCGAGGTACGCAATGATGTCCATAGATTTTGCCTGCCCTATCAAACGCCCATGCCTGTCTAGAAAGCCTTTCGTAGCACTTCGACTTGCAGTGCCAACATGTGGCTTATTCTGAGGTTTATATCTATCTTTCCTTAGGTCAACAGACAGCCAGCTAAAGCTGTGGAACGTAGGGAAGCCACACTGCTTGCGCTCCTTTAAGGGGCACATCAATGAGAAGAATTTTGTAGGTTTGGCGTCTAATGGAGACTATATTGCCTGTGGTAAGTAAAACAGGGATTCTGCTAAAGGGAGTCAAAGGGTGCTGTCAGTTTTGAAACTTTGAGTATCCCGCTCATGCTCATGTGTCTTAGTGTTCTTAGGCACCCCTGCAGTGCCCAAGACACAACAGCGCATTGCAACTTGCACCCCCTTTGTAAAACTGGGCTGGTCTCCTCACTGTGGTATAGCAAGCCAGCTATGCTCTTTGTCTTGCCGGGATGATCTGGGTCATGGAATAATGCAGTGGGATAATCAAATCATTAGTTCGGTTGAAAGGGGTAGCGCCTGAATAGGGTGCCTGAGGTTGTGTCAGATGCTAGCTGAGATACGTGCTTAGGAATTCCTATCTGCTCTCAACCTGCCTTTATTTTTGCTCTTGATTGTAGGAAGTGAAAATAACTCCCTCTATCTCTACTACAAAGGCCTCTCAAAGACATTGCTAACCTTCAAATTTGACACTGTCAAAAGTGTTCTGGACAAGGACCGCAAGGAAGATGACACAAATGAATTTGTCAGTGCTGTGTGCTGGAGGGCGCTGCCAGATGGGGTACACCTTTTTACTTACTTTCTCTTGCTGTTACACCTAGGAAAAAGTTTTCTCAGAGCACTTGTTTGGGTCAGCCTGAGGCCAGTGGGAAGCAAGTGCTGAATTGGCATAAAAATGGAAGATTCCCTTTCAGTCAGGAAGAAATAGAAGCTCGGGTTATTTCAGCTGCAAGGGGTCTGCTTCCCAAGTTCCGGGCCCAACGCGGAAACAAAATAGATGTTGCGCGTGCTTATGTCGCTGGGCTGGTATGTGACGGGATGCTGCTTATGCCAGGATGCTGGAATCGGTGTTTGGGCTGTGCCACTTCCAAAATCATGTGGAGGAGTTAGGTTGCCTTGTGGAAATGCTTGCTCCCTTTTGACTTATCCACATTTCCGTCTGAACATGAAAAGGGTTCACAAAACTTAAGGACAGGAGGACAGAAGAAAAACCGTGCTGGATCAGAGCAAAGGTCTATCCAGTCCAGCACTTGGTCCACACAGTGGCAAGCCAGCTGCCCACAGGATCCCTCAGGCAGGATGGGCTCAAGGCCTCCTCCTGTCCAGGCTCCTCAGCAGCTGGTGTATGAAGGCATGCCTCCTCTGGTGAAGGAGGGGGCACACCTTCAGCACGGCCCAGTGATCGCCTCCTCCCTTACGATGCTTTCGCATCTTTTTCATGCCCTTTCTTCCAGCTTGAAGAGATCCCTCTGGAGTGCCTTGCAATCTCGTTCATTTTAACCACCATAGGTTAAAAAGCATTGATGCTATTACAGAATCCTGCGAGAGTCCACTAGTGACATCTCTCCATTGGGAGAAATTGCCATTTGTCCCCACCTTCAGTCTTCTGTTCTTTAACTGGTCAGTGAACCATAAGAGACCCCCCCCCTTATTCACACCCCCCCCCTTTTATTCAACGACTGAGTTTTGTCAGCTTGACTTTTGTGCCACAAGAAAAACATTTGGACCGCCACAGCGCTGAATATCTTGTGTCTGGCAGGTGGTAACAGTGCCAATTTAAATCCATTTCAGTTCCAGGTTGTAGCGCAACAAAATATGGAAAAGGGCCAAAGGAGTGTTTGTAGATGCTCTGTATGGGCATATCCGTAGCCTGAAGATGAGCATGTCAGGTCGGTGGCTGTAGCCCAGTCCTCTCCAGAGCGGTCTAGTTTTCTGTATGGAGGAAATTGGGTTCAGAGTTTTATTGTTTATGGTGGTTATTACTGTGTATAAAGGAGTGTGAGATTTCTGTCATTTTGCAATGCTGCAGCCCTACAAAAGGTGTCCCACCCTAGAGAAAATGGAATCTGGGTCACAGGAAAGCAGCTTCGGTGCTTCTACTGCATGAGTCGTTCCAGTGTTCTGACTACCTTTTCACAAGTTAGATGTAAAAATTTGGCTATGGCATTTTGTATAAGTGAAACAATATAAAGTGCTTTAAACCAGAGTTAATACCGTGTAATGGCAGTGACTTAAGTTCCCCCTTCTCTCCAGTTGTGTGCTCTCAGAGAGCAATGGCATGGGGTGTATAGGCTTTTGCAGTACGAGATGTCATTTCGAATGAGCAGCTGATGTTACGTTTAACAGAAATATAAGCACTGTATGAAGTCGCTACCCACACCTTCCACTTAAAACTATTTCCTGCTTTAACAGTCTTGATTCGTTTTGATGGGTAGGAACTTCAGCCACATTATGAGAGGCTCAGCTGGCACGCTTGCCTTTCATTGACTCGGGGTTGTGCAGCAGGCCTGATCGTGAACATCCTGATGAATGCATGGGGGGAACAACCATATTTTCAGCTGCTTCTTTCCTCCACACCCTCATACCCATCCTGGAAGTAAATTAGGAGGCAATTGCCTGTGATTGATTCCTAAGCATCTTTCCTTTCAGCCGTCACCCTTTTACTCCTCCTTCCCCTCTCTTTATCTCCATCACTCACTCTTGGGTTCAGTGTCCAATAAAATGCATTCTGGATTTGGGACCTCCTTTCCTCTCCATATTTCACTGGAGAAGTAGCCCTTCAAGGCTTGGAAAGGAAAGGAAAGGCTCAGCGCTTGTCCCAACGATGCCCTTCCTGTTTAGCTTGCGCCCTGAAAAGCAGGGACCTGTGCTAGAAGGCTGTTCGTCTGATGGTTTTGTAAATTGCTTTCAGAACTCCTGCAGTCAAAAGGTATGACATTTTAAGGGAACAATATAAATAAAATTGGGCTGTAACTTGATGGCTGTTTCCTTTCCCTTCAGCATGTATCCTACAGAGAGAAGAACGAACAGAGCAATAGTTCAGGTCCAGGGAGACCGCTGCCTCTCCTAAGCACAGCGTGGGTTGCACTTGCATTCCCCCTTCCTTGTTGCCGGTTGGAAAGGAGGAACCGGCTAGGAAATGCCACCGCTCCCTGACCGGGAGCTGTAGGCAGCAGGAAGGTTCTGCAGCAGCTGCAGCCCCCAGAGAAATCCGGGGAAGTTCTGTGCCTCAGGCCTCAGACCAGAGACTCCAAATGCAGATCAAGTGGTGTTCTGGGGACGGCCCAAGAGGTGCTTAATCCAACTGATCGGTCTTGGGGTGCGGAGACCCAGAGGGGAGACCCAGAATGGCTCCACACTTCCTGGCTCTTCGGAGGCACCGTCGTTGGTTGTGTGTGTGTGTGCTGTGGTGCCCAGGTAGTCACACAGGGATTTGCATGTATCAAGTTTACTTGGTGCCTCGGGGCAGATTCCTCGCGTTGCAGTAGAGAACGCACACTGGACAGCTGTGTGGTAGCCCTCCTGCTTCTTTGCAAGCGGTCTCCCCCTCTGCCTCTCTTGCTCCTAGCAGTCTTCAAGGCTCCAGCTTTTGCTGCCTTTCTCAGAACAAAGCAGAGGGTTTAGTCAAGGCACTGGGATAATACTGAGGAAGCACAGTGCACAGACTGCGTGCAGGCAGGAGTCATCTGTGGCTGGGCCACCATGATGCTTTGAAGGAAGCGAGAGGGCTTCTCCACGCGCTCTTTTTGAGAATGCGGTTGTTACTGGGCAGCAGGTGCAGGTAACTGTTTAGCTGTGCATCTGTCTGGCATCTTGTTGAGCTGAGTTTTTTCCAGTTTTCCGGTGACCACAAGGATTCCTCCTTTCAGCTTGTGCAGGGAACATACCAGCTCTGAGTGGATCAGGAAAAGGCTGTGTTGCTATTCCAGCTCCGTTACTGCCTCTAATTATAGCAGCCACATTCTCCTTCCGCGTGTGACACCACCAAACACTTCGTGATCCATCCAGCAATGTGTGTCACACCATCGCCACCAGGCTGCAGCACACCTATTTTTACAACACTTCTAATTACCGTTGAGTAAAGGCATGATGCTTTATCCTTGTTCACACGTTAGAATACGTTCCACCTATCACCAAGCAGTAAATCCTGCCACTTTCAGATAGGGGCTTTCAGCCGAATAGCAGAGGCAACCCTCGCAGATATGATCTGGGAGACTGGAACTGAGTCGTGAGCTTCTCTTGGCCCGCTTTTCCCTCTCCTTCCAAGTGCGGCTTCTCGTCCATCTTCCAGTGCAGTGCCTACTCTCACGTCATCAGCCAAGATCCCCCTTTCATAGAGGCAAAGCAGTTGCGGAAAAAAAGGGCCTTTTCAGCCTTCGCACCCATCGACGGAATAGCTTCTCTCAAACAATCTTTTATTGAAGATTCCTCTCCCACAGCACAATAATCCAAATATGAAATGCTTGCATACAAAGCATATAGTTACATAAAACATGCAAAAGGCCTAGGTGCTGGCAGTGCTTTCTTGGGTGTAAGGTTTTGGGTATTTTAGATCTTGCTAATAGCTCTGTTTTATCTGCTAGTTTGTGTTTTGTTTTGTGTGCTTACTGTTTTGATATTCCATTGCACAAACCTCCTGTGTCCTGATTTCAATGAAGGGATGTATAAACCACAGTTTACTATAACATCATCCTTGGCTAAAGTCAGCACGTAGTCAGCACATGCCCTCCAGCTTGGAATTAGAAACCATCCTGTGATAACAATGGACAGTTGGTGCTAAATAGGATTTGTTAAAAGGATTACCTGAATCGAACTGGGAAGTTGAGATCCACCGAGGGCAAGGCGGTCCGTGCAGGCAGATCACGTCCGAGCTGCCGGCAGAAGGTGCAGGAAGGGCGCTGCAGGGGCAAGCAGGGTAAGGTGGTGGCCCTAAGCAGCCTCAAGGGGCTCATGGGATTCTTCAGATTCCCAGATCAGAGGTCAAAAACAGCTGGGTGGCGATTTTCCTCCCACCCCCCACCCCTTTCGCAGCCGGCACAGAAGGGACCAGAAGGAACTGGCTGCTTCTCTAAGGCAGTAAGAGCAACCTTGAAGAGGGACATGAGTAGAACTGCCTGGATATGACATACCCCCATGGAGCCTCAGCCTCGTTCCTTCCCCGTCCAAAATGCTGCAGCTGGCAGAGTGACACCGCTCAGGTCCTCCCTCTTGGGCAGGCCACCCAGACAAGGTTCTTGGTGGGAGAACCAAAGCTTGGGGTAGAGGTTAGAAATTCTTGATCAGAAATCCTTAATCTCAGATCGCAGGTCTGGGCACTGTCTTTGGGACCTGGGAGACCTGCTTGTGAGCTGGAGTTGACAGCGTTCGACTAGATGGGCACAGGCTCCGGTATCCTCAGATGCTCACGTGATAGCACTGGTCAGCTGACAGTGAGTGTCAGCTGATCGTTTTTCACTTGGATGCACAAGTGCCCTCGCCAGCCTCATCAGGCAAGACAATGCTGAATGCAGGATACTGGATAACAACTTTGCGTCACCAGAGCAACCCTGCAACCCCTTCTTTCTTGATCAGTGCTTTTGTTCAGCAAAACCGGAATAACACTGTGGAATAATAGTGTTAGGCCAGCCGTTAATGCAGAGGTATGTGGTTTTGAGAAGGTCACAGAAATCTTTCAGCAGGCAGCCATGTTTGGCACACGGTGGTCTATTTTTGAAACCCTTTTTAAAGACTTGAAACATACCTATTAACCTAGTGATAGAAATGGCTCCAAGGTACAGTTCAACACATGCTACGCTGAGTTCCCGGTTCGTCACTGCAGACTTTATATCCCTGCTAGTGAAGATCGTTGGTTCCAAAATGGAGTTAGGAGTTCTGTACCAAACAGATTTACCAACAGAAGTTCATTCTGTCGTAGAACTTCAAATTTATGTGATTTCATTCTTGATGGAGACATACAATATTTCTATAATCCTTAAAACAACCTTCCAAAATCGGACTCTCGGGTTTTCAAGTTTATGAGAATAGTCATGCCGGAAGACGGTGGCGGGGAGAGTTATGCACAAGAGGGATGGGACAAAATGTGACATATATTTGTCCCATAAGCCTTTGCATCTTGCACAATGCCTTCAGCAGCCATCTATAATAGGCTACCTTGCAAACATTCATCCAAAAGAAAGAATTACTGATTTTCTTCATTTTTCTCAAAAGCAGTAACTCTTCTAAACTGCAAGTTTCATAAGGAAAGGGAATATTAAGGCACATTCCTTTATTACTTTGGATCAGTTTCACTCTAAGAAAAGCATTCGAGCAGAAGCATTTGTGTTGACACACTAACTTTTCCAAGATCCGGGGACCTGTTATTTTTCCAAAGACATGAGAGAAGGAAGCATTCCCACCTAGACCAAGAACAACTAACAGATGTGTCAGATAAGAAAGCAGGGAAAATAGGTTTCTGCTTATAAATAGCTATGATGCAAATAAGTGGAAATAATGGGAAATATTTTGAAAAGTAAATAAAATTGAGGCAGCTTTATATGAGAATGGCTAGACAATAAGCTAGTGAAAGAGGAGATGTTATCTGTTTGGAAATTTAAGGGAAGTTCATCTTAGTATTGCTGAAAAAACTATGAAGTAAATGTATTACTTCAAGTCATAGATGGGAACTATGGAAAAAATAACGAATTGTTAAAGAAATTTCATTTTGTGGAAAACATATGTAAGCAAATTCATTTAAAAATCATGTAACTATAAAATGCAAAAGCTGACCTCTGTCTTCAGGAGGTCACTGATGCTGGTCCTTACTGACTGCTGCTTTTGGCTACAGGATTGAACATGTTGCTGGGTGAGACATTTTAGTCTTTAAAGAGACACGAACTAAACTTAGAACGCTAATCTTTTGAAATCTATTTTGGTTGTAACAATGATGACTTTTCTGTTTGGTCTGTGCTCTTACATGAAATATGAATCATGGAAGAACTGTTTGAAATTGTCAAGTAAACGACAAAAGGATATGCCTGAAGGCAGGTTCCCTCTTTGAACGCCATGGGTTGTTACCAGGGATTTTGTAAAGCTGTCATTGTTGTGGTGTCTCTTTGTTCTTGGGAAGCCACATGGGACATGCTACCTGCCAGTCCATGATCTAGCTAAATACAGAGACCCCATACTATAAAATCCCTGAAACAAGGGCCGGTCCGTCCCAGGGAAGAGGGCGCATATAATCCACACCCACCCCGTCACCTTCCTTTCAGCGACCTGATCTGGGCAGACTGTTGTGTCTGCTGGTGCCAAGTCGTGTAGCCCTCGTAGCCCACCCTGGCCAGGTTTGCAAGGACAGGTGGGTGGCATATTCAAAATGGCGGTCACGCGCACTGGCAGCCTCATTTGTATGTCTGAAGTGAGGCCTGGCATATCTCACACTTCTGGGCTGCATTCTCATGTGGGACATTAGGAGCCTAAGCAGAGCTGTGACCACCTAGAGGCACGGCAAGCGCACTCCCCTCTCTGGAACACACAGGCAGCTTGACTATGCAGCTTGGGCATTGGCCCAGTCCATCTGCAGCATTGTAAATGAGCCATTTCATCGTGTCCCTTGTTTGTGTGTATTCGCTACTGTGTGTAGGAAGGTTGACCTGGGAGAGACTTAACAAGTGGAAATGCCATGTTGATGAGAACGACAGGGAGACACCGATAAGGGAAGGTGGAATACAAATTAGCGAAGGAAAAACCTAGGATCCTTTCAGAGAGAAGCCAGGAATGCTAATTATGAGTAATAATAACTGGGGATTATGAAGAGCTCATACATTCAGCTTTCTGCTGATGGGAACAGAATGATTGGTCTGGTTTACTCAGGACTGTTAATTTTGATGGTGTTGCCGTATTCCGGGGGGTTGCTAAATGGACTTCGATTGGTAGAAATCTGAAATCGCAAAGCTAGCATCTATCAATGAAAATTAATTCAGATGCCATGTATGCATTCAGATTAGTGTCTGCTTCGTTCATTCTCCTCCTTTTATATATTCAGTTGTGGGCGACATTTTGCATCAGGGATGCTTGGTGAATTCTGTCATTGCAAATTCTGATGTGAACTGACCTAATCCACACCTCCTGACCAATGTGCAGATTGAAGTTTAGACAATTATCAGGGTTTTTTTTCACTTCACCCATGCTTGAATACAGTTAAATACATATTTTAGGAAGAAAATAAACGCAGAAACATATTTTAAATGCATCTTAAAAGGTTCATTTGCTGCATTTTTTAAAACCCACTGATTAAACCAGAAGCAGATTGGAAATGACAAATGGGTGAACACATGGAAAACTGACACGGACCATTCATTCATCAATTTTATTTCCCACTTTTCATTATAAGATAATCTCAAAATAGAAAACCAATAAAGCCTGTCCCTCATAGGCGTACTGTGCTGTTTATTATAAATGCCAGTTGTTCAAGTGCATGGCAGAAGATATTCTCAAACAGATTGCTCAGTTCAAGGTCAGGTGCTATAAACTTGGAAAGAAACAGATCTAGCCACCTCCCAGGTATTGACCTCCATGAACTTCAACTGCGCAGTAGTAGGCCGAAGTCTCCCCTCCTATTAAGTCTGAATCTGGCTTCGAGCTGCTGAGTCTGGCAAGTATTCCGATCACTGTATCCTCCCAGCCAGGGAACAGATATTTAATCTGCTTTAAAGGCATACAGTACCTAAACTCTTAGGAGGTGGTACCTTTCCTAACATCATTGAATGTGTGGGATGTTAACTCACTTTACAATGAGTTGTAAAGGTGAGAAGAATCGGTTATATTGATCAAAAAATGACTGCAGTAAGATCTTGAACGTTCTGTGTATTAAATGTTTGGGATAATCATCAGTTAATGTATTTGGTAATTAGTGCATAAAACTGAATCCTATAATTTACTATACATAAAAGATATGATCCAGTGAAGGTTAACTACTCTTAAGGCACACTGATTTTCATGCAGAAAACGACGCTGTCTCAATCAGTAGCTTTGACATCCTTTTCCCCTGTTTCCAGCACTGGCATTACATTCTGTTTCTTCCATCCAATCTGTTTGTGAAAGGCGCACGCTAGTGCTATATCAATTTTATTGTTCCATGGTAATGCCAATTTATTCACGGGTTTTCCTTCACCCCACCCCTTCCTTAATTGCATTTCTAAACAGTACCAATTGGACAAAAGATATATTTAGCTTGAAATGTGTAAGACAAGAAATGCAACCATTTACTAACATATGCATGTTACTGGAAGAGAATAACGTTATGTGCCAAGTAATTTTCATGTCGCAGTTTCCTAAAGGAATTGCAAATTGTGCCTGCATGTATTTGCATATAATGCTTATTAAAAGAGTACAACTCCTATCGCCTTGTAGATTCCCACAGAGGATAACATTTCTTACATGAATAATTGGAGAAGGTGCCCAGCTGACTGTCGCAGCTCTTTACTCATTATTACCCCCTCAGGAGTCCCGCTCTTGAGATCAGTGTGAGCCGTCAAGCTGTTTTTATTAGTGGCACACTTGCTGACTCAAAACTCCAGTGCTTTGACACTTCAGTTCTTCTGCAAAGCCCTTTAGATGATATGGTTATGCAAAACACGGGTTGGAATGCGTTTTTAATCCCTTTTCTCCCAGTTGTGTTAGATTTCCCATTTGTTGCCTCCTTATACACATGTGACACTCCCTAGACTTTCTTCTCCAGAAAATTGTTTCTCGCTAACACGGAGAAGAATTAGGATGGCAAAATTTCCAGGTCAGCATTCTTCACGTCTGTGTGGATTTGCTGCAATTATCAGCCATATGGTTCTGTTGAGTTCAGCAACCAACTTTTAGAGACCCATTTTCAGCACACCTCTGGCAAAGTTTGACCACAGAACCAAGCACAACTCTGTTCTACCTTTTCTGGGTGAAGTTGAAGGAAGGAGAGTTGATGGTGCTTTTAAAAATTCATTTTCATTGAGAAGTAATTGTCTCCGTTAAAAACCATGAGCACTACAGATTCAATGTTAAATGCATACTCATACCGGGGGTTTATACTCTTTTGTATTCCTAAAAATACTGAGCTCTCTTCCTTCAGCATCTCATGTCATCAAGCTATTTTTGCTTGGCATTGTTGAGAAATAATCCACCCCCAAAAGCTTCCATGTGCTGCTCCATTTGGCATGTGTCCTGCTGGGCTGTCCCAAGAGTAGGCGTGCTCCCGTGTTTATCTCTTGATACAGGAGTGGAGGTTCTGGGAGAGAATCTGTATTATGTTTCACAGTATTAGCATTCCAACACAACCCGTTGAGGCACCGAGAGGGAGGGAGGGAGCCTTCCCCCACCCCCAAAAATGGGATGTTACTGGAAGAAAAATGATTTTAGTCCCTGTATTCTTTGGAAAAATTCTCATAGATGAAAGTGCTTGCAGTTTTAACAGGTTGTAAAGTAACACACGATTGACAAGAATGATCTTATTTCTCATTGCTATTTAAGGACATGAGAGTAGTTTGTATGACTGACTGTTGCTGAATGTGCAAAAGACTGTAGTGCATTCTTTGAATTTGGACAAAGTGTCCACGCCGCCTAGATTCCCGAAGTTTTCCATGTAAAAGAAGTGAGACTTCTAGCCTTCGTTGGTGGAAGTTCTTTTTGAATCATGGAAGCAAATTCTGGTTTTGGCGAATCAGAAGCTGTTGGAGGTATGGCAGAAGCTTCCAGCAAACTAAGGAGGAATATCTTAACTCTTTAAAACTCTTGCATCCGTCTCGCCTGCCTGGCATGTGGTGTCCGCAACGTCCCATCCTTCCTTCTCTGCTACTGCAGTTTTGATAATAGAATAACTAATCCATCACTTGCGGCATGGTTAAGAAATGGTAATAAGCTGTTATCATTTCTGTTGATGCCAATTGTAGTTTAAGTATTCAAAATCATTGGAGAACATAATATAGGATAGTTCCACCATTTAAGATGCATAACTCAAATGAGATACGTTTGCATAACTTGGCATGCCAGCTCATACAATGCTGCATTTTCTCTTACAATAAACTTCATTCTCATACATTTTCCGGAATAAGCAGGTATGGTACAAGTATAGAGAACCATACCGTTCGTTTTCTCTGTGGTATTGCAGTCTGATCTGTCTTAAGATAAGCATGGTGCTTATCTGAAATTTGGCTTAGGTTCTGTTGGGATGGGGTGGAAAATAAAAATAATAAATCCCTATCCAAGACATTCACTCAGTCAGTATTCTGTGCAACGGACATTCCTGTTCAGTTAGAAATTACTCAAATTCGACTTAGTAGAAGAAACCTGCATTAAAGAACCTTTCCCTAAATTAACTTAATTGTAGGAACTGTGTGTCGGTGCGGGGGGGGGGGGGCAGAGAATGCATTTGCCTGTTCTACAGAATTTTTTTCCTGCATGAACTAACAATAACTCTGACCTGGATTAAACTTGCCTCCTTAATTAATTTTCCTCCTCTTTCTTTATTTGTATGCATTAATGTGTGTTTAATTTAAGACGTGATGCACCGAGGAGCTTGGAATTAAAAAGGAGATATAATAAAAGCGCCTCTTAATAATGGGTCTTAGTAAAATTGGAAGCTGAATAGACCTCCATTGCAGGCAAATGAAATTTCTTTTGTCTGTACTTTCAGCCTTCCTAGAGTAAAGTGAAGGTTTCTGTCTGGATTAGAGTAGTCGGCTGATCCAGTTCGTTCCCCTTTATACATTTTCAAAATCTGTGCGTAATTCCCCAGTGCTGCAGCCATTGTTATGACCTGGTCTACACTGATGAATTGACTGACATTCAGGAGAGGAGAATGGAATCAGGCAAGCATTGCTCTTTTAATCTGTAGGACTGCATAGCTGGGGTTTGGTAACCAGATTCTTCAATACTTAAAAAGTCAGCATGATGGTAGCACGCTTTGCATTTCATTTCTTTCCTTTGTCTCCAAGAGCTTTGCTGGTAGGGATGAGTGAGAAATCCAGTAGAGGGATGAAAATCCAGTGGGTTTCTTGCATTTTCCATGTGAACTCTGTTCCGTCAGTCTTGTGCTGCGATTGACTTGATCTGGCATGCGTCAAGCTAGCACACGGACTTCCATTTTTAATATGGGCTGTGAGAACAGAGAACTGCCCTAGATGGAAAACTGGTCTGATCCAACATAACTTTTCTTATGTTCTTATTAGTATCATTTTTTTTAAAAAACCAAAGAAATTTGCTTAAAATTTGGGGCTTCACTCTACAATTTACACAAATTGTATTAATTTAGCATGATTTGCACCAATGGTATTCTGCATAGGCACTGAGAGGCACTGTTCTCAACTCCAAATCTGTGCAAGTATTTTGAGTAATGTTGCAGAAGCCATACATCTGCCCTGCCCTACCTCAGCTCATTTTGGACTCTCAAATCAGAAATCTGTGAAAAGTCTGCCGCACTCGAATGGAACGAGTTTTCTGGTGTCGCACATCTTGACTTGTCTGAATTGCATGTCCCAGAAGGGTTAGAAAACTTATCTAAGAAAAAGTGTGCATGTTGGGATCAGGTCATGGTACGCAGGTTTTCAGAGTCTGAACATTACATGATTTTAACTCATGGTCTCTTGCATCGCACACACGGACCCTGTGCCAGTGTAGAGTCTCGATTCAAAGAAGATCTCTGGCTGAGGAATGCAGGCAGAGCTTTCCCACCATGGCTGTGCTGCACATGCCCTTCCTGGGCATGTCGTGAGCAGAGCCGGCTGGAGCCGGGGATCAGACTAGATGGCCCTGGAGACCCCTTCTGACTCGCCCTGTTTCTATGGGTGCCTCTTCAGCTGCCGCTGTGGTTTACTCAGAGGAGCTCGTTTCTAGACTTGGGTGAGAAGTTGCTGGCTGAGGGCCTTTGTATCCTGTTCTGGTTTTCAGTTGTTCCTTTGCCCCTTTCATTGGCTTGGATTCTTTTTCCTTTCTTTGTGGTGCGTCTGATGGCAGAGCGCATGGCCTCCAGTGTGTCGATGCAGCACCCTTCCCCAGGGGATGAACACTCCTTGTGCTTGGTTAGCAAAGACCTGGCACCACGGTCTACGTGCTGCCGTGACCTGGCCAGAAGGGTCAAACCAAGTAGGCGCCGGCTGTCCAGAGGAGAAAGCCCTGGAAGCAGCAGAGGGGCGGTGTCCCTTCTGAGCCGGCCCGGAGCCACAGCCGGTGGCCATCCGGTCAGCGCTCTGCCACAAAGAGAGCAAGGTTCCAGCCTCCGAATGTTCACCCAAAAGTTAACATTCGTTCATTCGTTTTGCTCTCCTTAGTGCAACAGTGCTAAGTTTACTCCCTTCCAAATCCCGTTTTCTCTCGGTGCCACCCCTCCAGCTTCCTTTGCTTCTTCTCAGCTGGTTCCCCAAGATTTCATACATCCTAGAATTCCATGGTTGGCTGGCAGGGTTAGTTATAGGTGGGCGAGAGAATGTTAACACCCCTCTTACTTCTGTCTTACAAATGCACTAGACTTTTGTTTAGAGAGTCCTCCAGGTAAGGACTGTTTGAAGACACAGTTTTATTTTGGGGCAGGCTTAAGTTGCATTTGTGCTGTTAGACACTTACCCCTTTAGTTTGCCATTAGATAAGGTATATTATGTAGTTACTTCAGCATATTCAAAATTTCCACTGTTGAAGAACCTGGGGGAAATGGGGCATGGTCCCGACAACCGAGGCCTCTGTTCCTGCTCTGCATCCCAGCCAGGTATGTTTGGAGCAGTGACCCAGCTGTGCTGGAAGAGGTAGATGGAGCATCTCAAGGTGTGCCCTTTTCTGTCTCCTCTAATTCCACTTTAGCTTTGTTACTGCAGTTCCAACTGATGTCTCACCCTGTAATGAGGATGATGATGCAGGTTCTAAATTGACTTATCCTTGACATTAATAGTTTACTTTATTAAATTCCAGTCCCATCATGTCAATAAATCAGTTATATGTGCACATCTAATTAACTATCCAATCAGTTAAAATAATGCTTCAAGTTATTACCACACATGTCATCAGAGGATGCAAAGCCATATAGAGGGCCTCTGTCAGTGGGTAGGCGATACCGGGGCTTTGCCGATCAGCTGACTGAGGCATTGTGACCGGTTTGTTCCAAGGTCAAACATTAGGTTGCTGGCAAAGCTAGCAAAAGTTTCTGCAGAGAGTCCCACTGGATATACATGGAAATAGTATCCCTTCATCTATGTGTGATTTTCCATCTTCCGTCTCCAGTGTACAGGGTCATAAATGGAATTTTCTGTACCTTCAGAAGCTATGAAAATAATAGTTTGTGAGTTATATTCTGTATTGTGTGACTGTGTGCTCATCCTGATCCATCGTGTAGCTTATATACTGTACATAAACGAATATAGCTATGACATAAGCCAGCATTCCCCAGATTTTTGAGAGCAGAGGCGTCCTTTTTTCTGAATTGAAATTTTAGGCGCACTTCCCTTCACTTGACAGATGTATCAAAACCAGCCACCTGAAAAGGAATTCACACCCTGCCGAAATCACTGACCTGAGGCCTGCCTGCCTTCTGATTTGAAATGAGGCAAGTTCAGAATATTGATTCACACAGAGATGCAACAGGCAATCTCGTCTGTGGATAAGCCTGCTGCAGTTCTGCATTCAGAGGAATCTACTCAGACCTGACCTGTAGGCCCAGAAGACTATAATCACCACCCAGAGGAGGGTGATGACAAGCAGGCCCCGCCAGGGTGATGAATTATGCAGCCGGTGGTCTCTTTTGTGAGGATACTGGGTCTAGAAGCGTCCCTTAATCTTATCTATTGGTAGCCCCTATGCTTACATAGCTTGCTGTTTGGGAAGCGCTGACCTAAGCCAGCGCGGTGCAGTGGTGGGACGTTTGGGTTCTCATCCCCACTCTGCCATGAAGCTCACTGGGTGGCTTCGAGCCAGTCACAGACTCTCCGCCGCACCTGGAGAGGGGCAAAGGTGTGGGGATAAAACTACAGTGGAGGAGAACTAGGTTTCTTGCAAGAGGGAAAAACAGCAGAGTATAGGCACAATTTAATAAGAAGCAGCAGCTTGGCCCTTTCTGGTATAATGTGTACAAGGACTGCTGTTTAAGTATTCACTGCTCTCTAATCGGGGTTTAAAAGAAGAGCTAAAGTACCTACAAATTAACTCCTATGCTAAATACATTGAAACTGTAAGCGACGGCACCCCTCCTCCTCCCCGCTGCAGTGTGAGCTTTAAGCACAATGTGCGTTCTCACGACCTGTTCCTGCTTGCAGTTTAGCATCCTGGACTTGCTCAGAAGATGAGGATTTGGGGGAACCGTTGCCTCTTTCCATCACCACCTGAGATACTCTAAACTTCAGTCCCAGTTCACGCTCTCAGGAGTTTTCGGTTGTAGAGTTGGGGTGGTGCGCCTGGGGCACATTGCCCTCCTTTGGGAGATGCTCTTTTCTTTACAGGCTGGTTTTGTTGTTGTTGTTGTTTTGCATGCCCTCCTCCTCCTCCTCCATCTTCTTCTCCCTGTTAGTCTCTGGCCCTTTTCCGCTGTTTGTGGGCCTACCTGTCATACCGTTTAGAGGAAAGGGTGCCATCTCATCCTCAAAACAATGCTATGTAGAAATCCCATTAATATTTTTTCTGACCTTCAGCAAATTCCACTAAAAGTTTTAGGTGATATATCTGATTGTATCTGAATTAAGACACTAATTAGCTATATAATTAGGTTTCGTGCCAGTGTGCTTTATCAGCTCATTTAGAACATTGTCAAAGTGGTATAAGAACACCTGTGGGATGTTTATGTAAGAGGATTTTAATCTAAATACTGACTGAATCTGCCATAGCATCTACTGTTAGTAATTTACAAAATCAACTATCCAATTTCTCACAAGGGCAAGGGATGCCCGTCTCCACCTTCTCGGATGCAACTTTTTCCCCATCTGGCCTCCCCTTCCAGCAAATCCTCAGTTGGAGTCAGGTTGAACGGACCCCTGCCCATATAGGGAAGATCAGGAGGAATGATGCCCCCCTGCCCGACAAAGGGCCAGCTGCCCACCCCAAAGGATCACGCTGGAAATGGCAGCGCTTTACTGTGTGGGCCAGCCTTGTAGTCCAGTGTCAGGCTGGCGTCTGGGCACCCACCTGCAGCATCACTTGTCCACCTGGGATCTTCGGCCTGCCTTGGATCCCTGGGAGTTCTTCATTTGGAGGCCTTGACTGCACAGAGCTGGTGATGGCAGCACATTTGTGGGCCTCCTGTGCTTGTGCCTCAGGAACGAGCAAAGAGGGACCTTCTGTCCCTTTGTCACTCCACAGGCTCCAGTATTACGGTTGCTCCCATCCGGCTCCACAGCCCCAGGGCTCTCTGACTACCCCACGGAAGAGAGGCCTGGATCACCCCCTTTCCCCACACGCAGCATGATGATGCCAACAGGGTGCCTGTGTGTCGAATGACCCCCTGCTAGGCATGCTGCAGAATAACAAACAGAAGAATCAGGCTGTATTATAATCCTTTTATCCCATTAAAGGAACTGTGTAACCTTAACAAAACAGGGCCATATATAGCATATTTTACTAAATTGCACACAAAGAACTACTAATAAACTCCAGATGGATGGAACATGCAGTTTCAAGTGATCCTGACCAAAGGGAGCCTGGGGACATCCGAGGCTTAAGATAGCTTTTTGCTTCGTGTTCTGGTCTGATCTTAGTGGTCCAATAGGATGGTAGCTTGGGCTCCAGCTGAAGAGTGCCAGGACCTCCACCCACTTTACTAGAAAGATACACAACCCAAAGATTTGCCTGCACAGTTCAGTTCAGATGATACTCCAGCAGTGCAATTCTGTGCGAGGCTCTGAACAAACTCGCTTTGTCTCCTGCCAACGTAAGCAGGCCAGTATTGGTACTACTGCTCAGAATTTCTGGTCCCTCTTCTCAGTGTGACCACTGTGTTTGCAAACACCACACCTTCTGAACATTCTTCAAGGTATAGCTGCATATTGTAGTAGATCAGTTGAATATAGAAACATTTTCCCTTAGCCTTGGTACCTTGGGATAAGGTACCTCACGGAGTGACTGAAGGAAGCATTGAGGTTCTGGTTAAAGAAATAAGAGCTACTGGTTAGTAGAAGGAAAAGAGATTTTCTAAATCATGTATAACAATAATACGCATTTGAATGAAAATGGATTGTGTAAAAGCATGTAGGACCAGGGATGTCTGGAAGGGGGACTCCCTGCAAAAATGGAACATGACTTAGAAAGATTGCTTGTGTACCAAGCAGCTCTTTTTGCATCTTGTTATATCTTTTATCAAAGAGATGGCTCTTGAGATCCTATAGCAATCAAAGCCAAGGTTTTTACTTGCTAGCTGTATCCCAGCCATTACATCATCCATTCAAAAGAGTGCCATTGTTTCACTTCTTTTATGTAACCCCCATGGAAAATTACTGTCCTTCAGATTATTATCTTCAGCTGTTCGCTAATGCCGCAACACAAAAATCCCTCTGGAGTATTCCGCAGAATTGCGCCGTGCAGTGTCTTAATGTTGCTCCTGCGCAATGCGATGGCTTCTTCTTTACTGATGAGGTTCCATTTTGACTGTCTGATACTATTGGCAACTCCATTAGGGACGTCAGTCCCTCTTAAACATAATAAAAACCCTTTTACTATTTTTCTTGAAAGAATAGTCCATTTGTACAGTGCGGGAATGAGGGCCTATAAACACATTGCTGAGAACAAAACCAGATGTCCTGTGCTGAGCACACTGGTATTTTTTCCACTTGGTTCTGCCTTGTGAGCGTCAATAATTTTTCACCTGCCATCAGGTTCCAAGGCTGATAGGGCTCCTGTTTTGCTGTTGCATCACACTTTTCCGGAAGCAGCGAGGAGTTGCATTGCCAGTGAGCAAAATGGCAGGCGTATGTTCAGGGACACGAATAGGGACATTTAAATGCTGGCTCTTTGCACAGTTCAGTTGCTTTCAGTGTTGTTTTATAATATGCACAAATGGGTAGTTGCTTTGAGGGAAATCAGTTGGAAGACTTGAAAACTGGGACTAAAAGTTGCATTTCCTAACATTCATCTCATGGCAGCTCCAAGAAAATGAACAGTTCTGAGCTTCTCTGGAACAAGCAGTCCTGGATCCTAAATGCAGCATATTAACCAAGGGTGTGATGCAAACCAAAAGGCTGAAGAAAGTTACCTAAGAAAGAAGGGAAAGTTTTTTCTAAGTCTTTTTAATCTCCTTGCATGACACTTACTCTCAGTTTCCATCAACAAATGAAAGGAGGTTTAGTTGGCTGGGTTACCAGCACAAAGCATCATTATAGCTGTCTGAAGGTTTAAGAAATTTAGTAAGCAAACTCTACCAGTTCTTCTTCGTGGTCTCTGTGCCTGCGCCAGGCCTGTCATTGGGGATATTTTCCAGGCAGAACTCATTCCGGCAGAAGCCCCTCCCCTCTCTTCCCCTGCCATTTCCCCCAGTTATCTTCCATCTGCCGTTGTGGGTGCTTCACATCTTTCCTCTTGCAATATCTAAGTGTTTGTTCAGCTCTTTATTTGATCTTTCTATCGATCTCTCACTTTAACTCATTCACCTCCTTTGCTCTCTTCTCAGTCTTTTCCTCGAAAACCCTACTTTATCCCTCATTACAATTCCATACCCCCCCCAAAAGTCCCTCTAAAAAAAGGAACCCCTCCCTCCTCTTGTTGTCTCTTCTCGGATCTTTCCTCTTTTTTCTGCTTTGTTCTCTTCCCAAGAGTACCCAAAGCATCTTTTTGGAAGTGCATCTGCTGTGGGAGTAGCTTGCCTGCCTCTTCTGTCTGGGAGAGGAGCGCCCTGTGGGCACTGCCAGGCTTGGTAGGCCAACTGAGCAGGCCAACTTGGGGCCAAGCTTTGGAGCTGTGCCCTTTTGGCTGTTGATTCAGCTACAGCGATGCTGCCTGAACACCTGTCCTCATGGGCGGTTCTGCCTTCCCACCCTCCATCAGTAGCTGTGGGGGCTCCATTGGCCACCCCATCCATGCAACCCACACCTGGGCATAGAAGCTGGCCAAGAGGGCCAAAAAGATGGTGCAGGTGCAGAAAGCTCACTGGCTGCCCATACGTGTGATGCACAGAGACCACAAAGAGGAGAGAAGGGTTGCTTACCTGTAACTGTCATCCTTCAAGTGGTAATCTGTACATTCGCACAACCTGCCTACTGATCCCACATTGGTGTTAACATCGTTGGTGCCATAGTTTTCCTTTGGACCTGTATGGAGATGGTATGGGTCAACTGTTCACTGGTCTTTCCCCTCACCCCACCCTGGTTCAAAGGCCTTAACCGTGGTTGGAAGAGGACTGGGAAAAATGGTAGGAGTTACTCCCAGGTCTACCAGGGGAAGAGGCTCCTGCCAGAACGAGTTTAGCTTGGAAAATACTCCCGACAACAGGCCCCGCGCAGGGGTAGATTTCGTATGTGTGGATGCACGTATGAGCACTCAAAAAACACCAGTTACAGGTAAGCAGCCTGACTTTATTGAGGGAAAGAACATCCTTTCCCCTTCTCTTCCATTTCTTCAAAAACAAGCAAGGTTATTTTAATTCCCACCCCTGCTGATTTAATACTGGATCTAACTCATTAATCAAACTTTAGCTGATTAATCTCCCAATTAATCCATGACCTAATTTCTGGTTTTGGTATGTACATGAAATACTTGGGTAATCTGAGCTCCATCTTGTAATAGCTAGCAAAATGAAGCTGAATGAATGGCTTACCCTTCAGACATGCCATTTATGCTGCTGTTAGCTGGAGTAACTGAAGGATGTCCATTTTGGATTGTTGCCTTGGATTCATTGTTGTTGTAATTCTAACTGTACTTTCTTATTACTTTGGCATTATACTTAATATCTAAAGGAAGTTGTTCTCATGAGTATTAAACTTGTAAAGATCAGTTTTGTAAGGTTCCCTGAGCGTTACTGTTAAGTTTCCTTGAGCACATGTTTGCTTCCCTTGTGAAAGAAAGTCGTGTGTTTTTCGCCTTTGGAATCTGCATCAAGAATAATAACATTTGAACAATGGTTTAACATTATGTGCATGAGTCATAATGTTTGTGCTCCCTCTCCCTTTTCCAACACAGGTGCAAGAAGGAGTTTTGAAAAGTTTGCTTGCATTTTCACTTAATCGTGGGTGCTTTTGATTTTTGTTTTAATGTTGGAACCCAGAACTGTGATTGAGAGCATGGGTGGGTTCTGTGTAGCCCCCTAGATGTGGTGGGACTCCAGTTCCCATCAGCCCTAGCCAGCCTAGACAATGATGAGCTATGATGGGAGATACAATCCAGCAGCCTGTGGAGGGGGCCACACGTGCCCCAGCCATTGCTTAGTCAGGTTCATAAACTGCAGCTTGAGGTTGGCTTGTTCCCCTAAACCATAGTTAAGATTAACCGTAGCTCATCTGAGTGCTGATATAAGTGACGTCCCGCTGGGCATGAGCGCCAGGCCCTGACACGCACATAACACTCAACTGTGGTTGCAGCATTCTGTCCAAATGAGGCCCATAGATTCCTTTTTTCATATATGTGTTTCTTAGCAAGCAGTTTTCACCCCTTTTACAGAAGAAATTTTCTGTCTCCTCTCCGCCAGATGTTTGGTGGGCCAGAATGTTAGAAAAAGCGTGCCTGGCTCCATCGCTGTTTGTCTTCCAGCAGATCTTCCAGGATTCTGCTTTCTTAGTGAGCTTTTATTGTTAACCGCTTTTTCACCATTTCCTCAAAACTATGAGTTTAGTATTTTTATTACTGTTTGTTTATTGCTTCATTGTTTTCAAGGCTGCAGTCATATGTCCTTAGTGAGACAAATTCCCACTGAACTCGGAGGAAACTTGAATTGGATTCTGCTGTCAGGCACCTCAGCTATACTATATAGAAAGTGTCATGTGCAAAAAGGATTGGTAGAAATGCTGGTAATAGATTCAGAAAGCTAAATATTATTAAATTATTGCATGGTAAGCTAATGAGTTGGTACCTGGAACATCACTATGGCCCCTAAATCAATATCTCGTTCCAAATAGCATAATTTGTGACATTCATCTTCCTGGTATGGGCAACTCTGAGCTACAATTTGAAAATTTTGCAGGCTGTGAATTGAGTTTGCCTGCAGACTAAGACAAGAAATGGAATGTCAGAAAACAGCTCTCCCTGTGAGTGGGGTATTGGGAGGAATCAGAACCTGTGTGAGATATATATATATTATCGCATAGGAGCACCTTATCTTTGTTAGACGTCTAGGGAAAAGGAAGGTCTTTGGTCAGTCCTCCATCTCTTGCAGCTTCTCAGAACATTTCAGGTTTGGAACTAGCTGCTTGCCTGGTTGCCTTTGTGAGTTTGAATGTTTCCAGTCAGTTAGGCAGGGATGTTTTATAGAAGTCTTCCTATCTGTTTGTGTTAGCTTGGATATATATATATATATATATATATGAGATTGTCTATTAACTTTTGTAGACCCATTTGATTTTTAAAAATGGTACATTAAGGGAGTAGTTTGTGGTTTCTAGGCAGTATCTGAGGGCGCAGAGGCAGCGCTCCACCCTCAGAGCAGGGAATCAGAGATCCTGTGTGCCCCCCACCGCTGCCACCCTTGCAGCTAGGGCAGGAAAAACAGCTCTGGCTGCCCTCCTAGTTTAGGAAAGCTACCTTGGAGAGGTGGGACGGGGGTGTTCCTGTGGGCAGGGAGGGGAGACTAAGGGAAGGCCAGAAGGTGTGTCCAACAGAGTGTTCCAGGTGTAGGGGAAAAGAAGATGGAACAAGTGGGTGTGTTGGGTGGGGCAGCCAGAAGAGTTGCCCACAAGCAGATCGACTTGGTGAAGCACCCCTGCTAGAATATTAAAGGAAGGTGAGGAAAGTCCAGGGGTTTGAAAGCGCTGGATTAAGCACCAAAAGTTTTTTAGTTGAATAGAAGGCAAAACTGAGAGCCGGTCAAATGAAAAAGATCAGAAATAGCCACTGTGGATAATGTGGTCAGCACAGTCTTAGACAGAAATAACAGGTTTGATCTGGGGTTTTGCAGTATTTTAGGTGGAAGAAAGAATGTGATTGAGACACAGGATGGGATAGAGAGAGATTCTCTGAGCATTGACAGAAGACGCTTCCTGTTCTTTGGGATCACTACTGTGGAATCAGAAGGCAGGATCGAGCAGGGTTGGGCTGAAACCCTGCAGAATCCATCCCTGTTGTACTCACAAACTTCCTCTCAGGCTTGGCCCCATCCTGGAAAGCAGGCTGACCCTGAGAGGAAGGTGATGAGCCCTCGCAGAAGGAACGCTGCGCTACTGGCAGCCTCCTCCTGTGCCCGGAGCTGCTGTGCATGGTACGGAAGAGGGACTCTGCTTGCACAGCACGTGAGGCTCAATTCCTGATGAGCGCACTGCAAACACGGGGCCACAACAAAAGTAGACCGGATTCCCAGGAGCCAAGCTGAGGGAGCCCGAGATATTCCCACCCCGAGATGAATTCCTCACACATTGCTAGGATTGGGGCAGCCGGTGGCCCACCAGTCCCCCAGACTTAGCTCTGGCCTTGCTGTGCAGCCCGGCTCCTCAGCACGGCTTCGAGGAGTTGGCTTGGTGTTCTTTATTTGACAACACCGCCTTTTAAAGCTGCCTTTTAAAAAGGATCCTTCTTAAGCTCCTTGCACCGTTCCTTCAATACTCCCACTTCCAACATGTCCAGCTAGCATGGGACAGTGGGGCAGGGCAGCCGACCACTAGTGGAGGGGAGTTAGCTAATTTGACCGTTGCAAGCCATGCTGTGGACAAACGTGGAACAGAGAGATGCAAAGCAAGCATTATTAGAAGGGACACTCAGATGGCACTCTAGCCAGTGGATCTCCCGTGGGAGTTGGGAATGCTTCAAGCGTTCGGTCTGGATTTCCTGTCAAGCCTCTAGATTAGTTTGTCGGCAGGTACAGTCGTTGGTGAGCCAGCTAGGTGACTTGGGAGTCAAGTGGGCATCAGAACATAGCTGCTTGTCAATGGGAGCAACTTCTCCTAATTTAATCAATGGCAGAATTGCATAGACAATTGGATGTTGACTCTTTTGCAGCCACCAGGAGCTCATCTCTTATTCCTGACTCTGCAGCCCTTTCAGAACAAAATGGATTCTTTAGCTAGGGTGTCAAGATGATGTCAACCAAGTACGGATCACAGATTGCATACCCAGCTTGTTGTGAGTCTCTTTTAACAAACTGGAACAAGTCTGGGCTCACGTGTTTCCTTTGTCCCTTCTCCTAGTTTGTGGCCATGAGGAATTCAGATTTTTTTTTAAAAAAATAAGCATACTATAAACCCTAAACTGATTTGTTATGGTTAGTGAAATTATGCCAGCTTCATAAACTAGAATTTGAAGTAGGCTTGCTTCCACTAACCATACTGAAGTTTAAGGTATGGCCCATTTGTTCATACCATGATGAATTTCAGTTAGTCCAGAAGGAGAGCAAAAGTATTCATGCTCCTCAAAATCAGGCCAGAGAAGAAGTGGGAGCTCCATAGTTTAGTTTTATGTACAAACACAGCCAGTGAATAACCAGGAGAATATCTGAAAACCTGTGAAGAGTATTAGAAGCGAGCCTAAACTGATGGTGTTTTGGCAAGAGGGTAAAGGAATCATATCAACGTTATGATCAGATGCATTTCTTTGCTGTTTTGTGTTCTGCTGTTGTAATAATTTCTGAAAGAAGTTCTTTATGTTTGTTCCAAGTGGGCAGTTGCTGCAGTTAGTTGAAGCATCTGAGACCTTTTGTGCAAAACAAAACTGTTTATATTTCTTACTTAGCTCCCACGCACACAGGTCTGGAGGTGACTTCATGTTTATCATTTACTTCGATGCAAATTATACAATGGCTCTAATTCTTGCTGTTCCCAAAGGATCCAGGTGCAGCCTTTTGAAAAGCTATGGGCTTCTCTTTAAATTTGCAATTCCAGAATCGAACAAGTTTAATTATTAAACTGAACACTGCCTATTGTACCCATTTTGTTGCTTGCAACATGGTCCTTCTAGCTCCTCTTCTTCCTCTTCTTCTTCAGGAGTCCAATGTGCTGATTGCTGCTAACAGTCAAGGTACCATTAAGGTAAGTTAGTCTACAGTGTTTGGTATTAAAGAAGTGGTGCTTGGTAGCACAGGGTCAGAGAAAATTGGCAGAGCTCATTCCACAAGAGTTGCTCCTTCCTGCAGCTGCGTATTTTAAACGACTTCTTTGCATCTGCTGCAGCTTGGGGAGATAAGAACGGTGGGAGCTGTCCAGCCAGGAAGAAGGTGCGGAATGCAGAGCCCTCCAGCCGTCAAGGGGTTGGGTGGAACGCAGCTGAGCTGCAGGCAGAGTGTTCTCCAGTGTGCACTTGGAACAGGGAAGACTGCTCAGTGTCCTCTGAGGTGGTCTTTGTGCAAGTGGCACACGCAGGATGCAGTCTGGACACAGCTCGGAGCTTTCTACAGCCTCTTCCCTTGGATGCGGAAGTGGGCCAGCGTGAGGCTGCCTAAATGCACCTTCCTGCTCAGCTCCCTTCTGACTCCCCGCTCAGCAGCAGCTTGGACCTCTGTCTTCCCTTGTACCTTTCCAGGCTTCTCAGACCTTTCCTCTTCCCTTTTTCTCCCACTACTCTCCCTCCCATAGTATTTCAGTTTGGAACAAAACTCGAAGGGCCAACCCCTTGTCCTACATTCATCTCTGTTACGGTGTCTCTCTGGCAACCCAGATGATACGGATTGATCTTTAAGCATATTGGCTCGTTCCTGTTGTCTGGATAAACAGATTCCAGCTGTCTGATTCTGTGCATGTTGCATCCAGCCCAGTATTGCGTTTCAATTCAACAGCATCTCACCAGTCATTCCTGTCGTCTTTTCCCTATGTGTGACCTGAAGGACAACCAGAAGTAGGTTCCAGGTGTTAGCTGGATAAATTATAAAGCTAGAGGGCAACGGAGCTAAGAATACTGGCGTGCTGGTCCTCTGTCTTTCTGTCCAAGGGCAGCCCTTCAGCTGCAGTCCAGCCAAGAGCTGCTTAGGAGAAGAGCTTGCACAGGATTGGTGTAAGCCAGAGGGGTGGCAGCTCTGGCCCCTGGGCCTAGCACAGGCCACGGGAGGGGGTAGCCTGGCTTGGCGTGGCCTGTGCCTTCTCTCTGGTGGCTCACCAGCTTCTCTGCTCCCCCATCCATGCAGCATTTCGGCTTTTAAAGTCTCCAGTGACGCCAGCGGAGGCCAACGCAGAAGCTCGCAGTTGGGGTGGGCAACGTTCTCAGGCCGGAGGTGCCCACTTCTGAAAGTGGGGCTGCCCGCAGCCGGCGCCCCTGCGCTCAGGCCAGCAATGGCTCCCCACCCACGGTTTCCAGTGCTCCCACCTCCGTGTCCTTCCGCGCCACTCAGCAACTCTTCTTTGCAAAGGGCCTGGCATTCTGGATTGCTTGTCTTTAAATCCTCAAGCCTCAGCCACAATTTTGCTCTCCCAAATTTGTGTTGGAGTGGGTGGCTAGCTAGCTTTAACTTTGCTGATTAAAATTGCTAAATTAAGCCTGGAGTCACTGTAGTTACGAAGGGAGGAAATTAACTGTCAGCTTATCCCCTGCCACCATTATTGTTCTTACATATCCCACCTTTTTTCCTCTTGGGAGGAGCCCCAGGCAGCTTCCATGGCTCCGTTTTATCCTCACAACCCTGTGAAGTAGGCTAGGCTAAGAGTAATTGGGTGGCCCGAAGTCACCCATGTTCCCCCACGGCTGAGAACTGGGTGTTAGAGACTGGCTCTCCCAAGTCCCCAGCCAAGCGCTCTCGCCACCAATGCCACTCTTTTTGCTGTGAGGCTGTAATATTGCAGTCTGCCCTATGCCTTTCAGGTCTATTTTTATACCTCCACTCCACTGAATAACAAACCTCCTCTGGGGAGATTGCAGTCAAAATACTTCAAAATGGCAGACACGTGAATGCATAAATATAATGACCCAAAAACACAAAATCTTAATGCCAGGCATTTGAAGCATCTGGGAGAAATGAAATAGCCCTGCCTGGCACCAAAAGATGACAGTGAGGTGACAGTCAAGTTTCCTTGTGTGGGGACTGCAGCGAGGAGGCCCACTCGTTTGTAGGCACCTGCTCAAGTTCCTTTGGCAAGGGCAGTCAAAGGAGGGCCTTCGGAGATGATCTACTGATCCGGCCAACTGCATGTGGAAGAAGACGTCCTTTCTGGACATTGTGCCTTTAAAGGGCAGGACCAAGAATTTGACTTGGGCTCAGAAAATTCACTTTACGTCTTAAGAGCTTCATAACACCAGGGGACTTGAGAAGGGAAGTATCCAAAGGCTGGAGGGCCAAACAAAATGGGACAGGAACCAGTTTTTCTCTTCTCTTTCCCCATAAAGCAGCGTATAAGGTCATCGGCATGCTGTAGCGGCAACCATCCTCCTACTTTACTTGCCCTTTCCCTCCTCTTCCTCCGTGGCGTCCAGGCTTTCCCCCTGCTCCCTTGCGATTATTAGGAACTGGGCAAGGGAAAGAGCCCCTTGGGCGAAGAATTGGGGAGAGGGAGTGGGGTGGGGGCCAGCTCTGCTCACTCGTCTCCCACGGGTCCTTTTGACTCAGTTCGGCTCCTCCCCTGGCCCATACCTGCAACCACGCGAGTGCATGCAGCTGCAGCCGCTTCATGCAGTTCCGTCCGAAGCCACGTGCTTGTCCGGGAGACGAAGTGCGGCCCTCCCTGACAATAACGGCTCCTTCCTTCCTTCCTTCCTTCCTTCTGCCAGGTGCTAGAGCTGGTATGAGAGGTGCGCCTTCCCTCAAGGCTTCGCGTACGTGACCCTGCTTTTCATCTGGGATTCTCATGGGGCACCGAACGGAAGCTCGCTGGCCCTTCCTTCTCAGAGCGGTCACACATGGGGGCTCTTTTCATTTCTGGACACACGCAGGACATCTGGGAACTCCCGAGAAGCACCCGTGAATTCAGCACCATCGGTATTGCCTCCCCAGACTTTGCTGCTGCTGACTCCATTGCTTGTCTAACTTCCAGGAGGGGGCAGGGTGGGGGAGAAGTGGATTCTTTTAAATAAACGCCGATGCTGAAAAAGGAATGGCAGGCGTCATTGCGCCACATGTGGAAGCGGGACATCCCTCTGGCGACAGGCATGGTGGCGGGCTTGCCCTCGTGCAGGGTTTGGCCAAGGGCTGCGCTTTGGAGCCCCGCTCTGGATGGCCACTCCTGGCCTCTTTCCGTCATTCCCACCCGAGGACAAACCCCTCTCGTCGCGACTGGAACGCCTTGACCACATGTCTCTCTAAGTTGAAGCCCTCAAGTAAAATTGGTTTGGCCCTTCTTGTTCTTGCGTTTGTTCTTCAAAGGAATTATGTGTTCAGGCAAGTTTCCTGCTCCAAAGATCGAAGCATCTCTGCAGCCAACCAGAGCGACCTGTCTAATAACCGGTCATTCCTCCGTGCTCATGTAGAAGGACCGCTTCTGGAGCCCTGCAGAGCAGCTCCGTCTCCACGTCCACGCAAGCAGCTGGTCTCAGCCACCTCTCTCGCCTGCCGGCCAAGTATGGGCGCCATCCGTGATCCAGATACGTGCTGTCTGAGAGCATATCTGACACCCTTAATTACCCCCCTCCCCCACAGACCACCCACCTTTCACTTATTAATGACTTCCCGCCTCGTCTGATCTGAGTTAAGTGGCAATGCTTGAACTGGAGGCGCCCGGCAGGCAGTGCCTACTCACACATGGTCCAGTTTGTTTACCATATCGGTTCCCTCCCCGTCGGTGTCACTTGTAGAAATCAAGCATTTTGAATGTTGTAATATATTTTGGGGACAGGCTATGGAAGCCCTGTTTTTTAATGACCATGCATACACTTAGTTGTACAAGTGGAGAGAAAGGCGCAATAAACTGTGATTCCGAGTGTGCCATATTGTTAATTTGTTGGGCAAAAGATGAGGGCTTTTCTGGGGGGGGTCCGGGTCGGAATCTGGGTAAAGGCCAACGCATTTCATTGCCACAGCTTGGAAGACACACACACTTTCAGACTCTCACACTAGGTCTGCCGTGTTTAGCAGATCCGGCTGAGCTGGTTTGACGAAACAATGGAAAATAGCTGATCCTAAAGGCAGTCCCAACTTAATTGGGCAGAAGATTTTTAAAATGTATTTTTGATATAAGAATTGGTTACAACTCTAGATGGCAAACAGGGAAAGAGGCACTCCCCCCTTTTTTGTTAGCTAGATGGAAATACCTTTTCGGACAGGATGCCCACTGTAACTCCGGTGTATGTTAACAAGGAGAGTGCGTTTCTGGCATCAATAATGTACCCACATTCAAACTGAATTGATACGAAAATGTATATGATTCTTTTTCGAAATTTCCACTTTTTAACTTGGACTGCAGCTCCAGTAAAAAGGAGCTGGGAGCGGGGCTCTGCCCATGGCTTAAAATGAAACCCGGAGGATCCTGGCATCCCTTGACAAGGAAATCTTGCGTCTCCCACCCCTGCGGCTGAAGGGAGCTTTGTACACACGGTTTCCCATTCCACCATCTCCCTCAGCAGAGCAGAGGCCTGCCTGCAGTCCAAAATGTCAAGAAGGTTTTAGGTGAGGCTTCTCTCGCCATTCGAGTCTTCTCTCATTCTCGACTTAGGTATTACAGATGATACTCATCCGTCTTTGTGCATTAAGTAGTTAATTGCGCTACCTGCCACATACATAAAGGCATTATTTCCATGTAAGCTACTAGCTCAAACTTTTCGTTACTCATCAGTTCTTTGGGAAGTGGCGGTAGATTTTTCTTCGGGTGGAGGAGTGCTCTTTTTCAATGGCATGCCTTTGTCATTTGCTTTCTCCCAGTTTGCCCTGCCCTTCCACCAAGGAGGACAGGTTCCTTTCCCCGTTTTATCCTCGCAACAGCTGTGTGGGTAGGTCGGGCTGAGAGGCGGCGGGGACCCAAGGCGACCTTCACGGGGGTTTGGAGGTGACGCATCCTCGTCTCCATCCAGCACTCCGACTGCCACGCCATGGTGACTCCTCGAGCGGTAATAGGGCGGCCGGTGGTGATGGCAGAGCAGGAACAATTCCCAGCCCCATCCACCCAAGGCCACGCCATCAGATGAGCCCCCTCCCAGGGAGACATGGCTGACCATGCCCTTGCCTGCTCCCCAGCTGTGACAGGCCGAGGCCGAGCAGTGGGCAGGGGTGCGAGCAGCCTCCCCACAGGTGCCACACAGCTGAGCAGTGGGGGATCTTGTGTCGCAGTGGGGTGCCCTTCCTCCACCCTCCGGCTTCCCTGCCCATCGTTCGTGCTCCCCAGGCCTTGGCAGGTGTGCTGAGTATGGAAGTGGGAGCTTTCTGGTTCTCCTTGGTGCTCCTGCCGTGTCCCCTGGGAGGAAAGAGTGGGCGGAGGGGGGGCACAGCCCCCACAGTGCCTGCCAGTCAGGCCTCCAGGAATTCACCTGCAGTGCGCAGGTTAAATTCCCAGGGGAATTATATGTTGCCCAAATCTGCCCATAATCGTAAAATTAGGCTGTGGGCTCTGTGAGGATTGTTTTACCTGTGTACAGCCTACTTTTGCTGAGTTCAGATGTCACAACAAGCTGCAGCCACATCTGGAATGTTGCAAGTGGCAGTCTGCATGCTGTTCAGCCCTCCGTGGCTTCAAAGAGCGGGGGGGGGGGGGTTGGTCATCTGAACAAGCCCCTTGTTTTCCTTTGTAGAGAGAACCTTGGACACTTACCAGGAATGAATAAAAATTGCGTGCATCCTAAATGCTTTTGCTTCCCTTAGCCTCATAATGAAAGATTCTCAAGGCTCCACCTTGGCTGTGGTGTTGAATAAGCTTCTGCTTTTCCATTTTTCTCGCTTTACTTGTGATGAGGGAACATTCACGTCTGTGTGTGAGCTTATAATGCAGCAACTGAGCTGGTCAGCAAAGGAGAGCCATTCGCAAGCGAGAAATGTCTGTTTCAGAGGCGCTTTCGTGGTCCAGTTAACCAGGGAAAGAAGGAACGGTGTATTGCTCGACTAAGCTGTCTCCATAATAGGGCTCCAGTGGCCCCAAATTCCGAAATCATATGCTCTGTAGTTCACTGAAGGCCAGCAACGATTCAGGTGGCGTTTCAGATAAGGTAACCAATACAAATTAGATCATTTGTGGACATTATCCGTGCTTGAAGGACAACAGTTGGTAAACTATTAATCCTGTTTTGGTAAGTCTGTCCTCTTGTAGTGGGAAGGATGCTCAATAAAATATTCTGCAGATGTGCTTCAGGTGTTTCCATACTCTTGCCACGTTTTGTATCTCACCTGTTCAGTCCTTTCTCCTTGACTGCTTAAAAATACCTGCTCCATGTGCTTTCTTCTGTGGATGAAGAAGTCTGGATGCACAGAGCAGATGAGCCCAGCTCTGTGCAGCTTTTCGTTGCCAAAGCGTTGGCATCTTCCTCAGCTTTCTTCATATGCCTCCACTGGGAACATCCATGTTTTCCTGCTTTCCTTCACAGTAAATTTCCATGTGTACATGGTAAGCTCTGATTGTTTTGCTTGCTTTGCAGCAGCTTTGTATCTGCCAGTGTCTTTGTTTAATTCTCAGAATTTCAGACAAAACAGATCTTGGCATCACAAGAAACTTCGGAGTGTTCTGAGGCAGCTCTTCAAATTAAATAGGAAGCTGTTTTATTTTTGAATACATTTCTATTCTCTGTCAAGCTGCATTCAAATTTCAGCGTCTGGCTTTAATTAGAAATGTGGCACTCCCTGAGCAAATGATTGCATGTTGGGTTTTTTTTAAATAAGTGTAATGTTCTTCATTTGCATCACCTTAATTTCCCTTCCTTTAGGTAGTCGTCTCTGCATTGCTAAGTCAATTGGCATGATTTGCTTCTGCGATTTGTGGCAGCAGGTTAAAGTTAATGTTCTTCAAGTATTTGTTTGTCTCCTGATAGTTTCTCCAAGGAGCATCCGTTGTTTTCTCCTCTTTTGTTAGGCATGCACAGGTTGATGTTCTGTGTGCCTGTAAGCTCTCTCTGCTCCTCCGTGGAACTCCACCTCTTAATTAGAGGATCATGGAGGGGTTGGGGGTGCCATTTTGCAGGGCTCGCTTGGTGAGGGCGGCGTGTATTTGATTACATCCCACCAATTCCACAATCGAACCAGCCAGCCCAGAGCAGAATCCAAGCCTGTCTCCCTCGCCTAAGAAGCTACCTACAATTCCACTCCAGGCAACCTTGCAAAAAATGCATCAGGCCAGTGTGCATAACATGACTAGCAGTCTCGGTCTATTCACCTGTAAACAGCTGTGGCACATGATGAATATGCAAACCCTGGCTGATGAGGGATATGTGAGGGTTAAACAGCCCTGGCATAACTCTAAAAAAGACCAAGGGTCCCTAAAGGTGTGCAGCCCATGCTGTGGGCCTCAAGGGTTAATTAACCCACAGTGGACTGGCGCGTTATCCTAAGCAGCTCACCGTCTGTGGAGCCGCCATTACCCTGGCAGGCAGGCCTGGCTTGTGCATGCCGAGCACAGGTAAACACCACAGAAGAGGTCAGCATCTCTGAATAAGGTGGGCAGATTCCCTTCCAGACAGAAAGGAGCTGTGAATATGTGCAAGGTTTCCTTCAGGCTGTCTCTGAAAAACGTCTTTCCGTGCACACTCAGCCCAAGGTGCCATAATTTCTGTAAACAAGAGGTGGCAATCTTTGTCTAGTTTTCACTTCTTGGTGAACCTGTGATGGATCTCTACCACTTCAGATGGCAAGTAGGGAATCATGGGCTTCTGCTCCTCCATAAAAATCAATTTCCCGCTCTTGAAAAAACGGCACGCCAGAGAGAAGGTGAGGGTAGACATGCTCATTCTCTGTACGGAGGAGCTTTTGCTTGCTCGTCTGCTTTTTATGAAGTCCTCCTCCTCCATATTATCTTAAATTGTACCTGCTGGCCACTGGCTTGGCCTTTCAGCGAGAGCTAGTGTGATGCCTGAAGTTTAGGGGAGGATAACTGCCAAAGGGACAGATTTCTGGAATAGAAAGATGGCGGTCACTGAATGGCATAAAAGGCCAGTCTGCCCTTAGCTTAATCTGAAGAACAAATTTCTTAGTACATAGGCTCACAAATGTTCGCTTTATAGGGACTTGCCACCTTTTCTTCCTGTTCCTGATAAATCCCTTTTAACAATACACACCACCAGGTAAAAAAAACCTGTGACATTAAATGTCGCAGCTGGTGTGAAGCCAGATGTTATCTATTTCCATTTCACAGTATACAGCATGCCCTGCACATGGCTGCATGATTTTGGGTTATACCCAAAAGGGATAACTTGTTTATTTTTATGCCTTTCCATCTCCATTTTATTGCTCCTGCAGGTATTTCCATCTTGTTGATTCTTCAGCGTTGCTCCTTCGAACAACAGTTAAGAGCGCATGAACTTCTGTATGTGCATTTCATTGTTTCATGCAAAAATAGCAGTCTGCAGAGGAGTGTTGTCTCTTTAAAAGAGTTACCATCCTATGCTTCACCCTCCGAGGGATTCCCACAGCAGCTTGCAAAGGGCTTTTTTTAATAGTAGTTGCAAGCATTTTAGCATCACAACTGAAAGGGCCCTGTCTGTGGACACCACTCGAATCTCTTCCAAAAGAGAAGGGACTCAGATGCTCCTCAGCACATGTCTGCAGATGGCTTTTCTGTGTTCGGGGAATAAGACCTGCTGGAACGTGTGTGTGTGTGTGCTTGTGTGTGTGCATGCACACGGGGAAGGGATACAGCTCATGTGCTAGAGGAGCAACTTCTCCATTTGACCCTCAGTACACTGCCGTTGCCCTGCTGAGGCTGGTCCCATATCACGACCTTTTAACCAAACCTGCAGTGCCAGGTTGGCTCAGCTGGGATTGTGAAGTGTGGGAAATGCAGAGTCCTCTTAAAGTCTCCCTGGGCAGCCAGCATCACGCGAGTCAGAACTTTTCCAGTAAATGGAGTTCATGGGGAAGGCCATAATCCATCATGATTAGCTTTATGGCTTCCCAGGAGAAGAGAGAGGAGGCGAGGGGCCGCTCCTCTGCATGATGGAAGTGGGGAGCCATCAGAGAGCCGGCCTCTTGCCAGGACAAGAGGCCTCACACAGAACACCCACCTCTGTGCCGCTCGTGAGCTACGACATGCAGGGCAAAGCATTCGCTCAAATCAACAAAGCAGTGGCCCCTATAAGCACACGAGTGATTATTCCAGTAATCAATTTGTTCCTGCTCTGCCATCACCACCGGCCGCCCTATTACCGCTCGAGGAGTCAGCATGGCGTGGCAGACGGAGTGCTGGACGGAGACGAGGAAGCGTCACCTCCAAACCCCCGTGAAGGTCGCCTTGGGTCCCCGCCGCCTCTCAGCCTGACCTACCCACACAGCTGTTGCGAGGATAAAACGGGGAAAGGAACCTGTCCTCCTTGGTGGAAGGGCAGGGCAAACTGGGAGAAAGCAAACGACAAAGGCATGCCATTGAAAAAGAGCACTCCTCCACCCGAAGAAAAATCTACCGCCACTTCCCAAAGAACTGATGAGTAACGAAAAGTTTGAGCTAGTAGCTTACGTGGAAATAATGCCTTTGTGTATGTGGCAGGCAGCGCAATTAACTAATTCATGCACAAAGACGGATGAGTGTCATCTGTAATACCTAAGTCAAGAATGAGAGAAGACTCGAATGGCGAGAGAAGCCTCACCTAAAACCTCCTTGACATTTTGGACTGCAGGCGGGCCTCTGCTCTGCTGAGGGAGATGGTGGAATGGGAAACCGTGTGTACAAAGCTCCCTTCAGCTGCGGGGGTGGGAGACGCAAGATTTCTTTTCCTATTGATTTGATATCAATAGAAGCACGAGAGTCCATTTCCCTGCAGGTCAACCAAACCCTCAATGTTTACTGGAAACTGAGCACACTCTGTCATCCCAGACTTCCAAATCAATCACAGGGCTTTGCTTTGCTTTGCTTTGCTTTGCTTTGCTTTGCTTTGCTTTGCTTTGCTTTGGGAGGGAGTCGCTTCGGATGATCACTTTGAAGGTCAAGACCCGCTTTGAAGGTCAAGCCTGTGAACCAAGGTGAGTGGCAGGCTGTCTCCTTCTCCACAGCTTCACGGTGCTTTTTCTCCCCTCTGCAGGTGGGCTGGAAGAAAACAGCCCACCTGCCGTTCCCAGTCAGCCTTGAAGCACTTGCCTGTGTGAAGATCTCAGTCAAGACCTTCCTCTCCTTCGCATTCAGGGAAGGAAGCGGATTCGCTGGCCCTACATTGCCGCTCTTCCTTGGGAGCAGAAAACAAGTGCCGAGTGTTGCATTGGGTGCCAAATTCAGGTTCCTAAGAACTTCCCTTTTCGTTAGAAGGGCCTCCCTCCTCTTTCCCTTATGGCTGCTGAGATACTTTCAGAAGTACGTGGCCGCAAGAGGGGCTGGATGACACTGGATTGTTTGGGGCAGGGTTCCAGGGCTGCCTGTACTTCCTTCCTACTTTTGTTTCCTCGCAAAATTAGAGGCAATGGTGTGCATAGTTTGGGTTTTGAAAAGCAAGATACATCATGCTAGGGGCAGTCAATGTACAAAAATCTTGATTTGCCTAATTGAGAACTCAGATTTTCTTGGCGTAGAATTTTAACTTCGTCCTGCCTACACCAAGATGCCCATCGTATCCAGGTGCACGACAGCTTGCTGAGAATGTTTTGAAAGCACCCTGGCTTTCAAATAGGCTCCATCTGCCAATCCCACTCAGTTCGTTCTTTTCTTTTGCAGCATGATTGGCAGGGCTAATGGCTCCCGACAGAAACACAACCTATTCCCTCCCCGTAGCACAAACCGCCACATGACGTGTGCTTCGAGTTCTGCATCCCTTGCCTTCTGATAGTCAACTGTCCTGGAGCTTTCTGCTGGCAGCTCTGACAAATATTTGCAACTGGGAAAGAAAGAATGTTCAGCTCACACTTAGTCGGAACAAGGAAGTGGAAAACTCTTATTTAATAAGACAGCTTCCATGCAGTCAGTCTGCAGATGCCCATAGAAGAGATGAAGGTTGGTTGTTATCTACTTGCTGTATTCAGAAGTTTGGAAAGGACGCAGCTTTGACAAACACTGATTTCAGCAAGATGTGATTCTTATCTAATGAGTTCTCAGTTCAAATAGAGGTGATTGTCCTTAGGGGGGAAAAAAAACCTCTGTCTTGGATTTGTGGCCAAGATGGCATGTGATTAGTAATCCCAAATAAGCTCCTGTCTGCTCCACTGTAAGATGCTCTCTTTGTATCTTCTCCGTGGCCTCCAGTAGGCAAACTGTGACATCAGCACCAGCTCCAGGACACCTGCGGATTCTCCTTTTCCTGTGCATGACATGAAATCTGTGGTGCAGTGCAAAGGGTGGACGGCCTGTTGGCCACTGAGGGGGAAGACAAGGCTGCCAATGCCGGCTAGTCAGGGTGCCATGTACTGCTCCCAGAAACGGAGGCAGCTCACTTCTTGGGACCATTTGCCAAGACCAGAACCTGGTGGGCGCTCAAGTCATGAACACATACGAAGGGCCCTGCGGGACCCAAGCAACCAAGGGTCCATCTACCCCTGCGCTCTGCTCACTCAGTGGCCAACCAGCTGCCCAAGGGAAGCCCCAAGATCATCGCCATGTTCCCCAGCAACAGGTGCTCCTAAGAGTAGTGCCTCAGATAGTGGAGGCGGCAAATAGCCATCAGGGCTAGTAGCCATCAGTAGCCTTTGCCATGAATTTTTCCAATCCCCTTTTAAAGCCTTCCAGATTGGTGGCCATCGCTACATCTTGTGGAAGTAAATTCCACCATTTAACAATGCCCTGTGTGCAGAAACACTTTCTTTTATCTATTCAGAAACTCCTGACTATAATGCCTCATGATCCAATTATGCACACCATGCCTCCATAATGTATCCTCGTACTTGCTCTCCTGAAACAAGCCCAGCTGTTTCATCCTTTCCTCATAGGGAGGTTTCTCCAAACACTCATCTGCACTTTTTCCAACTCCAACGAAGTTCCAAGTTGGTTATCCACAGTTTCGTATAAAGACACTATAATCTTGGCAGTTCTATTTTAACTGTCTTTCATAGTTAGGCCTGACACAGGGGTTGTCTTTTCATAGCGCTGGGTCAACATTTCCATCCAGCTGTGACAAAAACCACAAGACCTCTCTCCTGGTCAGTCATGGCTAGCTCAGATCCTATCAGCTTAGACCTGAAGTTGGGATTTTTTGTCCCAGTATGTCTTACTTTGCACTTGACCAAGTGTCCCATTTTGACACCCATCCTTCCAGTTTAGAGAGATCCATTTGCAGTATCTTTTTGCTTTAGCCATCTTAGACAATGTGATGTCCTCAGCAAAGGCGGCCACTCCACTGCTCATGTGCAATTCCAGATCATTTAGGTGCAGGTGGAAAAGCCCTGGTCCCAAAACAGGTCCCCATGAGACCCCACTGATTACATCACTCCATGGGGAGAAGTTGCCATCTACTCCTCTCTGCTTTCTGTTCCTTAACCAGCTACTGATCCATAAAAGGAGCTGATTCCATGACGACTAAGTTCGCTCAGAAGTCCTTGGTGAGGGACTTTGTTTACTTGTCAAAAGGCTTTTGACAATGTCTGTTGGATCACTCTGTTCACAAGTTTATTGATGCTCTCAATGAACTCTAAAAGGTTAAACAGGACTTACCTTTCTGGAAGTCAAGCTTATTCTTCCTGAGCAGGGGTGTCCTTCCGTAGGCTTCCTAAGTTTATGTTTAATAATGTTTTCAACCGGTTTACCTGGAGCAGAAATTAAGCTAACCAGCCCGAAATCTCCCTGGTCACCCAGGATCATTCTTTGAAAATCTGGCATTACCTTGAGCATTTTGCAGTCCTCCAACAGAAGGGCTGATTTTAGGGACATGTTACATCTTTTGCTACATTTCGTTCTGCTTGTGGCCTCCTCCTGGGCATCTGGCTGTCCACTACAGGAGCTCACTAGACCTTGGGTCTTAGCCTATATTTTTATGCAGCACCTTTGATCCAGTTACCCAGCTTGCATGCTTGTCACTCTTATTAGGCAATCCAACCCCCTCAAGGTACAAGCTGCACCATGACTGTAGCCACCTGGAGCTTACAACAAGCTTGGGCAGTCATTTTGATTAGTCAACCCATGGTAGGAAGGTGCCCGTATTTATTTGGTTGTCCAAACCTTGGCAGCAGGGGTGGTCTGAAGGTTGAACAAGCTCAAATGACCCTACAATAGACAATGGGTTAAATAAGCCATGCTGGGCTGCAGAGCTCGTACGAACCAGGTCAGTGATGGTGTGAGGCATCAAGGCCTGGTCTCAGAACCAACCATGCAAAAGATTTGACGACAGAGCAGGCCCCATCTCTGAGACAAGCTGCAGAACCAGAAACACCCAGCACCACTTTGATGCAGCTGCGATTCCCCTTTTATCTCCACCCTGTTTTCACAGGGCAGCTGTATCCTTAAAATTAAAGAACGGCAGCTACTCACAAGCATTATTTCATCTCCTAGGATTGCTATGCTCAAGCTAGAAAACAGGAGGACACACCCAGAGGGATCAACATTTATAATCCAGCCGAATGTTTTAAATGTTGTGCGTATACCCTTTGAAGTTGCAATGACCTATTTACCATGCATAAATGTTATGAATTAAAAAACACACTTTAGACAATCTGAGTTTATGAGGAGCCGAAGATCTGGGCTGCATGCATGCACAACCAAGTCAGCGTTGTTCCGCCCAGTGTGACCCTGGTTGCTCTCAAGTCACCTGTAGTTACATGTGACCCAATCTGTCCCCCTCCGCAAGTTGGCATCATTCAACACTACTGCAGGTTACCATCGGCTAAGTAGCAGAATGCCTGGTGAACATTCAGCGGCGGATTGGAGCTCTGTATCTGATATGCAACCATTCTGGGCAGCACCTGTGTGGCGGTGGGAGAGCCTCACTGGAGTCATTTCCTCTCCAGGGCGCCAGAATTTACTTTGTCCCTCTAGCTCTGAGGCAGTTCTGGCAAGCATTGGTAGAGCAGGAGATCGCCTCAGGGGAAGCAGCGCCATTGGTGTGAATGAGCCTTCGTGTTCTGCTGCGCAAGACATTGACATAGAATGCTGGTGTGTGACACAAGGATTGAAACTACCCGGTGGCATTTTCCTACCTGCAGGGACAAGCTAGGACACCCAGCTAATGATGACAGTTGAGCCAAGGAGGGCAACGTGGGTGTGCTGGAACCTGGGCATGCCAGCACATGATGGGCTTGCGCATGAAAAAACAGTCCCCAAAGCAACTTTATTACCGTGGCTGCTGTGATGCTCGCTTCAGAGAGGCCACTGGAGACAGCAAGGGTGACAAATGGTATATCAAAAACTGATTAAGTGGGCTGTGCAGGTGACGAGGCAGAGAGGAGATATTCTAATGAAAAAATTATATATAATCAACAAGAGGGAAGAGAGGGAAGGCAGCAAATGGAAGTTCCAGGGTATGGATTTGTCTGCAAGGGCGTTGTTTAAATAACTAGTTTGTCTTGATTATAGCATCTAACGTGAGTTGTCAAAATCCCCATAAAACAATTGAGGTGTTTAAGGAGGAAGATAACAATCAGGCAGCTGCAGGAAGTTGGAAGGCAACGGGGAGTTCTTGCGTGGAATACCGAATGAAGGAAGCATTACAAGGATGCTGCTCAGTTCTGTGCATCCCAGGCCTCAGAGGGCTCTGAGGATCCTTTTCCTTGGAAGCCTGCCCCAGCGGGAGCCCCCGTTTAGTCATCCCAGGGAGCTGTGCAGGTCTGGCAGGTCCTGTTATGGCTCCCCAAACATGTACAGGGACGTGCGCCAAGCTGAACAGCTGATGGGGCACTGGACTTCCACAGTGCTCGAGGCCAGTGCACGCTGTGGCAGCAGAAAGGGCTGGCACCCATCCTGCATGCCTCCAGATTAGCACAGGGCAGTGGCTGGGCGGGTGCCCTCCGGCGCATTGGAGCAGCAGTGACTCGCAGGCAGGAAACGCACCGCGCCTTAGCACACGGCGCTGAATGTACTGACTTCAATACCGCATGCTTACGACTGTTTAAGGATCGCTTAAATTCATGGAAGACAAACCGACCGTGGTATGAATGACGACAAGTCTCACTGAGTCTCCATCTTCAGTTTATCTCTGGCTGTCAGATCCTGCAGACCACACGTCCCCAGCCTTTCTGCTTTTGGGTCACCCTCGAGCAAGCAAGCAGCCTGAGGCTCACCAGTCACAAAAGGGCTGGGCCTGCGCATGGGCAGAAGCAGCTGCAGAAGGAGGTGAAGCTGGGCTTTCTCGGCTGGCAATTCTTGATCCAGGTGTGTAGTGACTGGTCGCTCGCTCAGCTCATGCCAAGTGCCGGGCGTCACAGTGCAGCCGTGCTTTTCTGAGAGGCTTTGCTGACCGAGAAGCTCTTGGGAGGACGTCTTTGGCATTGATTTCATCCACTCCGAGTGCAGGCGTATCCTCTCCATTCATGCCTTCTCCCCTTGTAGCCTATTCCTCCCAACAGCCAGTTTTCCTGTCCTTAATTATGTCAGCCCTTATCCCAGGAATGTAATCTATTGGAGGGATGGGCGCCAATTACTCGAGGAGCCGAGCCATGCCGTGCCAGTCTCAGACAAAATAATTGGAAAACTGCACTTGTGCTGGATGTTCATATCAGACTTCAGGCACTGGGATTGTTCAGGACCGTTTCCCAGGCTCCCGTGTAAAGTTGGCCTGGACACATCCAGAGCTGTGACTTTCTCGTGGCTCATTCCAAGTGTGCATGCAAAGAGGGCCCCAGCCAAGTGTTGGGCTCATAGGCCTGCTGTTTTTCTCGCAGATTGGATGAGGACCATCCTTCCCAGCTCTGGGCAGGGGTGAGCGACATCTGGTCCCCTTCAGTTGCTTCAGACTACATCCCCCATCAGCCCCAGTCAGCATTGCCAACCATCAAGGATTCCACCCAGGCTCAGGGGGCTGTAGGGACAGGGACCCCCATGCAAGCATAGACAGGTATCAGTTGACTGACACTCAGCAGGCATGGAGGTGAGCAACTGCATTTGTGGATGGGACAGAAGTTGTGTGCACACCCATCTCGAGTTGCTGAGCATGCTCCACAGAGGACAACCATCCCTTCTCAGTGTGGTAGTTCTGGTATCTATTATCTCTTTACGATGGCACTTCCTATTCTGCTTTCCTGCCATACAATCACTCACAGGGCAGCTTAAATCAATCCTAAATACGTTTTACATAATAAAAACAAAAATCAGTTAATGGAATCACTGAGGAAAGCAGCAGCCAGGGACAATGAACATCAAACAGGAAATCTTGCTACAGAAAAGCATGTTTTAAAAATAACTGCCTTTACAGTTCTCCAAACCAATGGAGGGGAGAGAAGGAGTGCGCACCTGAGCATCACCCCTGAGAAGGATCTCTCCTGCATTCCTACCCATCTCATAAGCGATCATCTCCAGTGGCAGCGCAACTCCAGGTGGGCTGGAGACCCAGAATCCAGGCCTACTTGGAGCATGCCACCAAATGGGAAGAGCCTTTTCTAGTCCTGGAAGATAAGATGAGTTTGTAGATGCAGTATCGATGCTGACAGCACCGTGTGCCACTGTGGGAGCGTGGGAGATAAAAGCCTCCTTTGCCGATACCGGCGTGATGAATAGTCAAATGCCTCCATTTTTATGCATTTGGAGTACAGGCTGGGAGAGCGCAGACAAAGCATGGGTGGAATTGGATGCTGCTGTGAGATGGCAAAGTGAGTTTCCTCGATGCATCGGAAACACAAGGAATTAATTGCTCACTGAAGGCTCTCGAGCTGATCTTGTTGGCATGGCTGTTTGTGTGGAAGAGCAGGCAAGAGTGTTCCTCATGAGGACTTGGGCATTGATGGTGCAGGAGCGACTCGCCTCTGAGGGAGGGGATCTCACCAAAATCCTTGCAACGGTGCTACGGAAGAATGGAACCATGGCTCAGTCAGCCCCGTGGGAAGGCCGCAGTCGGGCCTTCCTTACACCTTTGGGCTCAGCATGGATGGTGCTGACCCACATGCTCCGTCCCAGGAAGTGGCCAGAGGAGCAGGTGGCTGTCCAGCTGCTGTTGGGCTGCAGCCGCTCAGCCCTGGCTAGGGGTCCTGGGAGCTGCCATCCAGGAACATCTGGGAGTCCCAGCACTTGCCTGGGGGCAGCCAAACAGGCAGGTCCATCCCCCCACCCCTTCCAGGGGAAGAGGCGGCCCCAGAGTGCACCTTGGCATCCATCCCAGGATGTCCCAGGGTTTCAGGTGACAAATGTGTCAGAGTTACTTGCATAAACAGGTTGGGAGAACAATGGCCGTTATTCACACAATTGCCGGCAGGCTGGCGGTGGGGGGGGGGGGGCTGAGATGAATCTGCAATGCAAATGGAGTTGATTTGGCTCTGCAGCCTGGCATGTTTATAAGGGGGCCCCAAGGGGCTTCAGAGGAGGGGAGGAGAAGCCACCTTTTATCGCCGCCCTCCTCTCTCTTGCCTTCCCCTTCTTCCCTAAGAGATTAATGGCGATACTTTGCCTTGCGATACGAATGTACTTTATGAATTCCTCAGCTCAGCCTCATCCTTTAAATTACCTACATAATAAAATATGTATTTGGTGATTTCAGGTTACGATTTGATCTGCTTAGGGACAAAGCGGGGCGTGGAAGGCAGTGGGGGCGCAGGCTCTGCGGAGCCGCGCTCTCGCACGTGTCTTGGCTGCCCTTTCCCTGCTCGTGTGGAGCAATGCCGTGCCCCTCTTTCCCTGGGAGCCCACCTGCTCCGCCCTTCGGTCCACAGATGCCTGCCTTTGGTCGAGGCTTGGGCCCCTGACGATCTCCACGGCATCCCTGTGGGCAAGCTGACCCTTGGGCTTCTTCCCTACGCCCCCCCCCCTCGAACCCTTTTGCCTGAGGTTGTGTCTGGGACCAGATGGCCACCTCTCCCCAGTGCACACACCCCATCTTAACAAGGGGTGTCCTTAGGAGACCAGATTCTTTAAACAGAGAGAGAGAGAGGCTGTAGAGCATAGATGTGTTGTGCAGTTGTGCATAGGGATGTATTTGCAGTTGTGTGCTTTGGGGGTTCTCCAGGCCGTGCCGCAAATGGATTGCATGCCCAGTACCTGAGCCCCTGCAAATGCCCCCCATCAGGCTGCAGGAGCAACTGACGTGAGACTCCAGGGCTCAGTTCTGCCCTGACAGGGACCTTTCAATGTCCAGCAGGAAATGCTCCACATTTTTCATTTGTTTTTTTTAAGTCAGGTCTGGCCAAGGTTGTTGCCGTGTCGCTGTCGTGGTTGTTCTCTCCTCTCAGCGGTGCAAAAGCACTTCGAAGCATGGAACAGGGGCCGCAGGGCGAAGAGGACACTGGCTGCATGCTGCGCCCTGAAGTCATCCACATGGCCGCCCAAAGCAAGGCCCAGGAGCTCCCAGCAGCCCCTCCGTGCCGCCCTTTGGGTTCCCCAGCTAATGCTGAAAGCGGATCCGTCTTTGGCTAGACCCCTCTTTCAAAAGACACACCGTTTAATGACAGCTCCACTCTTGGGTCTTGCCAAAGGCCGCAGAGAAAATGGGACCTGCGGGACAGAGAGCTGGATGGCACAGCAGGCTGAGGCTGGAAAAGCAAGCGCGCCGGAGGAGAAGCCGCAGGGAGCAGAGCGGCTTCCCTGGCAGGAACGGAGCGTGGCAGGCATGAAAGAGGGCTGGCCCCTATCCAGACACGCAGCTCACCACCCAGGGAACGGCGGGAGCACCAAGCACTGCTGCCCGCAAACTGCTGTTGGCAGTCTTCTACGCAAGTTTGGACTGAAAAGACCCACATTGCACCTTGAAGTTTACTCTGTCGGTGGAGAACAGGGGAGGAGCCCACAGGTCCACCGAGTCTCCCATCTTGCTCTTCCTAACCACAGCCAGCCAGGTGTTTCTGGGGAAGCCACGATTGAGCCCGCTGTGGAGTTCGAACTGGCAACCGCGCTCAGAGACACATGCTTCAGATCCAACAGAGCCTTACCTTCCGCGCTGCTGCTCCGAATGGAAGGGAGAGCGCTCCGGTGCCCCCACAGTGAGAAAACCCAACTGGCGGAAGAGCACGGCTGTGCCAGACTGCTCCGCAGTGAGGCATTACCGCCAAAAGATCCCGGAGGGATTTTTAAGCCATGTGTCCCATTTTGCTGCTTATTAAATGACTACATAAACCCCCTGAGGGGGTCTGCTTTACAGGATCGGTTATCCTGGGAATTGCTTTATTCGACAGCTGAAGATGCAGGGGAAGGAGGAAAGCAAGATGAGAGCCGAGTGGTGATTCCAGGCCTTTGCCCTTGCTTTATGGAATAGGTGGTTATGCGGACAGCCTGCCTTTGGCATGCAGCGGGGTAGCCAACTGGATAAACCACTCCAGGAGCGGCTTCAGCTTCAGCATTCAAGGAGAAACTAGCAATTTCACCGGGCAACATTTTTCTTGAAAAATACCCAATGTTATCGAGCGGGAGCGAGAAATGAATGGTTACTTATACAATCCATTTCCCTCGGAGGGAACTCTGCCTGTGCCATTCCCTCACCCCCACAGAGCCCTTCTGCCCCCCGCCCACTCGGGGAGCGCACCATGAATGCGGAGCCAGCAAGACGTGTTCACGCGACGGGGCCATGAGGACACGTGAAGGAAATGTAAACAATCTCATGACATGCCAGGCGGATGCTTTGCACACAGACTCAAATCCGTATGGAAGGACACGTCCCCCACCCAGACTGGCCTGCCCAGGATGGAGACAGCCGAGAGGGACCAGCAAGGGTGCATGTTCTCACAATGGCAAGATCAGCAGTTCCCAGCTGCCCTCTCTTCCCAGCAGTACTAAAACTGGAAACAGACCCCTCACCGGGGAGAATGTGCGCAAACCCTTCCCCGCTGTATCCTCTTAAGACTGGGCTCATGTGTAACGACAATCCAGAGAGTGCACCGAGTGTGGGTTTCATTGATCTGTGGGTGGGTGTTCAATTGTCATTACCTGAAACCACGTGCCAGAAGAAGCAGGTTCTCTTTGAGTGACCGAGCGCACAACCTCCTCAGGGGCCGGAGCAGTCCTGGAACTCAGGTGGGCCCGGAAGCAGGTGGTCCTGCTCGGAGGAAAGCTTGCCTCTGTTCTCCAGCCCAAGCTGGTCTGCCCTGGGACTTCCCAGTGAGCTGTGATGGAATCCCTTGAAGACGATTGGTGCTTCCTGCCACTCACGCAGACCTCCTTGCTCGAGTCCCTCCTCTGTTGTCAAGTCACTAAATTATCCCTCAGCTTCAGACCACGCCATGTAATAATGTTTTAATAACACACATGGTGACCCACCTTAACAGGGCTGCTATAAGGATATTTTGCAATGCAAGTCAGCATCCCCCGATGGTGTGCTCTCCAGGGGACTTGGGGTCCAGCTTGGCTGGCCAGCGGTCAGGAATCGTGTGCTATACAACTGTGCTGCACAGGCCATTTAGTTAAGGACCCTGAGGAGAAGGCCCAATTTCCTGGAAAGTCGCTGACAACCCGGGTAGGCAGGAGAGGGGTTATGGGGCAGCTCCTCCCCTTCCATAAGCCCTTGTCGGATCTATGGAGCCATCGTGTCCTGAGGCCCAGAGTGCATTCATCAGCTCCACCTCCCGGGGCTGTCAAATTTTCACTTCTTCACGTTGGATTCCAGTTCTCAACGTAGGTTTTAATTGCTCTAATATGCCCTTTAATAATGCTGTAACATTTCAATGAATTGCACTTGATAATAGCAGCACTAAAAGGGTATGCTGGCACTTTTGGAAATGAATTTATCACACCCTGCTGAATACTGATGGCTCTGTGGGGAGTTGGTTGAAGTCTGTGAACCGGCTCCTTTCAGACATCGTCTTTATGAAGGCAGTGCTTGGAAACTTTGCAAAGTGGCATTTTTGTCAGTTCACCGTTTGGAGGCACGGCTTTCTCTCGACGTGTCCATGGGGTGCAGTGCAACCCCAAGCAGATAAAGCCGGTGGGCTCGCTCCACCACCAAGGACGCCCGGGCGAGCGCCCACAAAGCAAGTGGGAACCTTGGGGCAGTGGGCCCATCAGCCAGTGGGAGAATCCACGGAGAGACCCTTGCTTAATGTGTGGGGTGATGCCCATCTTCTCGACTGCATGGCTGGCAGGGGTGCTCTCTAGCGCCGCATCCTTGCCGTCCGCATCGGGCGTCCGGCGTCCCCTCCCGGCACGGGGGGCTCAAGTCTTGCGAACTGTGCAGACTGGATTTAGATAATAGGAAGGAGAGGGCCGGCCCAGGCATGGGAGCATGTCCAGTTGCAGCCGCAGAGCCAAAAGAGGCGGGAGGCACAAGATCTGCGCCCCCCCCGTCTCAAATGTAAATGAGAGGGGGCGAATCAGACAGACAGGGGGATCCACCTTTCATTTAATTATGTTTCTATCCCACCTTTCTCCCATCGTGGGTCATGAGGCAGAAGCAAGCTGGTCCCAGGTGCATAATGGGGGGGGGGGTGAGAAAGGCTCTTTGGGGACACTGAGGGTCCACAGGGGTGTGCATCCCTGGGCTGGCACAGGTGGGGTTGCAGGATGAGTACCCCGTGTGTGTTCAGAGGCCCAAGCGAGGCTCGCGCCAGTGTTCAGCTGCCGCAGATAAATAGGTGGCTGGTTTTAATCTTTGCATCTCTTCCATTTCTTGGCAATGTATCATATCACGGATGCAATCGTTACCTCCCACTCTTTCCTCGTGACTCCAGCTCTTCAATCCTCACTCTTTTCAGGGGTCGCTTCTCTGAGGACCCTCCAGCTTGGCCCTGCCTTGGGCTCCTGTTGGCCTTTTCCCAGGAGTAAACCCAGCATCTCCACAATGTCCTCCCCTTTCCTCCCCTCCCCTCCCCTCCCTTCCGGCTGCCAGTGACCTTCAGAAAGTTCAATTGATTGTTTGATGTCAGTCGTAAAGGCTTTTATTATTTTTGTTTTAGCTAGTCCGATGTGGATTTATCGACAGGGCCGAGACCACCCTCGGGGCTTTTCCAGCAACCTGACCGCAGCGTGTGGAGAAATAATTAGTTGTTGAAGTGTTGGGAACAGATGTCGAGCTGACATCTCCTGTTTGCGGGTGTCAACGCTGGCCATTCTCCGCTCCTCGGTAAATTACCGCAGCATCTCTGATGCTGTGATTTTGTGCCGTTCACGCTGGAGCTTCCCAACATCGAGAAGCATAAAAAAATCTCGTGCTGCCCTCTCTCCATCACCCTTTGCTGCCTCTGTTTTCCCCTCTTTTCCTTCTGGCTTTTAAGAGGTTCAGCCGGGACGGTGGCCCGAGTGTCACTGCCCCCTGCTTGTTCCTCTTCTTCCCAAGGCCAGTCCAGTGAGCGGGCTTTCTGCAGACTGGTTCTCGCCATGTGGGGGGCACCCCACGGCCGTCTGCTGCAGCGAAGGAGCCAGCGCCCTCCCTAGCACACTCAGGAGCTCGCAGGGCCCTGCAGGCCCACATTCGCATCTCTGTTTGTCGGTGCACGCCTAACCACACTTCAAAAACACACACTGGTGTCGAAGCCCTGGGGCAGGGATCAAAGGCGTGCAGCTGCCTTCCAATCCCGCCTTTAGCCCTGGTGGCCAGTCTGTCATGTCTGCATGGAGCAAGCCGGCCAGGTGCCCGTTCCTGCCTGGATTGGGTGGCAGGACAACCTCCAGCCCCCTTTCCAGCTCTGGCATTTGATGAGCCTGGGATGGCGAGCGCAAAGGTTCGAGGCGGCCTAGACCTGGCATGGAGCGGTCCGGCCAGATGGATTGGTGCAATTCCGAGGAGGAGGCAGAGGGGCTGGGCTGGGCAGAGGACCCTGCGGGCTCAGGCCTCCCTGGAGGACAGCAGAGCAGAGGATGGGAGAGGCAGCCCCTTTGGAAAAGAGGAAGACCCTTCAGAACTGGTGGGGCAGAGGACAAGGGGATTTGGTTGCCACTGGAGGGAAAATGGTTTCCAGGCTCTGGGAGGGTGGGATGGGCAGAGGGAAGATCCGCATGGAGGTGGAGGAGCAACGGTGAGCAGAGGCAGGAGGGGGGGAGGAAAAGGACATGGAGAACTGGACCAGGCGCTGAGGAAGACATCTGAGGAAGGGCAGTGTGCGAGCTGACCAAACAGAGTCCGGTTTTGCATGGGCAGATATTTTGCCCCAGTGCCTCACCACCTCCCTTCTGCCCCAACTCCCTTCATGTGTCTCCAAACATGGCCTGCGAGGATAATTTGTGACACCAAACATTGCGCGCTGCTCCTTTCCCAGGTCGGCAGCGTTGCACAAGCCCTCACCCAAGAGGACTTCCGGGACAAGGACCGGCACGCACCCAGAGCGGCCAACGTGCTCAGCCTCACTGTGGCCAGCAGCGTCCCGGGCCGGGGCGCTTCCCCCATCGAGCCCCTCATGCTCTTTGCTTGGCCACGCCTTGACGCCGTCCTCTACCTGGGCACACCTGGTGCCTGGGAAGTGCTCTGCAGGAAGATGACGCCCCATGCGCTGAACGTCTCAGGCCTTCCAGAGCTGGCACTCCATGCATCACCAGCAGAATCGCATGTTCTTGGCATGTCCAAAACAAGGCAGGGTGCCAGGAGTCATGTGAATGGCTCCAGAGGCCTGCCCCCATGGGCACCCCTCAGCCACGTGCTCACTGGATGCACCCTGAGGAGCCGCACCTTGAACACTGCCTCCGTTTCCTTGCAAAAGGGAACCAGGTGGGCCATGAATGGGATGCGTCACTGCTGCCCTGTTGAGTTATTTCACGTATTTCTATCCTGCCTTGGTCTGTTCCAGGGAGCTCAGGGCGGGTGCTTCTTCGAATGCTAATTCTGTGCTCGGCCTGCGCCGTCCCACTTCTGGGTATAGATGTGATGGATCGTGCGCTGATATGTCAGTTATCCCGCAGCCCTTTTCTGCGTGGAAGAAAGTATGTGCACAGAGGTGTTCGCTATGATACGCGGCTTTAATGTATACCCCAACTTTCCCCCAAAAAAGGGAGCCTGAGGCAGCTAACAATAAAATGAGGCTTGAAAGCGGCAATTAGCTTGGAGAAGAGCTACTCGCCTGTCTGCTGATAATTAAGCGCACTGCTAAACTGCGCCGCAGCTCGCCTCCCGGTCTGGTCAGCTGCTGGCGGACCTGCTTCCCTTGGCTATGGGTGTCTCGGGAGCTCCGCCGCATTTCTGCGCTGGGACTTGTGTGGCTTTCCCGTTTCCCTGTGCCCCCTCCTCTCCAGCCCCTTTCAGCCAGGTGGCTCGGCTAAATGGACCGTCCTTTCTGAGCCGGGGAGGCTGTTTTATCTCTGCATATAAAAAATCAGTATCTCTTCTCCAGCTCCCCCCGAGGCTTGAAGAAGTGGATATTAAAAAGGCTGACATTATCAAGGAAGATAAATTATATTAAAGATCAGGCAGGGAAGCGCCTAGTTTGTCAGCAATCAAATCCTCATTCTGAATTCCTCATTTTAAATGTGTTCTTTGGAAAGCACCATGGGTGGCTCTTTTTTATCAGCCTGTCAGTCTCTTGGAAGTGCTCCGCTTACATCCCCAGTTGATTTTGCTTCCAGAAGAGGCGGTGCCGGCAGCCTCTGAAGAAGACGTTCAATGCACACCCCAATTAAGTGCTCATTTCCTACTGATTTCAGCCACTGCTGCTGGACCGGCCCCTAACAGCGCCTTTGAAAATCTCTCTTTCCATCCAAGCCGCCTTTCATTCGTAAAGGACAGCGGTATCCCTCGTAGACCAACCCCAAGGAATCTGCAGGTGGGGGAGGCAGCCTCCAGAAGCTCTTGGATCAAACTTTCTCCCACTGAAAGTGCACAGGATTAAAGCAACTGGAGGCTTTACTTCTCTTAGCGCAGTTGCATAAGGAAGTGCAAACATTATAGAATGAAATCCTCTGTAGACCAGCTTCACACTTGTTGAAACCCGAAAGCTCTCGGGGCTGAATTGGATGTCTCAACGGACAGGTTTGCTGGGGCTGCAAGCATGGCAGGGGGAGAGGGGTCCCTTCCTTCAATGCCGGCCGTTTCCTCCTGGCTACCAGCATGAAGCCCCCTGTGCGGAAGAGAACGGTCGAGCTGGCCAGCTGCCTAGCTTCCCCCTGCATGGAAATGGCTTCCGCGCACACTGTCAGACTTCCACTGCAATCTCTAGTCTGACTAGAAGCTGAGTTTTCGGGCTGAGAGCCTCACCTTTATATTTTGAAGCTCTCATTTCGCCTCCTCCACTACGACGCTCTCAGTGTGAAAACTGAACTGAAGTTTGACTCTGGCATTTCCTTCCTCCATGGCTCAGCTGATGAAGGTGACGCAAGCCCAGCAAATACCACCATGCGGGAAATTCACTTTCTGGGCCCGCTGGCTTGTGAAACGAAGCCTGAAGGAGGACACAGGCGAGCAGCAAATGGAAGGAAGGGCCAGAGGACACTCTGGTATCGCCTAGCTGGTGTCGCGCACAGCCTGCAAAACAGAAGTGGCATTGCCGTCTTGCGGTTTCGGAAAGATCGGGCCGGGGAAGTGGTGCGATCAGAGCGGTGATTTGAGAGTGGCCCCGGTCCCCTGCAGCAGATACAAGCACCCCAAACCACAGCAGGACTGGCTCGCCAGATCCTGAAGAGCTTCCTCCTTGATATTCATTACTGTCTTTAGACGGCGTTCCTATGAACTCCTTGGAACATTAAGCCGAAAACCTCTTTGACCCCCATCGGAGAGGCGGGGGATCATTCAAATAATTGTAATTGCAAGAACAGGGTTAATCAAGGAAGACTCTTGGCAGGCTGGATAACAGGAAAAGCTTCCTCGCAGTCAGAGCAATACGGCAGTGGAGCCAGCTGCCTGGAGAGGCGCTGGGCTCCCCCATGCCGGAGACACTCACAAAGAGGCTGGACGGCCACCGGAGTGGGATGGTGTGACCTGGTGTCCTGCAACAGCAGGGGGTGGACTGGATGGCCTTCATGGCCCCTTCCGACTCGACTCTTCTCTGATTCTTTGATGGGTTAGGACTTGAACCTGGACTGGAACCAGGCAGGATTACAAGGTCACTGGCAGTTACAGAGGAACCTGAGTGTAGCTTGGTGGAATCGAGTGAGGTTTCATAAAAAGCCTGCAGGACCACCCCTCCCCCCAAATCCTGGCAGTTCTGCCACGGAATGAGTGCCCCAGAGAGATTCCACCTGCTGTCTGCCATTGCCCCGTTCACAGCGTCCTATGAAGACCTTCCTTACTTTAGTCTTTCAAGCCTGCAGCTGCATTTTACATCTTTGTACGGCTGCTCAGTTTTATTTTGGATGTTACTTCTGCTTGAGACTGTGTTAAGCCTTTCTAACTGTTCTCTACTGCATCGTACTGCTGTAATTCTCGTGAACGACCAGAGATCTTGGGCTGTTGGACAGTACAGAAATTTCATGTGCAAGGAAGAGGAAGAAAGGGGAGCAAGTGTACAGAGAGGGAGGAGTCACACCTGGCTATGACTGTACCATGCCTTGGACTTGAAGTGGCCATGCCTCGCCTCGCCTCGCCTCGCCCCTCCTCAGGGAGCCGGGAGGAGAGCAGCTGAGCCAAGTCCTGGCTTCCTGTGGGCAGTGCGTCCACTGGCCGGAAGCAGCTCGCAGTGCGTCTGCCGCTGCCCGAGATAATCACGAGTGGGAAAGGAGTCCCGGGGGTGCAAATAAATGCAAAGGCGTGTCCGCGAAGCAGAGGGGACAGAAAAGCCGGCCGGTGGCTTCTTGGATGTGTTGGCACGTTGGCAGAAAGTGTGCGGGTGGCCGTGGGCTCTGAGCACGTCTCCTTGCGCTGCCAGCGGGTGGTCACCTGTGCTTTGGCCTCGGAAGCATGCTTTCCCATTAAACCCGGACCTCTTGCAACGCTTGGAGTAGGGCTGCCCGGCGGAGAAACGGCGGCCCGCGCAACCCGCCTCGCCTCGCCTCGCCCTGCGCTGCGCTGCGTGTGCGCCGCTCTCGCTTCCCCAGCGGGGAGCCGTTTAGCAGTCTAATCCAAGACGATTTTTGCGTTCAACAGAAAGGCTTGTAAATGCTTGAAGGATCAAAGGCGCCGCACGAAGGGCAAGGTCGGCCTCGTTCCGGCGCAACGGCACGGTGCGGGGGGATTCCGCGGGGAGCGGGGCCGGGGGCGCGGCGAGCGGCGGGGCTCCCCACGGAGCGCTGCTCGCCGGCGGACGTGCTCCCGCGCCGCAGCGCCTGGCCAGGGAGAGGCCGGGCCCCGATCCTGCCCGGGACGAGCGCGCCGGCTGGCGAGGCGAGGCGAGGCCAAGGGGGCCCTCTCCGCGCGGGGTCGGCTTCTGACGGCGGGGCCGGGCGCACCCGCGCTGCTTCCTCTCCGGCACGTTCTCGCGTGCCCGGGGTACGTCTGCTCGCTGCTCGCCGAGTCCTCTGCCTGCCAAGGATCCGCCCCGTCCGCCTTCTCGGAGGCTTGGGGAAGCCGGGCCGGGCGAAGAGGCCACGGAAGCGGCCGGGGGAGCGGGGCGCCCCGCTTGGCCACCCGGGGAGACGCGTCCTCGGCCAGGGGGGCAGAGGAGGGCCGCCCCGGCCCCACGCACGGCGCCCGTGCTGCGGGACATGCCGCCTTCGCCTCCAGGGCAGGGCTGCTGCGGGGACAGCCCAGGGGCGGTGCACCCGGGCCCTTGAGGGGGGCAGTGGGGGAGCCAGGCGAGCTGGACCAGCCGCAGAGAAGGGGGGCCGCGCCCTGCCCGGGCAAGCAGCTGGGAGGGCCGCGGGGCTGTGCTCAGGTCCACGCCCTGCCCCTCCCAGACCCCCGACCCCATCCAGCCCCCAGTTTCCCCGGCCGCTCACCTCCTGCTCCCGCCTTCGGGCTATTCCTAGCACGGCTATCCAGCCTCCCGCCCTCCATGGCGCTTCCAGCCTGCTCAGGGCTGCCCCTGCCTTTACTTATCCATTGAGTTTATATGCCGCCTCTTCTCCTTTCAAGGATCTCAAAGCAGCTGACATCATTCTCCCACTGCTCTCCGTCTGATCCCCACAGCAGCCACCCTGAGAGGTAGGCAGGCCTGAGAGTCTGCGCCTGGCCCACACTCGCCCCGATAGCTCCAGACTGCGTGGGGACTCGGACCGAGATCTCCTGCCTCCCCTGCCTGGCACTCTTAACCGACACCCCACGGAATAAGGCAGCCGCCTGAAGCCGCTGGCTGTGGGGGTCGTGAAAGGGCAGCCAAGGGCGAAGCATTTCTTCTGCTGCACTTACCTTCTGCACAGCCAGGGAAGGGGAGAGGCAGGCGGGGAGCTTCCACCTCTGCTCAGGCCCCAGATCGCCCTGGGGTTCGGGGTCTGGGCGGGGGATTCGCAGCTCCCCCTGGAGCATCGCCGTGTCTGGGGCCAGGCCCAACAGCCACTTTTTTGCTTTTTTTAATGGGCGATTTATTGATGGCTCCGTTCTTCTCAAACTGGTGTTTAGTGAGCTGCCTTGGGGGCTGGACAGCAAGTTATAAATATGTTAATAAACAAATGAATGGAGCAAATGCTCAGTGGCTGGAACTCACTAGAGGGATGATTAAGGATGATCGTTTTCCTTTGTGCCTTGGTCCTTGGTGATGGTGGTTCCCTCCAGTCGGCTCATGCGTGGCGCTCAGGCCTGCTCCGTAGGCGCAGGTGGGCAGCTTTGAAGCGCCCGTTAGTGCCAGCCACCAACCTGGGCCTGGGGCGCGAGGCGGCCTGGTTCCTGGGGCCCTGTGTGGGCTTGGAAGGCCTGTCTTTGAGGGGAGAGCGCTGGGCATGTGGGCCAGCGAGGGGCTTCCACGGCCTGGAGATCCTCGGAGGCTGGGGCTGAAAGCCACCACGCAGGTGTGTGCTTGTAGCCCATCCAGGTGTGGCAGGGAATGGAGCATCAGCCCGTGGAAAGAGCAGGCAGCCCTGCCTGCCAAGAGAGCTGGGCTTTCGCCTCTGCCTGCGCTCGGTCCACAGCTCAGGACCTTCTCCTTGCAATGCCTCCTGTGCAAGCGCTGAGCCCAAGGGCGTCTGAGTCTCACCTGCACAACCTGCCACCAGTGCACACCGTCCAGGCCCAGCCGGGGGGTCAGGTGCAACTCGGAGCGGGCTCGAGGCTTCCCAGCAAACTGATGAGCACAGGAAGCCCGTCCCTCCCCGCACTCCCCAGCTCGGCAGAGAGCACAGCCTGTGCCCGCTGCGCCTCCCAGCCCCAGGAGGCTGCTCCTCTCCTGTCTCCGCTTTCAAGGGTTATTCATTCTGACGATGAGGCCGCTGTCTGCTGGAGCACCGTCTGGAATGGATGAGTGCGCTTGGAGGCCCGTCTTCGTGACGGCAGCTTAATGGTGATGCAGCATTAATATCGGTGCTGCCTGTCCTGGCCACCTCTGGAAAACGCGGGAAGGAACGTAGCTCATTGGAAAGGAGAGGGCAGGACCCCTGACTCTCGGCTGCAGGGGCACCTTGGTGCCAGGTGGTCCCCAAGTTTTTCAGTGGCTTTCTCCACTAGTCTTGGGGCTCGCTGCGCTTGTGGAGAGACAGTGGCCAGTTGGGCATCAAGGTAGCCGAAAATATTCATGCAGCTCCGAGCACCTTGCACCTCTCCCCACCCCTCAGTTCTGCCCACCCTCCTTTGGGCCCAGAGTGTATGCACTAGGAAGCCCCCCTTTCCCACCCCAGATTGACTTGGGTTCTTTGACATGAGTTTGGGCATTTTCCCAGTCCTCCCACAATGGCCTCTCCAGTCATTCATTCGTTCGTTCATTTGTTCATTCATAAAGCATATCCCTTCTAAAAATAAAGCAACCAACATTGCGAAACAGGGAAACAGTACAACATCCGAAATGCACAAGCCCGGCTCTGGCAGAGCACGAAACAAAGGATTTAACCTCCAAACGTTAACAGCCAAGGTGGAGACTGCACACAAACCAGAAGTACCCACAGGGGGGAACTAAGCCCCCAAACCACCTCAAAAAGCCAGATGTTGACCTATGGCCTAAAGGTACATAGCCCTGGGCCTTGGCAGGCCTCCTCGGGGAGGGTGTTCCACAGAGCTGGTGCCACAGCTGAAAAGGCCCTGCCTCGGATGCCGCGCTTCTGCAGGAATGAAGGAAGAATTGTGGGAGACCACAGAGGATGAGTGTGCAGACTGACGCCCCCCCCCTGCCTTTCTGCTCCTCCTCCTCTCACTACCTCCAGGCAGCCTCTGGGGCCCCTGCATGTATTTTCCTGCAAGCACTTCCTCTGGCCTGCTCTTTTCCAGAGTTGACCTAATTATTGGCTAGGGCAGCCCCCAGTTTGGTGGGGCGGGCTCGTCGGCAGGGAAGGGGGCAACCGAGCGGAAGGAAGGAAGGAAGGACGGACGGACGGACGGACGGACGGACAGACGGAAGGAAGGCAGCTCTCTGCTTGCTCCATGACCTGGAGCAGCACCCAGCAGGGGAATCAACCCACTGCAATGCAGCAGTCATCAAAACAGCACAGCGAAATCACAAAAAGAAACTCGTAGCGCCTTCATGGACAGCTGCCCACTCTTGGGCGATGGAGCGGGCATCGCTAGACTCGAGTGGAAAGGAAGTGCTGCCCGGCACCGGTGGGAATTTTAGCACCTTACTCTGGAGTGATCTCTGGGAAAGCCTTCAACGGCTCCAGCATCTGGCCAGGGCCTTTCTCGACACTACAGCCGGGATGCACGAATGCAGCGGGCCTGTGGAGGGTCTCTGTGCCCCGCACGGCTTCCTGCCTCTCCCTACGACCAGCAGTGCCGGAGCACATAGTAAAACGTACAGCACCGAAGTTCTGTTTGCTCTGCAGAGCCATCAGGAGGGCCTGCGCAGCCCAACATTTTGTGTGCAAGGCTGGGCAGCCGGATGGCTGAAGAAGCTCACTAACGGGGCACGAAGGAGGCTACGGGGCCGGTCTGGTCCCCCGAGCATCTGTCGCCTGGAGGCATGTCGAGCATGGAAGCGAAGCTGTGAGGGGTCATTGCCGGGGCCTCCATCCTCCACGGAAGGCCTCGGATCCCCCTTCACAGCCAGCGGCTTTCACCCCGACAGCCTGTGGAGAGGCTTTCCAAAAGGGCCGAGTGTGCAAAGAACTTTCATATGCTGATCTGCCCGGAGAACAGCAGCTCTTGGGCAGTTTAAAAAGATGCAAGCAGCCAGTCGGGGCAATCCAGGTCTGTCTGTTCTGACCCTGCGTCCTGGAAGCAGAGGGGTTCTCTCCCTACAGCATCCGCGAGGATCCGGCCCTCCACCGTGTTCCCATCCTGCTAAAAGCCGCCCTTCTGCCCATGGAAGGCCTCTCGGCTCGCTGACCATTGGGCAGTGCTTCTTGCCCTCTCAGCCGGAGACGGGAAGGGGCTGCATGGCCTGCTCTTGCCGTTTCCTCCCAGTCACCCTTTTGTCAGGCGGCGATGGCCTTGCCATGCAGGCTGTTTACATGAATCCCGCGTAAAACTCAAGGCAACGCTACCGCCTGTTCCATCCTGTTTGCAGAAGGCAAGTCTCAGCCGTGATCAGAATGAGCTATGGCTGCGCTGGTGCATTCTGAGAGCCAGGGGTGGTTAAAGTCGGCCAGGGTGAGGGGAAAAGGCGGCGAGCGGGGAGGAGGCAGCGATAGCAAGGATGGAGCTGTGAGTGATTCGGTTGTGGCTGAACATCTTGGACGGCCCACCTTTCCAGGTGAGGTCTTCTTCTCCGGGAGCCTGCTGTCCTGCCCTGGGTGGGGGCCCTGCTGCTCACCTGGGGGCCAAAAGTGGGAAAGGGACAGGGCTGTGCCCACAGGCTGTGCTCCCCACACCCCCATCTTCTCCGTTCCCAACCTCCCTGTGCTGAAATTTCCTGAGATATGGGGACTTTTCAGAAAGGAGGAAATAAAAATAAAAATTCCATCTGGACTGGCCTGCGGAAGCCGAGTGGCAGAGTGCCAGACCTTTACGCAGGGATCTCTCTGGCTCATCTGTCCGTGCCTGATCAGTGCACCGACCGAAGCCAAGTCTGAAGCGGCAGCTCCTTCAGGGCTGGGGAGAAATGCCTCGGTCCCTGACAGCGTGGGGAGCCGTGGCATCTCCCTGTGGCCTCAACAAGCGGGGGTGCTCTGCAGCCACGGTGCTTAGGTCTACTTGTGGCACTTCCCACGGGGAGCTCTGCTGCCTGATGTGGCTCCCCAAGGCCTCTTTATCCTCCGTTTCTTCCCTCGAGAAGTCTCCTCCTTCATGCCGACACAAGTAAGGCTTGCTTTCTTGTGGTGGCCTTCTGGCTCAGTAGTCTTCCACTCTGGGCAAAGTTTGGCCATGGGCAAGTGGGCCCCGAAGGGACAGGGTCCTCCTTGTGGCCTCTCCCCAGCCCCTGCTTCATGGAGGGACGCTGCCTCTGGACCGAGCGGTCCCACGTAGTTCCTGGCAGCCCCGGTCCTCTAATCCTAACCACGCTGTGGATCCCTTCGATCAAGGGTGACCTTGGGTGCCCACCTCCCTCCAGGTGCCTGGCTGAGTGCGTTCAGTTCTTGCAGGGGTCTCTGGGGTGACCGATGTGCCGGGGCTTTGCTTGGGTGTCACTGCAAAGTCCTGCTTTGGCGAAGCGGCACCGGGGAACGGGATCTTGCTGCCGGGTATCCTTGGCCTGGCCTTCCTGCTCGAGAAGCCGTGTCTCGCCTCACTGCTACATCACGGAGGCCTTCCCTCGGCTGCCAGAGCCGGAATCTCTGGTTGGTGTCACTGCAACTAAAGGGTAAGTCTTCCCTGAGGAATATGTTCTGTTCCACATGCTAAATTTAGCCTCTCTTGTTAGAGGCAAACCAAACAACCATATAAACATAAATTTCTGTCAGAAGCTCCTGCACAAATACATACCTTGACTTGCACAGCCGGGCACCCTGATGCCTCCTGCAGCCTAAAATGTGCTTCCCTTGAATGCGAGTGGCTGGGAGCTCAGTCCGATGTGTCTTCTCCTTAGCCCCTGCTGATGGCCAGATGTGACAAAGTCGCCAAGCTCTGGCATCTACAGGCGGGTAATAGTAGCCGCTGGAACTTTACTGGGCACAGGCATGGAACCCTGGCCTGAAGATGGTCCCAGTGCATTATCAGCTCTGGATGGTGGATGACCAGGGCCAGTAGATCTCCTGATCTCCTGCAGCTTCAAAACAGGATGGTGAGCCAACATCTAGCAGGCCACGCAACCTGGCCACTGCACCACGTTCATCTTGGCTACAGTGACGCAGCCATGACTATCATAGGTCATGGCTTGCACTCCACCTCTGCCACCGCTACATTGCCTCTCCTTCCTCCAGCCTCCCCCAAAGCGCCACCTTGGGAAGGGGGAGTCATGGAGAAGAAGGGGGCTTCCATGAAGCCAACCAAGACCTCTCTGCCGTGGTGAAAGATGCACGGGGTGTTGTTTCCTGCCGAGACTCATCGGCTTCTGAAACATGGTTCTTCGTATGAGTTTATTATTTATTTATTTATTTAGTAAACTTCTATGCCGCCCCATTTGCTGAAGCCTCAGGGCGGCTTACAACAATAAATACATATAATCATATAAAAACAATATAATTGGAAACGCCCTGGCCAAAGATATAAAATCAATAAATAAGTTAACAATTAAAATGCCGTTTAAATAAAAAGGTCTTGGCTTGGTGCCGAAAAGCAAATAACGACGGCGCCAGGCGGACCTCTCTGGGGAGCACATTCCATAGGTTTGGCGCCACCGCAGAGAAAGCCCTCCTCTGGGTACTCACCCTCCTAACGTCCTTCACGGAGGGCTCCCGGAGAAGGGCCTCTGCCGCCGATCTCAAGGGGTGGGTGGGCACATATGGACGCAGGTGCTCCTTCAGGTAAGCAGGGCCCAAGCCATTAAGGGCTTTATAGGAGATAACCAACACCTTGAATTGGGCCCGGACTTCAATGGGGAGCCAGTGAAGCTGAGGGAGGACTGGAGTCATGTGAACATAACGCCCAGTCCTCGTCAGCAGCCTGGCAGCTCTATTCTGCACCAACTGAAGTATCCGGACCGTCTTCAAAGGCAGCCCCATGTGGAGCGCGTTGCAGAAGTCTAATCGGGAAGTTACCACCATGTGTGTCACTGTCACCAGGCCGTCGTTCTCCAGGTAGGGACGCAGCTGATGGATCAACCGAAGCTGAAGGAAAGCGCTCCTCGCCACAGCAGTCACTTGAGCTTCTAGTGACAGCTCTGGGTCGAGGAGCACTCCCAAGCTGCGGACCTTGTCCCTAAAAGGGAGTGCAACCCCATTCAGGACTAGGTTCAACTCACCTTCCCCGAAACCCAATCCGCCAACCAACAGGACCTCCATCTTGTCTGGATCGAGCTTCAGTTTATTGGCCCTCATCCAGCCCATTACCTCTGCTGACCTGGTAATTGTTGACCCGGCAGGCTCCTGTGGGGATCCCTGCGAGATGGGTGCAAACTCGGGGAGGCAGCACGTGTGAACCCTGGTGAGCCTTGAGACAGGCCTGGCGTGAGGATGTGCCTCCCTCCGTCTCGCTGGAGCTCACAGGCCGATTCGTTCACCCGCCTGCAGCCCTGCACAATGTCCCAGCAGACCTTTCCTCCGGCCGCCCATGCTTTATGCAGCCCGGTTTCCTCATTCCAGCAAGGACCGGGGGAAGCGGAGCTGCCAGGCCTTCGGTCCCATCCTGGCATTTGCCAAGACAAGCCCCGTGTCTTTCGCTAAAGCCCTTTGCCCTCGCTTTGCATAGAACGCCCCTGGTCTAACGAAGCCCCCCTTTCATCCTTCCCTGTGAGTCCTGTGGATGAAGGTGGGGGTCTGCGGGGCTTGGCCAGTCAGAGGCGAGTAGAAATGGCATTTGTGGGTAAAGCACCAGCCCCGGGGGTCAGTCAGCCCATGGGGGAAGGTTCTGCTACACAAACTGGGTCACCGAGTCGTCATCTGGACCTCCAGGGCTGCCAGGTTCAAGGCAGACTAGTCATCTCGTGCCTGCCCTTGTGGTGAATGAGGGGGAACTCCTGAAATTGCAGCTTCTCCCATCATGCATGTCCAGAGGGAGCAGGAGAAGCTTCCAAAATCTTCCTTGTGCTTGATTATTAAAGCACAGATGCTCCTGGCATCCCTCTGCTTGGTTGGCTGCTTGCTCCAAAATGCATCTGCACTGGAGAGAAACCTTTTCGCTCCTCCAAGATTCCCTTGCATTCACTTAGTTGCCAGCTGGGCCCTTTTAAACCAACATATTAAGCAGATTTTTAAAAAAAATTGTTGCCACCTGGCTTGCATTTTGTCTGTTTGTTTTTCAGCCTCAGTGGAAAACAATAGGCATGCAGTAACCTGTGAGAGATGAACAGCCAAAGAGTTTTTATCAATTTGTATAGTTTGCACTGGTTTTACTTACTGCGTTTGACCATCCTTGAGGTGTTTAAAAGGAGGTGTTTAATGTGGACAAGGAAGAAGAGAAAGGGGGAAAGAGAAGAAGAAGAAAAGAGAGCAGAGAGTGGGGAGGAGAGAGAGAGAAAGGCAGGCAGACACCGCGAGAGAGAAAGAGCAGAGTATTTTAAAAACAGGGAGGAGTTACAAGGAAGGAAGAAAAGATGACGAAGAAAGCAGAGTCACAGGGAGAGACGAGGGCTCAGCGGATGGAGAGGGGGCTTCTCTGCACCTTGATCGTTCCGCAGGTGGTCAGAGTCAGTGCGTTGCTCCACCAGCTCAGGGTGGCCATCTCAGAGCACAAGGACTGCTCTTGGCCAGCTCTCTGGTGCGGCCTTCTCCTTTTCCTCTGTCTTGGCTGCCATGGGGCCACTGTGCCGGGTGCCAGGTGCGCAGAAACCACAGGAGGGAGAGGGGAAGGTTGTCCATGGAGAGGAAGCATCGTGGCTCGCCTCGGGCTGGCCCATTCCTTGGACGGCCTTCGTGCTTGTGCCATCCCACTGCATTCGGTGGGCTGATGGGTGCAGCGCACGCCATGCCATGGAGTGTCTAGAAGGGCGCTTGGCTCTCAGCTCAGGGGTGCGCTGCATCTCTCCCATGGGCTGCGCAAGCACGGCGCAGGCGTTCCTCCGCGTGGGGAGGCGGCTAGCGAGTGCCTGGAAGTGCCTGGCTCTGACCAGCCGACGAGGCCCGGTTTTGTCCCCAGCCAAAGCCAGAAGAGGCCCGGCCAGCCCGGTGGAAGGGGGTGCCGGCGTGGTGGGCTCTCTCGCTGCTTGGGCATGTTTGATCCAGACCCCCGTCATGGTAGCTTGCTTTTTAGAAATAATTAGCCTTTTGATTCACGAAGGGAAGAAATAGTGAGTTTGTTGCTGATAATCTATTTTTAAAAGCTTATGGGAAGAGGGAAGATATTACATTGCTCACATAGCCAGCTGCTGGGCTGATCCCTTGAATAGACAATAGCCTGTTCCCCAACTCGGGGCCCTGCTGACAGGCTGGACTACATATCACATCAGCCTAGCTGCTACTTATGGGGATGGTGGGAACTGTAGCCTAACACATCTGAGGGGCACCGGGCTGGGGAGACTGGACTACAACATTGTCAATCGAATTAGCAGAGCGGCAACTGGGTGCTTATCAGTGCCTTCCCCACAGCCCGCCCCACACCAGGTCCTGTCCCTCTCCAAGCAGCAGCTCAGTGTGCCATCAAGGCAGTCCAGGGGAAATCGGAGGGTGCAGGCGAGCAACTCGCTCTGGCTCTGGCTCTGCTCACCCCGTGGAACGGAGAGTGCGGCTTGGGGAGACTGTCGGCCTCGAACGCTCCCTCATGCACAAAGTTGCCTTGTGAGGAAACACTGCACAGGGAGGGAATGGCTCCAGCCCTCCACTCCGCGCTCGCTTGACGCCGGGAGCTTCCTTCTCGCAAAGTCAGAAGGAGACGGCAGGGTGTGAATGGGGGCCGGCCGGTTTGGCCACCCTGGACTCGCCCGTCATGCTCTCATGCTCCCATGCTCGGCTGCGTGTGGTGTGCAGGCCGCTGGGATTCCTGAAGGCGCCTCCAGAGGCAGGCAGCAAACGTAGGTGAGCATGCCAGCGGTGACCGGGGAAGCGCCCAGCGTGGCCGCCTTTCTCCCTCCGCTGCTTCCCCTCTTGATCTCCATGCGTCCTGGAGCCTCGATCCGAGCAGCCCTGGGGACCGAGCCCAGCACTCTCTGAACACAACATGCGCGCACAACTGCTGGGCTACGGCCCTTTCCCGATTCAATATTCCATTCAATAAATAGATACGTTGTACACACGCCATTGAAACTTCCTAAGCATTGTGCTTGCTGGTCAATTAAGTTTGCAAGTGAATTAGCACAACAAAAGCACTTCAATCAACTGCTTAGCTTGAACACTTTGACGTGCCTTTGGTCTCTGCTTTGCACTGCAGAAATACCCATGATGCTTTGTGCCGGCTCTGATTTGGCTTTGTGAAAGAACCGTGGACTTAATTTGGGTGGTCTGAGCCTTGCAGTCCCGGCCAACAAGCCGGAGGAGGAGCTTCCGGCAGATGTTGCCTGCCAATGGTCACCCCATGTCCGTGCAAAGTCAAGTTCATATGCAATTCCATTACTGTGTGAACGTCACAGAAGGTGCCTGGAAATCTCCATTTCTGCTTTGTAAGTTTATTTATGTATATGCCTGATTTTTTATTCTGGCGCACTCTATTTGGTTAGCATCATGCTGTTCCCCTGGCCAGACATCACATCTTCCGAGCAGAAGTCTCACTGACATCTGATCCTGCAAATCCTGGAAGCTAAGCAGGGTCAGGCCTGGTTAGAACTTGGATGGGAGACCTGAGTCCTGCTCTGGGCAGGCTCTTGGACCTGGGGACCTTTCCAACTGTATGATTCTTGTGAACCTCCCATTGGGGGCGGTGGTGGTGGTGGTATAGAGATGTAATTAATAATAATGAGTAGTGAGGACTTTCATTAATGAACAAGCCATTCATTAGTTATGTGTTACATTTCTATGCCATTCAACGGCCGCACTCTCTGGACAGCTCATACCGAACCATCAAGTGCAGCATAAGGCACACTCTAAATGCGTAAACCCGCAGAGTGAAGGAGAGCTGGCGCAGCGGCGGATGGAAGGGTCCGTGTCCTGTGAAGGCAGGCTGCCCTCTCTGAGCCTCAGTGCTCCCCGTAGTTGATGTCTGCACTACCGAGGCCAACGGCTGCCCCGCTGTTCAGATGTCGGGAGAAACAGGATGGGCTGAGTCATCATCTTCCTTTGAAGCCGCATCAAGGAAATGCCGAAGGTGCAGCCATGCTGGTGCACAGAGCCAAGTGGGCTTGCCATCCAACCCGAATCGGGTCACGATGTACAGCTCTGAGGAAGGAGATAAACGGCGACCCCGGCAGAGCCCCGAAAGTTGGCATTAGTCATTACGCACTGCAAATGCTTCAAGATGATACGTCATCACACTTTTCAACCTTTGATATGGCATGTTCTGTGGTGCTTTTCTTTTTTCAATTAACTGATAAAAATGTAATTCAAAATTAATAAAAAAAAAAAGTGGAGGGAGACATCCAGGGAGCTGTAGATACCACGAGAAGGTTGTGTCGGGGGACTTGCTCAGCAGCAGAAAGTGGCAAAGCTTTTTCTGGACTGTGCCACTTCTGTATGCAGGCAGGGGAAGTGGGATCTCAAATAGGACTACTCCATTGGAAAAGGAAACTTTGGTGCACATGGAAAGCCGGCATGTCCGGGAGAAGACGAGCCTGAATTCGCTTCTCCGATAAGGTTGCCTTTTGGACAGGACCCACCCTTTAGGTAGGGAAAGCAGTAAGGAACTGTGGAACTGGTCCCTCGAGAGCATCCCTGGGGGACTCGGCCCCGCAGGCCTCTAGCCACTTCTGGCCGAAGGGAGACCCCATGCCTCTTCGCGGCAATAGGCCCGCCGAGTGAGCCGGGAGCCGGGCTCGACCGCCTTGGGGGCCCCATCCAACTCTGCAGTTCCGTGATTCTCTGATGCACCCCAAGGGAGGCCCTCTGACCCACACCCCTGCGTCTGGGTGGGTCTGCCCAGTGGGCTGTGGAGCTCGGGGGCCGGATGCGACCCATGGCTTGCTTCTCCTCCGCCCCCTCTGCTGGGCTGCTCAGGCGCTGGCCTGGCTGGCAAGCGCTGGGCTTGCAGGTCCCACTCCCCTGAGCTGACCCAGAGAGCATGTGGATCAGACGCAAGGGAGCGGCAGTGGCAGGGCTGGCCCGATCCTGGCTGGCAGGGGCGCCAGTGCCTTTCTCTGCTTGGGAGGCGCAGCGGGCGCGCAGCAGCGGCGGGGGGCGCGGCGCACTCGCGCGGCGCGGCGCGGGAGCCCGCGGCGGCCCCGGGGGTCCCCCGCCTCAGCCCCGGCTTCGGGCGCCCGCCTTCCGGCTCGGTTCCCCGGCCGGCCACTAGGCGGCCGCTCGCAGGCGCAGGGCGGGGGCCGGCGGGGGAGGGGGCCCTGCGCGCCGCCGCGACCGAGCGCGGGCGGAGGGGCGGCGGGAGCGCAGCGGGCGGCGGCGGCGGCGGCAGGCGCAGGAGCCGCCGGCGGGGAGCGAGCGAGCGAGCGAGCGGGCGGACGGGCGGGCGGGCGGGCGGGCGGCCACGCGTCCGCAGAGGTGCGCGGCCCGGAGGCCGCCCGCGCCCGCGCCGCGCCGAGTCCGCCCCCGCGTCCCGCCCCCGGCCCGCCCCTCGCCGGCTCCCGCTCCCGCCCCTGCCCCTGCTCGCCGCGGAGACCGCGCGGGCGGGAGGACGAGGCAGCCGGAGCCGCCGTCGCGGGACCCGCAGCCGGGCGCCCGCACCCGGGAGCCTGCGCCGCGCCCGCCGCCGCCGCCGCCGCCGCCGCCGCCGACCGGGGTAAGTGCGGCGCCCTCGCCCAGCGCGCGGCTCGTTCAGCACCACGGAGAGCGCCCGGGCTGCCGTCGCGTCCCGCAGCGGCGGCGGGGGGCGGGCGGGGGGCGTGCGCGGCCGGCGGGGCGCAGCCGTGCCAGGTGCGGGCCGGGCCCCCCGCTGCCCTGCCGGGAAGCCGCCTGGGCCGGGGCCGGATCCTGCCGGAGCGGGCCCGCCGCAGGGCTCCGGGCGCCGCTCGCGGGGAAGGCGCCGGCAGGTGTGCGGAGCCGGGCGGCCGCCGGGATGCAGGTGCGGGGCGGGCGGGGGGGGCAGGACGCAAGTTGATGGCCGGAGGGCGATGCGGCGGCCGCACTTCGGGGCGCAGACTTGTTGGCGTGGGGTTCACGCGAGCCACGCCGGGAGAGCCCTGGAGAAAATGCCGGTTTTGCACGCTGGGTGGGCAGGCGGCGTCCAGGAGGAAAGCCGCGGCCGTAAGCAGGGCCCCCCCCCGCCCACGCCCCCCAGTGTAGTTTTGAACTCTCTTGCCCGTTTTCGTGGTTGTGCTTCGCCTGCTTGGTGTTTTCACCCCACCACCTCTTGCTTTCATTCGCCTTCTTATTTCCACGCCATCATATTTTTGGAAGGGCAGGTTGCGAGTCAGTAGCCCTCAGATAAACTTTTTTGTCTCCCCCCCCCCCGGCCTTTGAGCTACTCCTCCCCACTCCACGCCTGCTCCCAGATTACCTTCACACCTCCTCGCAATTCCAAAACCGCTTGCTATGTTGCATTTGAAGGATCTGGCCTTCAGAAAAGACAAGCCTGAAACGCACCTGAGATTTTGGAAGGGGGTTCCCAGTTCTCCGCATGCTGGCCCCCATTACTGGATAAGCTGTTGCCACATCCAGTGGCAAGCAGTTCCACAAGTGGATGGGCATTGCTTGGGAACTTCCCCACTGCTTGCTCGACTTGAATGTGTGAGTGAAATTCATCAGGAAACCGGTTATTACATGAACGCAATCACTAATTTTCCTTGCCTGTGCTTACTATACTATTTATGACATATAATTCTAGCCTTCTTACCCTTAGCAGACACCCCCTGCTCTTTTTAATCTCTCCTTGCAACGAAAGAGTTCCCCATTTCTCAGCTCTGCTCAATATCCCACCCGTCTTCCAGTTGTGTTAAGTTAATACATGATGTTGCAGGGACGGTCAAACGCTGAAGCTACACAAGCGGCACTCGAGGAGTCCCATGCCTGTGCCCTAAACGGTCCTCCTCGTCTTGTCTGGCGTTGCGTTTGTGGCAGTGCTGAGCTCGAGGCTCATTGCAAGGTTTTTTCCTCGTGGGAAATGGTGGGAAGTCTCCCATCCCAGAGGGAGGGCTCAGGGGCTCTCGTTCTGCCCAACGTGTGCGTGTGTGGCAAGCTTCAGGGATGCACAGAGCGCCCCTTCCGAGGGAAGGATGAGCTGCTTTCCAGAACGTGGCATCGCTGCCGTGCCGGAGGAGCTCTGTGGAAATGGCAAGCTTGCCATGCTGCTCATGTCATTGGTCTCGCACCGCATCCTCTGCTCTGCTCTGAGCTTTGCCGAGCTGGCGTCGTGGTTGCACTGGTGTTTCTGCTGCAGTTGCATTGCTCAGCGTTGCCCGACCAGGGCTGCCTTGCATCTCCCCTCCTCTGGGCTCTTTAGAGGCGCTCCTCTCTTTTAGGGGTGGCTGCAATTCCGCAGGGATCCCCGTGACCCCGCAATTCCTTTCCGCAGGCAGGTGCTACAGTGTCAGTGGCATGGGGAGGGTTAGACATGTCAGTCCCCTGCAGCAAAAGGCTTGGCGCCATGGGGCACCCCAAAGAGGGGGAGTATTCGCAGACAGCAGCGACTTCCAGAGGGAGCACGGAGATTAGAGTGGTGCGCCGACCACAGCACACACTTGCAAACATTGTGGGACCACGTGCATTGTGTTGGCTTCTCCCGTTCCTGGCACCACATGCTACCCACCCCTTTCTGCTTCTGAAACTCCTGCACATCTGAAGCAAGCGAAAAGGCGACTATAAAAACACACGTTCCAGCAATTACATGGCTGATGGAGTCCTTAACAGAACTAGCAAAAGCTAGTTTTGGATCAGAGGAGATTTTCTCTGAAGGGATCCTGGAAAAAAATGGATTCACATAGATCCTCTTTCATCACAATTGTTTTAAGAATGAGGGCTACACTCTGTGTGTGTGTGTGTGTGTGTGTATGGCTGCATGTGGATTGGGGAGACTGGATAATGGTAATACTGACGTTTGGACGAGTCGATCACAAGGATTCTTCTATAATATTCGCACATGTGAAGGGATGCAGTAACTTTTACACCGTGTTGCTGGGATCTAGGGAAGCCTGCCTGGAGCCTTAAGGAGCAGACTCAAATGTCCGTGCCTCCTGTTTTGGGTCTATGGGCTCCGTGTGGCACTGCAGAATTGTGTCTGTAGAATTCAGTGCTCCATTAATCTTACATCAGCCTGCTGTTTTATCCCCATGCCTTTTAGTGATTCTCCTCTTCTTCCTCCACTCCCCCCCGCCCCTCCCCCCCATACACACAGACCCTTCTTGGCTATAACCCTGTTTAGTAATGAAAAAACGATGGGGTAGGGAGCGTGTTAAGTGGACTTACACATTAGACAAGTGGCACTTTGCTGATACATTATCCATCTAGTCTAATAGTGACATAGACATGCGATGCTAATGGGTGACCTTTAACCAAACTTAATAATAAATTAATACATATTTGTGCCTTACGCTGTCTGTATATATCATGTATATTAGGTCTGAATCACCCTTCGCTGCTTCGAGAGCCAAGTGTTAGCTAGACAGCGGCATCTGCTTAATGCATAAAAATCAGTAGAGGCAGGCAAGCTTTCCTGCAAGACGGCTCTCTCTCTCCTCCCAGTCCGCCCTGGCAAAGCAGAGCTGAATGGAAGAGTTGCATCTCTCCTAGGGTTGCATTCTCATAGTCACTTGCTGGCTGAGGTCCAACATTCTTCAACAGTAATGGCGTGAACTGCGTGCGCACTGCAGCGAGCTTGCCAAGGCCCTCTGGAGCTGACAAGGGTTTCGTGAGGGACACGGAGAGGTTGCCAGGGGCGTGAGCCTGCCTGAGAAAGGGCTCTCTGGGCATAAAGCCTCTTTGGTGTTTCATAGGAACGTGGCATGGTTCAAATCTCTCCACTGGGAGTCCTTGTAATGTTCTCACAGAATCATGGAATAGTAGAGTTGGAAGGGGCCATGAAGGCCATCAAGTCCACCCCCCTGCTGTTGCAGGACACCAAGTCACACCATCCCACTCAGAGGGCCGCCCTGTTTCTTTCTGAATGGCTCCAGAGTGGGAGAGCCCCCTGCCTCTCCGGGCAGCTGGTCCCTCTGTCCTATTGCTCTGACAGTGAGGAAGCTTTTCCTGATGTCCAGCCCGAATCTGGGTTGTTGCAACTCGAATTGACTGTTCCATGTCTGACACTCTGGCACCAACAAGAAGAGATTTGATTTTCCTCTTTGTGGCAGCCTTTGAGGTACTTATAGAGGAATAATGCTGTGTGTAAGAAATGCAACCTTCATGAGCTTTTTGGGTTCAATGCAACATGGAAAAAGAATTCTGTATGACTCAGGAGCTTGCTAGCATACGGAAGTAGTCAATCTAATAATAAGGACCTTTTAAGGCAGACTGAGCCCTTTCCTTTGAATCTAATACCACAAAAATAGCCACCGTCACCCCGGTGGAACCCGCTAGCACAGAACCCAACAAACAGCAAAGCTCCTGGGGACCCTTTTCCACGGCATTCTAGCTGACCCACACGCATCTCCAGTGGGGCAATTCAATTCAATAAAAGCCGCAGAGAATCCTCCGATAAGGCAGTGTTCATGGCACGCATTTTCAGAAGGCTGCACACCCACAAATGTCTTTCCTCTTTTCCCGCCCGGCTTTCCAAGCAGACACGCACGCTCACGAGGTCCCACTCCCCAGGGGAACCTTCCCACCCCTGAAATGCCCTTCCCCAGCGACTCGCTCAGTTTCTATTAATGAACGCAGCAGACGCCTCTGTCTTGCCTGCTTGGACTTCCAATTGCTACTGATGGGGGAAGAGGCGTGTCTAGAGGGATGGAAGTCGGGGGATTCTGTGTTACAAATGACTTAAACACATACACACACTCGGCTATTACCTGATCGAACGCTTCGCAGGGAGCCTGAGCGGAAGGCATTTCTCAGAAGAACAGAAATCTTGGCACCAGATACTGTGTGTGTGTTCGCCTTCTCTTGCCTAAAAGTGAAGCTTTGCACGGTGGTGCTGGAGCTGGGTCACCCCCCACTTGACTCCTGCATTAACGCCCCCCTCCACAGAACTGATGGAGCACGTATACCTAGATTTTAAATAGAAGCAGGTCCCCAGCATGGAGATTACTCCCATATGGAACACTGGTCATACAAGATGCTTGGGCAGGTAAACCCTTTTTGCGCCCGCTCTCCGTGTTCACGCTTCCTCTGCGCACACGCCGTGAACAGCTGCCTTTCCGAATCTCTTACCGGGCAACCACGCTCCTTCGGTGTCCTGCAAGAAAGATGCTTGAGAAGGGCGAGGGGTACAGATTGCATGGGATGTCCCAGGTGGGGGTGGGAAGCACCTGAGGCAGATGCCCCGCCCAACAGAACTGCTGGGCTTGGCTGCAGGAGGAGAGGTTGCAGGATGCTGAGCCTCGCCGGACGTGGCTGGCTGGCTTGGGGGGAGGTGGACTCAGCTGTGCAAGACTAGCTCTGTTATCAGCCGTGTCCATCTGCGGCGGTAATTATGAGAGGCTTGTGGACACCAATTGATTTAACGAGGCGTCCTTTTGTAGGCAAAATCATATGTGAGGGAGAAGTTTCACTTTGGTACAACGCCGTGCTCAGCTTTCAAGAGGCCCGGCTCAGGTGTGACGGGTGCATCCTGGGGCAGGAATTCCATGCAGGAATAGTTGCAGGCCTTTCCCCATCGTCCCAAGCCTAGTGAGGCTCGGTTGGTGGCCTGCAGCACCCAGCATGGCTCCTCAGTCAACCCCTTTTGGGAAATGGTGGTGGAGGTTCGTTACCTGTATGACGTGTCGCTGTGTTCTGCGCACTCCACCTGAGAAAGCAGGTGAGCCAGGCCACGCCGCCGGACTTCCTGCAGGAAGTTGCCGAGGAGTCTTTGACCAGACCGTGTGTGCGGTCACGCCAGGGGAAAGCCATCCCTCCTCGGACCCTGCACCAAAGTGCCTGTGCCCACCCCCAGGTTCCTTAGCTCCAAATCTCCGGGCAGAGCAGGACCGAGGTGCATTTCTGTGTCTTGCAGACACCAGTGTGTCCATGGATTTAAAGAAGCGACAGGCAGCCTGGCATAGCGCTGTCGACATTCGCAAGAATGCCCTGAGCAACAGAGACGTCGTTTTATTTATTAATTATTATTATTTATTAAAACATTTCTATGCCGCCCCATCACAATAAAGCCTCGGGGCGGCTTACAACAATAAATTAAAACATACAAATTCATTTAAAAACCTTTCCACCCCGCCACCCCCGGTGCATCTCGGCAAAATCCTATAAAATACAATCCAAATTAATATATTAACAATAAACAAATTAACAATTAAAATACGATTTAAATAAAAAGGTCTTTGCCTGGCACCGAAAAACAAATAATGATGGTGCCAGGCAGACCTCTCTGGGGAGCGCATTCCATAATTTTAAAAGTTGTTAAAAGAGGAAGGCTGGTTGGTGGCTGCTGCTGAGCACTCCGCTTGGAAGCAACTCAGCAACCCAGAATCCTCGCCACCAGCATTATTACTGCAGGGGCCTTGTTCCTCTTGGGAGGAACCCAAGGCGGCTTCAGAGAAAGAAAGGGAGGCTGGGGCTTCCCCCAAAGTGGGAGGCAGAGCCCTGAGGGACTAGAGGGCCAGGGAGTGTGGGAAGGTGCATTTCTTGGTCTTTGTGTGTGAGTCTCTTGTGAAATCGGTATTTTGTTGTGTTTCATGGGAGCAAACACACACTCTGGCCATCAGGGGTTAGTCTGCTGCCATTACAAATGATTAGAAGCTGCCTTCACAGCCACAAATCCATGTAATCCCCGTGAAAGAGACGCTTGCACAATTTCAGCCTGGCATTCGTTTGTGCGAATGCAGCCCCACCTTTCCTTGGGCAAAGCCGCCCAGCCTGAGTGTTCCTCGTTAGGTCTTCCCTTGATTGCCAAAGAAAAATGCAGCAAGCAAAGACCGGATGGGGGGGGCGTTCATTAGGGAAAACGTGTGACTCCTTGAGCACATCGTCAGTACTTGCGCAGGCCTCTCTCAAGCGGAGTTGCTTGATTCATAGGGCGGCCCAGTTCGAAGCGAGAGAAACGCAGCGTGTGTGTGGCAACCGAGGCCGCGGTGGATCGCCTCTCCCCTTCCATCCAATTGCCTCCACGTTTAATTGGGAAACCAAAAATCAGTGAGACCCAGCAGCTTCTGCCCATCCAGGATGTTGGCCTCCTCTTCCCAGAGGTGTCCAAGTTGCACCTGGGGCGATGCCATTTCGGTCCGGGGGAGGCATGCCCTTTATGGCGGCGGCACAGCGATGCAACATGCATGCACAGAAGAGCAGCCATACAATGATTCTCTGAGAAGGTTACGGAATAGTTGCTATTACTCGCTGCTGCTGTCGCTATTATTGCTGTTGTTGCACAAGCGAGCAGCACTGCTTCCTAGCGCAGCGATAACAAAACGTGGAGGCAGGATCATTCCCCGTTAATGCCAAGACTCCAAAACACGAAATTAGACCTTAGCTGCTGACATCTGAGCATCAGTCTGGTCATAACTGATTATTACGGGATTGGATTCACCCAGCTCTGCTGATCAACACCGACTGCACCTTCCTTTGGAAGGACAGCAGCTGTGCTCCACCAGGGCTCCTCCAGATGTGGCCTCCCAGAGGTATGCCTCTTCCGCGAGAAACGACCTTGTGTTTTAGTGGTAATCCCAGAGCGTCAGATAACAGTGTTCTTTGACCTTTATTAAAAGACCATTTCTGGTTATTGCTGTTTCCACCAGGATTTCCCTATAGCCTAATTTAGGGGTAACTTTTTGTTTAAAAATCCTTGAGCAGAATCCAGCACAAAGAGAAAAATACAGAGGTCTTGGAAAGCCGTGCAAAGCTCTGAGACTCCTCCACAAAAGTTGGGCGTGTTTTGAGGTTCGCTTCAGCCCGGCGTTTGGGCCCCGGATGCAACGGGAGGTCCAGAGTACCAGGCTTCTAACAGGCCGGGCTGAAATAGGTCCTTCCTGAGGCTATTTTCACTCTGCGGTGAGCGAAACGAGTGATTGCAGCTACCAAGTATAAAACGGGGTAGGGTTCCTAGCTATGCTGCAGTCCTGGCAAAGGAGCCACAGTGTTTTCCAGACTGCGGCTGCTTCAGGGCAGGGGAGAGCAGGGATCCTCCTCAAGGATTCTGCTCCTGGAGTGGTTTTTTGCATGCAACTACGCGACAAGCCAGGAGTGGGGAACGGCGCTCATCTCCAGCCCTGTCACTGCCCCAGCTTTTCCAACCAGGCAGTTTCCTCCAGGAAGCAAGAAACCAGGAAGCAAGCAGGTTTCCTGGCTTTTGTACAGTTTTCCCTCCTTTTGAAAGGTTAATCCTCTCGCTGAGGCTTACGATGTGTGTTTTCTACTGCTTTGTGTGCGCACGCAGTTTCCCCCTCGCTCCTCCCCGTTTGCTTTTGGCCCTGCTCACCTCTGGAACGCAGCACCTGTGAGCATCTCGTTGGCCCTTGCCCTGAAGGGGTTTTGCATCTCAGCACAAACCCCTTTTGCTGCCACTACCAAAGAGTCCTGGAAACTGTTGGTGGCTTTTTAGGCATGACTTTCTCTGAGTCCTGTTCCTGAGTCAGCCCTCTTGTTAGTCATGAAGTCATGTCCGACCCATCACGAACCCATGGACAACACTCCTCCAGGCCTTCCTGTCCTCCACCATGCCCGGAGTCCACCTAAGCTCACACCAACTGCTTCAGGGACCCCATCCAGCCCCCTCATCCTCTGCCGTCCCCTCCTTCTTTTGCCATCTATTGTGCCCAGCATCAGGCTCTTCTCCAGGGAGTCCTTCCTTCTCATTAGGTGGCCAAAGAATTTGAATTTCACCTTCAGTATCTGGCCTTCTAAAGAGCAGCCAGGGTTGATCTCCTCTAGGACTGACCAGTTTGATCGCCTTGCGGTCCAAGGGACTCGCAGACGTCTCCTCCAGCACCACAACACAGACCTGAAATTCTCAGGATCTCTCAAACCAGCTGCTCTGCAAGGGAGCTCTTGCAAGGGAAGATCCTCCGCCTTGTGCACCAGATTTCCGCAATCCAGGGTCCTCAGGGAGGGCCTGAGGATGGGAGAAGCCTGGGCAGCACAAACTGGCTCGGCGTTTTTGCCTTGTCCTGTGGGCTGGACATCGCGTGCCCTGGGGGGCAAGGTTGTGGGGAGCCAAAAGGAAGGAGTGGCCACATTCTTTCCCCGCTCCAGCCCAGAGAAGAGCAGAGGGGGAGGGCGTCTGTGGAAGGCCGCAGCTGGCATCTCTCTCTTGCTGCCGTGCCGAGCGAGGCCTGGCTGGTGCTTCATGCCGTTTCCAAGCTGGCCTGGCTGAGGGTCTCCCTGCCTGGCACAAAGACCTCCCTGAATGGCATTTGGCTGGTCTTTGCACAGACAGCGAGAGTCCCCTGAGGTTTGCACGAAGATCTTCTGCAGGGGAATTGAGCGGGGCAGGGGGTGTGGGGAGGAAGCAGGTGGCCGTCGGCTGCTCTGCTTGCTTCCTGCGATCTCCTCATGCTTCTGCTCCCCTCTTCCAGGTGAGGAATCCATCTGGGGAGCCACCAAGTGGCAGATATCCAAGGACTCTCGCGGCTGAGCCAAGTCCAAAATGGGATCCGTGCTTCCTATTAGGACTGCCCCAAAGGGGTGCATGGCTCCTCTTCCCATGCCATGCATGGAATCCAGCTGAAGGGGGTGCTGGAGGAGGCAGAGGAAGGATTGCACCTGAACGCAGCGGCTCACCTGCGGATGTGGGAGAAGCAATGCCACACACAGCGCTTTGTCCTCCGAGATGTGGGGTGGTCGGAGGGCTTCCATCACTTCCCCTCAGCAAGGGTAGCCTCGGGCAGCTGCTGCGCTCTGCCCAATGGGGATGCTTTTCCAGGCTGCAGACGGTCCTGGAGGTCACCTGGTATAGCCCTCTGCGTGGTCCACATTCTTCTGCAGCCTGCTCAGTGAGCCATTACGTGTGGTGGTGCTCATGAGGTGGAATAGCCCTTCCCGAGAGATTAGACACTGGCCAACTGGGCAGAACGTTAAAGCCCCGTGCTTTTAGAGCCTTCTATTTGGTCGGGCCTTATTTATTTATTTATTTATTTTAAACATTTTTATCCTGTCCTTCCTGATAAAATGTCTCAGGACAGCTTACAATAATTAAAATAGTAATATAGTAATACAATTATAAAAACAATAAATAACAAGCAAAACAGAGAACAAACACTTCCATAAAACGAACGAAAGACAGACAGACAGACAGACAGAAAGAGCAACTGTAATCAAATCTTAAAACATCTAAAATCCTTAATTATTAAAATGATGGTTGAATAAAAAGGTTTTCACCTGGCGCTGAAAAGAGTCTAAAGCCGGCACCAGGCAAACCTCTCTGGGGAGCACATTCCACAATCGGGGTGCCACCGCAGAGAAGGCCCTTCTCCAGGCAGTCACCCTTTCCCCCTCTTTCAGGGAGGGTTCCCAGGGCAAGGCCTCTCCTGCCGATCTTAAGAGGCGTGAGGGCATGTGGGGAAGGAGACGTTCCTTCAGGTATCCAGGTCCAGAGCCTTCCATCTCAGGGAGATGCAAGCTAGTCTCTGAGCGCTGGTCTTGATTTCTCTCACGATTCGTGTTCGCTGCTTTGAAATCTTTAGATGTCAGCATTTATAAGTACCTGTACGGAAGTCAGGCCTCAGTCTTATGCATGCTTGGACGGAAAGCTGGAGCAAGCTGGGAGATGCAGGCTCGCTTTCGCCCTGTGCATAGATGGCGTTTCGTTCCAAATTCATGAGTAGCTCATCTTTTAGGGGCTTCTTGCAGATGTGTGCGTGTTCGGAAGCTGTCGGTCAGCCGCCGTGCTCTCCCCTGTCGCTCCAGGAGTCCTTGTCCTCGTTTTCCCACTCCGTCGTGTAATCCCCTTGGCCGCGGCTGCCATTCTGATGTGATGGATGATGTCATGACGCTACGCCTGACATGGTGATGTCATAAGCACTTTGAAGTGAATAATCTGCCAATTGGATTAAATCAGAGAGCGAGTGAAGGAGGGAACGGAGAACGAAAGCCAGAGAAAGGGCATCAAGGAAGAGCTGCAAAAGCCAGGAGATGCTGCAAATACTCAAGAAAGGGAGGCTCTGGGGTGAAATGCAGGCAGCGGCAAATATGGCGGTTAATTATGCGGTTATGAGTGCAGGTCTGGGACTCTGGGGAGCCTGGTTCCAGTCCCCATTCACCTAGGAAGCTCACTGGGGGACTCTGGGCCAGTCATGGCCTCTTAGCCCAACCTACCTCACAGGGTTGTTGTTGTGAAGATAAGATGGAGAGGAGGAGGAAAATAGGGTAGTGGCCTCACATTCCTTGGAGGGAAAAGGAATATAAATATTATAGAGCTATTATATATTATAATATGCATATACTGTAAATAGACTCAACAGTCGAGCGAAGCATCTTGGGGGCAGGGGAGGCTTGGACACAGACCTCCCTGAAACCAGCCCCCTGGATGTTTTGAAGCACGAGTCCCATCATCCCTGAGGCTTGTCCGTATTGCTCAGGGCTGCCGGCGGTTGTAGCCACAAAGCCCATGGTTGGCCAGAGTTCCCCAGCACCGTGGCTTCTCCCTACCATTAGCTTGACTCTATAAATAGGGGCAGGGAGTAGTTTTTTAACCTTCCCTCTGGATTCTGAAGGTAAGGAGGAAACCCCCTGCTCGGACAGCTTCCTTAAGTGCGCCCCTGAGCATCTTCCCATTCACTCCTGTGGAAGATGTTCAGCAGTACAACTGGGGTCCCATTGTGGTGAGGGCAGATCCTGCTTGTGTTTCCGACCCTGAGTGTCTCCCACCAGGAATGAAGGGAGGCAGGGTGAATGAGACATCTCTGTGCTGAGTTTTCGCAGCGTACGGACCTTTCCCCACAAGCATCCCATCCATCATCCCCGAGCTGGGTGTTTTGCCAGTGGACTATAATAATCCGTCTTTTCAGTGAAACAAAATTTGTTTCCCAAATGGATGGAACTTACGGAAGGTGCAATGAAGCCTCCTATTCAAAGCCGCATATATATTTATAGACATATAAATGAGGTTTAATGCCATTGAGAAGTCACTGTAAAATAGCAAAAGACTTCCTCCAGGTCTCTACATCATGCGCAGATCAATGTAATGGGAAGACTTCTGCCTTTTGGCAGCACATAATGTGGGTTCCTTTCTATATGACACGCGCAATGATCAAAGCAAACAGAGACAGGACAGGGAGAGGTTGGAAGGTCTTGACTGCAGAAAGCAGAATAAGGGCCTCGTGGCACATTTCCTTTCCCAACCGGCCCCCTCAGGCCGCTGCCAAGCGCCGTTTTAAAAGCGACCGTTTTGAAGCAACACTCACTCTGGATTTTCATAAATGACGGTTCGTGTCGCCTCATCTTGTGCGGTCTTAAAAGGAGCCGTTGTTATGGCGGGCACAGAAAGTCTGCCGAGTTGGGCTGTGTGCTGATGTTAGGAGAGGTGTCCTGAACCCCTTTCTGTCTGAACTGAATCCACTTTTGGGAAGTCCCCAGGGCCCGCATCCCACTTGCCGGCGTGGCCAGGGGGCAAGGACAAGCCTGGCCAGCTTGGAGCTCTGCGCCACTGAACGGGGTGCCTGGAAGACTCCACGTGGAGGGCGAGTTGCGCAGGGCAGCGGAAGCGGCGCAGGCAGCCAGTCCAGCTGCGAGGCTCTGAGCAGGGGGGAAGGCCAGCCAGGGCATCATCGGGGGTCACCGTACCTGCTGCCCGGCGGAGGAAGCCGACTGACCGTGTGTCCTTCTGGCACTGGCTGCCAGCGCGGAGGAATCAGAGTGTGGCTCCCCAGATGGGGGGCAGAGATCTTGTTCGGACTCCAGATCTGGGCATCTGGCCCTTCTACGAGATCCACCCCTCAGGCGAAGGGCCTTTTCCACTGCTGCTCCGCATCTTTGGGACTCCCTCCCTAGGGAAATCCGCCTGGCGCCATCTCTATTTTCCTTTTGGCTCCAGGCGAACACGTACCTTTTTAGGAATTTTTTTAACATTTAGCTGGTAAGCTGTGGCCCTTTTTAATTGCTTTTATAGATGTTTAATTCATTATGTTTTCATTGGTTTTTAATGTGTTTTTACTCTGTTAGTATGTCTTATGCTTTGTAAGACGCCTCGGAAGGCCTTGGCAGTTAGAAGTGGCCTGTAAATACATGTAAATAAATAGACATCTGACGTATCCTAGGTGGTGCTTAGGGGTGTAGGAGCTCCCACCGGCTGGCAGCTGCGCTTTAGGAGAGGGGAAGAAACCCCATGCAAAGGCTGGAAATGGCCAGATGAGGGGCAGTTTGGAGGAGAGGGAGGCAGGGGGGAAGTGGTCTCCCTGGGGAGCCCCACAGGGCCAGAGCTGAGCTTCAGCCACATGGAGCATGCTCAGTTCCCATGGCTGACGGAAACTCAGACAGGCCCTGGGCTGTTTCGCATGTTCGTGGCTGGGATGCAGCCCACCTGGGTTGCCACCTGGCAGTCTGCACATGGTCCACCAGCTCTTTGCTGCCTGCCGGGGATGGCAGAAATGGGCCTGTCGGAGGAGGCAAAGGCTGGGCTAGCCAGCCTGTGCGGCCATTGAGTTGGGCCTGCTTGGCTCTCTGTGGTTTCTCTTGGGAAGACAAAAGGGACGCAAAACCGCAGCTGGGTTATTATTGTGCTTTGGCATGAATGCATCCTCCCCTCTTGCACACCCCTTGACGTCCACATCGGACGGACAGCATGCAAATGTTTTACGCGGCGCCAGCTGCCACCACTGCATCTCCCCCTCCCCTCAATTCCACCCCAATTCTCTGTTTAATTTCACAAGTCAACAGCCATCCTCCAGCCTGTCTTGAAATCACACCAGCAAGTGGAGGAAAAACTCAAAAGCACCTTTAGAGTTCTCAACAATAAAAGCCGAAGAATGACATTTTCAGTCCCCCTTTTTATTGTTTTCTATTCTGCAGTAAAAGTATTGAATTGGAATTTTCACTCTCCTTTAGTTTTTATGCTACTAAAACTCATAAAGCAGAAGCGGCAGATCTTTCTTCGTGTTTTTCTGCCATTTATGACCCGTATCTTCTATTCTATTAGAATTAGAATAACGTCTCCTATTAGGATGTGGCCAGAGCAGCAAGCTGGTGGAACCTGGACACCTGAAACTTGGCATGCAAAATTCCAGATCCTTTGGACTGCGCACCTTAGGGGTGCTTCTCTTTTTAATGGGCTGGCTAATTTTAATGAATTTGAGTGCATCTGTCTGGTGGAATCTTGCAGTGCCATTATCAGCCAGTCAGGGGCAGCACAGAGCTTGGAGAGTCCCTAGGCAAGAGGGATTAGTGGGCGGAGGAGCGATCGCCCAGCTGCCCGCTTCTCGCAGGAGTCCCGCTGTGGCAGGAGGCTGCCCAGTAGCGCCAGGCACGTGGCTGAACTCAGAAAGGAGCAGGCGTCGCTTCTGCACGGAGACAGTGTCGTAAGTGTTCCAGCAGGCTTGGCTGGATCGAGGAAGTGCCCTTCCAACCAGTCAAAGTGGAATCTGCCTGCCTGTGCAAAATAAAAAGCAAACAAGCCGACACCAGAGCCTGCGCGCAAATCTCTCTCTCTCTCGCTCGCTTCTTAGAAGTCTTCTCTCCTCCTCTAGGAGAAGTGTCGGCTGGTGGATTTACACAGTGCTGAGCACTAAGCAGTCCTGGCATCACAGCCAGCCCAAACCGTCTGGCTAAAATGGCGCCCTCGCTTGCACCATCCAGCGGCTAACTGGGTGGCACTGGACACTTTGACACTAGCCATGTGAAGCGACCACACTGAGGACAGCAAGTTAAGTCAGGGGCCATGTGACATCCAGTGTCTGTCTGCTCCCCAAACTAGCTTGCCATCTGCCACCCAAAAGGCTGGCCCTCACCCTGTTTGTGCAAGGCGGGGATGGGCACATTAGAAACACAGAACAGAGAAACAGAGCACGCCAGAAGGGGCCTCCTGGGCATCTAGTCTGACCCCCGGCTCCAGCCGGCTCTGCTCGTGGCATGCCCACCATGTGCATGTCGAGCCTGTCCTTGAACACCCGCACCGATGGGACTTCAGCCACCTCCCAGGGAAGTCCGTTCCATGCTCTGGGGTCCTAACCATCAGGCAGTGCTTCCTGGCATGCAAACTGAACCTTGGCTCCCTGAGCTTGGCTCCATTGGAGCGCGTCCTGCCTTCCTCTGCAGGGAAAGACAGGCCTCTCCCCACCTCCGTGTTCTGCATTTTTCATGGCTGGTCTTTGCTCCAGACATCAGCATGGGGTCAAGAAGTACATATCCTCCTCCTTTTGTGTGTCTGGCCAAGATCTCTAATAAAGATGCTGCTGTTAGTGGCAGAGGCTTTGCAGAGACGAGAGTGCTGCCAACTGACTGGCCACCTGTGACAGTCAGAGGAAAGACGGAGCGCTCTGGACCCCAACGCAGCCTCATGTCCCTGCTTCTCACACGCCGTCCTGTCTGGCAGGGATGACCCTGCACTGGGCGCAGGAGCAGCCGCGCAGCCCTGCTTTTCCAGGCGTGGTCCTACCTCCATCCCTCCCAAACCAGAAAATTAACTCCTCCAAATGCCTCCGTTTTTCCTAGCGACACCCATGATTCTCTCCTCAATACCCTGTTTTAATCAGTGTCCCAGCAAAATTCTGTTGTGGCAGTTTCTGGGTCAGATGGCGTATTTATCATTTGCTGTTCGTCCTGCAGCCAAACATACCCAGCCATTCAGCATGTGAATGGAAAGCGGAGAAGGTGGAGAGAATCAGACATCAAGATCCCCTCGCCCTGCTACTTCGGGCCTCCCCGACATGCACTCTTTCCCACCCGCAATTTCTTGTTCCGTGCACCGTGCCGAAGGATGTCCCCACCCTGAAAATGTGGGTGGTGCGACCACCTCTGAACAGGGAGGGGGCTGAGAAATGAAGGCGCTTCCTGGGGAAAAGACCCATCAGGAGCCAGGCTGGCCGTGCTCTGCTGCCGTTCTGAAATTATGAAGCAGCCGTGCAACGCCGTTCACACGGAGCGCCTCATTGATCCTCGGAGGAACCCTCAGCCGTGCACAGTGAGGGCACAACAGGAAGGGAAAGGTTACCCGATGGTGTGGAGCGTTTCACGGCTTTTGGAAAGAATGAGAACGGTGGCACCCAGCTAGATTTTGCAGCACATGGGTTAAAACTGAGTGGGACTGTAAGATGCTCCTTTGTGTGGGCCAGTTTCGGCCCATGTGTGCCATGGGCAAGCGAACTCTGCCCCTTATTGTTCCCACATGTTTTCCGAGGTGGCGTTGGGGCCACCGGCTTGCGTCGATTCCCAGAAATCCCACCTAACATTCTGCACACGTGAAATTACAGAAAACAAACGTACCTGCTGATACTTCAATGACTTGTTTGGGGCGGACCTGGGGAGGGAGGGGAGGGAAATGCAGCCCCCAAACTCTCTGGTCGGGCCTTTACTACACCCCCGGGAGGCCTGCGCATGTGAGCACATACGCACCTAAGCTTAGTCTTGCTAGGAGCCGCCTAAGCTGTTTTGTCACTGGAGACAGGACATCTGAAGCCCCCCACCCCGGTCCTTGCACTGCCCCTGTTTATTGCCATGGGGCCTGAGCAGGGGAGCCGCCTGGCGGATTCCACCCCACAGTGCCGCTCTGCCTGGCGCTCATGCTGCCCTCTGGCCGGCACCCCACTGGTCAGCATCGTCCATTTCGTGCGAGTGTCAGTGCATCCTATTTAGTGCCGTGTATATAATATCATATCAGATTTAGCAGCATTAGTGGGCATGATCCAAGCGTCTTGCTCAAGCTATCAGGAGCATAGCCCTTTTTGTTAATGAATGAACACTCGTGCCTCATCAAATTGCCCCTTTCGGTATTTGATGAGGTGGAGAGGATTTCTGGAATTGTCTTATTTAATTGAAATACTCCGTAATCCCAGACTGAATACGTGCGTCATGTGTCGGTTCAGCACGTGCTCGTCCAATATCTAGAGTGTGCTAGCATTCGCTTACCCAGTCCAAGAATCAGTTCCGCTAGACATGCCCCCAACCAAAGAACTTCAGGCTATTGGAACATCAACCATTAAGTAGTGACTTTGTTATAAATGGTTGTAATATTTATTTATTTATTTATTTACACATTTGTATGCCGCCCCCTTGCGACCAAGCCTCGGGCAGCTCACAACAATAAATAAATTGGCAACATTACATTAATTACATTATTTAAAACTAACATTAAAAACTGGCCCATCTCGAGGTAAAGATAAAAATACAATAAATAACATAAATAAACAAATATAAATTAACAATTAAAATAACTTTTAAATAAAAAGGTCTTCGCCTGGCGCCGAAAAACAAATAACGCACTACATTCCCCAATCTGGTGTCCTCTAAATGTAGGGGACCACCACTCCCATAATCCCCAGTCAGTTGTTTGGGGATTATGGCAGCTGCAGTCTGACACATCTTGAAGACAGGCTGGGCAGGGCTGAGAGGTAGCTGTTGAAGGACGTGCCATCAACTCTGAAGGCCACTGCTCTCTAGAACAGAGCTAGGAGACTTCTGGCTCTCTACATGTTTTGGCCCTCAGTTCCCAGCATCCCTCACCATCAGCCAAGCTGGCTAGGGCTGATGGGAGTCGTAGGCCAAAATATCTGAAGAATGACAAGTTTCTCGCCCCTTCTTTAGAGCAAGGTAAGTGGCCTGCAGGTTTGCTAGTCAGCGCCTGGCCGTTGCTGCTCCTTCATCTCCAAGTCTTTGGGCATCAATTTGCTGCAAGCATTTTTCTCTTTCTGCTGCTCAGAAAAGGGTTCTTTTCAGCTCCTGGTTTGCCCAAAGATTTCACTGGGAAGGTACATGGTGCTGGAGGTCCCACCTTCCAATCCCATTTTTTCACTCCCAAAATGTGTAGAAAAGGGGAGATGTGGCATTATTTGCAAGCGCTGGGCAGGAATCTGAAAAGCCCTAACTGGCCGGCCTATATTAGCGGGACAAGTCAAGAAGCGCTTCCTTTTCTCTGTCCTAAACCTGCCCCAGATCAGCTTATGGGGTGACCCCACTGGGTTCGAGTGCTGTGAGAGAGGGGAAAATGCCTTCGCTCCACACCACGCATTATTTTAAACCCCTCCACCCTGTCTCCCCCTACTCCGCTTTTTCCAAGCCCCACTTGTAGCCACTCCTCTTGGGGAGCTGCTCGAGCCCCCGGATCATTTTCGTTGCCCTTCTCTCTACTCGATTATGCCTTTTTTTCTGGTAAGGCAACCGAAACTGCAAGATTCGAAGTGCGGTTGAACCAAAGATTTGTGTACGGGGAGGAGAACTTTGGCAGTTCTGTTTCCTGTCCCATTCCTAATTATGCCCAGCATATAGTTTGCCTTTTTCACCGCAGCTGAGCGCTGGGCTGGCATTTCCCCCCAGCTGTTGATCACCACCCCAAGACGCCTTTCGTTCTTGCTCAGTCACTGCTGGCTCAGCGCCCGCCCCCCGTGAGTGACCCATAAGCGGACTCACCCCGCACCCTTTCATTCCATGCCTTCATAGTTTGCTCAAGCCTTTGGAAGTCTGAGTTACCAGTGCCCACTGAATTGCCCTTCCCTGCGCGCTCATCGACTCGCCCAAAGAACTCCATTCTCTTAGTGAGGCGAGACTTCTTATGGAAGCTATGCTGATTTTTCATTTTCCCTCAGCAGGGCTTGTCCCTCTATGTATTCACAGATGCGGTCGTTCATCATGCTTTCCTTGAAACTTAACCTTGAGCAGATGTCAAGCTCAGTGGCCTGTAATTTCCCAGATCCCCTTGGATCCCTTTTTGAAAACTGATATCACATTGGCCATTCTCCAATCCTCTGGTACAAGGGCTGATCTTTAGGGACGTAGTGCATATTTTGGTAAGATGATCAGTGGTTGGTTTCCTGCCTGGGTTCTTTGATAACTCTAAGATTGGTACCATCTGGACCGGGTGACTTGCTGACTTTCAGTTTGTCAATAAGTTGGAAATGGCATCTTTTGTCACACCTCTCTTCCTTAATTCCTCAGACTTCCTTACAGAATACAGGAACAGGTATCTGCTGTTCAGCCTCTCTGTGAGGACTGATGAAAAGAATTCATTCGGCTTTTTGCAATCTCCTCGTCCCCACTTAGCGCTTCTTTAATCCCATTATCGTCCAACGGTCCAGCTGCTTCTTTAGCTGCTTTCTTGCTTCTGATATATTTAACGCATTTTTTATTGTCAGCCTTGATGTTCTTAGCAAGGTGCCCTCCAAACGGTTTCCTTGCTCCTCCAATTGTCCGCTTGCTTCTCCTTTGTGCAGGTTTGTGGTCCCTGCTGGGTCCCCCCCCCCCCCAGCCCCAATTTGGACAAGACTTCTAGTTTTTGAAGGACGCTTTCTTCTCCCTAATAGCGTCCCTGACTCTGTTTCCTGGACTTTGTGGTACCTTTTCCTCACTTGCATACACTCATCGCGTATTATCTCTAGTGCGGTGTTTTTGGAGGTTTAAACTGCCCGATTCCCCTCCTCAGCTTCTTCTTCACCGGTTCCCTCATTACTGAGACATTTCCCCTTTTGAAGTCTAACACAACTGTGTTCAATCTCTTTGGCAGTTTTCCACTTAACTGTGCGTTGAGTCTGATGGCAACACGGTCACTGTTTCCCATTGGCTCAATGACATTTCCTTCTGTAGTATGTCCCAGGCAACCCTGCCTAGGGCGAAATCCAGGATTGCTTCCCTCTTGGTTGGTTCCAGGACCAACTTCTCCAGGGCGCTGTTGAAATGTGGGTTACCATGTTGCCTGCACTAACAAACCATGGTTTATTAATCATGAACAAACCATAAAGAGAACCCACTATTGGTTGTTTAGTTACAATCTGTAGGCTGTTCATGATTAATAAGTATGGTGTGTTGGCATGGCTGGGTTCAGACAACACGGCAACTGACAGTACAGTGACAACCCACATTTCTTGCTATCTGAACCTAGGCTCTGTGTGTGTGTGTGTGTGTGTCTTCCGGTTTTACTGAGAATGACTTGCTCAACGCTAGAATGCTTTCAGACCTTAAATGTAATCAGAAGCAGCAGAAAATAAGTCACGGCACTTAACATTGCCTAACAGGTGTAGAGCATTTTTCAGAATGTTTAAAATGCTTCATGTACATTACCTTCTTAAACCCATATTAGGGTAGTACCTTTAAAAGCCTTGAGCTAGAAGAAATGGAACCCTGGTGAGCAGGTAAACTGGGAAGCAAAGATGTTGGATTCGAATGACTGTTTTCTTTTAAACAAAAATACATGAGCTACCAGTGTCATGCTAGCACGGTGAAACAGTGCAAGCTGGTGAAATTGTTACACGGAAAATTAGAGGCACTTTTGCAACAGGGAGGCTGCATTGGAAAACAGGAAGAAGTTAGAGTAGTATTAGATGGATCCTTGTATCACGTCGTGGTTCCTCTTGAAATTTTCCCTGTTCTGCAAAGATCTGCGCTCTGCTATTGCATATCCCCCTCTGCCTCGGAGAGAACGCACAATTCTCTAGGAGGCCAGTGGGAAAATCTAGTGTACAGATTCCCAGGGCAATCCTGTGCAACCTTGAGTGGTATTTTTGGTAGATGGGAATAAAATCAATAAATACAATGTCTATTCAGAAGCATGTCCCCTTGAATTAAATGAGACTTATCAGCTATCTGCAAATGGATTTTCAGCTTTAAACTGGTTTAGAGTTATTTCTTTTCCCCAAGGATCCTGGGGAGATCCTTAACAAAGAATTAACCCCAAGCAAACACACAACTATTCCCAGGATTTTTGAGGAAAAGCCATGATAAATAAATGAGCATAAACCTGTTATAAATATGCAGCAGGCTGAACAGAATTGACATGGCTTTTGTTTTTCACTTCAAGACTTGCCCTTTTAACAAGAGATTTGGTGGTCAGGGTGGGGCAGGAGGGATATTACTGGTAAGCGATGCGCACACACAACCACACCCATGAGAGAGAAAACTCCTGATCGCTGTAGTGTGTAGCTGTATTTCAGTCCCTCAAGACTAAGAAAACATTTCAAGAGCAAGAGTAGACCTATCTATGAAACATAATCCCTTTCAAGATAAGCAAAACGAAAACTGGGTAGAGTTGTGCTGAATATTCATCATCTTTTGTTTTCACACTGCAAAACAATATTTTGGGAGAAGACCTAATGAATAAGAGAGTTCCTCTAATTAAAGGACAGCCATCCATGTTCCATTCCAATTTTTGTGCTCATCCAGCGGTACAGTCCTTCCCAGAATGGATTCCTGACCGTGACACATTTAATGACACATGCCCTCTTATTGCAAGATTCGTCTCTCCAAGTCTTACACATAGTCTGAGGAGCCAATAAAACAAAGTGTAATAGATGTCATGATGTGTGTTATGCATAAGGCAGAATTCTATGCAAATTTGGACAGAGGCATGTTGGGAATTGCAGGCTTTTTAGCTTGCATAAGCTCGCACCATTAGGAAATGTCATGCCGACGCACATTATGCGGTTCGTTCCATAAGCTGCGACGCATTAATTATGCCATTGAGTTCACACTGGGACACGGTGGCACCAATTACATAATTGTGTCATCATGACATGTTGGCCAGATGAATGTAGCTCGATATTTCAGGCAGGCTGCCCAACGGGTCCAGACCACGAAGGTAAATTTGGCCTGTGGTGGAAAAAATTGGAATTTGGGGACGCAGCTCCTCAGGTCAGTGCTCCGGTGTTCCAGCTCAGCTCTGGGTGAAAGAGATGCGGAGGCATCCAAGCCACCCTCCCCGCCCAAGTAACCGATAATCCCTTCCAGCGTGTACTTTCCTAGCCAGTTCACCTTCAAAGGCTCTGACCTGGCACGGATGTAGGTGGGGAGATGGGAGGTGCCCCATGTAATAAGAACAGGGAGACGAGAGGCCCCCGAATGCTTGTTCCAGGGGCTGCGCTGCCTGCCGAGGCCGCCACAAGCTTTATTTAAGGAAATTGCCTCCTCTGTTTATTCAACTCATTTTCATCTGAAAGGGATCCGCAGCTCGAATGCCAGCAAATCCACTCTGCTCGATCTTCCTCCTATTGATTTGCGTGTCAGCAGTTCAAATGGGGTATTTACGCTCTGGCTGCGCACCTAATAAAATTTTAAATTATAGCTTAAAGAAAAGGGGCTGGGTGGAGGAAGCTGGAAAATGTCTGAGCAACGACAGGGGGAAAATGGGGAAGCAGCAATATTTCTACTGAAGAGTGGGAAGCACGGAGGAAAAGGCCTTGTCCAGCCGTGGGGGCAGTGTTCTGCATTTGGGGGACCGGGGCTACCAAAGAAAACGACGCATGCGCAGCGCCTTCTCCCCGTCTCTTCCAGACCACTCTTCCTGATGCCATTAATGCCGCCTTTCCTTGGCCCCGTTCCACACGACCGCCTGTCTGGGCACTGTGGGAAACGGTCCATGCAAGGACTTGGGAAGGGACTCGCGTGGCTCGATATGGCGCGAAAGCTGTGTGCATGGGTGTAGGGAAGCCCCTTTGGCTGGAAGCATCCCATTCTCGTTCCACCAGGGTGGAGCATCGCGCGGTCTTCGGAGCGCGCACGGGCACAAGCGGCGGCTTTGCCCCAAGTCAGGGCTGTGGTCCAGCCGGCTTCACATGGTCTATGCAGTGACCGGCATCAGTTGGCCAGGCTTTGAGATGGTTCACCAACCTGAAGACGCCCGCCGTGGCACTGTGGGCTTTCCGCATGCCCAGCCTGAACCTGGCTACCACAGCCCTTCCCCAGCGGTGGTGCGCATCCCATGCCATGCGCTTTTGCCTCTTTATTCAGCACTTTGTCCGCATTTGCCTGTGCACGGAAGCAGAACTGAGCAGGGTCTGCCCGCAGCCCTGCTTCCCTTGTGCTCATCGGCTGCTGAATTGCTCCTGCCCCCAGGTTCACGGATGGCCTCGCCCGCCACGAGGCCAGCCCTCTTCCAACCAGAGATGCTTTGGCATCAGGCCTTGCAAAGGGGCAAGGAAGAGGCCCTTTTCTGGGTTTGGTTTCTGTTCCAGCAGTGTGGGGTAGTGGTTAGAGTGTCTGAGTGGGGAGACCTGGTTGCAAGTCCCCCGGAAGCCGTAACATTTGCCATGTGTCCCTGGGCTCAGCCTGGACCACAAGGCGGTTGCAGGATGAACCGGGCAAGAAGGAATCACACACCCCACCCGGAAGTCCTCGGAGGAAAGACCGGAGAGATGCTGCGGGAGAGATGCTGCTTTCACAGCAACGGTTTCCTTTTCCTGTTTCCACGTAGTAGCTCCAACCAGGAAGAAAGCTGAGCGAAGGTGACTCTTCGTCCAAAGGGCACGTACTGCCTCTTTCCCTTGTGCTCCGCGCCGTGTTTGATGGGGCTGCCCCGCTCAGACAAAGGCACCCTTCTCTCTAGCGGATGAGCTGGCCTACGGAGCCGTGTTGACTGGCAGTGAAGGTTGCAGGAAGCCTGCTTTGCATATTTAATACATCAAGTGCGTTCCAATAACCTTAGCTTGAGTCTGGAGGGAACTTCTGTTCCAGCAGGAGAAATTCTTATTCTTCTGAAAATAAATTCAGTGAAGGCTATCTTGTCTTTCTGTGGACAAGAGCCAGCGTCAGCCGTGCCTTTTGGTTTCTTATGGTTTTTGGGGGGGCTTTTTGGGTGCGTGTGTTGCGGGGGGCTCCTCTGGCACCCAGAAGCTCCCCAGCAATGACCATCTGTGATCCTGCAAGATGCTCAAGTTAGAGTCTGCCTGGACTGCCAGTGACCCAGCATGTGCGGTCAATCGTAATTCTCTTGCTTTGCAAGACCAGTTGGCCTTGAATTCCTCTGCAGGCCACTGGTATTCTGAAGTACCTTATACTGGAAGAAAGGACTCCCGCGATTTTGCTGCTTTTTCAATCTGACTGTGGAAATCCACAGGATTGTCCGTTGCATCAGATTTAGCATCCAGATGACATCAGGGTGACCTCATGAGTTGCCACAGCCAATCAGATGGAAGGGCAGAGAGGATGACAGATGCTGGGAACAGTGAGGGCCAGCGAGGAGGTGAGTAGTGCCAGCAGAGGGGTGCAGAGCAGCATGGAAACAAGGCGAAGGCCAACAAAACTGCCAAACTGGGACGCTCTATTTGATATTCACAAAAATGAGCATTAAACTTTGTAGTCTCGGCTCAGCCCTTCATTGTTCAGTCTAAAGCAGTAAATTCCCAGAAAAGCTTTACTTCTGGATTCTGCTGAGTACATACACTGACAGTCAATATGATTCAAGGTGGCAGCTCTATCCATCCAATATTCCTTTTCAGACAGAAGCCAGAAACTTATTCATTAAATAAGTTTAATAAATCCTCCACCACTGAGCAAAGTGAATGGGGAAAACCCACATGCGCCTGCTGGCAGGTTTTCCCTCTTCTGGCCCGAGAATTAGCTACTTTTGCATTCGGCTTGTATCTCAAAATGAAGTATTGCTGTACCGGCTTATGTTCGGAGAAGCTTTCCCTCCCTGGTTGTAGCTCACCACCCAAAACCTCACACTGGGTGGGATTGCATGACATGCTGAACAACACTTTGAAAACCTTCTTGGTCCGCTGTGTTGTCCAAGCCCATCTTGGTATTCCATGTGGTATGTTGTGTTCTGTTGTGTTTTGAGTAACCATGAGCAGAAAGGGTGGGCTGTTCCATGGTTTCTTGCAGCCACGATGGCTTGTTGGGAAGCTCATCGTGGTGCCAAGGCCAGCACCATAGAGCCGCCTGGCAAGAGCGGCCCATGGCTTCTCTTGCCAGACGGCTAACCAGAGAGGCTTGCGCCACTGACAGCTCCTATGCGTCTCCTCCTGCTGCTGCCTTGGGCAGGAGTGAGTGGCCTCTCTGCTGGCACTGGGAGAGGAGCGGTGCCACTCGGTTGATCCCCCTGGGGAGAAGCCACGGGGCAGTGGGGCTGGGAGTGGGGACTGGTGGGGCGGGTTGGGGATGCCCTCTGGCCAGCCAGAGCAGGAGGATGAATGGCACCTGGGGGGTGGAGGAAATGCATGGAGGCACGGGGCCCCCCGCTGGGCGCCACCGGCACTGCTCTTGCCCCCTGCTCGTCTGGGAGGGCTTGTGGAGGGCACTGCCAGCTGGTGTCCTTTTCTGAGCAGGGACTGGGTGCCCCTTCCTCTTGTGGCAGTCCTCTCCTGGCGGGTGCCGGGCCAGCTCCTTGTCCCCTCTCTGCTGTGCTTCAGGCAACAGAGACTGCTGGCCAGCCACAGCTGGCCAAGATGGCGGCTTCGAAAGGGAGGCGCCTCGTTCCTCCCTGCGGTGCCTCCTGGGATACCGCCTGGAGGACCAGGAGGGAAGGGGATGGCGGGCAGGACAAGAGTGGCTGTGCTGAGCCCGACCGTTTCCAGGCGCACCCATGCAAAAAACCACACGTGGTGGAAACCACGCAGGATTGCTTGCCGTGAAGTGTGAACCCATGCACTGTTTCCATCCTGGGTCGCTGCCCCACAGACGTGGGGTTTTCCAGGCACGGAAAGCGGCAGTGGACGGCTGCACATTTGTGGGAAACGTAAGCGGTCGCCGCAAACGTGCTACAGCGCTCGGCTGATAGCTGAGATTTGGGGATGTGCTGCTGACTAGAAACAAAATTAAAATGTGTGTTGTGCAAATTAAAACAGGGAGGCTGGGGAGCGGAGGGCAGGGGTCCTGGCACTGGAGCGCCTGTCGTCAGGTCCTGCAGATCCGCAGAAACAATTGAGAGAGCCGCGGTTGCTGTTCTGCAGAGCGCTTTGAAACTGGGCTGCTGCGAATTATGTGTGTGGCAGGTCATGAACCTATTTGGGGTTCCAATTCCATCAGATGGATTATATCCCATTATATTCTCCAGGGCCGGCCAGGATGTGTTGGACTGAGGGGACGTGGTGCACGCCATTTGCCCTTGCCTCTAATGGGGTCCACCCGAGCGGACCGGAATCAGCCGCGTTTCCTTAAATCAGGACAGAGACGAGGCAACCTGTGACGGGAACGACTTTTGCTGACCGGTCGTTCTCAGCCAACCCAGCTAACATGAGCGACTGTCGCATCTTGCGCTGCCCCGAGAGACCTAGAGGCAGAGGCAGCATGCTGGAGGGCCTGGATGAGGGGCAAAGCTGGAGCCTGGCTGGCCCATCATTCGCGATGCTTCTAGGCCGCAGGTGGGAATCTTCTAGCCCGAGGGCCAAATTTGTCCCCGCAGACCTCCCCCTCTTGGGGTGTCATGGCTGGCTGGGGGGACCCTTCCCAATGCCCCACCCACCCAGAGAAAGGAGAGGGGATGGGAGAGTCGCTCCCGACAGGACCTGTGGTCCACCCAGGCGCCTGCCACGCTCCACCGTTGGTCAAGAAAGGTGAGCGTGGAGGCGCCAAGCCTCCCCCCCCCCCCGCAAGCCGCCAGCTCGACCCCCTTCACTTTCTCTGCCCAGGAAAGTCCTGGCAGGAGCAGCACCAGCTCCTGGCGAAGCCGCAGCTTCAAATCCACGCACGCTCGGGTTTGTGGATCCTGTTCATCGGAAAGGGTTCAAAGGGGAACCCGCCCCCCAAGTGTACACGCAATGTGTGCAATGACTCACCGCTGGTGCCCCCCTCGCCCCCCCATGACATGTTGACGAGGGGCCTGGTTCTGCAGCCAGCCAGCGTTGCCTCCCCCCAGCCGCCCCCCTGCCCCAGTCAAAGAGGTCACGCGACCACCTCCTTTTAAAGGATGAGGCACAGAGCGTCTGAGCTAGGCCGAGCCAAGGCAAGACGGGGGGCAGGTCTCGTGAGCAGCTCTGGCCCCGATGATGGTCACCCCCCACCCCGCTTTCATTTGATCCTTCAGGCCGCGCTCTTCCCTGTGAGCTGTGCCTCAAAGCCCCTCCCCGCACCAACGGAAGCAGCCGTTCTCCGGAGTGGTTCGCGCGGCAGTGGCGATGGCCACCCCGTCCCTCCGGAGGTAGTCATCCCAGAAAAGCCCTCTCTTCAGCCCCAGCCCGCTGCCCAGTTGGTGCCCTTTCGATTTCAAGCTGGCTCTCTCTTCCTGGAAAGGGCCACCCAGCTTTGGCTGTGGGGAAGCATCACGGCCCAGTGAAGCTCCTTCCGAGCGAGGGCGATTTCCTCCCTGTGTACTGGCTTGGTCTTCCTTCTGCAACACTGTCACTGAGGCAAATGTCAGTAGCTGCATCAGAGGTACTCCCCTTGTGGCCCTCTGGAAGCTTTGGCTGTGTCAGCTGGGGCTGACAGACACTGTAGGCCAACACATCCAGATGAGCACAAATAGGCCACTTCTGGGATGGCGTGTTTCTAGGGAGAGAAGTTTCCAAATATAACATTGTGTTTGCATCTGAACGGGACTGCAAACATTAGTGAGCTGGTGCGAAAGATGTCGAAGTGTGGGGAAGCCCATGGAACATCCTGGGTCCCTTTTTCCATGGAAAAGGTTAGCCATTGAACTTTCAGCTCTGTCTTAATTGGATTTCACAGTGGATCTGGAGGTCATACTTGGGATAAAGTGGCCATTCGGCCACACGTGCCATCAAGATTGGCAGCTGTGAGGAGCAGAACGGAGACAAATGCACACCATGCTCAGAGCACTGAGCTAATCGAAGGGTATAGAAATGCCTTAAATAAATCAATGAAGGTGCTCCCACATGTGCGCAAACACAGAACCATAAAAAGAACTCCTGTAGGGCATAAAATAAGGAGCAAAGATTTATCAGGGAAAGTTACTCAAATATAGGGACTGCCCCTTGTAAATAGGCATCGTTGGAATACCTGACTCATCCTTCCCTAAGCTTCTTTCTCACTGGTGAGAGTTTTCCCACCTTTTGCTTATCTAGAAAATAGGAGGGTGGCAATTCGCTCGTGTGCGCGCTCTCTCTCTCTCTCCCCCCCGCCCCCCAGGGTTACAGTAATCGCCTGTGAGGTCATTTGGCACAAGCTGCAAAACACAGGCTAATATTTTCTCTGCCAAGGCTGGGGGAGAAGCAACCGGTGAAAAATGAATGAGCACCCTGTTTTATGCAATCCCTCGAGTTTTTAATCATCTAGATTTCTCTGAGTAGCACAGCAGGGCATTATCTTGCCGCACAATGTTGTTCTTATCTTGGTGACCTGGCCCCTCCTGCCTGCCAGACCCGGCACCCGAGCGCATCCGAGTCCATTTCCGAGAAGCTCTGGGAAGCCCGAACCTTCAGCCATCCAGCCAACCTGGGGCTCGGGCTCCCCAAAGGTGTACCGGGCTTGTGCACATTGGGGTACACCAGACTGAATCGGAGCCACATGTCCTGCATTCAGCTGTAGTCTGTAGGATATCGGGCTGAAACATCACAGAAAAAGCAACCTGATTGTAGGAGAATGTGTGGGGTACGAGGAGGCATCGGCTGTGGAGCTTGGGCATGGCTTTTGGGTCAGCTGCCATCCGTATTCCCAAGCACTATGTCTAGGTGTGAAAGCCGGACAGTGAAGAAAGATGGCAGGAAGAAACTTGAAACAAGCATTGGAAACAAGTGCTGGAGGGGAGCTTTGCGAATACCCTGGACTGACAGGTGTTGAGTTGACAAGAGCTGAGCAGGGCTGCCGTGAGCAGGATATTTGGATGGCTTTCATACAATCGCCGTAAGTCAGAGATGACTTGATGGCACAGAACACCAACACGATTCCTAAAGCGAGTGAAGATTGAGAATCATGTTTAGGCAAACGGTGCACCCAATTCAAGAATGGACTTGCCAGGATGCTGTTAAAGGGAGGAATAAATCCATGTTTGCCATCACACCTGCCCTAAATGATTTCTGTCCTCAACATTCCTCCCCTTACTATCACTCCAGAAAGCACTTATCCTCGGGAAAAGATTGTTTAGGGTTTGTAGGTATAGCTGTTATTGAGATCTGATGAGCCACAAAACATTTTAGCAAAATTGCTTGACACCAAGCGTAAGGAAGGTGCATTTATAAACTGCAGAAGTGATATAAGAAGAAAGACACCTTCCATCAGTTCACTTGAGACAGCATGGGGAGAAACGTCTACAGAAAAGAAGGGTGGGATATAGGATTTTGACATGGCTTGATAGAAACTTCTTGATGGTAGAGAAAGCTGAAACCGATGATGGAAAACTTGTGTATCTCTTGACCGTAAGGTTCAGAGCCAGTGTGCCCACGATTTTACTCCCTCTCTAGGGATAATCATGGGAAACCTGTTTGCTGCCTTTGAGTTATGGATAATGCTTTGCACTACGGCGTTTTGTCATACATTTCTTACCACTGTTCATGTTGGGTGCGGGGAAGAATATTCAGCAAAGAGTGGACACAGCCTGTCATGAAAGCCCGAGATGGCTTTGCCGGGTTGGCGTAACCTTGGGTTTTGAACCCCCTTAACAACCCATGGTTCGTAGTGGAGGTGGCTTGGCCCATGCTGGGTTCTTGTGTTGGGCGACTTGACCCTTGTGGCCAATCCCACCTGTGAGTAAGTCACCTGGCAAGAGTAAGCAAATGCGTTGCTCCTTGGAAAGCAGCTTCCAGGTGAAGGCCACAGCCTGCCAGCCCAGAAATTCCCACGCAGCACTTGGGGGTTGCTGGGAGAACCTTCTGCCCCTCCTCGCTGCCACCATGAGTTCTTTTGGGCTTGCAATAGCTTTTTTTTAGCATTGCAAACATAAAAATCTTCAGACTGCAAAACAAACATTCTTCACAACTATTTTTTAAACTTTGGAATGCCTAATCTTTACAAATATTTGTGATTTTTTTTAAAAAAAATCTTGCCATCCTTGTTCATCTGTGGACAACCACAGTTGTGCACGAGTGGCAATGAGGAAGCTGGGGGTGGGTAATAGGGGGGTTTTCCCAGGTGGAGCTAAGAAAGCCCCCTCCTTTCCAAAGCTCACTTGCACCACATGGTGCTCCAAGCCCATAGTGGCCCTTCCCTGTGTCTAGCAGTCTCTGACCCCTTGGGGAAAACCCAAACCCAAAACCCAGTGCTGTTCCTTGGAGCATCATCACTGCCCTAAAAGGTGTGTAGCGGATCCCCTACAAGTCCCCTTTGGATCTTGCCAGTCGGTTGCAAACTCCCCAGTATATTTTGGGGCGAGGAAGAACCTTCTCCTTGGACTCTGAGCACAACGGAAACTTATGATGTTTGCTTTCCCTATGCCTAGACTCCCTGGCTTTGAGAGATCTATACTTTTCTTTTCATTACAGAAAGATTACAAAATTACAAGACGAAAACAACACAATATTTCAAAGCTTCGATTTTTAATTAAGTTTACCAAAGAGGGGGAGAAAGAGACAAAGAAATCGTATTCATCCCAAGACCATGTGCGGAGTTCTAGCCTTACTGCCGTGCCTTTTAATGCTTCCCAAGCCTCCGTTCCGCCGTGCCGCGCCACGTCCTGGCCTGGCTGACACACAACCTCTGTGCCGAGCTCTAGTGTGAACCTTGTGCTTTGGGGCTTCTCTGGCAGGGGAAGCGTGCGAGGAGCAGGTGCGTGGCCCACGGGTGAGGGGTGCCAAGAGCAGCGGGGTGGCCATGCTCTGAGCCCCTTGCCGGGATAACGATGCAGACAAAATCCAGCAGACGCCGTTCCTGGCCCAGTCCTTGACCCAGGAAAGAGCTCTCCTGTGAAAGGGAATTAACTGGGAGTTACTTTGGGATTACTTTGCCGGAGACTTTGGAGACCACGGGCAGCAAGTCAGAGCAGGGATGTGGGGCTGGACATTGGGTTTTCTACCCACTTGAAGTGATTCCTGAGTGCCCCTTTGAGCTTGGCCTTGTATTTTTACTCCTTTGTTATCTATATCCATAGATATAGATACCACATCTATAGCAGAAATCAATTTGTGACCACTTCAACAGAATATTGATAATGACTTTTACATTTAAATTGGCCCATTATTTGAAGGCATGTAGAAAATAATACAGGGCAATAATTTTGTAGATAAATGGATCCTTTTATTATGTTTAAATACCGAGATAATATGACTTCCGATAGGTTCTTTACACCACTGACTTTAACAAGATCTGTCTGTCTTTCTAAACAGCTTTTATGTAAAACGCAAACATTGTAGAAACTTAAAAGAAAAAAAATGGTGCCACAATTTTGTTGACTTGCCTGCCGCATCTGTGAGAAAGTACCGTTGACCTTTGAAGTTTGCCCCATTGATTTTCCACTTAGGAGTGCCTGGTATATGAAAACAAAATGAGCCCAATAAATAATTATATGGGAGCACTTTAGAAATGCAGAGTCGTCCCATTTGCATTAGCTGGGGCATGTGACTGGCTGACATAATTATTCTTCATTTGTCTGGCTGCCTGGAATTTGAGAATTGATTGGCTAGTCGATAACGGTGCATTTGAACATGAAACACTGGCTGCTGGCAAAAGAGGGAGTGTTGCGGCCTGGCGATGGCGCGTCTTTAATTAACACACCAAGAGCCATTAATTTGAAGAGCTACCTGCATGCCGCCCCCGCCCCCTGGCAGCTCTTCCCGGAGGCGGGCACCGGAAAGGGGACCAATCCAATCAGCCTCCCCCAACAGGGCCCCTCCAGAGGCTTGGACTACAGCTCCTATCATCAATTGGCCATTGCTGCCTGGGGCTGACGGGAGTTGCACTCCAAGAGGCACCCCGTGGGGAAGCCTGCTCTGTGAGCTCCTATAAATCCCAAGGTCAAAGGCAAAGGCTCCAAGGGGGAACGCCCAGGCTGAAGTGAGCGCCTCGCTTTCGTTCATCGCTCCTTGCGCTTGCTTGCATCGGAGGCGGAGGGGAGAAACGTGTGGCTGGACACGGCACACCCAGATCTGCTGGTCAGAGGGCGAGCCGCCTGGTGTCCCCAGTGTCGGCTCATGCATACGTTGTTCTTCATCCGTGGAGCTCAAAGCAGTCTCCACCTCCTCTTTATCCTCCTGACAGCCCCGTGAGGTGGGTCTGGCCAAGAGAGAGCGGCGCTCCCAAGGAGCTTCGGGGCTAAGCTGGGACTCAAAGCCACCTCTCCCCAGCCCTGGCTCGGGGCAGGGCCTTTTTGCTCCAACCTGCCTCACCTCACCCCGCAAACATTCGAAGCACATCTGCCTTTTTGCTGCCCGCTCTCCCAGCTCGGAAGGGTCCTTCTCGAGCTCCTCACAATGTCTTCGGGCTTCAACCACCCTAGATAATTTGGTGCTGTCAGTGAATGGCTCACTATTCCATTCTCCCCCAGAAGCAAAAAGGAGAAAACTGAGACGCTCATCCTTTGGACGCTTCACAAGAAGGCCAGACTCCCTGGAGAGGACCATCCTGTGCGGGAAAGTCAAGGCAGATGCAGGACGGGAAAAACCGAAGCGGAGATGGCCTGACTCCATCAAGGAGGCCACAGCCTGAAATGTCCATGAGCTGAGCAGGGCTGTCACGGATGGGCCGTCTTGGAGGGCTTTCACCTGTAGGGTTGCCACGAACTGGAGACAACTTGATGGCACATAGCAATGATCCCAGACTCAGGACTCTTGGGTGACTCTGTTCAAAGACTGTTAGAAGTTCAAGTAAACAACCTCTCTGTGTCCACATTTTACTGGCACTTCCAAAGAGCTCTACATGCGGAGGGGCCAGGTCCTCGCTTCTGAGGAAGCCATGTGAGTTCTCACATCAGGGCTTGTCCTGTTATGAGCTTGCTAACTGCAGGCTTCATAATGCCCTCAGAGCAGATGGTGCGCTAGCCAGCCAGAAATTTTCCCCATCACCCTCCAATCCCATCTTAAAAATTGGTGTTGCATCCCGCTCTTGGGGACAATGCCCAGTTCCAAGGACCAAATTAGTCTTGGAGCCAGGTCTTGCCATGCCCGGCGTCTCTGTGGAGAAGTCCGCACCTTTTAGATTCGCAGGTCTTCAGGTTTCTCTGCCCTCTTTGACACACAGAGCAACACCATCTCCAGTACGCCCTTCCCTGTCCTTCTGGTGGTGTCTATATCCAGAGCCGACTCCCACCCCACCGGTGTCTGCGGTGCCCATCCCAGGGGTCTGCAGTGCCCACTTCATCGAGGTTCTCGCTTAGAACCAGTCACCCCATCTCTGGTTTGTAGCATCTGCACAGAAACGTGTGATCCCTTCCCAGAGGTGTCAGGCATGCGCCTCTGCTGCTTTGGCCCCTGGACCTCTTTGACCGGGGCTGTCACATTTGGGCATTGACTCAAGGGCGATTTCCTCCCTCCCACATGTGTGCCATCAGAACTTTCCTCCCTTCATCCCCCGGGGGATGATTTCATGGGAACTCAATGCTCCGCAGCTCCTGTTGGCTTTCCCAGGGTTCAGTTTCATAATGGCTCCTCCGCCACCTTTTATATTTTCGCTGGGGGACCCTGGTCACACCTTGGCTCCAGTGGAACCCTTCCCTCTTGGACAGGCCCAGCTTGTCCCCAAGGAAAGGTCACCACCTCCTCCTGCACGCCCGGCTCGTCTGCACATTAAGACTCCTCCACTTGCTGGCCCCATGTGTGAATGGGGGCCTTCCGGAGAACACGGCTGCGGTGCTACTGGATTCCAGCCTCCTCCCTCACTAGGCACCCAGGGCTGCACAGCACCATTCCTTGTGTCGTTGGTGCCGACAAGGAGCATGGCCACCGACTCTTGGGCCACAAATCTATCTAGATGCACATGACATGGACAGTCTGTGCACCAGGCAAGCAGGTCACTTGGTGGACCAAACGCTCCTCACAGACCCAGCCGTCCTTTGTCGAAGGGCTGAACCTCCCAGGTCCCCAAGCCTCGGCCCCCGGAAGCAGCGTCGGGACATCCCTGCTTGCCTCCCAGGGGCGTGCCGCTCCCCAGGGATCGTTTCCCTCTTCCTTGGAACAGGAGAGGGAAGGAAGACGCGTCAAGCAGGCCTGCTTGTGCTGACAGCATGGCTCTAGATATTTTCATTCTGTATTTTGATATATTTTATTATTGTTCACCGTGTGGATTCCCCCCTCCCCGATATAAAGCTGCTCATTGTCGTCGTAAATAAATAGAAGAAATAGATTTAAGGGTCATTCTACTTTTGAGCCTAATAAATAATCAAGGCACAGACTTGGGATCGTTGGATTGTCACGTCAGCTGTGTCCAGCCTTCTTCCCTCCTGTCATAACTGCCAGCGGAATTGTTTGATTTGCCATCTGGTAAGTAGCTTGGTGAATCAGACAAAGCCATATTCTGGGATCCAGGCAGAAGGGGCTCCTCGGGGGACAGCCCCGTGCCCTCCAATTCTCCCCCCCCAACCCTCCAGATGCCTCCTCCCTCCATGCACCTCTCCCATCAGCAGCCTCTTTGCCTGTCTCTACATTTCTAGCAGAACCGCAGTAATTACTGCTACCGAAACTTTGATGAATTTGGGGCCAGTAATTAAAATGCCTATTGATTTCCTACTTTTTGGTGTTCCTGATCAGCGAGAAACAAGGGGGAGAAAGCAGTCCTGGGAATGTGATCTGTAAAGTAAGCGTTGTTCAGTATGTGTTAACTGGGACCTGTAGCCCACAGTGACGCTGCCGTTTTAATTTGGGTGGAACGTCCGAAAGTTGAACATTGATTATTCGACGAACACTTTCTGTCTTGATTTATTACATTTTTATGCCATCCAATAGCCACTGCTCTCTGGGCAGTTCATAATGTTTAAAAACATGCAACACAGAATAAAATGGAGTATCACATTTTAAATGGTAAAGGAAAATATAAAATAGAAGTAAGAACTAGCGTAAGACCTAGCACTAGTACAGAGATTTAAAATGCAATACAGGGTTTAAAACAGGCTGAACCAGGCATTTCTGGGAAAATTGGAAAGCCTTCACTTGGCACTGGGAAGAGTACAATGTAACTGCCAGGCAGGCCCTCTGGGGGGTTTGTTTCACAAGCTGGGGGCCACCACGAGAAGGCCCTGCTTCGCAACAGCCACGGCCCAGACTTTCCTTGGCCTGGGTTCCCTCCAAAGGCCGGCTGAGGATGCTCTGGTCAAGGGCCAGCGGATTGGGTGGGACGGCGCATCGCACCTTCTGGGGATGTCACAAATCCTTCACTTCTCTGCTCCCATTTGTTATCATGAAATGTGTTTGTCATGTAGACTGAGATCAGCACCCAGGAGTCCCTGGGTCAGACTCAGCTTGCTGGAAGGATGTCATCCTGCCCTCCAGCTTGCCAGCTTATAAACACGCAAGCAAAGCAATATGACGCACAGAGGGGTTGAGGTTTGGAGAAAGTGCCGTTCAGCAGAACGTTCTCACAGAGGCCTTGAAGCACACCTGCTCGAGCTGATCCTTCACCTCCGCGTGTCTCAGAAGTCACCCGCCAGGAGAAGCAGCCGCTGACCTGGGAGATCAGGCCATACCTCGCGTGGGGCGTGACCAAGGCCCAGCAGATTGGCCAAAAAGGCGTGCTTCTCCCTGCCCCTGCGGCCCGAGCTGCATAGCACCTGTTGTTCCGGGTGTTCCCACCCTTAAAATGCGCGGCGTGTGCCCACGTTCCGCTGGCTCTGATCAGAGAAGTGGTTCTTCTTGGAGCTGGGCCAGGAGCTGCCCTTCTAAGCCAGGGCGTTAGGCTTGGCCTGGTGGTCCTGCTGGGCTTGATCGCTCTTCTGCCAAGTGGCAGAAGGAGGCTCTCACTCAGGATGGGCAAACTTTCCTGACCTGGCCCGTATGCTCTGAGCTGCAAGCCCCGCTGTTCTGCTCCTCCCCTCTTTCCCAAGCCAGCCTGATATTCCGTCAGCTTACTTGTCCCCATCAACTTCCAACTCTCCTCTCTTGTCCCCCCACAGAAGCCGCCCTCCTCCTCCTCCTCTCCTCCTCCTCCCAACTGATGAGTCACCCTAATGCTGAAGCTCTCAGAGTGACATGCACAGGAAAAACAACTTCAATAAAACCCTGATAAAGGCATCACAAAATATTATATTTTGAAGGCTTAAAATCAACTTTCAGCTTTCCTCCCCCTTCTGCCAATCCACTCCCCAAGCCCTTCCCTCCGGAGTCACTCTGGGGCAGTCCACGAGAGGAAGAAGGGGGGCATCTCCCTCCCCTGTCTCCACCAGAATGGTTGCTCCTGAACCATCCACACCTGAGAAGCCACAGAACTGGGAGGCATGCAGCTCACCTGGCCCCGCTCCCCCACCCGCTGGAGAAATGGGCGGACTCCCTTTCTGCGTGATAATAATCCCAGCATGTGCATCTATACCTATCATTAGCCTTGGCCCTCTTCTTTGGTCATCCCCAAATGGCCACCTTTATGGAACCCCAGGAGGTCAGTGCCCTGGAGAGGAAGGCAGAGATGTGTGGAGAGAAGGGGGATGTTTGGGGTCTGGAGCTTGGGCTGCTGACCTGGCCACAAATGTTGGCAGTTCCTTTCTCCCAGTCCCATCCCATGTTTTGACCAAGCAGACCCCATGACTGCAAGGCCAAGCCAGCTTCCCCCCGCCCCCGCCATTCCCACCAACTTGGTTTTGGAACGTGCTGCCTGATGAAGTGCTCTCAGCCAGCTGGTCGTCTTTTCTCCCACCCTTGGGGCAGGTAGCCTCCAAAGAGAGAGCAGAAGAGTCCCGTCCTGCTGTCCCAATTCTTTGTGTTAGTGCTTGGCTTTTAATGGGAAAAGGATCGTATCTTCCAGGATCAAAGGGCCAACCCCAAAGTGTCATGGAAGATCTGTGACCAGCTCTCCTGGGTGTCCTGTGGCAAAGTTAAAACCCCTCTCTGTGGGAGGGGGAACCAGGCTGTGGCCACGTTCCTTGCGGAACCAATGCCAGCTTGAAGGGGTTGGCTGGGCGTAGGAATTCAGGTCACTAGGGGAAGATTATGGCCCCCTAGAGCCAAAACGTGGAACTGCATGAGCCATGCGCCCAGTGCCCCTCATGCCTGGTGATATGGGCCCCACTTCCCCATGCGATGCGCAATGTGTAGGATGCCGGTACTGACCAAGATCCCTGAGAAAATGCATGTGAAGCCGCTTGACCAATCCAAGGAAGCTTCATTCACTCATTCATTCATTCATTTCTGTGCCACCCAGAACGGAAGCTCTCGGGGCGGCTACTTCAAGATGAAGCATTATTAGCACCCGGACAGGTGCAGAACTCTGGAGCAGGGGACACGCTCTGCATGTAGGAGGTCCCAGGCTCCATGCCCAGCATCTCCAGGGAAAGCTCCGTGGAGGCACCGCTGTCAGAGAGTTTCTGGCTGACTCCCTGAGGAGATCAGGGCAGACAGCACTGGCCAAGAGGGGCCACTGGCTTGTCTCCAGATAAGGGAGTCTGATGCGCACTGACACATCCCTGCTGTCTTTCAGAAGCCCGCAGGGGCTGTCAGTTATCCACGAAGCAGCGCTTCCAGATTCGTTGTAACGAGGACCGAGGAACAGCCTCTCCTCACTGAAATATGGATGCCTGCCAAACTGATCCCTCTGTGTGTGCGTGTGCAAGAGGTGAAGCAGCTGGATGCTGGTTAGGCCATCAGGCTCTGCCTGGCAGAGGCTCTTTATGGTTTCAGGATCAGTGCTAGCCCACGATAACTGGGCTGCCTACCGGAAAGGGTCCCCCTCCAAGTCGCGATGACTGTTCCCCGAGGCTGGACAAGAGGCTGTTGGAACCCACGGCAGAAAGTGCAAGGAGCACCTTTCTCTGATACACGAAGCATCCATTGAGCAGCTGAGACGGCGCTGCCCTCTCACGGCGCCCTGGCTGGCTGGCTGCCTGGGGCGGCGACCACGAGGCTCAGCGGTGGAGTTCATGCTGGCGCGGACAGAGCGCCTTCTCCGCTCTGAGACCTCCTGAAGTGGAGGTGCAGATAACAGACCTCCATTCTGTTAATGGAGGGCCACCTCCATTCAGGCCCAACACGGGCCCCTTCTTTGACACTGTCCCGGAGTGCAGTGCCCACCAAGTGTTTGTTTGTTTGTTTGTTTAAAGTGTTTTTATGCCGTCCCAATACTAAAAGTCTCTGGATGGCTTACAAAAAGCAAAAGAACCAAAAAACAATGCAACCATGTACATCAACCAGCACACAACACACTGCATCTGATAAATGATGATAAAAACCAGGATAAAACCAAGGAACTGTTAAAATCCTGGGAAAAGAAAAAGCTCTTTGCCTGACGCTGAAAAGAATAAAGTGATGGCACCAGGAGAACCTCCCAGGGGAGCGTGTTCCACAGATGGGAGCCACCACCGAGAAGGCCCTTCTCTGAGTAGCTGCCCTCCTGGTTTCCTTCAAAGAGGGTTCCCGGAGGAGGGCCTCTGCCTCAGAGCTCAAGGGGCAGGCAGGCACATAGGAAGACGGCGCTCCTGTGGGTGTCCAGGACCCAAGCCCTTTAGGGCCTTCTAGGTCATTACCAGCACCTTAAATTGGGCCCGGACTTCAACTGGCAGCCAGTGTAGATGACATAGGATATGGGAGTATCTGCCAGTCCCTGTTAATAACTTGGCAGCTCTATTCTGGATCAAATGAAGTACTCGGAGCATCTTCAAGGGCAGCCCCACGTGGAGCGCATTGCAATGGTCCAAATGGGAGGCTACCAGAGTATGGGTCACCACTGCCAGGCACTGCTCGTCCAGGTAAGGACGGAGCTGCTGCATCAGCCAAAGCTGAAGGAAAGCGCCTCTCGCCACCGCCGGCACCTGGTGCTCCAGGGACAGGGCAGATGAAGGAGCACTCCCAAGCTGCGCATCTCTATTCTTGTGGCAACAGGGTGTTGCCCGTTAGAGATGAGTATTTCCAGGCATCAACAGTCCCAGTGGAAATGGATCGGTGCCCCACACAGCTGCATATCAGGCCCTGTGATATCTTATTTTAGGAGCAGACACCCAATAATGCAATCCTCCCAATCAATAAGCAATTAACAGGAAGGTGGAGGATAAGACGGCATAATATTTTCTCAACGATTCATCTGTTAATCGAGGCCAGTGCCAATGGCTGTTACTGTCCTTGCAGCTTTGTCGCTCTCATTTCTAGTCTGACGCCGCAGGCACCGATCCGGCCGAGCCCTGTGTGCACACAGCCCATTCAGAAGCGCTGCTCGGTCGGAGCAGGAAGGCGACCGAAGGGGGAATGGATTGCGGCCCCAGCTCTCCCTGGCAGACAACGGAGTGACGGGAGCCGACCCGCGAAAACGAAACGAGGTCCCCAGAGGGAGACCAGCTACGCAGAATCGTATACAAGTTACTTTAGCTGAGTGCAGGGCAGATAATGAACTGGATCAGAACCGGCAGACTTGGGGCAGGGATTCTCCACACTTGTCATTGGGGAATTTCTGTCCTGTGCAAAAGCCATTTTCTTCAGAGCAGGGCTGGGTGAACATAGGATGTTTCTGCTTGTTCAGGTGCTTCACATTCTTTTCCTTCCCAGACGCGAGCATCTTTTAAAAAACGTGAAAGTTCCCATTTTAAAAAACGTTCCTTTTTGCCAAATGGGAAAGAAATAAATGTGCGTTTTTCTTGATCAAAACTTCATTCTCCCTCTTGGCTGGGGAGGGATTGTCACATGTGGACACCATACACACAAGTGCACACTTGTGCATCAAGCGGTTTCAAGGGCACATGCAAATTTGGGAAACTGCAGGAATACCTGAGAATTGCACACCTGCTTGTCTTCGGGGTCGGGTATTGGCTGCATTTGGATGATCTGTGAAAAAGAATGGGATTCTCATCCATCCCTTTTCCAGAGGCAGGAACACAGGAAGGGAGGAGAGGGTTAAATTCTCTTTCCTTGCATGCTCTGATCCCATTAAATATACCTTTTGTGTCCCACTGGATGCAATTTGCCTTTAATATAAATGCAGCCAAACTGCATATTAGATTCAGAGGCAAATTCCTAGTGTGGCATCTGCCCCCCCCCCGTCTCCCCCCCCCCCCCCCGGTTTATTTCTGTTCATTGCTCTTGGTTCGCTTTTCCCTTCCTGAAATGAATCAGAGCACCAGTTTGGAATCCACATGCCCGCTCTTCCAAAAGGAAGCAACAACAGATGCAAAGGAAAAACTAGGCCAAACATTTTATTCTGCATAATGAGAAGGATATTAGTCTTACTGGCATTTTGGCCAAAGATCAACCTACTTCCTCAGCCACAAAATGCAAGATTAAAACTCAAGTCCAACCTGAAGGTCTTCCAGGGCTCACAGATGTGTGTGTGTGTGTGTGTGTGTGTGTGTGAACACGCACACAGATGCAGTCGACCCCAGCAGGTGCTGCCACCTGGAGGCCCTGCTCCGGTCCCTTGGACCTTCTTCTGTTCATGTCAACCGAGCCAGATTCGCTCTCCGCTCGCCAGGTGGAGCATTTGCTCTCTTCCTCCCCGTTGCCCGTGTTTCAAAGGGCCGCAAGGAAGGTCAAAACCATTCCCCACCCTTCCAAAGGGAACTGCCGCTTGGAGAGAGAGGAAGCCCCGCAGTGTTCTTCACAGCGCAGCTCTTCCAACTTCTTGGCAAGAGATTTGCTAAGAGAGAAGACGTGGTATTTTCCTTTCCAGGGAGGGCTGCTCTTTCTGATACTTGCCAGGCCGCTGCACGTGTCCCCCAAGACCTTTTGCAGATGAAAGGACCCGTCTGCCAAATTCAACCTCCGCCAGGCGGCCAGTCCTGTGTTTGAAGGTGACCTCTGTAAAGGGAAGGTTGACCGGCCTTAAAGAGGCGCACCCCAAGAAGCGCGATGCAGAGAGCCTTGGGGTTGCTCCCAGCTGGCCGAAGGGTGCGGTGAAGTAGGGACTCCTTTTAAAATTATCCTCATGGGTTGTTTTTTATTGTTTTCAATGAGGATTTATTTATCTATGATTGTGTACCGCCTGGACTGGGAAGAAATCAAAGAACAAGAGCAAAAGAGGGAGGGAGGGAGGGAGGGAGGGAGAAAGAATCAACACACAGTTGTTGTTAGTCGTGAAGATGCGTCCGACCCATCGTGACCCCTTGGACAACATTCTTCCAGGCCTTCCTGTCCTCCCCAGAGTCCACTTAGGCTCACACCAACTGCTTTCATGACTCCATCCAGCCACCTCATCCTCTGTCGTCCCCTCCTTCTTTTGCCATCTAGTGTTCCCAGCATCAGGCTCTTCTCCAGGGAGTCCTTCCTTCTCATCAGGTGGCCAAAGTATTTGAGCTTCATCTTCAGTATCTGGCCTTCTAAAGAGCAGTCAGGGTTGATCACCTCTATGACTGACTGGTTTGATCTCTTTGCAGTCCAAAGGACTCATAGGAGTCTCCTCCAGCACCACAATTCAAAGGCCTCAATTCTTTGGTGCTCAGCCTTCCCTATGGTCCAACTTTCACATTGCAACTGGGAAAACCATAGCCTTGACTATACGCACTTTTGTCGGCAGGGTGATGTCTCTGCTTTTTAGTATGCTGTCTAGATTTGCCATAGCTTTCCTCCCCAGAAGCAAGCGTCTTTTAATTTCTTGGCTGCAGTCCCCGTCTGCGGTGATCTTGGAGCCCAGGAAAATAAAATCTGTCACTACCTCCATTTCTTCCCCATCTATTTGCCAGGAAGTGAGAGGACCAGATGCCATGATCTTAGTTTTCTTAATGTTGAGTTTCAAGCCAACTTTTGCGCTCTCCCCCTTCACCCGCATCAAGAGGCTCTTTAGTTCCTCTTCACTTTCTGCCATGAGAGTGGTATCATCTGCATATCTGAGGCTGTTGATATTTCTCCCGGCAATCTTAATTCCAACTGGTGATTCATCCAGCCCCGCCTTTCTCATGATGTGCTCTGCATATAAGTTAAACAGGCAGGGCTGCCGAACACACAGTAATTTCATGCAAATTGGTGAATACTGTTATCCTCCTTTTTGGCAATGGTTATGTGGAGAGTCCTTGGGAACATCTTCCACAGGCACCAGAAGTTAACACAATCCTGTTCCGATGGCAGAAAACACAGCACCCTTTCTATGTGTTCTCTGAACAGAGATATTACTCTTGCCACGTCGAAGGCAGATGTAGGACAGTCTGCTCTATACTGGCACAACTATTTGGCAAAGATAACCCGAAGGCCTTGGGGGTGCCGATGGGGTGAAGAAGAGAAGGGCAGAGGGAGAAAGGGAGGCAGAGCAACACTGAGTTTGCACAACACAACAATACACCCTGATTTAATGTAAGAGCTTTCTGTGGGCTGCCCCCATGTGGCGGTTGTGTCCTGCAAGCTTGTGGCGAGGGCCAGTTGACATGGAGACAGCTCCAAAACAACCCCAAGACAAGGCATGGGTTCCCCTCTCTTTTGATTGCCTGACCCTAAGCATCAAAAGGCTAAAAAAGCAATCCTGAGTGAAGCCTCTTCGAGCCCCATTGATTTTGGTGTGAAAACAACTTGAATTTTGCTATGGGAAAACAAAGAAACCCTAATACATCATTGGCAACTATATCCGGGGTTTAAAATTGCTGATGCAGGCCAGCGGTGGTAATTTTAACTGGGACCAAGTATGGTGGGAGGGGAAATTTGCCCATTCCCTCCCCAGGGGTGCTCCCAAGGAAAATTCCCTCCTTCCCATGCCGCAATCTGCCTCATTAAGGAAAGAGTGACCACTCTGGGGGACCAGGTTTTTGAAAATCAAGATCATGGCTGAGGAAGGAAAGGATCGGCATCTCTTCCTGGCACATGGGGTGCCAATGAAAATTCAAGCAACTCAAGCGTGCTTTTGCCCGGGTTCTAAAGGCACCGCAAAATACCGTATTTTTCGCTCTATAAGATGCGCCTGACCATAAGACGCAGCTAGTTTTTAGAGGAGGAAAACAAGAGAAAAAATATTCTGGATCAAAGGGGCACATCATCACAGGCACGTTCCCCATCACTTCCCCATGAGCTGCACATCTGACAGACTTACTGCACACACACATTCGCTCCATAAGACGCACAGACATTTCCCCTTCCTTTTGAGGGGGGGACAAGTGAGTCTTATAGAGCAAAAAATACGGTACACTCGGGTCTTTATTGGGGCTAACTATGCGCATGGTTACTTGGATGCACTGAGCTGCAGAGGACTTGCTTCTGAGTAAACATGGCTTGGATCCGGGCAAGTCTCCTTTTTGCGCCGCTCCTAGCAAGAGTCCACTGGCTCCCTATAGACCTCCGGAGGGCTTTTTATCACTGGTTGGGGAGTCCTCTGTTGGAGACTCCAGCTTTCATGGCCAACCTTTCACACGTCACCGCCATCACTTCCTGTTGTCTAGATTCCCTAGCAGGCCGACCTGGCCACCCCGTGAAATCTGCTTCTGTAAAAGAGTGCGGAGTGTATCATGACTGTTTCCTGAAATTGCTCGTCCCTTGTGTGGGTACTTCGTCTCCTCTGACCCGCTCCCTTGCTGCAGGTGGCTTCCTTTGGAATAAAGCTCGGAGGAGCCTCAGGAGCATGAAAGAAACCTGCTCACTCACCCGCTGGCCCAGAACATTCATAATTCCAACGATCCTAATGGGACGTCCTCTTCCATGACAAAAGCTGAAAGATGGCTCTGCCTCCGGTAGGACGGGGAGGCTCTTGGCAGGCAGACCACCTTTGAGAAGTTTCTTAATAGGACACACTTGTGAATAAGGCAGGCCTGTGTGAAGCAGAGATAGGCCGCGAGTGTGGAAGGTTTCGCTGATACAGCTTCCGTGGTGTCCCCCGTGGCATAAACCCATCCTGCTGTGCTGAGTAGCATCATCTGCAGTCCCATAATCGCCTTGTAATATACTGGCCGCAAAGGGTTGTGCTGATGTTACATTTTCCTGCCATTAGTTGTCCCGGGAGCTTCTCTTTCCCATACGTTGTTCATCAGATCCAAAAAAGTGGGTATTTCCCCCCTTCCTTTCTTGGATAAGACCACTATCCAACAGAGATCTCCACATCGCTTTCCTCTTTGTGGGGAATACAAGCTCAATGCTTGCATTAGCCAGACCAGCAAGAATTCCCTGTTCATTCAGTGCTCTTCCCAAAGTCCTCGGATTAAATTTACCCCAACGATGCAGCTCATTTATTGTGCTGCACTAGCGAGGGAGCAAATGCAGCCAAATGACACGAGGTCTAGGATAACGCTCAAAGAATAACTTGCTTTAGTAATTTTTTTATTTTTCATAGGTCATTATTTACTGAAAGAAAGGCATTTCTCAAGAATTGGGTGAGTTTCTTGACACCTAGTCCTGCAATGGAGCCACTTGAAAGTTCCTCATCAATTATATTTTACAATCAGATTGCTCGGGAAGTTGGATAAGAGCACCCACCCCTCTGATGCTCCCCTTTCCTTTCCCATAAAGTCCTGGGCCAGGGGATGCTCCTCTCCTCCCGTAGGGCATTTCCGCCCTGGGAGTCTTTCCTGCGAAACCTCTGGTGGGAGGCTCATGGCAGCCCAGCTGAAGCTGCCCTCCCCGCTCACACGAGCGACTCGGCCCAGGAAGAGCTCCTGTACTAATGGCAGCTCATCTCGGAGGTGCCGCTGGTCCAGCGTGGCGTTAATTGTGGGGTGCCTGACGAGACGCTGACTCTGCAAGCCAGAACTTCCCCTGTCGCTTGTGGCTTTGTTTCCAAAAGGACATCCAGGCGATAAAATGGGAAAGGAAGAACTGTAGGAATGTGTGTCGACAGACGCATTTTTTAGAGTGCCTGAAGGAGGGCGACAAAGAGCGCGGAACAGCGGGAGTTCGGTGGTTTCATCAGCATTGTGACTCACGCCTCTTTTGCACTGGATGTCTAAAACTGATTGGAATTGACATTAAAATGAGAATGTTGACTAACTCAGATCTGGGCTGGAGGTCCTTCTTCGGGAGCCCTCTTTGAAGGAGATCAGGAGAGTGGGTACCCAGAGAAGGGCCTTCTTGGTGGTGGCGCCCGGTTGTAGAATGCACTCCCCAGAGATGCTTGCCTGACTCCAACACTTTATTCTTTTCAGCACCAGGCCAAGACCTTTTTATTTTCCCAGTACTCTAAGGTTTAAATTGTTATTTTAATCGGGTTTTATACAAGTTGCTGCTGTGCTTTGATTTGTTTTACTTTGTTTTATTGTAAGACAGTGCTGAGACTTTTGGTAATGAGGGCAGTATAGAAAAGCTTTAAGCAAGCAAGCAAACTTTTTGCAAGTCCAGCATCTCACGGACATACAGCGCATGTTGACAGTCACGTCTGCACACAGGAAGTGAAGAGACGCATCGCAGCCTCTTCACCCATTCGCAAAGTGCCCCTGGCTTTGTCGACATGCACACATAGGCCCACGCTGAGGTTGCAGCCTCTCCAGCGTTGCTTGTGCCTTCGCCTTAGAAGTGGTGAAAGCGCCAGGGCACGGGAGTGCAATGCATTCCTTTCGCTGTAATCCTGGAGCCCCGTGCGGGGGCTGGTCTCACCCCACACAGTGACTCGGGGGCTTGGAGGCAGTGGCTTGCCCAAGGCTAGTGGCCAGGGGCCAGATGGACAGTCTCTTAGGCCAGTCCTCTGCATGTTCAGGCAGCCAAAAGCCTCTCTCCAGCTCGCCAGGCTTCCGGGCCAAGGCAGGAGCAGCAGAACTTCTCCTGTCCAGATACGCGTCGCACAGCCCCCGGGCTGCCACGGCCTCCAATCTTCTTTCTGTCCCTTGGAATGTGGAGCTGCACAGAAATTGGTTTCTGTCAGCCTTCAGAGATGAAATGCTCATCATGAATTGTTCTCTGCTTCAGGGATGTCAGAAGATCCTTGCTGTCTCCCCAGCTGCTCCGTAGGAAAAAGCCGGGTGCCGCTGCAAAATCTTCACGGCTGTCTCTTCATAGGTACATCCTACCCTGAGTGGCAGGTTTGTGAATAAACAGCCACAACTCACGGAAACAGTTTTTAATCTACTTGGAAAGCTCAGAGTCTGTAGAAAATTGAGTTCCCTCCAGGTGTGGGGAAAATGTTTTCTAAGAGCAATCTCATATGGAGAGTCTCCGTTCTTTGCCTCAGGATCCTCCTACTCTCTCTTCTGCCTCTCCTTGGAAATACTTTGGAGACGGACAGGATGGCTCTGAGGTTCTTTTCCGTATTCTTCATCCAAAGTTTCATTAAGCACCATGAAATCCAAGCTTTTGTGTGATGTTCACTGTCCTGGTTGTTAGTACAGCTGTGGCATAAAACATTCTTGCTGGGGGCCTGTTTATGAACTTATTTATTTTCAGAATGCAGAAGCCACTTAACCAGGGTGTGAACAGAGCGGTTCGTATCCTGTAGCTCATCCTTCTCTCAGGGAAGCTCTCACCACTTGCAAAACGTCCCAAAGAATAACTTTGCCATGGCGGTGATGCCAGCGTGCGCGTGTTTGGTTCATGTGGAACCCGGTCATTGATCATTTGCAGAGCTTTGAGTTTTTGGGGAAAGGCTCAGGAGGAAGAAGGAAGGATAATGAATTGTTGGACAGGAAGCTGGGATAGAAATCAGACTGCCCAATAGCTGCATAGTGCATTAGTAGAATAGTAAGGGATGGCGTAAGACAGAGAAAGTCAAAGGCAGAGGAGGAAGAAGAAGATGAACTAGGAGGAGGTGCAGTTCTCTAAAGGGAGCCACAGTCTGGAGTTCGCAAGAGCTGAGCACGGCCGTCAAGGACAGTCCAGTGTGGACGGCACTCAATCACACGGTCGCCGTAAGTCAGCAGCGACTTGATGGCATGTAACAACAGCAACAAATACGTCGGTGTGAAAGCTGGACAGTGAAGAAAGCTGACAGGAAGAAAATTGAGGCATTCAAACCATGGTGCTGGAGGAGAGCTTGTGAATACCCCGGACCGACAGAAAAACAAACAAGTGGTCCTCGATCAAATCAGGCCAGAACGTGCCCTGGAAGCAAAATGCCGAGACTGATCAAGGGCAGGGAAGCCTTTCCGGAGAAGACAATAATGCTAGGAAAGTGGAAGGCAGAAGACGAGGAAGAACAGCAGATAGCAGCTGGGTCGATTCCGTAAAGGAAGCCGCAGTCCTGAGTTGTCAAGGGCTTAGCAGGGCTTCCACAGACAAGGTGCTTTGGAAGGCTTTCCTTCAGGGGAAAGTCAGAGATAACTTGACGGGACGTAACAACAATGAGTGATAGCTTTCCATAGATGTGAAGGTGGTATCATCCAAGATGCTCATCCCAATTCAGCTCTGCAAGGGCGGTTCCTGACGTATTCATGCGACAAGAGCCACAGACAACGGGGAGTTCGGGGCAGACTTGCAGTAACCCTGAGATTGCAGAAGTGCAAAAGAGCTGACCAAAAAAGTAACTGAGAGAGGTGGAGACCATAGCCTCAAGCAGCCCCCCGAGGACTGTGTAGGTCTGCTGGGCACAGAGGTCTGACCGGTGAGAGGGAAAAATGAAACGCGCCTGAGGAAGAATGGAGCTCAGCTGCTGGGAAAGGGGATGTTGGAGGAAACTCAGGGCTCCAGTTTGCACACAGTGCTATTCCATGGCTTATTTTACTAGTGGGAAGTCCATGGCTTGTTTGGCGGATGTCTGAACACCTTCAGTTGGTTGCTTCCCTCCTCCTTTGTCCTTTCTCCCCCTGTATCATAAATGCCCTTGAGGCTTTGTAGTATAAACATTTAGACCGGTGGGGTTTGGCGATTCTTTCCCACTGCCTCTGTAGCCCAGGGAAAAAGCCCACAACCAACTCACAGCTCTGGGTTCACACCTATAAACAACCCATGGTTTAAACAATGGTTTAACCATGTGAACCCATGGTTCACACTCCAGCAGGAACTACGAGTTCTCTTTCTGGGTTGTTGTCGCAAGGTTAGCTAGCACGGCTGGGTTCATACTGCACAAGAGAATTCAACCGCCCATTCCGTGAGTTGGCATTATTGGTGAACCCAGTCACAGAATAGGAAGGTACTCGATTCCTTTATGGGGCCTTTGCTTGCTCTCTCGCCAGCAGGGCCCTGCTGACTCGCCCATCTTCGTCAGCCTTCCTCGTCGGAGGAAGGAGAGCTCCGAAGGCTTTCTCCTACACACGCACCTAAACACACACGCACCTGTTTGTCGAGGGACCCCATTTGTAATACTTAGGATTAATTTAGCAGCGTGAAGAGGGCACTTCACATGCATTATCTCAACAGCATGCGCAGCACTTCCGTAAGGCGGGGCACTCAGATTATTCTCTGCATTTTTAAATGGATGGGTGGGCGGAGGTTGAGTGATGGCAAGAACGCAAGCACCGTGAGAGCGGACTGCAGGGCTTCCTGGTTCACAGTTTAGAGAAAACACCTCGCAAGCTGATGGAACGACACCTAAATAAATAATAACCATCTAATCTGATGGAGCTCATTTTCTATGCACAGAGATGCTTCCCTCGCTCTCACCAGGCCACTACAGTCTCTGGGCAGACAGATTTTCGGGGGCTTCTTTTGCAAAAGTCCCCCAAGCATCCTTGACCGGAGATGCTCAAGGTCTGGGAAAAGCAGTAACTTTCTCCATGAAGAGCAGAGAATCTCTCCCGTGCCTACTTAAGATCTAGCAGAAAATAGCTCCTTTGTGCCCACTCCTATTCCAAGTCCACCTTAAGCACCTGCAAAACGCAGGACTACCCGGGAACCAGCCTTACACAAAACAAGCCATCGAATATACCTCAAGCTCAGGATTCGAAGTCTCCAGACGGCAATACCAAATAGGCTGGAATCTGCCATTTGGGGAAATAAAAAGCTCCGTCGGGGGGCTTTAATGTCCTGGGCTGGTTTCTTTTAATCACGGAGTAAGCAGGGGAGGGGAGCGTGTGGCCCTTCCAATCCCATCAGCCCCAGCCAGCAAGGCGGTTGGTCCAGGACAATGGAGCTGCAGTCCAGTAACATTGGGGTGGCACCAGATTGCCCACTGCTGGGTGGCAGGATTGAGCCAGGATCGGTAGGGAAAGCGATTCACTCAACGGGCAGCATTTGCCCGCAAGGGTCATGGCATCGTGCAGCTGCAGAGGCACCGGGAGGCGTGTGGCTGCACACGGAGCGTGCGTGGCACTGCGTGGGGGTCTTGATGGGAACACGGGCCTTGGCCCCGCTGCCATCCGAGCTCCGTCAGCCCTGTGTGGAAGCGACGCAGGCCGGTGCCTCCTCGCAGGGGCCGTTTCTGCAGGCTGCGACTGATCTGACAGCTTGGCAGGCCCCACAATGAGGGAAATGCTTTCGCTTTGATCCGCCGCCCAGGCAGCTCCCCGTTCTAAATCTCAGGCTGTTGCGCGCATGTGACTCAAAGGTGGAAGCTGCTGTGCATCTTTCCGGGGAGGATGGGAATCCCTTCCCTTCTCTTTACATGCAGCGCATGGGACGCAACGGCTGTCACCGTTCAAGCAAACCGTTTCTGACTGTGCTTTTGCACCCAGGATGGATGCTGAAGATGCCAGTGGTGCAGAGGTGTGCAGCACCTCCCGAGGCCCCACCTGCCTCCACCACTGGCCGCCTCCCAGCACTCAAAAGGACAGTGGGACTCTCCCCACCTGCCGGGGGTCTCATGCAGGCGCCCGTTTCCAGCAGCTGTGGGAAGTTTCGTGCATGGCCCCCGAAAGCAAGAGGTGCTCACGGTTAAGTTCCACCGAAATTGCAGCTAACTTAATTCCTTTTAATTGAGATGAGAAGCAACATTTGCAACGATCATGCAGTACAATAAATCATGCAGACAAACTCCTCGGGGTGCCCGGATGGGCTCAGACTCCACGGCAAGTGCGTATCGAGGGATGAACTCGAGTCTGGTGGTGGGTAAAAAGCAAGCTGGCCCTTGTGGGTTACTTCCCCGCCTCTCCGCCCCACATAAATCAAGCTCAGGAGCAGTTCTAATGGAAAGGTGTTTTCTTTTGCTTCAGGCAATGCCACCTAATATTCCTATGAGGTTGTATTCTTCTATTTAATAGAATTCTGTATCAGAACAGTAATAGATTATCTTCCCATCCTCCATTCTCTTTCTTTCCTTCTTCTGACACTGGGTAGTCCCCAAGGTTAGATTAATTAATTGTGCTTCATTTGATCATGGCATGGTTACCGGAAAAAAACCCTGTAAATTATGTGCTAGGAATCTTTACATCCTGTGCAGAAAAGAATCGTGTTGATAAGCCACTGGAATGTCACTCTTCCGTTATTCTGCACTGGGGCTCAAGGCACCAATACCCCAAATTAAAGAAATCGGGATAAAGAGTGCAGTGAGTCAGGGCCCCATAAACATGGGCAGGCAGAATGCGCACGAGTCTGGCAGCAGGGCAGGTGAGATGGGAAGGGAGTTCGAAGCATTGCGGAGGGGAAGGGGGCATGTGAGCTCAAGGCTGAGCAAGAGAGAGGGACCTGGATGGGGAAAGGGTGTTGGGGAATTGTCTGGGGCAAGATCAGCCCCATCATCCAGACAGCCTGGCAGCTTGTCATACTGGTGTCATTACCAGTGCAAGCCAAGCAGTCTAGTAATACAAATAGAAGGACCGAGGATAACCGCGGCCCAGGCGAGGTGATGGGTGGCTGCCTGTGGAGAGGAGCCAGGCTCCCGGGCTCCGTTCACTGTGTCACATCGGCTCAACTGATTCTGCCCTCCGCACCCCTTCGAACGTCTCCCTGGGAAGCCGCTGCGGTTGGCAGGAGCCGCTTGCGGCCTCCGAAGGGGCACCAGCTGCTGCCCAGTTCCAGCTTCAGCAGACTTGCTCTTTTCCCTGCTGCACCAAACCGCCCAGAACACCGCAGAGCCGAGACCGAGGCTCGTGATCTGCTCAATGTTGGATGTGCAAGTTTTTGCGGGGAGAATTTGGGAACCCTTGGCCAGTGTTGTGGGACGGCTCATTCCGAGGGTTCGCATGTCCTGGTGGCGCCGTCAGAAGGGGCTTGATCGCACAGCCCTCTGCGAGGTCCCGTTTGGGGCTTGGGGAATCGGCCCCTCCCTTCCCAAAGCAAACACACCTGGGAGGAGGAGAAGAGCAGGTGGTAGAAACAGATGGAGGAGAATCGCCACGGAAAACATTTGCAAGGAACCAGCAAGGCAATCGACCCTCATCAAATGGCTGCTCTCTAGGCGAAAGCTGGCTTGGGCAGGCGGGATCTGCGGCTGCATCACGCAGCAATGACCTCCCGTGTCTGCTAGCGCAAGGTTAACTCTCCACGGATTTGCAGAAATTGTTCTAAAGAGGCATTCTTTCTATTCCCTCTATTTTTTTAAAAAAGCCCTTTGTCTTCCTTCTCTGTACCTTTTAGCCAATGCCGAAGATCATGTGTGCGATCCATCCAGAGTTAAGCTTTCCAAAGTCCTATTGATTTCAATGGGAGAGGTGTAAACATTTTCTGAACTCTTCTGTTGCGATCAATGGGACTTAAAAGCGCTGAACTTTGGCTGGAAGATCTGCAGTATTTTCTAGAGTTTCTTAATATAACTTTTCATTGACAAGACACTCAATTTCTATTTAGATGCTAACTCTTCCCCGAGAGATGAAAGCAGAATTGTTACCCCTTCTTGATCTGGGCTCAAGACTAAATTCTAGGCCTAGAGCTCAGCCTCATCCATTCTGGAGTGGATGTTCCCTCCTTGCCCACTCAGTGAGAGCTTAGCGGAGCATTTTTATTTAAAGCCACCCGCCGAAGCAGTGCAAACACCTGGTGTTTTTCCTCCACCTGGCAGCTTTGCACTACAACTTCCCTGCTTTTGCTACCTGCCCAGCAGGTGGCTGCCCCTCCAGGTGTGGGCCTGGGTGAATGGGGACAGCAGGATGCTGGGAGTCAGTCACAGAGGAGAATATGTGTATGTGTGTGTGTGTGTACTCACATGTGTACAAATGCACACGGGTTCTTTCAATGGCCCAAGTCTCTGCCAATTCATTCTAATTTTGGTGCAAACAACCCTTTGCCATTCAGAGAATATTAAAGTAGTGAGAGGAAAGACCTGTCGTTGTTGGTTTACTACGGTTGCATGAAACATTTTCCACAGATACTTTTTGCTTCAAATTAGAGTCTCAGGGAAAAGAGACTCACTAAAATGGAAGGAACTGAGAGCTTCTACATGATTGGAGGATCCTGACCTTACTCTTAGAGAGCAACCACCACGTTCTACCACCGTTGGGCACAGCTGAACCCCTTCTTGTGTCTGCCTTGCAGGACCCCACTTGCCCCCTGCCTTATTATGATCTGGAACAACTTAATTGGTGATGTAGCATGATTATGGGGGAGTGGGGCAGCACAGGGCAGAAGCCGTAGCAAAAAAAAAGGGAACTAGGCCATGGCGTAATGTTGAAAGTAGTGCATGGATACAGCACTCCATCATGGCATCCCTCCAGTCACTGCCCCAAGGAGAGTCCAAAATTGCAGCCATATCAGAAGCCTTTGCTTGGGTTCAGACACCCAAGTAGCCGGGTGTTTTTCTACCATTGTTTATCCGCCATATTGTCAGAACCCAGCCATGGCATTTCACTATGGTCTTTAGAAATCATAAAAAGAAACCATGGTTTGTCCTATGGTTTCTCTGTACCACCATGGTTTGTTGTGTTGTCTAAACCCAGGATCATGCTGAGCAAGCACCAGAAAAAGAGAAAGAGTGGAAGTTGCTCCAGCCATCCAGGCAGAGAGCAATGCACCTTGGGATTGAATTTCAGGTGCAGTGGCTGATGGGATACATGCCAACTGGGGAAAGGCTGACCAGGGAGGACAGAACCCCCAAGAGACTGGAGCTGCAGATATATCCCTTCTCTCCGCCAAATTATTCTAGCAGTGCAGATGAGAATTTAAAAATACTAATATTGAATACTATTGATTGGTAGCACAGACACTTGACCTAACCCCTTATTCAGAATTTGGAACGTAGTCCTCTAATGTCTAATCAGAAGTTAATCCCACTGAGTTCCGTGGGGCTTTCTTGTAGTAGGACTGCTGAGCCCCCTTTGATTATTTGCAAAGTCATATCCCACTCTTCCGGGGTCATTCAAAGCAGTTTATAAGATGTGAACATAAATCCCTGCGATATCTATATTTTAAGCATCACTGAGACTTCCCTGGACTTCTGGGCATCAGTCACGTGTCCACAGCTTGTTTTCAGGCCGAAGGTGGCAGGAGGGACCTGAGTCGAGTGGTCGTTGCTCAGGTCTGCATCCGTACCTTCTTTGGGTCCCTCAGCAGATGCTGATCAACCTGAAAGTTTGGTCATAGGACAGGTCGGAACTGGCCTTGAGCAGGTTGGATCAGAATGGCACCCTGAGCTGCAGCCCTAGAGAGACAGAGAGAACTGGGCATGTCAGCCCTGAGAAGAGAGGACTGAGGATGGGGGGATATGATCTCCCTCTCAAAGGCTGTCACAAAGAGGAAGGCCAAGGTCTCTCCTCGCTGATGCCAGAGTGCAGGACATGGACTAATCAAGTCAAGTTGGGACACCCAGATTCAGGCTGGGCATCAGGGAAGGCTTCCTCACTGCCAGAGCAATAGGACAGTGGGACCGGCTGCCCAGAGAGGTGGGGGGCTCTCCCACACTGGAGATGTTCAGAAAGGAACTGGGCAGCCATCTGAGTGGGACGGTGTAAACTGGTGTCCTGCAGCTGGAGGGAGTTGGACCCGATGGCCTTCAAGGCCCCTTCCAACTCTACTGTTCGGTGATTCTATAGTTCTAGATCAGGAGAAGGAAAAGCGCCAGCAGGCTCACCAGTACTCAGGCGGTGGCGATCTCTGGGAAACACAAGCTTGGGTGAGGACCTTCTGTGGCCTCCTTCCATTGGAGCCCAGTGGCAACCTCTGTGACGTTTGGGGAAAGGTGAGTAGCAGCCCCGTGTCACTCAAACCGCGTGGCCACAGGCTACCCCGCTCGCTCGAGCCTGGACCAAGCCTGCTTCTGGTGGCCCTTCGAACCTGGGAGTAGACAGAGCTGTCCTTGGCTCTTGCCCTTCACAGATTGTGGAAGAGCCTGAACCCAACTCAGGAGTTCCTTCACATGTGCACCGTGTTCTTGCAGAAGGACAAGCAGTGGATTCCCACAGGATAGGCAGTTCCTGAATTCTTGGGTGTGGAGGCGAGAATTTTGGCTATGTCAGCCTCTCTTCTCTCTAGCTTGCACAGATAAGAGCATCTCACTCTTCATTGAATCTGGCAATCCATGGCAGGAATTTTTGGATGAGTGAGCGTCTAATTTCCTGAGAAACTGTGCTCTGTCTCTTCTTACTAAAGTGTCATTTCCTTGCATTGGGTGTTGCATAATGAAGACTAATGGCAGGGGAACAAAGATTAACATGTGTCGAGATTTCCTTCTGGATGAAGAAAATGGAGGAATGGCAGGGGAAAGGCACTGTCAAAATGCTAACCATCTCGTTTACGAGGCCCCTTGGGATAGCTTTCCTTTGGGGGCGTGTGTGCTGAGTCCGAGAGGTGCATCCTTCACATAAAACTACGGAGTCGAGAAAAGGGAGGGCGATGAGGCCAGAATCCAATGGCCCGGGGATCGTACGGTCAACTGGCCAGTTGAACCATCGCCAGCTAGTCTTGTTGCTGGAATATCTGCCTGCATGCACTGACTCACATTCATTTATTTAAAACTTTCCCACCTGGCCCTTCGGCCAGAAAGATGCTCAAAACTGTTTACAAAGGTGTTAAAAACCGAGGCAGCCCCTCCCTCCGCCTTAGAAAGGCCAAATTCTGCTCTGGCTGGTGGAAAGTTCAGGAAAAGGTCTGTGGCTTTACTTCAGGTGGGAACTGAGCAAGGTAGAGACAAAACCTTTGGCTGAGGTTGGCAGAAGGCTGCAGTGGGTGTCTGTGTCTTTCATCTCAGAGGACCGCTCTCTTTGGAAAGGCTAATAGAGAACTGTCTTCCATTTGACTGCTCAGCCCAAGCCCAGTTTAAAGGAGGCTGGAGATTAGAGTAGGGTCTGAAATCGCATGAGCATTTGCCTCTGGACACTAAACACCTGGTCACATCCCTCTCCTGCTCCTGAACTGCACCAACAGCCACTTGGAGGGAAGGGGAATCTTCAGAGGTCAACCTCCCCGATTCTAGCTCCATTTGGACAGGTGAGACTGCAACTCCTATCACCCCCAGCCATGTGTCAGCTGCAAATGATGGGAGCTGTGGCCCAACAGGTCTAACAGGAGCCAGAGTCATGAAGGCTGCACCATGCAGTGGGCAGGTGACAAAGGTCTTCTGAGGATGCCAACATCTAGATGGCTCAGTGCCCCCCAAGTCTGAGAGCTGCCCCTGGTCCAGCGTTTGTGCTCCCCTGGGACCCCGTCACAGCCATGCCAAACACTGAGGGAGGTCCGGAGGGTGTCTGCCCAGAGCAGGGCCTTCTCCGCGGTGGCCCCCAGACTGTGGAATGCGCTCCCCAGAAAGGCTCACCTGGCGCTGACTTTATACTCATTTCGGCACCAGGTCAAGACCTTTCTATTCAACCATCATTTTAATACTTAAGGCTTTTTAGATGTTTTTAACATTTCCACAGCCACATCTTCCTTCCTTCCTTCCTTCCTTCCTTCCTTCCTTCCTTCCTTCCTTCCTTCCTTCCTTCCTTCCTTCCTTCTTTTCTTTCTTTCTTTCTTTCTTTCTTTCTTTCTTTCTTTCTTTCTTTCTTTCTTTTGCTCTCACTCGCTCTCTTTCTTTCTCTCTTTCTCTCTCTCTCTCTTTCTTTCTTTCTTTCTTTCTGAAAGTATTTGTTATGTTGGTTTATTATTTATTGTTTTAATTATTGTACCATTGTGTTTTATATGCTATCTAATCTCGGCAGAAAGGACAGGATAGAAATGTTTCAATAAATAAATCAAATCAAATCAAATCTCAAGCTGCCCTGCCCTTCTGGGAACCCCAGCTGGGTTCAGCGGACCCTGCTGTGGCGGCAGCGTTCCCCCGCGGGCGAAGACGGCCCGGTGGAACTGCAGGAAGGGTTTGGTGGACAAAATGTAATTACCCAGCTTGGAACGTGGCCAGTTTGAAGGCTCCAAACTTTTATGAAATGTGCTGGGGAGTTTTAATGACATGCTTGGGAAGGCTCACAGTACGGTTTGCAACTCATCAATAAGACAGTAAATTCCTTGGCTCGGGGCCAGGTAGCAGCACCTGAAGGTATAATGAACAACTCGGTGCTGTTTTGAAGGGAAAGGCACACTTTATGGGTGCAGGAGATGCCGTGTTTGTAACATCCTTAACCTCTTCCGTGTCTCTCCTGGTCAGCCAGAAGGGCTGCTTGGTTTATCTCCCTGGTCCAGGCAGGACCACAGGTGGTCATTCGGTCCCACCAGAGACGGGCGAGCTGTGGACCACCTGATATTTAAGTAGGAAGACAAGACGACTCACCGCAGCAGAGACACCGGCTGGGTGGGTGGGAGAGCCTTGTTCAGGCCGCTGTCCTGCGCTCACGGTCAGGAGTTTGCCTTTGAACCCAACTTGGGCGGCACAGCAAAGAGAAGACCGTCTGGCTGGGTGTGTTGGACATTTCAGGTCATGTTCTGTCTAAATTTGCTTAGGATTTTGCCCTTCCTTAACTAATTAGAGGGGGCAAATTCTACTCATGTTAAGGGACACAGTTGCTCATTTTAGATTCTATTTTAAGAGAGGCGAAACAAAAATATCTTTAAAAATTACCTTATCTTCCAACTAGTATAAATTAAAAGGCTGGATTGACTCCTTCTCTGTTGTCCTTCTACCAGCAGAAAAAGGTGTTTTATTCAGAATTCAGGCACATAAGCCAAACTGTTGTTGAAGTGGGGAGTGAAGAGAGTGAATTTGTGGCTCTCTGATGTTTCATACAATATGTAACATATATTATTTCGTATAGCTGTGCTTCTAATTTTGCTTTTAATTCAATTGCTTGGGGATTTTTTTAAAAAAATCAGAGGTTGGATTTAATTTGGTCTTTTTATGGTTAGCTATCTTGAGTGGCTACTTTTGGTAGAAAGACGGAATATAAATCAGATAATAAGTTAGGGCTTCATGCAGAAATAAGGCTGAATGTTGCTTGAAGGACCAACTGCAAGGTCCACACAGGATATGCAAACTTTTAAGTTCCCTAGAATGTTATTCAGAATGGATGTTCGACAAACATATGGCAGGGGAGAGGAAAGAATAAAAGTATTTTATGGGCCATGTTGGAACAGAAAAGCTAAATTCCTCGATTTATGGTTGTTTCAGGGGGCGATGAAGGCGCTATTATGCAGAGTTAACTCGTGCAGGGTAGCCTTGCTCAAGCTGGTGCTCTCCAGATGTGGGGACCATCAGTGGCTATGCTGGTGGGGGATTATGGGAGCTGTGGTCCACACATGTGAAGGCAGCAGATTGGCAAAGGCTGGCTCAGACGAAGCCAGACATAAATAAAATGTTCTCAGGCTCTACTGAAGGCCACTGGGAGCAATGGCTGGTCTCTCTTTGCAAGAATAAAAACCAGCAGTTATGTTATAATAGCCAAGAGTTCCACGATTAAGCATGTCTGTCTGTAGGTCTCCTTTTGCAACTTGCTGAGCAGCAACTTGTAAAGCTATGGCAACGATGCTACACAAAGTTGCCTTGGAGTGAGTCCCACGGAACTCCTGGAGACTTGCTTCTGAGCAACTCCACACAGGACCAGTGTCAGAATCTGAGTCCTTGGCTTGCATCTGGCCTGCACCGCAAACCTGCCGTGCGGCCGTTCTGTGATAAGGAGGCGCTCATGATGGAGGGGTGTTGTGCTCGGCAGGCTTCGGAGCGCAAGGGTGCAGAAGTTCCGGGGATCTGTCAATTGCAAACGCTTTAATCCGCTGACAACCGAACTAAAAATGTGAGTCTCAAAGCGGGGGGGGGGGGGTTTGAAATGACTGCATTGCTCAGAGTTCTTCCCCATTTCCGCCTCTGGACCCTGGACAATGGTCTCTCGTCCTTTCATGAATTTGGGATTCTTTGCCGCAAGGATGATGCCACGGTTCTGGGAAGGGCTGCTTTGCGTCCCCCCCTTCCACTCCCTTCCTCTGGGCTCGCTCTCCTTCCCCATGTCATCCCCTTCTTTGTGTCCCTCGGAAGCATCTGAAAGCTCCCATTGAGGGCAAGTCACAGTAATATGAAGAGAGACTCTCTTTCTCCGGCCGCTGCAGATGGGAACCTTGCTCAATCCCAGCCCAATGTGCAGGCGGAGGAGAGCAATGAACCGGGGCACGGCAGGGACGCCGTGAAAGGGCACCTCTGTGCTTCGAGAGACATCACCACGTCTGGGGCCAAAGTAACTTGGCTTGTTCCATTTACAAACCGGGAAGGGCTGGCCGTGAGCCGCTTGCAGATGCTGCTGCAGCTGGCGCGGCCGGCGCGGCACACAGGCGCGTCTATGACTCCGGGCCCCCCAGAAGGGGGTCGCAGGCCCATTGTTTGCACTGACCATCTGGGCAGTTGTTATCCATCCTGGATTGACTGGAAGTGCAGCAACTGGAAGTCTGACAAGAGAGCAGCACCGCTCCAGCTTCAGGGACCCTTTTGGACTGAGAAATGGCCTGGTGGGGGCGGCATCAGCTGTAAGGAATATCACTTCTCAGACTGGATGTGGGGATCGGCCCACCCCACTGAGATGATGCCCCAATTCCTACCTTGCTTCCTCTGTTTTCCTGTTAACAGCTGTGTGCGCCCACAGGCGATATCTGGGGGCGGTGGGGGAGGGTGCATGTCAGCAGCGAGCTGGATCGGAACCAGAATGGGCGGAACAGGCGCCCAAGTGGGTTCCATGCTCTTTGCTTTCTCTTCCTTCCCCGTCCGTGGCTGCCAGGGACGGGGAAGGCCGCCCTGGCAGAGGCCTGGATGCTCGGTGTGCAGAAGGCTCTTGGAATTCCGCCAGCCACAGTGCCGGGTTGGGCCAAGGCCCTCGTGGATCCTTGCATCTTATGGTCAGGCGCGTATTATAGAGCGAAAAATACGGTAATTTAAGATGTATCCTTTCCTGCATAAGCTGCTTGCCCCATTGAGCATATTTCTGCCTACAAACTTCAAACCGGCATAACAAAACGTTACCTTAATGGATTTACATTCTGTTTGTTGAAGGTTTTGGCCTGGGCTTTTGGCTTCCCAAAGAGACTAAGATGGTCCATAGTTAACCTCCTTTTGTGCCTTTGTTTGGGGCATAAACATATCCCACAAAATTATTCCTATGAAAATTTGGAGGGCTTCTCTTATTCCAAGTATAGAGGAAAAACCTGTAAAAGACAAAGCTGAAATTTGCAGATTTTGACAATGTCCTAGAAGGCTCAATAGCAGGTCCTGCTTATGTGGAAATCGCACAACTTAATGTCAGTGAGGGGAAGCCTGTTATCCCAACAGGTCGTATAAAGAGGAATCTGGGATATAGAGGCAGAGGTAGCCCAAGGAGGACACTTACAGGTGAGGCTCAGGTGACACGCCAGTAAGTCAGGCATGGCAATGCTTGAATAAGTGCCTAGCATAGACCCAATCCCCGCCAGCACCTTTGGAATAGGTGTGACTTAACACTGGTGAACTCTGGTGAATTACATCCAGAGTCTTTTATTGTTCATTCATCCCTAGCAGGGGTCCCTCCCTCCCTCCCTTCCTCCGTCCCTCTCTTTCTCGTTCTTCAAAACTCCCCAATGCGGTTTGGACCTTATGGCCCCTTTTCAGGGGGAAAAATAGAAGCCGAAGAAAGAAATCAAACAGCCTTCTGAAAAAGTCCACGCACAATGTGCAATCATAATTTCAAGTAACCTTTTGCATGTCATTTAACAAACTTGTAAAATCCCAAACGTAATTACAACCCTCAAGACATTCTCTTTCTATTCACTTCCAGAACTGAGAGGTTGAACACAGAGCATGGTATATTAATAACATATTCAAGTGTACTCGGTATTCAAAAAAGTGAGAGAATGCACCTCATTTCTCAGGCCAGCCCACATGTGATGCGAGGCTGGGTTTGTTCCCAGTCCCTCCAACTGGGTTTGTTCCCAGTCGGATTGTGTTGGGCGCAAAGCGACCCAACACGACCGGTGACCCTGTGGTACCTGGCAAATGTGGCCAGCACGGGATACCCCCTAAGTATGAGGTGTTGCCTATTTTGCACAATTCCTATAATATAATATGAGATAGAATTTTATTTCATGCAATTGACAGCCTGCGAAGGCCCAGCTGCCCAGGCCTTTGGCCTCCTGATTTAGGGAGCTGGTGCGGCCCTCGGTTTGCCGGAGCCAGCTCTGCAAATTCCCCACTTCTCTCCAGGGGGCCCACCGACTCCACCTGCCTGCCACTTGGGGCACACATGCTCCTGTGCGACCATGTATTGTGTGTCCTTCGGAGTGTCGTGGGCAATTGATACACACACGGAGGGTTTGCTCAGTCTGTCCTGGAAATCAATTTCCATGTAACTTTTGAAATGGCACTTGAGTGTCCTCGGCTCGCCATTTTAAAGGATTGCTCGTATTTCAAGAGCTCTGCCCATAAATTATCTCAGAACAATGTTTGTGCTGTTTGAATTATTTCTCAGAAGGAAAAACAGCCTCCCCAGTGAACAAGAGTAAACTTTGCATGAATGATGAATGTCATTCTTGTCTGCTTCCCCAGAAGGCCTTGTCTGCCACTCTGGCATATAATGAGAAATTAGACACTTCGTCATAGCTTTGGCTCCCACGCAAAGTGAAATAGGTGATCAGAGAGCAGGGCTGCCCATAAAAGCGGAATGGCTGTTTGTGAAGGGGAAAAGGGTTATTGTTAACTAGAAAGTTATTGATTGGCAAATGCGGATGCTGAATGCCAAATCTATATTGAGTATCTGCCAAATGATCGCACATCCAGAGGTTTTCAGAGGAAACTTTCCAGCAAAATTTGCAGTGGGGATTTTTTTAAAAGAATCGAAACGGGTTGACAGTGGCATTTCAAGTTTGAAGTGAAATGGTTTGGTGGCCATAAGGGTGGTCCTTGCCCTCGTAGGCTGCTTATCTCGCATGTCTCCAAAGCACCAAATGGCTGTCTTCCTATTTCGTTCGCTTAATGTGCTCATGTGCACCATTTAACCCTTGCTTGGCCAGGCTTTGTCTGGTAGATGATAGAACAAACCTTTTGAAAGACGCATGCAAGCACTCTTTGATCAACCAGAGGGGAAGGAGCGCATTTCAAGGATGCAGTCAGATGGTGCATGCATTTGAAAAAATAGGTGCAAACTTACACGTGCAAGCTCATGTGAAAAGGAAAGAACAGAACGTGAAGTGCAAGTTGGAGAGCATCAACACACGTGGGTTCTCTTGTGCACGCGTCCCTTTGTCCAGCTGTTCTGTGCTTGGGTTTCCGACTCTTGGACATGCGGCTGGTGAAGGCTGGTGGGGTTGAAATAAAAATATCTAGCAGACACCAGATTCCTTGCTGCATGGCTGCATACGCACCAGTGCAGTCACGTGAGGAAAAATATCACATAAATTCTGCAATCGCATCCGACTTCATTCCACGATGGCTGAAAGGAAATGGTTTGGAGTTAGAAGCCCAGAAGGTAAAAGACATTTTCCCAACCGGGATCCAAGCGGAGGAGGTAGAGTCTGGCCAAGGCCAGCTGGGAGCTGCAGGACATTTGCAGTCTAGCTGTGCATTGGACTGAGCTCTCCGGGAAAGGAATGATCACAGATCCGAATTGCACAGCAAGCCAGCGCCTTCACTGGGGTTAGGGTGGCCTGTTCTGAATTGCCAAAGAGAGGAAATGCACCACCACAGAACAGGCCTGTGGCTTGATAGGGGAGGCCAGTGACTCCCCCGTCCCCAGAGCTCGCCATCCATGGCAGCTTTTATTCTGAGCTTCAGAGGTAGCCACGGTACGGAACCCAACCCCTAAGTAGGTTCACCCCCATGGAGCACCATGGATATCGCCTATATAGTTTTTTTTTTAAAAAGCTTCCATGGATAACCAGTCCACCAATGGCACTGGCATGGTTGCTGCCAGCCTATCTATTTGCATAAAATTTGCATAGGGCGATTTTTATAGATAGAGGGAAGACTGTGCCCCAGGGACCTGCATGCTGGCCAGGCGTGAACTGAAGTGGGGCAGCCATACAAAACCTTAGAGCTGTTCTCCTGGATCTTCTCTTTCTTGATACTCAGGAGGAAAACCTGTCACAGATGCCTGCTGTAAACACTTCAGCGTCTATGGTTTGGAAGAGTCTACGGCTAAGTCTGAGTGCACACTCCAAATTCGCTTCTTTCTCTAGCACCCCCTCTGTCTCCTTTTTTGTCATCATTTTTGCTCTGCTGATGGGAATGACTGAAAAGGAGTGGGGGGAAGGCGCAAGAGGCGGACAGAAACAGAAAGGGGTCTTCAAATCCCCTTTTCACTATTTGCTTCTCAAACTCCTGCCCTCAAGTTGAGCTGTGGATGGAGAACCTGGAGAATTTCATCTTCTTGTCCGGACCACAAAGTGGCCATCCACAGAAAGAATGAACGAATGACCCGGGGGATAGAATGGTACCTGCCCCATCCATCCATGCATCCATCCATGCATCCATCCATCCATCCATCCATCCATCCATCCCTATTTACCCGGACAATCCCTGATTTCTGGCACTTGCCCCTCTTCTTGTCCTATTCCTATTTTTGCCTTTCTGGCAAAAGGGATTTGGCCTTCTCAAAATGCAGGGAAAGTTGCTTCTGCTGTGGGGTGAGATCAGCTGGACTAGCTTTTGTGGGCTCCTTTCTCAGGCAGTGGCGGATTGGGAAAGCTCAGGGAAGACCCGAGAGAAGGGAAGGCTGGCAGATGCAGCTGGGTTCTGCTCGCCCTGCCCACCACCCCGGAGAAGCCCCACTGCGCCTGGGCCGGCCTGCGCTCGCAGATCCGCTTCATACCTTGCAAGGATGCTTAGTGCAACTGACCAGAAGCCTGGCAGAGAGCAGGAATCGGTGAGTCTGTCACTGGTGTGACTCCCCATCTGCTTGTTGCATTAAAAGTCTACCCTGCTGTCACAGCCAGGGACTCTCCGGGGACTCCGTGGCCCAGCCTGGCTGAGGTTTTGAAACGTAGCTCAGTTCGGAAGGGGGCCTGCAGGCATGGCACGGATCCAGCCCTGGAGAAGATCAATCGCAAAGCAAGGGGCAGAGGCGGCATCGCATCATCTCCGAGACCAGTCAACGCACGCAAACACTCCGGGCCCCTGGCAGAACTCGGCCCGCCGTGCCAAGCGCGGCGTCTGCTTCAGGCGAGCTTTTGAATGGTGGTCTCCCAATCACTCAGGTGTCTGAGAGAACTCTAGCTCAGGGAAGACTCGCTCTCGGCTTTGAAATCGGCAGAAGAAAGGACACGCGGAATACATGGAGACCGTACAGAAGGCAGAGTGGCAGCTTGCTTGGTGATTAACAGGCTGGCGCTGGGAGGCAGAGAGAATCAGCGATCCTTGGTATGAAAATTCAGGCGCGGCAAAAATGTACCCATGCGTGGAAAGTGAGAAGGTGCGCAGCAGTAGAAGGAAGCGAGGAAATAGGGTGTGAAAGGGGGGGAAAGACTTGTGCTGATCATTTTTAACTCTTACTCCTTCCTTAACTAACCCTACTACTACTTCTACTGCTATTAGGTGCAGAGATATCAAAAGATAAAGCATGCTTTGTCCTCACGCTCGGGCTCCTTTGCACATTGCAAGATGTCTTCGGAAGCCACTATCTCTGTGCTCCTGGGCTTCCATTTTACACTTCACTTTGCAAAGCTTGCACTGGGGTGGATATGCAAGCCCTCATTTTATAAACGCCCATAAAGATGGGAAGCAGAAGTGTCCTGTTGTATTGCTTCAAGGCAAGTCAGCAGGAACAGATTCCTGAACACAAGGCAAAGCTGCTTGGTGTGAAACAAGAGAGCAGGAAGCTCTGTCGCTACGGGAACCCAAAGGCCTGGTTTGTACCTAATGACAACCCAGAGTATGGCTTGTCTTTGAATCGTGGGTTGTTATTACTTGCAAACCCTGGACTATGGCTTAACCATCCTCAGCCCATGCCCTGGGTCGACACGAGCATGGCCTGAAGGCTCCCGCAGGGGTTAGAGGCAGCATCACGGACTGCTAATCCCTTGCTAATATGGCTGGTCTGCCTTGCAGGGCCTGGGCCCGGCCCCAGCTGGGGGTTGAGCTGGCCAGAGCTCAGCCCAGCCCCGCACCCACAGCCTTCGGGCCGCTAACTCAGGAACTGCTTTGGGCTCCAGAGCTGGGGGGCGGGATGCGTGGCGTGGGGAGCAGGCGAAACAGTGCCCCGAAAGAGGAGGAGTTTGCTGGTCTGCCCAATGACTCTGAGGACTAGCCTCCTTCAGGGATGGTCGCACCATACGCCATCTCTTGAAGGAGTGCGCTTGGATCTCCATCTGGACGCTGTGCATTTCCTGGCTCTTCCAAACTCTGCCCATTCCCAGGGAATGGAGCCCAGCCGCAAGCAGGCACCTCGTGGTGGGATCCAGCCTTGCTTGTCAAGCCATGAGAACTTAACCAGTGCCTGATGTTTATGGTTAGGCAAGTAGAGTAATTACCATATTTTTTGCTCTATAAGATGCACTTTTTCCCCCCTCAGAAGTAAGGGGAAATGTCTGTGCGTCTTATAGAGTGCATATGTGTGTGCAGTAAGTCTGTCAGATGTGCAGCCCAGGGGGAAGTGATGGGGAATGTGCCTGGGATTATGTGCCCATTGGATTCAGAATATTTTTTTTCTTGTTTTCCTCCTCTAAAAACTAGGTGCGTCTTATGGTCAGGCGCGTCTTATAGAGCGAAAAATACGACATTTAGGGCATTTCTGACTGACGAACTACTTGTGCACTACCTGGGGCTGCCTCTGCAGATGGTGCGGGCACGTTAACGAATTCCAGGGAGAGCAGCGTGGCTACTATGAAGGACTGGCCCCAGGGAACGGCTCAGGCCAGTCCTCCGCCCACTGCACGGCTGCTGGGTTGCTGCCCAGGCCCAGTTCAAACTGCTCACACCAACATATAAAGCCGTAAACAGCTTCGGGCCAGGAAACGCGAAGGGGCTGCTGCCTCCCTGTATCCCTGCCAGACTGCTCAGATCGTCAGCGGAGGTCCTCCTTCATGTACACCCCCAGAAATGTAGTGAGGGGCAGTTGACTAGAAAAGGCCTTCTCTGTTATTGCACCTCACCTTGGGAACTCCCTCCCGAAAGAGATGCGACAGGCACCCTCATTGCTTTGTTTTCGTAGCCAAGTAAAGACCTGTTTTTCGAATGATGCTTTTATTTGGTTTTTTTGCTGCTGGTTTTATTGTTGCGTAGAAATGTTTTCATCCTTCTGTTTTTTGCACTTTATACTAGTTGGATTTTATGTGGTTTTTAGCTGGTATTGTTGTATTTATTATATTTGTGCCATGTTGTTGCTATTTCTTGTGAGAGCCCTTGGGTGGCATATAAATGCGATGGATGGATGGATGGATGGATGGATGGATGGATGGATGGATGATTACGAGACTCGGCATCCATGCAGCGTCGGCACCACCTTGTTGTAATTCTCATGTACACAACAATATTGTAAACTAGTTCCATAGTTTACCTTCCATAAAATAGTTCCACAGTTTACCTCCGGATCACAGAGGGGCTGGAGGGTCTGCACTTTTATTCAGGCCGCTCTGTTCAGGAGGCTTGCGAGAGTGCATAGGATGCCTGAAAAGGTGCATAGGATGCCTGAAAAGGTGCATAGGATACCTGAAAAGGTGCATAGGATGCCTGAAAGTCTTGTTGAATGCCACTGAGGGCGTTCGCAGCAGAGGTGAGACCCAAAGCAGGCAGCTACTGCTCAGTCGCTTACCCTCTGCACTATGCCAGGAGATACCTTGCAAATGATGGGATTTTACGTTTGAAGCCTGCCAAAATCGTATTCACAGAGAGATGCAGCACATCTGGAGCCGTCACATTTTGATATAGCGTTTCAGGTTTCTCCGGGTTAAATTTCATCCGTAAAAGTTCAAATCTGAATGTTGAATACCAGAGCTGGACATTTTCTGGGTTTCCTAGGGGGTGTGTACGAACTTTTGCAAGAGCCCCAGTGGCTGGTGCGATGACATCCAGCAAGCTGATGGCTCCCAGGGGACCAGCTCACCCAGTAGCAGCTCCATACCCCTTGCAGCGTCCAAGAACAGCAACCGTCCCCCCCGCCGCCCCCCGCCGCAAAAGCACCGCTGCCAAGCCAGCTGCCAGCCCGTAGCTAACAGCATTGCAAGTCGGTGCAAAGCTGCGCCAAGGAGCCCGGCTCTGCCTTTGATTGGGCCTTCTGTGCTTGAAGGGTGGCAAGGAGGGAAATGAGATCTTGTCCATAATTTATATTCCTTCAGCTGCTGCGCATGCCGCTGGAAATGAGCTACACCGAGCCTGCCCTGCTCCCACTTCGCCACACCCCGTCCTCCTCATGCTCGGCCCGAAGCCCCTTCCCTCATCTCAAGTTCCCACTAGTGAATTGGATTAGTCACATTCTTAATTAACTGTGCCAGTGCGAGCTCTATTAGGTATTAAATGTTTGTCACAATCCAATTAAAAAATCCATCTCGGAGGGGCCGGTTTTTCCAAGTCGTTGCAGATTGATATGATGTGTTTACTCTTCTCTTCCTTTCTGCCTTCCTTCCCTCCCGCCCTCCGAGAGCTGCAGCCTCCAGGCAAGAGGCCGAGCAGAAGCTGTAGTGGAGACGGGGGCCTTTGACGCGGCCACGGGACTAAGCAGTCGAGCCAACTGGCCCCTTGCGCTGGCCTTATGCAGGCCCCGGGGAGCGGGACTGGCCCTTGGGACCCCTAGAAGCTGCCCACCCCTCATGCACCCGAGCGCCTTCCCCCAAAATGGCTATCGGTAGGACTCCGTGCCACCCACTGGAGCGGATGGGAACGAACAGCCTGGCTCAGCCTGGGAGGAGGTGACGAGCTTCCTTTTCAGAGGAGGGGGCTTTGGACACGCTCGGACCATGCCAACAGCCCCTCTGGGCTCTTCCAGCAGCTGGGCTGGACCCCCGGGCTGCCAGCTGCCCATCCTCTTCCAGCCTTAGCGTTTGTACTACCAAGAAAATAGATCTCCATCCCACCTGACTGCCGGGGCAATTCTCCATGCACTGGGGCAATTCCCTTCTTCCTCTGGCATCTCGTGTCTGCGATGCTCCTGCTGCAAAGGGTCCCGCGCCAAGGGACGCCTCGCAAAGGCCGAGACGCAGCCGCTCCGGAGGCCTCCCTCCTGCGCAGAGCATGCGCGATCCCACCGTTGTCAGTTCGCCGCCGCTTTGTCCCCACTCTTCCGCACGGCCGGCTCTGCTCGCGCCCCATGTGGGACTCATAATGCTCATTGCCTTTCTGTCATCTTTCTATTTCTGCCATTTCCTTTGTGGCAGAAGAGAAGATGGGCTACTTGTGTGCGCTGCGGACGACATCCTATGATTTATATCATGCCGTTCCAGCACTTTCCCCTTCCTGTCCCCAAATCGCGCTTCGGGTCGCCAATCATTTCTTCGGTCCCCGAGTAGTTACAGTTAATTTAGAGCCCCGTCTACGTGGATGGCTCCTCGCCTGACATTTGCAGCACTAAATGACATCTGCATCGCATTACTCCATTTCCTCCTTGTATTGGGTGTCAGTGACACCTGCCATAATTCTCCATAAGCACAAATGTCCCATATAGCTCGGCACTTTTGCCTGCCCCCTCAAGACACTTAGCCGTTAGCCCTGCGGTGGTTCCTCACGCTGGTTTTGCTCTTTCCCTGCTACTTTCTCCGTAAATCCTTGCAGAATCTTGTGGTGGCCCCAGAAGACAAGGGGCTGTTGTCGCCCAGGCTGTCCTAGAGCGGTAAAAGAGGTCCTGCGGGAAAGCTGCCCCTGAAATTCTGCCTCAAGCCGAACTCAACCAAATGTGTGGGGTTTCCTCGGGGAAACATCTGAGGAGTCTCCAGGGAACCCACACGACGTTCCAGAAGATGGAAGCGGGTGCACTGGAGTCAAGATTGGGCCAACATTGGTTGGCTGCATTGTAGGCGTGCAGTTCAGATCCGGACGGATCACGGGCTCAGCTGAATTAGGGCTGCGGGTTTGCCCAGGGCAAAGGAAGGACTGTTGAATTGCCCTAGCAGGGAGCTGGTTCCTCACAAAACCATGGGAGACAAAACAAGATGCGGTCTGTGGCTCAGAAATGGGGACATTTGCACCGACTGGAGCAAAGTTGCCGGTGGTTCAGTGTGAGCCACGCAAGAGCTGGGTGCCACAGATATGTGCAGAAACATTATTCATTAGGTTGTCCCCAGGAACGCTTCCTGGATGGAGAGAGAGGAGACGCATTGACCTGGGACTGGCCGGTTAAGTCTGGCGAAAGCCAGGCGATCCGATTCCCAAATGCGAGAGAGCGCAAGGGGTGTGTGGGCTGCGCTTGAACCTACTGATTTACCCCGAGCCGAGGATGCTGTAGGACTGGAGGCTTTTTCCGTGCTGCCTGCAGACTGGCCAATTTGTAGGTCGCTGCGAGTTCTTGACCTAGGCCAGGGTCACGGGGTGAGGAGAACTTTGCGCATCTCTGGAGCTACCACTGTTTGTCGACTCTCATGCAGGTGTCTCTGGTCAGTCCAGGTGGACGGCAGGTTTGCCCCACAGTGAAACAACACAGGCTACTTGGCAGCTGGGCACTATAATTTCCATACTCCGCGTTACTGCAAGTGGCTGAGATGTGCTTTTACGCGTGGGCTGTCTATTTTAGCAAAGCTGATGATTATGTTATCCGTTTTACAGGGTCTTTGGTCTGCGCTTCCTGAGGTCTTTCTAGTTTCGCCTCTTGCTGCTGCTGAGGCTGCAGAGCAGAGAATGCAAGTAGATCTGCAGAAAGTGGACTCTGCAGGGACCAGTTCGGCCCCACTCTGCCGGTCCTCTTTGCCAGCTCCCCCGGCCAGTAGATTACAGTCTTTCCAGTGTGATGCGTTCACACAACTTTCTGCTAGGTTGAGCTGGCTCTGACTTCTTACGCATGTGGAAACAGATAACCTTGTCCCTCTCTGGTCTCCAGGAGACTTTAGGATTTCTGGTACTGGCAAACACCTTTCTTCTGCTAATGCAGTTTGTGCCACCTGCTGTGGCTGAAAATGCTTAATCCAGATTTTTTCCCAGGAAGATTTTCTTCCCAAAACATATGCAACTGAAAATGTGAGGGACGTTCAGTCAGTGCACATGGAATTCCTAAAGCCCACAATCGGGAAGATGAAACGAAAGAAAATTTGTGACTCAACCAATTATGAAACTATCTGATTTTTGTGAATTAATATAATCATTGCATTGCACTTCCTCTACATAAACAGTATTTCTGTCCCTCCTGGCTCCCTTGTGAGATCAGCCACCAAGCCCTTGTTAAAGAAACAGGACTCAAACGCAGGAGCTTTGGTAGAGTCCTTCAGGAGCTCAAGTTCAAATGCCGTATTTTTCGCTCTATAAGATGCACCTGACCATAAGACGCACCTAGTTTTTAGAAGAGGAAAACAAGAAAAAAAATATTCTGAATCAAATGGGCGCATAATCACAGGCACATTCCCCATCACTTCCCCATCTGACAGACTTACTGCACACACATATTCGCTCTATAAGACGCACAGACATTTCCCCTTACTTTTGAGGGGGGAAAAAGTGAGTCTTATAGAGCAAAAAATACGGTAAATCCTGGACATTCGCAACAGGAGCCAGAAACAAGGTCTTAAAGTTCAGGGGATTACTCCAAGTTCAGCCCCAAGACACGCAATCATTCAGGCTTCAAGCATTCCTGGCAAAGGGTTCCGGGTTTAAAACCCAAGGACCGGCTGGGTCAGCAATGTGCTCACAACCTTCCTTTGGGCCTGACAAAGGAGGAGATACATTCTTAAATCTATAGGGTCTCAGGCAGGCCCTCCACCTGAATTCCTTTAAAGTAGAAATGTGAGGGACCGAACACTGGACGTTCGGCATGTCACACACACGCCCTTCCACTGAGCTATGACCATTCCAAAAAAAGCAATGGGGAATGTTTGGGATGCACCGGGCCCTACAAAGAATGAAGCTGTAGCTGCTTCACAGACTTCTTGTAGACTTAGAATCGTTGCTGTGTAAAGCTTTTCCCCAGAGCACAGGAATCAGCTACATGCCCTCATTTTTTAAACAATAGCAATGAACAACAACAGCAGCTTGATTTTATTTGATTTGCTCTTATATTCTGCCCTGTCTGTGTGGCTGAGGTGACACTGATGCAGCGCGGATGTATCACTATGTCCTGCAACCTGACATTTACGATCTAGGGTTACAAAACCCTGATTTAAGGATGCAGCTTGGAACTGCAAGACGATCATTACATGGGCTCTGCAGGGGAAAAGTGGCATCTTTTCGCTATTCCAGTTCTCCTGATCAGGAAGTGAGAAACAGGGAAAATGCTTTCCATGTGTCGAATTTTCTATCACTGGCTAAAAGAAAAGGGGGAAAGAAATATTTATTCAGTCCCCAGACTTCTGCTCCCTCTCTGCAAACAGGCTTCACAACTGGAACGATTGACAACTCGGCTCTTGATTTCCTGACAACGTTAAATTTTCCACACCCATTCCAGCGACAAACGCACTGATCAGGAGAACGCACCTGGACAACAGAACGGCAGGCTGACAGCCCTCCGGGCATCGGCAACAGCGGTGTTTTGATGCTTGGTCATGCTTGCAACATGCCGAGTGGTGCCATGCTCGGAGGGCTGGACTGACGCGGCATCTTCAATCGTACAAGCTGAGGCAGGTGCGGAGAGAATCAGTATGTTCTCAACGATCTCTGCAGATGGAAAGCAAGCAGCACAGGCAAATGGCCAGCTTAGAACCCTTCTCCTGCGGTGCTAGATTTCCAGCTGCAGAGAGCACTGACTTCCTTTATTTTTAGAATATTTCTACCAGTTAATCTAGCTATGTTTAAAGAGATGCCCTTCCTAGTAAATCTATTTAGGATTATTGGTTTAACTCCACTGTTGTTACAGCAACCTGAATGGGGCTAAACCTTTGGGGCAATACAGCAAGTGAGCCTTTGTTTCTGTAATCCTGGAGAAAATACATTAGCTGATCTTGAGTTTTTCACTATCTTCAAAGGAAATGTCAGAAGATAAGAATCTCCACTACAGTGCACTTTGCGTGAGAGGCACCACCATGCCAATAATAGCGTGAGGAGATGGGAACCAAAAATGGCACCACAGTGGGATCAGAATATGCTGCCCATAGCGAGAACACATGAGGAATCTCATGGGCTCCAGTTCAATCCATTTGCACCATCTTTGGGATCCACATTCCAAACAAGTCTGTCCAGAGGACTCAGGGGTGCCTTAAAGAAACAAACCGCCCCTTTCCCATTTAACAGTTAACAGCCGCTTGGCGCCCCAAGGAAGCACAGCAGCAGCGCTGCCCAGGGAGGGGGCAGGTGGAGGGGCAGGTCAAGCTGGACAGGGGCATCTGCTGCCCCCTTCAAGATGTGTGGTCTTGCTCATTTCTCTGAGCGGCTCTGGTTTTTTAAAAGGGAAACGCATGTTTTAAAGGCAGCCATTGGACGATCTCATCCTATCTGGAGTTTTTTAAAAGCTCCTTGTGCAGATCAACTGTTCCGATGGGATGGAATGAGCTCAAGATGAGCGTGGAAGCGGCGTGATGCTAACCCACCCCGGGCTGATCCCAGGCAGGGATGTGCGTGCCACGCACGCGTGTGGCTGCTCGTGTGAAAGCCCGGTGCAGATGGCTGTGCTGAAGCACGGCTGTTGTAGGAGGGATGACAAGTGTGTGGGACTCGGCATGGTGACTCTTCCCGGCATCCAGAAAACTAGGCCCTGTCACAGGATTCACAAGCGATGCAGTTCTAAGTGTGCTGCATTTAGGCCCCATTGAAATCCACGTGCGCATGCGGTCCCATTGATTCCAGAAGGAGCCAAGCGGTGCTCCCAAACTTGGGATCCGGTTCGCTGTCTGAGAAATGGAAGGCGCCCCACTTTCTTGGCTCATCTCTGCTCCTTGAGAGATCTGGACTAGCAAAACCCTTGTGATCCATGTCACGGACATCCATTTCCTAGGAATGTTCCCATTCCCGTTGCTCCTTCCTCCTGTCCCATGCCACTGTTGTCTCCATCTCTTCTGCTTCCTCGGCGCCATCTGCCACCAGCCTCCCCCTCCGCTTCTTGGATGGTTCCCATGACTGATCCCCACAAATTGGGGGTCAGCTAGCAAATGAGACCAGATCACTACATAATGTACCCTATCAGATTTAGCTATGTGATAATTTCACCGAGAGCAAACAAAAGCAATTGAGAGAGGGAGAGGCAATGTACGTGAACGGGAAAACATTTTCAGAGGCATTGCTGAAAAATAGCTTTTAAAAGACACTGCTGAAAATGTTTCCTCCAAACAGCAAGCAGCTTCAGCTCAGCTTTAGTCAAAGCTCATTGAAATTCCGCAGACAATTTGTCCAACCAAATTACCTGAAATTTCTCAGGTAATTCGTCTTCACTTGAGGGGAAACATGGCGACAGCGTTTGCACAAAAGAAAGACTGCCAGATTGTAAAACTTAGTGGTAGAGCAAATTCAGAGAGGATGGGAAAGCAAGATAGTTGGCCTTCAATATTTGGAGCCAAGGGCTCTCTGTTCCTGGATCCTAAACTACGTGGTCCAGAGGACAGTGGTCCAACGGAAGCGGCCTTCTTTTCAGAGCTTCCCAGTCTGAGCCCAGTTTAAGACAATGAGCTCTCAGAAAGACGTGCAGGGCCTTCAATCTGCCCAGATCCAGCGGCAGATTGCAAGGAAGGAGCTGGAACGGAAGACGTGCCAAGGTTGGTCCTCTCCCTGAGGAGCCTTGCAAAAGGGAGGGATTCCCTGGGCAATTTGCCTGCTGCGCTGAGCCTTCTGGGCTGAGCCTTGCCGCGTGGCTTCTTCCCAAGAGGCTCTCGCAGACCTCTGATGTCCAGGGACTTGTGGGCTCCTTCCTTCCCCCTGGACCTCCCATGCATGAGCCCTTGCAGGGGAATCAGTGGCCCATGGCTGGGTGCACTGACCGGCTTCTTCCTCACTGGTCTGTCGCCACAACATCGTTCAAATTCTCCTGGAGGTCTCATGCCAAGGGTGTGTTTGGCCTTGCACCAATTCTCTCTGCTGCCCACCGTTTCCCCTTAGCAGCTTGCTAAGAGATTGCTTTGCGACATGAGCGCCTGCATTTGGGTGACATCCTAAGCTGGGGGGTGGGGGCTGAGGAAACCCTAAAACATCCCATGTCTTGTCTGGGTGGCTTCGTGGCCACAAACAAGCCCCCACGGGAAGGGTGCCGGCTTCGTGGCCAGGGCGGCTTGGGAGGTGAAGAAGACAATTCAGAGAGACTTTTCCCTGCAGGCCTTATTCGTAGATTCAGTGAGGTATTCTGCCCAATATTCTTAAAGGGACAATATCATCGTTGTCACCACCACCACCACCCTCTCTATACCCTCCCACTGCCAAAGCAGGGAAGGTTTTCAGAGCGAGTCCCAGGTGGGGTCACTTGTATGTCATATCAAGGACTCTGGACCGGAGAGCTCCCCTGGGAACATATCTCATTTGCACCAGAGGCTGCAAAAGATTAATCCTTTTAAATTTCTCTGTATTGATTGAGGATTTGCAGCTAAATGACTTGCTGGAGAAATGCATTTGCTCCCTCGTTCGGAGTGCATTAAGCGAAGGGCGGAGGGAGCGGGGCCGTCCACTTGTGTGGCTTCACGCCATTGGCAGCGCACGGGCGGCTCGAGGCCTCGGGCGCTCAGAGCGCCTGGCCCTGAGGAGACGCCGGGACACACCGGCTCAGCTTGACAAGATTTAGAGCAGCTTGACAGCGGGCGTGAATTGGCTGCTTACCCGTAACGGGATTTCATTTCTTGAGCGGGCGAAAGTGGGAAGCTTGGCGTGGCGAGCGGCCTTGGCGCCTGTTCAGAGGAAGAGGGTGCGGCAAAGCAGAGCTCGCTCAGAGCCTCTCGCTGGGTTGGCGCGTGCTGTTCAGACGCACCAGCACTGTCTCCTGTGTATCCCGGAGAGGGGCCTGAATGGTGGACAGAAGGCCCCCATTGTGTCATTGCAGTAGACTTAACATTAAAGGGCGCACCCGGCCAGTGTTAAGCACTTCTTAATGGGCGGGAGCAATGTAGAAGAGCACACTTCTCGGTGACATGCCTGCATGTGGCCATATCATATCTGATGTGAGACGGTTAAAGATGTTCTCAAGAAAAGCCTGGGAACTCGAGTTGGATCCTTGGTCCTGGTAGCCCAGCGTTGGTGGCTGCTGTCCGGGCTTCCCGGCAGGATGTTGGGGAATGAACCTGATGTTCTACCGTCAAAGCCCAGTTCCACCACTGGGCTGGGCCCCTTCCCCATGCTGGATTCCAGGCTGCTTAGAAGCACTGCAAGGGCAGAGCAAGCCAAATGCCATCTTCGCAGTGCCATGTTTGCAGCCAAACCAGAAAAGCCTTGTCTAGCCATAGACTTCAACCACTGAGAGGCGGATGCAAGAATACAAGAGGAGCCCTCCTGGATTGGATGAAGGGTCCCCTGAGTTCAGACCCCTGTGTCCTGTAGTGGCCAACCAGAAATCTGGAAGCAGGACTTAAGAGCAACAGCCGTCTTCCACGGATGATGGAACTGGCATTCCAAGTGAACATGGAGATTCCATATAGCCACCAAAGGAAAAACCACGGCCGGATCAGTCCTCCAAGAACATGTCTAGTCTCCTTTGTAAACACCCAAGGGACTGGCCATCTCCATCTCTTGTGGCAGATAAATTGTATTTTGTGCAAAGAAATCACCTACCAACCAGTTTCATTGGGTGGTTCCAAGGCAGAAAATCTTCTAGCCACTTTCTGCATCTCATCCATAGAGGTCTCAGTTGGGTCCCTCAACAGGGGTTCCCCCCCCCCCACTAAACTCAGAAGTCCAAACCTCATGAGCTTCCTTTATTTCCTTATAAATACTATTAAGAGAGCTAGTCCAATGCTAACCCACGGAGGGTCATGCCCTCCATGGGTTGTTGTCCGTGATGTGCAAACCCAGACTTTGTTGAGGGCAAAATAATGCTCTTTCAAGTCAAGAACAAACCATGCATTCTAACTCACGGTTGATTCACCTGGGAGAACCCCCAGTTTGGGGTTCATATGTCACAGAAAATAACCTAGGACTGAGGTATCCCTGCTTACTGGAAGTACGTGAGTGATCTGGGGCTCCTTTGCTCATACATTCCTGTCCTCCCCACAAGATTGATGTTTAGCAAACTATGGTGGATCATCCATGGTGACTAAGCTGGTCTGGTCATGGAGCCAGGATCACAAGATCATGGAGTCATAGAATGGTGGAGCTGGAAGGGGCCAGAGGGCTCCAATCCCTGCTGAGTGAAGGACCCCAAGTTAAACCCAAGTTAAGCCATCAGGTGGCTTAGATGGCTGTCCAGTCGCCATCATGACAGAGCCAGTGTGGTGTCGTGGTTAAGAGCATGGGACTGGGACTCAGAGGATCCGGGTTCGAGTCGCCGCTCAGCCATGGAGCCAACTGGGTGACTTTGGCCAGTCACAGACTCTCAGCCCAACCTACCTCTCAGGGTTGTTGTTGTGGGGATACGATGGAGGAGGAGAATGACGTAAGCTGCCTTGAGCCCTTTGTAGGAAAAAGGCAGGATATAAATCGGGAAATAAAAAATAAAATCATGTCGTGGAAAGGTGAGCTGGAGTTCATCTTTTGACAAGAGCAATGATGGAGAACCCAGCAGTCCTTCACATTAGAGTAACACAACAAGAAAGACATCAAGGGTTAATTGTGACTAAGTAGAATCATCAGCATCCACCTCCTATTAATTAATGAACGACAGTGCTGGCAGTCAAACGACTAATACCTAATTGTCACAATGGCCCATTATTATCTAATGCACCAATTTTCATTTTCGTGTGGCCCCTCTGGGAACGGTTCCATTTTATTCCAAACAATTGTTTCAAATAAATGACATGCTGTGCTCCAAAAAATGGCAGAATCGTGGTGGCAGTCTGGCAAGTTCAGTTTCTAACGCAGACGCTGGCCTTCTGTCGGTGCAGTCAGTTTCCCTGCGTGCGCCCTCTCTGATTCCATCCTATTCATTTCCACAGAGAAAAATATTATGGGTAGCTCTGTGCATAATGTCTCGGGCTGCAAGAATGGTGATTCGGGCCCAAAGGCACAGCCTGTGGGAAGCAATAGGCAGAGTTCCCCCCGCCCCCTCCATGTGTTTTGCAATATAAACCAGATTCATAGTCGGCGTTTCTAAAGAGCATCTGACGCATTCTGTGGGTTTTCCATCAATATCCTGGAAACTGGGGCCGAAAAGAATAAAGGAACAGATTCAGCACCTCCCAAATGACGTACTCTTAAAAAATTTGCAAGGGTCTTTGCAACCTGCAGAATCCACCCCCGCCAACACACACACACACACACACACACACACACACACACCCCACCAGACACATTCTTCTGAAAAAGCTGGAGGAAAGCTTAGTCAATGTTCCTTGAGCACGGCAGTTCTCTTCTTTGAAAAATAAAAATAGGTGTGTTCCATCAACAATCAGTTTGGTTATTATTTTGGACTGAGTTCCTGAAGTGTGAAGACAGACATGATGAACGGGTGCCAGTCTTAGGCTGGAGAGCTTTATGCTCACGTTTTCCAGGAGGAAAAGACCACCCAAGAGCTCTTGTCGACCTGACATTAGGGTGCATTAGGCTCCAAGCACTATCATGGCACCTGTCCCCTCGGGGATCAGGTTGGTGGTGTCGTAAAACAGGATCTGATGACGTCACGAGGCAGGATGCTGGCCTTCTGTTCATGCAGAAGCTGAAGGATCCGGCGAGGTCACCATGTTGCCAGCTCTCAAGAGTAAAAACCAGTGCATCCTGCCGGCACATTGTCCAGCACCAAAGGACTGAAATCTGAAGGCACATGAAATGGTTCCCAAAGCAAGATATGGGGGGGCGGGGATTTAGAAATTTTGGGGAAGGCATTTCGTCCAGTTTTTCCAGCAGAGAGGATAGGCATTTAGGCAAAAATAGAGGACCTCTGAGGAAGTCTTTTCTTTAAAATATTTAAGATGTGGGACCACTGAGTATTAAAGTCAGGTCTCCATGTTGGGAAAGTGGCTGGTGATACATTTCTGGGATGCAGAGCATCTTCAGGTGCATCTAAGAAGGATATTGCTCCTTGGATGGCGAAAGGACAGTGTGACGAGGCTGAGGGGATGCGGTGCCTTCTGCATAGAGACAAGCCGGGGGGAAGCGCGGATTCGTAACAGGGCGCTTTAAGGGACCGGCGTGGTCCAACAATGTAATATCAGGTTCACCTGGCGGCCGGGGGCAGGGCCAGTTAGGGCCAATAAAGGCTGCGCAGCCCAGTCAGAAGAAAGAAGGAAGAGAGAGACAGAGAAAGCCAAAGGAGGAGGAACAACCTGCCAGAGCTGGAGGGCTGGTGCAGCCGAAGGCACTCGGTGACATGAGTGGAGAGGCAAACAGGCAGGGAGAGGCGGTACGTGGCTTGTGTACAGAAGAAATAAAGGAGAACTGGCCAACGGAGTCTTCACCTAGCCTTCCTATGCGCCCAGGTACTGCAAAGTTTACTTCCCTGGTGACCGATCCCGTAACAGACAGTCTGCCCAGTCCTGGCCCAATTTAAAGTTAAGAGCCAAAAAAGGGCAGACAGATAGAGCTGTTTTAGTGCTTTTAAGGCATTGTACTTTATTGCTCTGCTTTTATGCGCAAGAGTGTTTTTACTCTTTGCTGCTGATTTCAATCTTGGCGGTATATTATGTGCAGTTTTTTTCATTGCTTTATTGTTTGTAGTTGGGGTTTTTAATACCTTATCCATTATCCCGAGAAAAGTTAAATAAAGGCCATCCTTCCCAGTGTCTATCCACCACTTGCGCACAGAAAGCGGAGCAAGCAAGTTGATCAGCATCCGAGCGAGTTGCGTCGTATTTTGATCTAGATCCAAGGTCGGTTCTTGCGTTGCCGGTCTTTCCTTGGGTGACTTGTCAGTGCCCAGCTCAGTTGCCACGCTGATACGCCTGGTGCAGCACAGCCTCGCACGCCTCTTGCTTCTCACTCCCCTGCAGTTACTCCCCTGAACTGTAAGTGCAAAGAAGCTGCAAGACTTGGGCTGCATTTTATACTTACCTTCCTGGGAAGAAGCGACACTTCTAGGATTGCACTATATGGGTAGCACCCTGGAGTCTGTCATTCGGCATCTAATGCTGATTATACTCGAAATCACTGTTTGAACCAAGCCAAGGTGTTTATACTTCTGTTTCACCCATTTATGACATTTAGATGTCAACTACTCCTCCCCACCCAGTTTTCCACAGTCGGCATGTTGTTCAGTGTAGCAATTCCTTCATCTGCACATAATGTAGATTTATAGATGTTACATGATTTGTTATATATCATCTCTTGCATGTTCTTAAACTGGGGATGCCAAGTTGAGGTGCAGTTAAAACAAAAGCATGATATCTTCCGTTTCCCCCCTAATGAAATGACCCTGTCAAGATCTGGGGAAGGGTTTACCTCTCCAGACTATGCTGAGCAGTAACATGTAAAGACTGCCTAATCGTCCAAGGTGCAGCTGCATCTGATTTGGGTGGGAGACTCTTTTGGCTCAAGGGCCAGCCTGATTCTGGGCAAGCCCTGCCCTTGCATGTGCGTCTGTGTGTGGCGGGGGGAGCAGCCCCAACGGGATTGCTCAGACCCTGTTCGCACACTCCTCTATATGCTCCCAAGCGCACTGTCACCGAGTCGAGTCGCATACCTAACCCTTCCGCACTGCCAGCAGGACTTCAGGATGCCTAATTACAGAGGGGAGGGGAGAGGAGGGGAGGTCCAGGACTCCCCACCCCACCAGTGACCCCCCCCCAAACCTGCAATGGGACATTTCAAAGTCCCCGTCATAAGGGGCCCACAGACCACCCCTCCACCCATGCATACACCCAAAATATGGAGGGAGAAGCGGGGCTGTGCCTCTCCTGGAGTCGTCCCTTCGCCACACCTTGCTGGAACTCGAAGGTGTGGAGAAGCTTGAGGGAAGCGCCAGATTCTGCTCGGTGTGAGCAACCCAACTGCCTTACGGAGGGTGGGGCAGTGACAGCAGTGTGTGCGAGCACAAGGCTGGCGGCCTCGCCAGAGCGGGATGTCGACCTGGGCAAGATGGTGGGAAGACGCCAACAGGCCATGGGGAGGGGGCTTGGGCCACCAGGTTCTTCATCCCAGTTTGAGCCAGTTGCGCCCACACGACCCAGAATTGAGGCAGCGCTTTATGAGCATCCGAAGCATTGCACGACGATGATCTCGGCGACTCTTCAGAACCTCCGTGAGATAGATACGGTTTTCCCACAGGGCTGGGTTGGGAGCAGGGCTGGGCGTGCAGCTTGCCCAAGGCCACGGGAGCGGGTGGTGAGACGCGCAAGCGCACGCCAGCGCTGGACTTGCCTTTCCCCAGCCGTCTTTCCAGAAGAAGCATGGCCTGTATCACCGCTGACCCATCAGGAAGCGCATTATCCCCACCGAAGGGCCCTCTTCTCGTGAGACGGTCCTGCCTGGAGCGCGCTGAGCCGGTTTGCAGCAGCCACAGCTCCATGAGTGCGTTGCTGCTCAGCCGTTGTTAGGCAGGGAGCATGATCCCAGCACCGTCTCACGGCTTCCCTCTCACACGTTCCGGCGGCACTCGGGGGAATGAGGAGGAGGAAAAAGTCATGCGGTGGCAATATTGATCCCCCAGAGAGAAGCATCTGCTGCTTCTGAGGATCAGCTTGCAGGCGATCGATGGAAACGGCTTTATTGGGAAGCCGAGTCTGGCCCAGACCAGGGTTATAGCAGTGTAAACAAGCAGGGCAGGGGAAGCGCAGGCATGAAAAGCAAGGTGGAGAGAGATGAGGGGCAGGGCAAGGCAGCGGCTGTGGGGGAGAGAGAGGCCAACCTAGCCGAGGGTGGAAGGGCTGGAGACCCTGAGAGGAACTGGGGTGCGAGGAGGGAGGGAAGGGATGAGCTCTGCCGCATTGTGGAAGTCCAGCACTGAGGAAGGCACGGCGCTTGGGAGTGAGTGCTGCGGAAGGCTCAGCAAGGGGCTTTTTTCTTGCCCTGAGCCTGCTTAAGCTCTTGCTCTGTACATGGACCGGTCTAAAGGGGCAGTCCTTCCCCAATTTTGGCAGAAAGAGGCCTACAACTCCCAGCATTCCACCCAACTGCTTGCATGTGCTGGGACTCGTACCCCTTGCCTGTCAAATTGTGCATGGGATTAGGGTTTGGGTGCAGAGGGTTTGTTGTTGCTGTTGCTAGTCGCAAAGTTGTGTCCGACCCAACGCGACCCCATGGACAACATTCCTCCAGGGCTTCCTGTCCTTCACCATCCCCAAAGTCCACCCAAGCTCACGCTGACTGCTTCCGTGACCCCATCCAGCCACCTCATCCTCTGCCATCCCCTTCTTCTTTTGCCCTCAATCCTTCCCAGCATTAGACTCTTCTCCAGGGAGTCCCTCCTTCTCATTAGGTGGCCAAAGTATTTGAGCTTCATCTTCACTATCTGGCCTTCTAAAGAGCAGTCAGGGCTGATCTCCTCTAGGACTGACCGGTTTGATCGCCTTGCGGTCCAAGGGACTCGCAGGAGTCTCCTCCAGCACCACAACTCAAAGGCCTCGATCCTTTTGCGCTCGGCCTTCCTTATGGTCCAGCTTTCGCAGCCATACATTGTAACTGGGAAAACCATAGCCTTGACTATACGCACTTTTGTCGGCAGGGCGATGTCTCTGCTTTTTAGTATGCTGTCTAGATTTGCCATAGCTCTCCTCCCCAGGAGCAAGCGTCTTTTAATTTCTTGGCTGCAGTCCCTGTCTGCGGTGACTTCCCGATTTATTTACCAGGAAGTGAGAGGACCAGATGCCATGATCTTAGTTTTCTTAATGTTGAGTTTCAAGCCAACTTTTGCACTCTCCTCCTCCTCCCACATCAAGAGGCTCTTTAGGGTTTAGGGTGCCCTAAAGCATTAAGAGTTATGTGCGGTTTGTTTTTGAGCAGGATGTATCTCTTGATCCTTCCCATACAAATACGTTTCATTTTTATATCTTTTTACATAGGAGTGAATGGCAGCCATTTTTGTACCGGAGAAAAGGGAAAGGAGCTCTGTCAGGAAAGCAGCTGGAGGTGCCCCCAGGAAGGGAGCCCCCTATGCCAGTGGGACTCCTTCTCCATGGCAGCTTTTATACTAAGTTTATAGGAGCAATCCATGAGGCTCTAGGGTGACAAAGCTATTCTGAGCGTGGAGTTTTGCACTGTTTGGGTGAACACCAGGATGAGGGCAGCTTTTGTCTCCCCACATCACGCTATTTTGTTGTAGGCTGCGGATTTTGCGATGGAGAATTCCCAGGCTCTTCAGCTCTTCCATTTGTTTTCAAGTGTGCATTCTTGTTTTAGATCTTTCCCCGCTGCTGCTTTTTAGTCTGTCTTTATCAGGTCCAGTATTTTACTGAAATTGTTTAAATGATTTTCAATTTTCTGTGAAAAACTGTGATACTGTGTTTTATCATGTTGCATTTCAGAATTTAAATTTTCGTGAACTTTCCAGAGAGCTTTGACTAGCAGGTCCTACAGACATGTGATAAATTAATGAAGCAATTAATGAATTAATTAAGCCTGTGTGCATAGGTTCACACCAGGAGTCAAATGGAGACAATGGTTGGGACCTGACAACTGACTGTTTAATGTGATGTTTGGATAAAGTTTATGGGAAGGTCACAGAGTGGTGGTTTGTCCTACTTTATAAAGGACAGTCCTCTATTTGGAGGGAGAGCAGGAATCCGGAAATTGCCCTTCAAGAGTTTACTCCATTAGAAGAGCAGTGGTGAGAGATCACACCAAAAGTTCTGCAAACTACGGATTAATTTGTCCTGGAATTGCTGCAGCAGGTGCGACTGCAGTGGGCATTCAGGGTGCAGAACTAAGCAGCCGCTCCAGATGCATCTTTTGGCAGTCTTGGTGCAAACAGCGGGTAGCGAGCGTTGGCATGTTGTCCAAGTTTCTTTTTTAGACTGGGGTTCTTGTGTATAAAAATGTCAGTCTTCTTTTATGCTTGGTGGTAGTGGTGGTCTCGTTGTTCTAGTAACCTGGCCTGATTTGCTCTGGATTTTTTCACTCCCCCCCTGCACTTTTGAATCCTTAACCGGGAGACTTTATAAACCTCAGCCTTCTTACTGTTATAACTGGATTAGGGCTCAGCAAAGTTCACCAAGCCCTCTCTTGCAGGATGCAGTCTGATTTATCCAGCTGCCCTGTTAACAAGCACCTGGACATCAGGCTGAGTGGGCATCAGGCAGTCCGCTATGGAATATTTCTCTTTGAATTGTAGGAATTATTGTGAATCTGTTCTATACCTATAAATTAACACAGGCACATTGATGCAAATGCCTCTGTTTTGGTGATGCGTACACTGGAAGGCCCAGTGCGAGGGAAGGGAAGGCGGTGTATGGGACTCGATTAGGGGCCACGGTGCCATCTCCGCTGGCTTCCACCGGATGCATAGGATTGCCCTGTAAGAAACATTTTGCCTGGCAGAGAAGGGAAATATGGAGAATAAGGTGAGGAAATAGGCACTATTTCTCCAACTTAATCAAAGCAGACAGTTCTCCTATACTGTGCCATGGAAGCAAAACCAGAGGCAGATACACAGCCTAAGTGTTTAGCTAACAGGGTGTTATTGATGTTTTCATTGTTTAAGTGGAGATGCAATCCATCTCCCCTGGCTCCTCTGCACCTTCCTGAGTGGGAAATGCCTGCTCGCTGGCCAAGCATCTGGACATTCGCTGGGGAGAGCTTCCCCTCCCCGCCTGCCCAGCAGCTGGTGGAAGCAGAGCCAAAGTCGCTACCAGGGAACTAAGCCGTTGTGCATCATTTTGTGAAAGCTATGCCATCCCCACCCTGCAAGACTGAGAGCGAGAGGGAGGAGCAGAAGGAGACTCGCCCGTTAATTCTGGATCGCAGGCGATAGGCATCGAGGGATCATAGCCACAACTTTTGCGCGAGGAAGCAGTGGCGGCTGCAAAAATAGTAGCATGGAATCTGGCTCAGGCCGCAACCACCGGTGGGTCCTACATGTGACAGTTGCTCTATGTGGCCCTTCAATGGCGCATGGAAGGGCGCATGCGCATCACATGGAAGGGCGCATGCGCATCACATTCCCCACCAAGTTCTGTGTTTCACTTCCCGCTTGATGAAAAAGACTGCTTGTCCCGCCAGGTTCAGTCCGTGGGGCTCCCCAGCTCTTCCTGCCGTGGACTTTGAAATGCAGCAAACCGTCTCGATAGCCAGGCCAGAATTCCCCAGATCAGCGGGGAGGCGAGCAAGGGTGACCCATTCCTCCCCTGCCATTAGCGTGCCTTTGCACCCCACATTGCATTCACATCTACGGGGAGAGAGCCATCTATGGAAGCTGTGGCAGCCCTCCTTATCCCCGTGTCTGCCGTCTGTTAAATATCAGGGCCACAGAAAAGACTCAGGGTCGGGAAGCACGGCCTGCGAGGAGAGACGGAGGGAACTGGGCATGTTCAGCCTCGAGGACAGAAAGCTGAGGGGGGACGTGATCTCCTTCTAGAAGTACCTCCAAGGCTGTCACAAAGAGGAAGGCCAAGATCTCTTCTTGCTGATGCCAGAGTGCAGGACACGGAATAATCAGTTCAAGCTGCAACAACCCAGATTCAGGCTGGACATCAGGAAAGGCTTCCTCATGGTCAGAGCAATAGGACAGTGGAACCAGCTGCCCGGAGAGGTGGGGGGCTCTCCCACACTGGGGACATTCAAGGGGAAAGGGGGCAGCCCTCTGAGTGGGATGGTGTAGCTTGATGTCCTGCAACATTTTTGTATGCGTTTTACCCTAAAATGCATATTCACATTTTTGTACAGTCTTGAACTAGAACACGGTCACAATATTTGGAAAAGAGTGAAGACCAGAAGATAGTCGCCTTCCAGTTGACCTGGGAAGTGCCAATCAGATTAGATTGTCTAAAAATGCAGACTCGATGAAACCCTCGAGCATCCATGTTGAGGATTCTTCCCCCTCATCTGTAGATCTGTCCTGAGTTTTTAGTCCAGAGATCTCTATTCCTCCTCTCAGCACAGATTTTCCATTGTAGGGAGGTGACTTCCCAATACTCCTACCGTGGAGACACACACATCCTGGTCCTCAATGATTCCACCTTCCCCAGAACCTGGAGGCGAGTTGTAACGATGTCCATCTTGCACTGTGGGAACTGCTGAAGCCGAGCCGTTGATTTGCCCAAGTTATGCATTGCGCTCACGACTGAGCTGCTCCTCTCAGACTGAGAATTGGTTTATTTCCAGAGTTTGGGGGCTTGATAGGTAAGCGATAGAGCAGATCTTGCATCACGAGCCGACGTGGACGTGTGTGCAAAACTGGACAGCCATCTGAGGCGGGTGGAGGGACCTGTTCTGCACCTGCAAGGCACTGGACCTGATGGCCTTCTTGGCCCCTTCCGACCCACCCATTCCATAAATCTGTGCCTCTGTGAGTCAATACATATATTTCCGTCTCTGAGTATTAGGAATGCAGGGTATGGAATATTAATCCAGGAACTTCATTTTCCCTTGAAGGATATTTTAATTTCAGCCTTTCCCAGTATGCGAAGATTATGTGAGCGCTCCTGGTTCATTCAATCATCATTTGCATAGCTTTTCCGGTCAGCCAAAATGTTCTGCACTCATTATGACTCAAGAACCCAGAGTTTTGCCAGAGCAGTCGGGCCGCATGGCAGCACCCGAGGGAAAACTGAGGCAGCCCCAGCCCCTTCTGGGAGCCATCACGCTTCCCTGCTTGCTCCAAGTTGGTTTTGCTCGGAGGCTCAGAAGTTGCATGTCTGCCCAATGAGGCAGGCGGGCGTATTCAGCAGGCTTGTGGATAGAAGGCATGACACGGGCATTCGCCACTGCGCGAGGCCAGATCCAGCCCTGTTGACTCAGTTTAATTAGTCCCCGACTCATGTGATGGCAAGAAACCCATGTGATTCCTTGTCCCCAGATGTCGGGCACAATCTGGTAGGAAGTCCTTCTCTGTAAGCCACCACGAAACAGACACACTGAAGGCAGGGCCGTCTTAACGCCTGGGCCTGATGGCCACTTGCCCGTGGGCCCCATACTAATCTGTGTATGTTAACCCTTGGAAAATTGGAAAACTTCCAAAATTAACAGTAGTTGTAGTTGTCGTAGGGGCCCCAGGACACTGCTTTGCCCGGGGCCCATCATGCTGTGAAGACGGCCCTGGCTGAAGGGGGCTTTGGCACTCGGGTCCTGTCTGTGGGCTTCCGTGGCCCACCCAGTTGGCCACTGGGGGAACCAAATGCTGGCCCCAGACAGGACTTCGGTCCGATCCAGTGCAGCTCTTCTTGAATTCTGGCAGCAGCCTGTGTGTGTAATATTCATCATAAAAGATCCCTGAGCAGTTTATACAAATTCAACTGAATTATTCTTCATCAACTGCAACCAAATGTAACCACTTCTTTGATGAGATGGCATGGCTGATTAAGAGAGCAGAGCTGCCGTGTGTGGCAGATTAAGGCAGGGGAGTGAATAAAAATACTGTGTCTATTTAAAATGCAAAGGGAATTTAAGCAGAGCTTGTCGTTAATCCAGCTGGCTTTGAGCCCAGCTCTGCAAGGTGAACATCCTGGCTGTTTCCAAATGTGTGGCAAGGCAAAAAGTGCCAAAGGATAACGAGAATCTCCATTACTTAAGGTTCCCTTCAGCTATTAATTCAATGTGGAACCAGAGGGAAGACATCAGCTCGGTCTAAAGCGAATTAATGAATCGGCTTAGCAACTATTCTTTCTGAGACAATGGCTCAGTGCCTTTGAGCATGTGCAGAGGATCGGCCATTGGGAGAACCAAGGAGGCTGTCTTAGGAACTTAAAAGTGGTGCACTTCTGATTATGCAAACTGTGGAAGCGATGCTGGAAAAGAGTGCATCTGTTCATGTGCAGAGCACCCAGCTCTCCCCCTCACCCCCGAATTCTGCTACGGCTGTGTTTGGAGCTTTGATTTCTTTGAAACCGGCCCTTTTCCAGAGATGACAATAAATTTGGGCCCTGTGCACGGAGCAACCACCGCAGGAGTGAAAAAAAGGGTCATCCAGCCATGGAGAACAGAAAAAGGAGAGCCAGTCAGCCCCAGGCTGCCGGGTGTCTTGCTGCACTGAGAAGCGTCACAGTGGAGTCTCTTAGCATGTCCCCCGGTTGAATTTAGGCATTTGCCTCCCATAATGTTCCCTTGCGGTTGGCGGATGTTCCCTTGAACAGGCGATTCATCCGTAGGGACCAGGTCTCTGCAGGTATGTGTGTGGGAAGTGGCAGCTGCGAGCTCTCCAAATGTAGAGAGGACAGCCAGCTCTGAGTCTCCCGTTGGAATCTGCTGAAAATCAGCCTGCAGCTTTGAAGGTGGGTGCGAGGGCTGCTCTTTGGAAATAGTTTGGAAATCCTGCTCTTTGGATTAGTCACTCAACTACAGGTACCTTCGGAAAGTTGCCTCCCTGTGCTCCGTTTGTGTATTTTAAAAATACCACAGATGCATCTTCAGCATTCCTGTAACTTCTCAGCTCTCGGAGTCTTCTCTTCTCTTCTCTTCTCTTCTCTTCTCTTCTCTTCTCTTCTCTTCTCTTCTCTTCTCTTCTCTTCTCTTCTCCTATTTATATGCCACCCAATAATGACAGTTCTCTAGGCAGCTAATACTAAAAGTAAAACATTTACATATAAAAGTAAAACCATAAACTCTAAATATAGCATAAAATAGCAGCAGAGAATGAAACCAAAATGACAAAGGTAATAGCTGTGAAAATTCCTGCAGGTCTTTAAAACTGAATAAAAAATGTATAGATCTTTCTAAGAGATTAAGTTTTAAAAGCTCAGGAAAATAAAAGGCGAGAGCATGTGACAATTCCTTCCTTTAGGGAAATAATAAGGAACCACCAACAGTTTTCCCCGGTTACAATCTCGTGTTAGCTAACTAGTCACGAAGATAAAATTTTGCCCGTTGGCAGGTGTGCCTGCAAAGGGGTTCCAATCTGCTTGCTGGGCCTCATTGCTTCTGTTCCCTGAAGTGCCAAAGGTTTGAGTTATTTTATCCATCTTATTGTAAGTCACCCTAATAGTCTCTGTTGTGCCAAATCAAGTGATGTAAGCTTGAAAATGAATCCAGGTGCTGTTGTTCTCAGGGCAAGGTGGCAGCGAGCTCACCTGGCTAAGGTACAGTCTGATCTAGGCTTATTCATATCAAGGCCAGTCCACGTAAGGGCGATAGAGGTGGATGCTGGCAAGCTATTTGGCTAATGGTGGCTGGTCGGGAGCTGCTCGGAGGGTGCGAAACAGCTGGAGAGGTTTTGTTAGGATACAGCAGCTGGACAGCTCCTTCCAGAGAGAGGCAACTCCTGGAGGCACTGGGGTGAGCGTGTGCCTAGCACAGCTATAATCGTAGGATCGATAACAAAAGATCTGCCTGTTTGTGGGAAGTAGAAGCATAATGACTCCATCGTTCTTGAGTGAGCATTACTCATGCCTTCCAAGTTGAAAACACTGGCTCAGAGCGGATTTCTTGGGACGTGCCCTGCGTCGCCACGTTCTCTGCCACACACAAGCATGGCGGTGAGGTACAAAGGCTGAGCAAAGATGGTTTGCTCAGGAGAACCCTCACGATGTCTTGTGCCTTAATTTAAGAGTTGCACAGGATGGGGAGGAGCTTTGGAACGGACTCCCGCCCTGGGACGGGGGGAAGAGGCGGAATTATGCTTCCCTCCCATGCCATTATCCCAGTTGCAAAACAACCCCCCTCAAAAAAACCCCTACCCCTTCTATTTGTCCCCTGGGAGAAAATACCCTGGCTGAGAGGATATTGGCTCTCTGCTGCCAGTTGGAAGGAGGCAAACGTCTTTCCTCAAACGTGTTTCCTGTCTCATACCTCTGGAGTCTCCAGTATGGCGTGGGCCTCTTTTGTGTCCCCTGCTGCCCCATACCACTGTCACACCTGAGGAATTTGGTTGTGGGAGCAGACCTTCATGCGGCCTGGCAGCATCTCTCAGCCCTGCCAGAAGTCATCTCCCATGGCTGTGGGCTTTTCCAAAGAAGAGGGCAAGAAGTCTCTCGCAGCCTGGGTTCTTCTGCTCTAAGCTGCTCTTTGCATGGTGAGTGGAACCAAGAGGAGCCCAGAGCAATTTCCGCCTCCCTCCGTCATGGCTGTGCCACTCTGAGTAACGCCTTTGCAGCCATCGGTGTGGATCAGATGGGGCCCAACTGCACCAGCTTCATTGCGGAGACTAAATTGACCTGATATTATATTAGAAAACCAGCTGCTTCCTCACCACTGGATTATTAAGCAGGAGGGATGCTTAATGAATAGCAGCTGCTTTGGTTTAAAGGTCTCCTACTGCAACTTGGGTTATTGAGTTTTCAGTCTGCCATTTTCCAATCCCTAACCAGCCCAGGCTCTCCAAGGATTATCCTGCTCTTGCTTCCAAACTTGGCTGAAAGGACAAGCAGGATGAGAAAAATTCTAATCACATTCTTCTATATCAGAACACATTGCTTTAGTTTAACTAAGAGGCCACTGTATAAAAGCAAAGCAAAGCAAAGGGTGACATTGTTTCTAACATTACTTGTGCTGGACGACAAACTAGGAAGTGTGCAACCTACATCATTAGGAGCCATCGTGTAATAAGGAGCTGCTGCACAATGTATACAACGATGCTGCGAGAGATGGGCACGAGGGCCAACAGCCTGGACTGAACACCACACCTCTCATTAGAAAGCAGCTGCTCCCAGTTCTCTGCCAGTGCCCCCAGAGACGTATCCCTCCATGCCCCCCATGGAAGCGAAGTTCCCCCCTCCCACCTCGGCAGCACGCACAGTGTGCAAACCACGGAGCCTGCTTACCCAGATCGCCAAGGGGGGAGGGCTTGGCCACAGCCTGCGCATCCGCTGAGGATGGGCGGCTCCGTCCAGTCTGTTTCTGCAGACTTCATCCTTTCCTCACCCCTAAGTCTCTTCCACACAATGCTATTTTATTTTTTTAAAAAACTGGAAAAATCTGCATGTATTTTTGTATGTATTTTCCATACTGACATATTAAAAGGATATATATACCCATGGTCTAAACTGGGTTGGTGTGGATTGTAAAAATATACCGACTGTTGCACACTTGTCAAATGTGTGCATTTTATTGAACACCTTTTCCTTTTGTTTGGAAGACGTCACAAGACGGGAATCATATGTATTTCCGTTCATAGATTGTGTCCATTTCTACATCAGGTTTTGGGAGGTGCAGATCGGGCAAATCTACTTTTAAAAACGTCAACAGACCAAATTTCTTGCCCTCTGCTACTTACAGTGGGGAAGACACAGTTGGGAATAAGCATGAGAGAATACAAAGGTCAAACAAAATTCCAGGGTGGCAGATCAGGCATGTCTGCTGCATATTAATAATCTAATAAAGACAGAAACTTGCTCCATGAATGCAGGACAAGAAAAATTCTGGCTTGTCTCAGAAGGACAAAACATGTTTGGAAAGATCAGCAAACAACAGTTCTGGAATGCTGGCAAAAGGAATGGTCAATGTACACCTAGACTTAACCGAGGATTGTATTTCGCTCAAACCATTTGGAGAAGTAGCGTATCCCTTACACTGCAGCTCACCTCCATGCCAAGAAGAAGCAGAAGAAATGACATTTGACCAAAGTTTCCCCGAAGTGAGAATTCCAAGCAAATTTGGAGTTTCCTCCATGGGTGATATTTCTGAAGACGGCGGAAGAAACAGGTCTAAGACTTGGTGGATTATCTCAGGAAGGTGCGCCGCACTCCTGCCTCTTGGGATCTGTTGATAATATCAGTGGCATTGTTAGCCAATATGTCCCTCGGAATGTCACCAGCACCGGCTCCTGGAGGCTGGGCTACAGGCTGAGCAGGTGGTACTGCACCCATGAAGGAACCTTTGGTACCGTCTCCTAAGCACCGCTAGCCGAATGTGGCAAGTCCTCAGAAGTATCTCCATGCTTCCCATCTTGCAAAAGCCAGCAGGTATGGAACCAGCTGAGGGTCCTTTGAGGGCCAGCTTATGGAGCCAGGGAGATGGAGCCCCTGCATAACAGGCCTGGCCTACCTTTATGAAGTTTCAGGTGGCCTTCACTCACGGCTGAGACAACATCTCCCCATTTTCCATGCTGCGGGAAAGGCCAGCTGCCACAAACTCACTGGGGGTTGTTCAGGGTTCCAGGGAATGGGTGATGTTAGGAGATAACCAGAGTGGACTAAGTTGGACTAGGGACCCAGGAAACATGGGTTTTAGTTCCTACTTGGTGCTGAAGCTCACTGAGAGACGTTGGGCCAATTGCTCACTTTCAGCCTAACCTACCTCACAGGGTTGTTGTTGTGAGGACTAGATGGAGTTGTGTAAGCCACTCTGGGTTCTAGGAGGAAAAAGGCAGGCTGTAAATGCCACATAATAATAATAATAATAATAATAATAATAATAATAATAATACATCACATTTTGAGGGAAATGGTGGGTGGGTACTAGCCCAAAGTAACTTTTCGGGAATTTTGAGGGAAGGAAAAGAGTGGGGAAAGGAGAGGAAAGTAAACAACATCAGGAACCACTTCTTGAAATGTGATATACTCTGTGATGTGAGCCAGGCTTCCCTGGCTTAAAATCTCTGAGGGTCCGGCATCCCTTAGTGGCAGAGAGCAGAAGCGACCGAGGTGCCCCCAGGCAATGTCACCTTGCTGCGACACTACCTGGAACACGCCTGCACAGAGAGGCGGGTTGCTTTTAAAACCTTGCCAAGCATCCAGAAAGGCACCCCTGCCAAAGACACAAGTGGGGAGCAGCATTCGGCGCTCCCAATGATGTCCCGCTTCAACACCCTCTGCATCCTTCTCCATCCGATCCCAAATTTCCATGGCACTGCTTCCCTGCGAGCGAGCCCAACGTCTGCCCAAAGCCGGAGCAAGAGACGTGTGCGGTGCCAACTTGCGCGTTACCTCACAAAGGGAGTCTTTCCAATGGCAGGATAAATAGGCTCTTCCTACTGTGGGGAAGCCCCTGGGTCATTCCTCATTGCTGCAAACCTTCAGCCAGGCCTGAATCCTGGCTTCATCGTCCCCTCCTGGTGCCGCTGTCCGCAGAACCATGCAGCGGATGTGCTTTGCGAAGGAACACGCCTCTTGTAATTGGTGCACATTAAAACCATGCAGTTGCAATGCATGGCTGTGAAAGCTGGACCATAAGGAAGGCTGAGCGCCAAAGGATTGAGGCCTTTGAACTGTGGTGCTGGAGGAGACTCTGCAAGTCCCTTGGACCACAATGCGATCAAACCGGTCAGTCCTAGAGGAGATCAGCCCTGACTGCTCTTTAGAAGGCCAGATCCTGAAGATGAAACTCAAATAGTTTGGCCACCTAATGAGAAGGAAGGACTCCCTGGAGAAGAGCCTGATGCTGGGAACAGTTGAGGGCAAAAGAAGAAGGGGACGCAGAGAACAAGGTGGCTGGATGGGGGCACTGAGGCAGTTGGTGTGAGCTTGAGTGGACTCCGGGGGATGATGGACAGGAAGGCCTGGAGGAATGTTGTCCATGGGGTCGCAATGGGTCGGACACGACTTCACGACTAACAACAACAACATCATGCAGACTGTGAAAGGGGACTCTCATTTCAGATGTGCTCAGACTGAGTTGCGAATGGATTTGAACAAATCCATGAAAGAGGCAGTGGGTTTCCACAGAAGACCTTCCTGTCTGTAGGGATGAAGGGGTCCTAGAAGGTGCAGAACTGAGAAAGAGGTGAGTGGCTGGGAGAAAGGAGGAAGGGAAGCAAAGCTTATCGAGTGCCTGCTGAGTATCCCAAATCCTGCCCCAAATTAATGTGATCGGAACCAACCGGTTTTCCCTAACTTGTTTTCCTTCAGATGAGCTAGACTGGAATGCCCTTTGCCAGCCAGAATTCCAGTCTGATGCAACTCCAGGAAACTAGGTTGCAATGCAGTGTTCAGTAAAGGATATATAGACACGGAGTGGTGATCAAGATACCATGCGTCAAGGAATTCATATTCATCATCTCCACCAATGGTAGAAGACCCTGAAATGCAGGGCAGTGGGAGCAAAGGCTGAGCAAAGATGGTTTGCTCAGGAGAAGCTTCATGATGTCTTGTGCTTTAATTTAAGGGTTGCACAGGATGGGGAGGAGCTTTGGAATGGGCTCCCTCCCTGGGCGGGGGGAGGAGGAGGAATTATTAGATTTGCCATTATCCCAGTTGCAAAACAACCCCCCCCAAAAAAAACCCACCCCTTCTATTTGTCCCCTGGGAGAAAATACCCTGACTGAGAGAATATTGGCTCTCTGCTGCCAGTTGGAAGGAGGCAAACGTCTTTCCTCAAATGCCCCGTGGTTCCAGGTGGATTTTGCCTCCTTTAAGCTTAGCTTTGCTCCGTTGCCTGTACAAATCTAAGACTGCCTGTTTAGCAATTTGGAGTGGAGCTCTGTACAAGTGAAAAGGGCCAATTTCGGTCGGCTCAGCATGCAGGCGCTGGCCCCATCCAGCCACCCAACATTATTAAGTTCTCCGTCTTCTACTATCACAATTGTCACCCTTTGAAGATCTTTGTTTTATAGCCGTCACGTCATGCTTATTTTGTCCCCGTCTTCGCAAGTCTGTATAATTCATCCTCTATGTCTGCACAACAATTACAGCATTTATCAGAAGGGCTGAATCATGGACGGCTCCCCGGGGTGTTCAATAGGAACTTGTTTCTGCAGCTTTCGTCTCGATAGGATAAAGGCCGGGCTATTCCTGCGAGGGATCCATGCCCCTCGCCCCTGACGTGCTTGCGCGCTTCGCCACGAGGCCAAGCCGCAGCGTGCTGTGCCGCAGGTGAGGGTACGACGACCGTCTTGGCGGCTATTATGTATCTGCAATGTGCAAGCGTCTCTTTTAAATAATGCTTTTCTTTAGATGGTGCGTGTCTAATGGCTCGCGAAGCCGTGGCCGCTGTTGCCTGGAACAGGGGAAGGTGGGCATAGCCAAACAAAAGCCCTGGGGGGCTTTGCCAGCCTTGCAGCCTGCTTCCTCAGGTGAGAGGAGGCGGGGCTCTGTTCGCTGGCCCAGCCCACACCTGTGCATGCCCTCTGGGTCCGCGCATCACCTCCAAGCAGGGGGGCTGGCGCCGGGACGTTACTCTGCCCCCGGAGCTTACTCCCTCCCCCTGCCAGCCTCATGATTTTGCGCAGGGATCCCCAACATTTTGGGCCCAGGGGAATCCGAGCAGTGGCTGCAGGCACCCCCCCAAATGGCGCCTACTAAGGATGTGGCTAGCTATAGAATGGAGGCCATTTGGGGGGCGTGTGCGGGGCAGAGGAACAGCAGGGCTAGAGGCCGCGAGGGCGGGGGGCATGGAGCGGGATGCTTCTCCAGCCCTGAGAGAGCGTCCGCCTTGGCTCTGTCTCGCTCCACACCCCGCCTCTCTGAGCCCCCGCAAGAGGTGCTGCCCCACTTTAACTTTACACGTGGGGTGGGGTGTTGGGCTGGGCCTCCTGGCCCTGTGGATGCCGCCCATGTATTCAGAGGGACGTAGGAAGAAGGGGGCTGGGGCAGGCAGAGACGCCGTGCTGTGGGGGGCGGCGAGGGCCATCAGCATCCGGCCAGGGAGGGTGGAGGTGGGCGCATGGAGGGGGTGCCTGAGGAGACCCCTCAGTGCCCGCTGAGGGCCAGCAGAGAGCTGAGCAGCCGCCCTCCCCAGGAGGACGCATTCTGCGCCAGCTGGCTGCTCCCTAGCAGGCTCGGCCCGCCATCCTAATCGCGGGAAGCGGCTGGATTTGCCTTGCTGTGCAAAGCGCCGAGGACTGAGCGGAAGCCCCAGCGAGCCCGCGAAGGGGGCAGACGCGCGCTGGGGCTGGAGGGAGCTTGGCACCTGCCAGGTGGGGCCGGCCCCGAGCGCAGGTGGGCCCGAGAGGGGAGGCAGGGCTGCCGCAGGCGGTGGCGCGGGCTCGCGTAAAGGGCGCCCCTGCTGCTGCGCAACGCGCGGTCCTTCGGCAAGATCACCCCTCCCGGGACTCGATGTGTCCTCGTCATCGTCGGCCTCGAGGGGATCCTTTTTTCCGGCGGGGAAGTTCTCCCGAGTTCCACTCCTTCCACTCCGCTTGTCACTCCGGGGAAAGGGATTGTGAGAGTCTGACCGCAGATCTGGCTGGAAAGCCGGCTGGCGTAGTGCAGCCCTTGAATTCCCAAAGCAGCGGACGATTCAGGCAGGCGCAACGGCCGCGTCCGAGGTGCCAAGAAACGGGACTCCGACTCCGCAAGCACCGCTTGGTCCTTTCCCCTGGGAAGGGAGGCGGAGTGGCGGGCAGGGCAGGGGAGACAGGGAGCTACCAGCCCGCATTGCCTTTTCCCGCGGCTGCTAGGAAGGAGTGTCCATGTCAGCTCAAAAACCTGCCTTGAAAACTTCTCTAGCTTCCCTCCCAGAAGCTTATGTTCCTCTCTTTATTTCTACCCTGCCTTATAACCAAAGCTCTCTAGTCAGTTGTCAAAAATTGTAAGCCGTAAAACTATAAGCCGCAGTGGACTTGGGGGTTATCCCTGTGAGCATGTGAAGGAGAAAAGCCAGTGGAGCTCCCAGACCGGGACGGGAGCTCCCAGACCGGGACGGGGCCTTCATGTTGAAAGCAGCCCCTGAATCAAGATGATAAAATTCAGGGTAGCATTTTTGACACAGGGAATTTGAATGGCTAACGATGTCAGCTGATCAAGACAGCTGACATAAATGCTCCATCGTATGTTGTTATATGCCTGGCAGAAGACGACAGGCTTTGCCTGAACTGAAAAGAGGACGGTATTGGCTCCTGGCAGGCCTCAGTGGGGAGCGATCCAGGGGCCACCCCGAAAAAGCCCTCCTCCCCCGTTGCCCTTGGAGGAGCCCTCAGAGGCTCTTTGGAGCGTCTGGTCAGCTCACGTCCCATGAGGTGCTCCATCAGGCACTGCACCCCTGAGCCATGTGAGGCTTTAGACACTGAATCAGGAGCTTTCTCAGAAACAAGAAGGCAGACAAACAGGCAAGCCGGAACTGGGTTTGTCCACTCAGATCTTCTGGTCCCAGTTATTCATCTGGTCACTGAACTTTGTACAAGCGGCAGCTTCCAAACAGTCTTCAAGGGCAGCCCCACATGGAGTGCATTGCAGCACACCGCTGGGTCATCCCTACGCAGGTAGAGGCTTAGCTGGGCCACCATCCGAAGCTGGTAGAAGGCGCTCCATCACCAGTGAGGCCAGCTGGGCCTCCAGTGAGAGAGAGACCCACCAAGCCATGAGCGACTCCTTCAAGAGGAGCACAACACGTTCAGCACCACTGTGGGCCCCTTCCAGTCCATCATCACAGCCAGGCACCGATTCAGCACATCACCTGCTGGCGGTGAATGAAGTAGAGTAGGAGAAGCATCCCAATAGCAACACACCCCAGAACTCGGAGGATCTCCTTCACCGGTTTCATGTGACTGCTAGCATGGGAAGCAAAACTGATTCCCGAGGAAGCGCCAGCTTGAGAATCTAGGAGGCCAAGACATATTCCCCAAGCACCACCTTCTGCATTGGCTGTCCAAGCAGGAGCAGAACCACCACAATGCGGGACCACCCACCCTCACCTCTGTCAGTTGGCCCAGAAAGATGCCATGCTCAGTAGTCTCAAAAGCTGCCAGGAGGTCCAGCCGTATCAAGAGGGTCACAATCCCCCATCTCTCTCCTGGCCTAGGCCATCAGGCAGGGCAACCTCTCTGCTTTCCTCTGCAACCTTCTGGAAGTTGGTGTCCCAGATGTTCTAGGCGGCAGCTCCACCGTTCCCAGTCCATGTGCCTCATTCCCCTTCCCTCTGGCCAGAGGGGAGGATGGGAGAGGTGGTAGGCTGGGTATTAGCCGCAGCTTGCCTCACACCTGGGCTCTTTGGATCTCCATGCAAAGAACTAATTTTCCTCCTGGAAATTTTGAAAGTGCAGGACCTCCCAGACAAAAAGTGCACAAGATAAATCAAAACTTTTTTCCCCCTTTCCTTAACATTCCTCAGATGTTATGCCTCAGGCAGAATGTCTAAACGCATGGTAAAATTTTGCTTGCGGCATAATTCAGGGCGAATCTCGTACTGAAGTGACTGCTTGTCTAGTTACTTGTATATTTTTCACCGTTCAAAAGGCGCCTTCTGGGAATGTAAGCCCATTCTTTTTGTTGCATCCTTAGTAAGCAGGATAAAAATTGTCCCTCCGTTTCCTTTAACTATTTCTGCATGAGCGAAGCCATTGCCTATTCTGCTGCTGGAAAGTACAATGAGCAGCTTCTGAAATCCCACCAAATTCCGCGTTGTCGCACTTCTGTTTGCCGTTCTGAAAAGACTCCCAGTTTAGCACTGCTCCATTTCTGGTTTTCTTCCCATAAGTGCACAGAAGCACCCACATTTCTTCAGAACTCACTTTTAATGTTCATTTAAAAACACATCTATTTCTAATATTCCGATGTGCATATTCCGATCACTGCACTTTAAGAGGACTTAGCAGAGGAGTTGTTCAGAGTTGTTATCCCAAAATCTCAAGGCATCACCGTCTGCAGTAAGTTTGGCATCTGTTCGCTCACATACCTTCCCAGGCCTGTAAATTTAGTAGTGGAAACCATTTCTTCCATTCTTACGAAGATCCCCATCTCTCCGAGAATTTTGATAATGAAATATTATTCCACACTGAGACTTAGAAAGTGTCAGCGGAAACGTGGAAAGCCAGATTTCAAAATAAATTTTAACCACTTCTTTTTAAAAAGCTAGCTAACTTTGCCTATTAAACCAGCTAAAGGTTTTTTTAATAGAATTTATTTGCATTAGCCATAGGTATTTGCATAAATTTTGCAATAACATAAAACCAGCATACAAGATCAGGAAGATTATGCATGTACATCAGATATATATGTACCAAAATATATGCCAAAATTTGAACAGGTGAATCTATAAAAATTACAATTTTAAAATCATGCTTGATGTGATTTCAGTTGTGATGCTAAACATTTAGCTGACTATACTATCACCTGTTTATCCTGGTCTACAAGAAAAAGAGATGCATAGAAGTCAGAGGAATGACCTGGCTTTTTAACTAACAAGGAGCAGAACAACTCTAAAGTTAAGCACTGACAGCTGAGCAGTTCAATGAGCTATAAGTTGGCTAGTTATTTAACCGGTTGATTTCCTCAACTGGAAACCACGAGGGGCTTCTGCTTTGGATGCAAAGCAAAGGCAATGGAAGAATAATATTTCTTCCACTTTGGGTATCACGACACGATAGGGTGACCAGGAACCAGAAAGTGGAAGAAGTTCCCTTGCATGAGAACTAACGCAAGGAGCTTGTCAGCATGTTCCTGACTGCAAAAAACAGAAATTGGGTGTGGCATCTGAGCACAAGCAGAAGTGAGACTTAGTCTGAATGAGCCCAAGAGTATCCTCCCAAATGGAATGCAACATTTTGGAGCCAAGGAACTCTCGCCTTGAACCTACAACCGTCCCTGTTTTTCTTGTCAGGTTCTGTTGCACTGAAGTTGATGTTCTTTGCTCAAGGCAGCTCAACCCACCTCTGAAACTGGACTACAGCTCCCATTCCCATCACACTCACACTTGTTGAACTGCTGTCAGCAAACTTTGCTCAATGAATGAATGAATGTTGAACAAAACGCAGGTAGAAGTTTGCAAATACAGTTTCGAAACACGGAAAGCATATGAGAGTTGCTCATTAGGTCTGCATTTATACAGCATTTTGGAAGAAAGTGATTAATAGATGTTTAATAAAGCGTTGATCAATAACTATAGATCGTTTTGGGGCTCTGCATGTGAGTTACAACCATCTGCAGCATGTCAAGCTGATGTGCTAATTATATGTCCTGCTCACACAGCTTTAATATGCATGACAGGGTTTGAAATAAACTGATTCCAAGGCAAGTAAAAATCTACTGTTACGGGCATTAAGCAGTCACCTTCCTTTGCTGGATTTTTTCCAAATTGTCTGTGGGTTACCTGTCAATTTATCTACCCACCCCACACATAGCACAAGCTTAAAAAATCCTTTAGACATACTTCATCCGGATTTAATGTAATGTAGATGTTCTTATAATCCATATTAATGTCAAATCCCATACTGCATCCTAGAAAACTCTTGAAGGTGTGGATGTTGATGCTTGACTGGAAGGGAAAGCACGCAGTTAGCGTCATATTTGGATGAACTGCAACGCGAGAGTAAAGAAAGATTTGCTACATGGCTCTGAAAACGTTTGTGGGGCGTGGGGCCTGGCTTCTCAGGTGCATCCGTTCCCTGAGAATCTAAGCTTTCTTTTAAGCAAAGCAGGTTGCTACTCCTCAAGGTTGTTGAGTAAAATGTTGGATGAAAGGGGAAGGCAGCAGGAGGTGAAGCTGAGTGAGGCTTCAGAAAGCTGGAGGGGAGATGCTGATGGTGCCCTGTGCCAGAGGCAGAAGACGTGGTCACGGATGTGTTGGAGGTCGGTTAGTGAGCCAGGAAGGCGAGGGGGGCTGCACCGTTACCAGTGCGAGGGGTGAGTCCCTCCGACTGAGGACTAGCTCGGAAGGAGAGATTTTGCAGGGCATGGTGTGTCATCATGGACTTCTGAGATCTGCTGAGTGTTTTCATGTGTGGAGGCAGCTGATAATACGCTGGGGAGGGGTGCTGGCTGCATTCACACGATACAGCGAGCAATCTGGTGCTGTTACTATGGTTTGCATCTTTTTACTACGATCTACCGAAGAGATGATCAAGTGGTTCCTACTTTATTGTGGCTTCCATCCTCCCTGTTCAGTTCTTCCCCTGTTGGCATGTATCGCATCAGTAACATGCTGTATATACATGGTGGCTGTGTAAAATGCATCTGACCAGGCTTCTAAAGTCAGTTCTATACATTTTTACTCAAAAGTAGGGCATTCCCAGTTGGATGTGCATGGAATCACGGGGCTGAGATTTTTCACTAGCTGTGAGCCAGTTCCCCACACTGAAGTCATGGTGTGTGTGAGGGAGAAGGGTGCCGGAGAGTGAAAACAGACGCTCCCAGAAAGACTTGCTTGCGATCAGCTGTTTTGAGCATGGTTTGTTGTGTGCATTCTGATTGCCTGCTCAGGCCTTTATTATGTTGGATGTGGCCCAAAGAGAAAGTCATGTCTTCCGCCCTGGGCTTGGTACCTGAACAAGTGCTGTTTTTTCCGATCTCTTTCAGTAGATTAAATGCCAAAATTTTAAGAGTAAAGCTTTTGTCCCCAATGGAGCTAGAAGCAGATGTGCTCATGCTGAAATCAATGGGACTTAAGTGAGTTGTAACTAACTTGCCTCATTGATTTCAGCCTGATTTAAGCATGATTAACACTGGTTGGATTAAGGCTATCAGGCCGTCTGTCAACGAAGCAAGAACATCCATACCAGGATCATGGGCATGCCAAGAAAATGAAGCCGCTCAATGAAGTTTTTGCCAGGAATGGTGTCATCTCCAGTGGAGGAATTGGGTTTTCCTTGGCATGTGCCATGGGCGCCCTCTGTCTGTCAAAGCTCAGAGTGCACCGAATAGTCTCCCCTTTTGGTTCTCTGGCCAAACACAGCACTTTGGAGGATGGAAAGCTCCTGTCAACTATTCACGCGGCACATTCATGCCTGTGTGTGTGTTTGAGGGTGAGGGTGTGTAGCTTCACTGCCATTGTTTCTTCTGAAGGCATTTCCTTAGATGCTTCCCCCTCCGTGAGTTCCTGCCCTAGTTGAATCACACGTGGAACCGTCCTCATTCATGGAGTGAGCAGAAAGGAGTCAAAGGAATCAAGCAGAGGTTCGAAGCCATCCAGTCCCTCAGCTTTGGCGTCCAGTGGATCCCAGAGGGCAAACAAGGACACCTCAAGTGAGGGCAAATGAGGGCAATTGGAACGAAAGGAAGATTCTCTGAAAAGTCTTCCAGAAAGGGAGTTATTTGTGAAGCGAATGGCTTCAGTTTGGGTTAAAGGCACTAGGTTTCAGCTCCTGACTCCCCTGCAGCACCAGTCTTCCCAGTCAAACATAAACCTGGTAGAGGGAGCACTTCACTAGGGTAACTGTAGAGCTGTTGGTTAGCCAAATGCTCCACCCACTGACTCCAGCTCCTAGGCTTCAAACCGGCAGTCAAGCTGTCTCCATCGCAGAAGACCTTGCCTGGCTAAACTCATGGTCTCCTTAGCGTCTGCCTGTCCGTCTTGAATTGCACTGCCAGACTTTGGCCCCTGGCATTTACCTGTAGCCTCCAAAATGTCACCCACATCCATTTAGGACAATATCCGTTGTCCCTGCCATCAATGGACTTTCCTCAGCTTTGGAAATTTGATGTCTTGCTGGCCTCAGCTTGCTTGCCTTAGACTTCATTATTTGCCTGTGTCCCCTTCTATTCTGCCTCTGGAACTTGCCCTGTGTCTGCACTGTGACCAGCTGGACTGATACCCTGTTCCTTCCACCCCTGTGAGCCCAGAAAATGTCTTGCTAGGATCCTTGCTAGATCCTGACAAAGTCCTAGTTAAAGTTGTTAAGGCTACTGTCCCATGCACACCTGCATAAGTTTAAGCTCCATCCTTGCACACCTAGAAGGAGAGTGGCTGTCTTATCGAGACTAGACATAGAGACAGGCTTCCCGTGTGATTTCCTTATGACCGTCCCAAGGCACCTTCACTGATGGATCAGTGTCAAGACAGGCTGCCCCTTTCTCCGCCCCCACCACCTTCCTTCTTTCCTCCATTCAGAATTCGTGACACGGTCCATCCCCTTCTAGTTTTTATAACCTCCTCATTAAGTCAACTCAGCGACTGTGGGAAGCCCCAGTAATTAACTAATTTGGGTTACAGGATCTTTAATTAAATGTAATTACACAGGCCATCATCTTGCCCGCCTCCCACCTCGACCCCGGCGGCATCAGTGCTAAAAACGTACGCGATGGAAACCCCCGCCTCTTTGCCGACACGCCGCCCATGACAAACGCAACGGCAAATTAATCCGACAGGCATCAGCAATGGCGTTTTGGCACAAGGACCTAATGGAATTTGTCTTCCATTAGTCGAGCTTCATCCCAGAGTAGGCCCGAGCTACAAAATAGCTACACTGCCTGATAGGTTTCGTTGGGCCACCTTCTATGGGTGCAGCCAAATGCAGGCATTTTGAGTTTTACCAGATCCGGTTCTGTAGCATCACAATAGCAACATGCTTTCCTTAGAAAAACAGCCCTGCTTTGGACTTCCTTCCATGCACACCCTCTTTTGCTGCACAACGTATGCACAAAGCGGATCAGGAATCCTGAAGAGCATGGGATTGGATGCTGTCCTCGCCAGGTAATCCAGATGAGGCGCTCAGCAGAGCATTGTGTGCGACAATTGGTGAGGCCCATGCGGGGAGTGTGGGTGCGTTGGAAGGAAGAGCAAAGCCACAACGGACTCCTCTTCCCATGAGGTGCCACTGGGACAGCAGTCCACCTGTGGCAGCTCCGCGACTGGATGCTTCTCTTTCGGGCCTAAACACTTTCCACTTAGACCTGGTTCATACACAGCAGCGGCGAGCAGTGAGTGAATTGCCTCGTAGCCTAATCGGGATGTGCCATGCGATTGCTTGTCTTCCATCCGCCAACCACATCTTCTCTGGGAAATGCAAATTTCCAGTCAAAGACTCTGGCTTCACGGCATGGCAGGAGGGGGAAACATCTCCTTGCCGTGCCAGCTCCCCAATAATGCCGTTATCCAGCTGGAACGATGCAGGAAAACTGAGTTTGGCCATTGCAGCTCTCAGCCACTCCATTAAATGTTTGTGGTAAGCAAAGACGCAAAGCAGAGCTGATCCGTGGTAACTTGCACCCACTGTTCCATGCCCTGCCTGCCTGCCTGCCTCTAAAAGCAAAAGCTGTTCAGACCACATGGTCTGAGCAAACCAAAGGGATCAGCCACAGTCCAATTAAAGCGAGACCTGGCCAGGCCCTGCGATGCCTTGTCTCGCTTTCTTCCTATTAAGGGTACATCTGACACCAGGTTAAACCTGTTGAAGGGAAGCCGCAGCACGTAGGCTGAGGTTGTGTGTGTTTTCGTCTGTGTTTATTGCCTGCCTGTGCTCCGTGGGGACAGCTAAAAACCAAACTCGAAATGATTGCTTAATGGACAGGAGGACACAGCATTCTGCAATGCGTAAAGAAGTTACAGGGGATCAAGCGAGAGGGCAGCCCGGGCTGGGAAGAGAAGCGCGTCTCCCAGAGAAGAAATTATCTTCTCCTCGTCATGCTTGGTTATCCACAGACTAACAACACTATCCAGTTGTTTACTAGGCTAAACATGGATTTCAAAGCTGGGAGCTGCATTTCTCGTTACTTCTTCCAGTTCCCAGCGGGCTGCTGTGCGCTGGTCTTTTGCAGCAAAGACGTGCGGCACGGCTTTTGGTGCCTTGAAGCAAATGACCCCATCAGCCCCTGCTTCCCAATTTGAACCTTACCAGGCCACTGAAGAAGAGCCCCATTGTGTCTGCCAAAGGACCATCTAACCGGCCGTTCCTTCTACAAAGGCACCAGCCAAATGCCTCTGAGAAGCTTGCAAAGGGGCATTCCTTTCATTTCTGCCTTTTCATTTGTTTGATGTATTTCTATCCTGCCTTCCTTCCATCCAAAAATCCAAGATCTGGTTGGAAGAGACAGAAGGCAGCAAGCTGTCTGGTTATGCCCACCAGGATTCTCTGAGCAGCAAGCAGCTTGTGGGGGACAGCGGACAGGGGAGAGGAATGAACTGCAGGATCTGATCTCCCCGCGCTGCCCTAGTCAGGTTTTGTTCCTGAAGCCGGATGTTCGGGGCTTCTATCAGTGTCCCACCCACCCTGCTGGCCAACAACTTCCCTAGCTGAGCTACCTGGAGTTGTCTGGGGAGAAGTGTTGGAGTTCTCAGACCGATGGCAGGTTCCACAAGATAGGAATTGTCCATGGTGTACGATCCCAAGGCCCTGCATGGGGCAGCGGAGCTCAGCCAGCAGGAGATGCTGGACTGCCGACCGAGCACAAGCCCCTAATGCTCAAGCCAGGCCTTGGCAAGCCGGAGGCTTAATGATGTCTATCAATTCCCAGAGCTGATACTGTGGACAAGCATGCCAGTGGATCATCTGACGGCTTTTCGTCAGGTGCTTCCCTCTACCTGCCCCAGCCGAGTCACCTGTGCAACCCTCGTTCTGCAGCGTGAGGCCTCCGTAGGTGCAGCCCATCAGAGATCACTAAGAGAGGCATTGACTCTGTCCCTGATTCCCCCAGTCCCAGCCCTTGGATCCTCTGGAACGGTGTTCTGGCTCATGGCCGGCCAAGCTGAAGGCAGGAAGTGGCCACCAAGGTTTCCTGTCCTTCCCAATGCCTTTCACTCGCATTGCACTGCATTTTCAGTTAGCTCGGCTTTGAGAAAGGAGCCGTGTTTGAGCAGGTAGAAGATGCAGGGGGAGTTAATTTTGCAGAGAAATTCAGCGTGAAACAGATCTGACAGCTCTGAGGGTGGGCCAGGTTTCCTGCTTCATTTATGAAAAGAAAGGCCTATGCTAAGCAGCTGACTGTTTGCGGGGTGGAGAGGGAAGCCTTCGCAACTCCATAAAGTCAGGATTTGCCCAGCAGAGAGAGAGAGAGAGAGAGAGAGGAGGTCAGGGGTGGCTGAAGGGAGCCCTTGAATACCGCTGTTGCTGAGCATCGCCAGATAAAGCCTGAAGCTTTTGAAGGACATTCTTCAGAAGCAGCGTAAATCTTTCCTCCTTGCAAAAACACCTGGCAGTTTCCAAACGAAAAGCATTTTAAGGATGTGCTACAGAAGGAGTTGAAAAACCAAAAAGGCAACAACTAATAGGAGGTGGTTGAGGCCCATCGGGGAGGGTCAGGGATAGGCTGGACACGCACATGGTGGGCATGACTGGAGCTGGGGGTCAGACTAGATGGCCGGGGAGACCCTTTCTGACTCGCCCTGTTTCTATGTTTCTAACTTATACCAATCTCAAAAGTTTGGCCATTTGAATTTGGACTGGAGGCAATTCCCTGAGTTCTACGGAGAGTGGGGCAAGAGATGGAAGGATAAATATATCGGTGCACAATGACTAGGTTAGCAGATGGCAACCCCGAGGTTTGATCTCTAATTTGAAATCCCCCACAGAATCTGAAGTCCAGATGCGGCCGGCTGATTCTGCGTGTCCCCGCCAGCCCCCAGGCAGGCAGTGAGTCCGCCTCCTTCTGCAGTGAGCGGATCAGCACCTCAGGTGGCGGAGGGACCGACGGCAGGCCAAGGACTGGTGCGGACAGGCGAGAAAAGCCAGACCTGCCTCCACATTCTATTTTCGTTTGAGCTGGCCTTGAAAAAGTGGTGGTGAGGAGGGGGAGTGTGGTTTTTAAACAATCTTCCATGACTGCAAAACATTGTTGCGCGTCAGGGAGAAGCGTTCTACCCATTCTCCAGACGTGCTCATGTTCTGCACTTGTGTGGGCTTGCTGCTTTCTCCCCGGCACGGCATGGCACGTGGATGAGTTGACAGAGGAAGAGGAGTCTAGGGTAATGGGGTTGCCATCCCACTTCAGCTTGGAGTCCCCCTGTGGTGCACCCTAAGAGCCCAGGCATGGCTGTCCCTCCCCGGAGACTAAACATAACCCTGACATCTCAGCAACAGAACAAGCTGCAGCTGGAAGACCCATGGTGGGGGGGGGGGGGAGCGCAGGCCGGGGACCCTGGCTCAAACCTGAGGGCAGAAACTGGTGTGCACCATCTCACTTCAAAATCACAATGGGGTTTGATTAATAACTGAGGGCTCGGGTGAGGTAGTGGGTAAAAGCATGAGGCTGGGACTCAGGAGATCCAGGTTCCAGTCCCCACTCAGGCCTGGAACCAACTGGGCGCCTCTCAGCCCAACCTACCTCACAGGGTTGTTGCTGTGTGGAGAAGACTGGGAGCAAAAGGAGAAGGGGGATGTAAGCTGCTTTGAGTTCCTTAAAAGAAGCAAAGCAGGATAGGCATCTAAAAAATAAATAAATAAACTCAAAAAGCAAAGGAATCTGAGGCATCCCATTCTGCAAGAAAAAAGCAAACCTTGGGAAAGATCACGTCCCCGAATTTGAGCATGAATGCATCTAGCAGTGCTCTGAACTTCCCAGCCCAGTGCCTCCCAGATGTGGTGCATTACAACTTCCCTGATTCCAGCCAGGAGTTGCAGGGGACCATTTCTGGAAGCCACCAAGACAGGGAACGCTGTGGTGGAGTCCAGAGTGGCATTCTCATTTTCCCAAAATGGGAGATCACTGGACTAAAACAGCGCCTTCGAAGGAGCTGAAAGCTGATGTCCACCCAGGGAAGCAGGAGAGGTTACGGAACACCCCTTCTTCTCCTCTGGGGCTCATTCCATGTTAATTTCCATAATTTCTTTTATTTATTCAACTTGTTAGTCGCCCTAAAGCCCAAGTTTTCAGGGCAATGCACATGAATATAAAACAAAGAGGCAAAAAATCAATGGCATCCAGTTAAACATGATAAAACTACAGCAGCCAAAATGCAATTTAAAATAGCAAAGGCTAAAATATAGCAAACAATACCAAGAAGATCTAAAGATATCCACAGACACAAAAGGAGCTCTAAGACTCTGCTTTAAGATAAGCGGGACAGTTTAATATTCAGCAAGTTTAAAAGAGAATGGGCTTTTAAGAGAATGAATTTTTAGAGGATCAAAAATAGGGGGCCAGGTAGGGGCCAGGTAGGCCTCTCTGGGCAAGAGCGTTTCTTTTCCAGCGGTTTTCCTCACACCTGGAGAGCACTGCATTTTGGGAGGGGCGTACAGGGGACTTGCTGCGCTGGAACTTGGGCAATGGACGCGTGATCCTATCGGTTGGTGTCGTGCAAGACTCCAGGGGAGATGGCCCACAACGCCTCTCCGGCCATGTTTCCCCCAGTCCTTTTCTCACTGACTTCCTATGCAATTCCCAGGTCTGCTTGTTCCAGCAGGTGGGGGAGGAAGGGAACGGGGAGGTGCAGGAAAGGAAGGATGGAAAGCAAAGCCCTTCGAAAGCAAAGCTCTCCCACTGTTAACACTGGACCTAAAGACGAGTCTCTCTGGGTAGCGACTGGGCAACGAGGACACGGAAGAAACGGCTGTCACGCCGCTCCTGAACGAAACGTGGAAGGCTCTTTCTGCTTGAGCTCCCAGAGGGCGGAATCAAAGGGGCACAGAGTCAGTCAGGTGTCTTCAATGCAATTAGGTGCCGTGCTAATTGAATGCATCCTTGAAGGGCTAATTGAAGGGCTCCTTTGTTAGGGTCAGGTTTGCGCTGGGCATTTCGTCCTGAGCCGTGGGGTGCGTCTGACTCTTCTTGTTCCCCTTTCGATTACATCATCCCCGTGCCAGGGAGGTGAGCTAAATGCTGTAGTGTAGTGCAGGTGACAAATTTAATTTCCTTCTCTCTTGATTTGGTTAAAGATGTTGCGTTCCTTCTTTTCCCTTTGCAGGGCCAGGATAGTTGTCAGGAAGATGATGGAGGGTAAAAGTTTTACAGGAGAGGGAGAAAACAATTACACCTTTTGGAAATGTTTTTTTCTCCTGCCCACTTATTAAAGCAAAATGAAATGAAAACATGCCATAAAACACTGGTACATTAGTGGGAGAACAGCAAGAGTGGGAGGGGGCTATTATTCCCTTGGGCATCTGATTGGGAAAGGAGACATTGCACTAGATAAACCTTCAGTCTAATCCCAGTAGGGTTCTCTTTAGACTTTTGGAAATGATGCAATCCTAGGCCTTTAACTCAAAATTCCCATTGAATTCAGTTGGGCTCGCTCCCAAGTACTTGTATATAACATTGCAGCCTATGGGGCTTGCTTTTGAAGATCACTACGAGGCTTTTGAACAAGTTAGTCCTTGAGCCACTTGCACACTGTTGGTATCATTAATGTGGCAATAAATTTTGCAATATTAACATTTATACTGTAGACCTATTTAAGAACAAAAGTAAAAGCAACTGGAGCCTTAAATTAATATGCCATCAGTTTGGAATGCATCTCTATACAGTCTCTGTTGTGAGCCGCCCCGAGGCTAGTTGGCAAGGGGGCGGCATAGAAATCTGTTAAATAAATAAAATAAAATAAAATAAAATAATAAAATAAAATAAAATAAATAAATCCTCATGAATTTCATGGAGATTGCACGAAGTATGAACAGCCGCCTCATTATAAAACACCTCCAACTACAATGATCAGGTAAACGTGTCTAAGAGTGCTGTATGTCCCAATGAGTTGAATGGGCCTTACTCTCAACGAAGTTTGCAAAGGATTGCAGCCTTTTGTTACTCTTGCAACACATTCCTGTAATAAATATAAAAAGTAACTCAATTTATCAAGGCCGGAAAAAGCCCATTTTCCTGAGTAAATATTGCATCAATTTAAACAGAGGAGAAAATGGTTAATCCCCTAGTAATAAAGCAAATTCATATTATATTAAATATTCCTTTAACAACAGTCTTGTAATAACCAACTTTATCAGATATCGACTGTATGTTCCTAAAATGTGGAAATGACTATTCAAACCAACTTAAAACAATTGACAACAGCCTTCCACAATGCAGAGCCCTTCATACGTGTTGGAATACAGATTCTGGAATCCCCAGCCCATTGGGAATTATGGGAATGGTAGTGCACAAAATATCTGGAGGACACGAGACTGAAGAAAAGTGGTTTAGGAATCACAGAACAGTTGAGTCGGAAGGGGCCATGAAGGCCATCCAGTCAACCCCCCTGCTGTTGCAGGACACCGAGTCACACCATCCCACTCTGATGGCTGCCCAGTTTCCCCTTGAATGTCTCCAGTATGGGAGAGCCCCCCACCTCTCTGGGCAGCTGGTTCCACTGCTGTCTTGCTCTGACTGTGAGGAAGCTTCTCCTGATGTCCAGCCTCAATCTGGGTTGTCACAGCTTGAATAGATTATTCCGTGTCCTGCACTCTGGCATCAGCTAGAAGAGATCTTGACCTTCCTCTTTGTGGCAGCCTTTGAGGTACTTATAAAGGGATCTCATTCCCCCCCCCCCCCCCGCGCTCAGCCTTCTCTTCTCAAGGCTGAACTTGCCCAGTTCTCTCCGTCTCTCCTCGCAGGGCAGTGTTTCCAAACCCTGGATCATTTCTGTTGCCCTCCGCTGGACCCTTTCTAATTTACCTGCATCTTTCTTAAATCTTGGTGTCCAGAACTGGACACGGTGTTCCATGTGAATGTGAGGTCTGACTAGTGAAGAGTATAGAGGAACTACTACTTCTCAAGGAGTAGTAGTTCTGGAAAGTGTGAAAGGGTGGTAGTCAGCCAGTTCTTCACAGCTCATTATGGTTTTAATTGGCAATGTCTGTTTTTATAAACTTTACGGTCGTATTTTGTGAATATTTTCCTGTTTCTCCTTTGTGTGGTTTTTATCTTGCACTATGATTTGAGAAAAAAGTCCACCCTTAAAGGCAGCCTAGAAATAATATTAGCTATATGAGAGCAATGCATAGTTTCTCAACCTTTATGTATCAACATTTTGAATGTTGAGCATTCTCACAAAATAGTTTCCATGGGTGGCCACTCATAAAAGGGAGACTGCCTAAAAGAAAAGCAGTTTGCACAAGAATGTAAGCTGCCGTCCTTGAGCACTGGAGAAAGACTGTGGTGGATTCATTGCGCTTCCATGGCTATGAATCAGACTTTCCTTGCAGGCTGGCTTTTTCCAAGTTGCACAATTATGCAGATACAGGCACCTAGTGTTTACTTCTGCATGGGATTTTCACAGGTTTGCACTTGCACTAATATGCATGGCACAGGTGTACACTTTTGCATGTCCACACAATTAAACAAGTTGAACAAAATTCTCACACAGCTGTTAAAAAAAAAAAAAAAGAACCTGGGAAACACGCTCTGAGTGGATTTGGCCAAATCCACATGTCCCTAGTGGGCTCTGAACTCCGAACACAAATTAACTCTCTGGAACCTAAGTAAAGATGGAGCTGAAGGCTGGAATTTCACCTTGCAGCTTGTCAGCCCTGCAACCAATTTTTTTAAAAAAGCATGCTAAATAAAAGAATCAACAGGAGGAATAGGGAGCCTGCTGTGTGCCTGAAACTGGGAAATCCCGAATAGATGATGAGAGTATGAATGGCTATAAATCGTGGTCGCTCCAGGTTGCCTTGAGAACCAGTCGCTGCGGAGGCAGCGATCACCTTCCGATCCTGTTCGGACACTTCCCATTGGAAGCTGGTTGACCAGGGTGAGAAGCAGGCCTTTGGTCTTAGCCAGAAAGACTCTTCTTCTCTCAAGTCTTGACTCACCGATGCTCTTGTGCACTCAGTAGGGGAAACGGACGGTTTCCCCCAGCTATTTACCGAACGGGCATAATGGATACTTGGCCACCAAAGCACTTCCGTCAGAGCAACCTGGGAGCTCTGCAGAAATTGGACACGAATGACAATGGGTCAAACACAGCTGCAGAAACATGTCCAGCTGGAAACCGGGGTGAAGTTCCAGGCTGGACGGAGGCAAGCGCTGTGCACCTTCCGCAGAGAGAGGCGCACAGAATCCCGCATGTAAGAGGAGGCTGCTTGGACCACTGTTGCTTTAATTGAAGGGGCGACACTTCTAATCGTGTGTCGTTGTTCTTTAATTACATGGCAACTACCAGCCTGCAGTCCACCACTTCATTCTGTTTAATTGCTGACCCTGCACCATTCTTGGGAAGGACAGAGTCCAGTAGCAATTTTCCCTATAATTGGATACTGTGATGTGGGAGAAGGCATGGCGGCCGTGTTGTCTTTCTTAGGGCTTGGCTAGTTCCTCTGTCATTATCTTGAGGCCTCTCCAGTGTGAGATGTTTGGCATTTCACTAAGTAAGGAGTGGTATCCTAGCCAGACTACAGCCCCCATCATATGTTGGAAGGGGAAGTAAGAAGGAAAGCCACCAGCTGGAATGCAAAGCAGTGAACCTCAAACCCCTTCAGAAGATGTATGTTGAAGAGCAGATCCCATCTCGAAACCACCAACTTGGCTTTTTGCTCAAGCCGCCTGGGCTGCCTTACTCCTTCTCGAGCACAAAGTTGGCTGCCTCCGCCTGCGCAGCTGAGCCTGCAACAACAGAAGGAAAGCTCTGCACCGATTCCAGGAGAGTGTTGTGACAGATGTGCGGAAGCAGACAGAAAGCAGCTGGATACCTCCGTACAGCAGCTGATGCTGCAAGGAAGCTGCGTTCGGCTTTCAGCAAAAGCTACGCAGATGCCACATGGGAACCGGGACACGAGAGTAGATGCAGCTCCCTGGGATGCCCCTTCCCAGTGGCTTGTGCGTTGTGGAATTGCGTAGGAAATGTTGGGGCGAGCAAGGAAGTGGAAACGGGGGGGGGGGGATGATGGCGAGATTCTGGCAAGCAGGGGGGTCATATGGAGATGCCACCCGGTCTGAGTCAGCTGCCTTGCACATGAAGACACTGTGTGAGTGACCCCCAGCCCCAGACAAGGCGCAGGACTTGCACGGGGGCTGGCCTCTGGCCTCACTCCTTTCTCCCCACTGTTGCCAGTTCTGCGCGGATGCAGCTGCAGACCCGGCGCACGGTCCAGAATGCCTCTCCCCCCTCCCCTCAGCTCGTTGGTGCGCAGATTCCAGCATTCAGATGCCGTTTCCTCCTCCCAGTGAGCTTGTGCGAGGATGTCCACAGGACGTTCCCGTCCACTGGCTAGAACCAGCTGTGAGGAACGTTTTGGATAATTGTCCATGGGGGCAGAAGCACAGGACCGAGTTTGGACAAGAAACGAGCCCGCGAGACGGCCGCCTGCGCTTGCATTCCGGTCTTGAGAGTTCCAACCGCTCCGGACACCCGTTGGAGCCGCAGGGAACCTTGACCCAACATTCACTGCTCCGGGAAGGGTGTCCCTGCTCAAGGGCACGCCAGCCAGGGGCTGAGTCACGCGGCAATTAAGAGCTCGGTTGAGTGCAGGCTTTCCTCCCACAGACAGCTGCTTCCTGCACATGATACGAAGGCAGCTGCACAGTAATTGCACTCGTTGCCAGAGAACAGCATAGCTGTGCAGCAAATTGCGGGTGCAGAAAGTGGGCCGTGGGTGTCTCGACACTGAACACAGGCAGGTGATGCTCTGTTTTCATCGTCAGATCTGTGTCCTCCTCACGCCCCATCTTCCTGAGCAAAATTGCAGCCCCAGCGGCAGCGGGGAGCGGGGCTTCAGGGTGCAGCCAGAGTGCCCTTCAGGCAGCTCCATCGGGGCCCAAGAGGGCCTCCAGAGGCCCCAAGCATCACAGGCACATGGTTTATGTGGTACCACCCCTGTGTGTGGCATTTCGCAAACTGCAGGGGTTGGGGTTCACAATCGCGGACTTGACGCAGGAAGAACTGCTTAAACCAAGTCGAGTCCCATCGCTGACCTTGACCGCCAGCTGCTCTCCAAGGTCCTGGGCAGAGAATCTTCCCTATCCCCACAGAGATGGCGGGGACTGAACCGGGGGGTTTTGCACATAACGTGTGTGCCCAACTACGGGCCTCGGCCAGAAGGTAAATAAGGAGGGAGCAGAAGGATGTGCGAGGAGCTCCATTACATGCAATTTGGCTTCTCCATCTCCAGAGTTACCTCTTAGTGGCAGAAAGCATTTTGTGATGGCAGCAGGATCCCCAGCTGTTCCCAAACTCTGCGGCCCCAGGCAATCCTGAGCATTTCTGGCTTTCACACAAAAGCACTCCTTGTAATGTACAGCAGGTACTTTGTAGCTGAGGGAGCCAGCAGAGAATTTTAAGTTTCTTTGAGTTTTGCTTTGGGAGCAGGAAAACTGCTCTCTGACCCTCTTAGAAAGAGACTGGCTTCCTTAATTCATGTTTTAGAAGTGCTGACAGGATCTGATCTATGGGTCTAACAAAGCACAGGTGACTAAGCACATGGGTTAGCTTAAAAATTCTGAGTACAGCCAGAGCAAAAGTTCACGTATAAAAAGTATTTCAGATCATTCTAATTTCTCCATGTCGTGAACGGAGCCGGCTGGAGCCGGGGGTCAGACTAGATGGCCCAGGAGGTCCCTTCTGACTCACTCTGGTTCTATGTTTCCACTGACTACTGAATGTGAAATTTCACATTCAGAATGGAGCTGTCGCTTTTCAGAACTGAATTTCTTTCTAAACCTAGAATTTTGGCTTGGAATTTGAAGCCTAATTCCTCTGGATTTTTTTGGCATCCCTTGATTATTTCAACAGGAACTAAAATATGAAAGCTGAGAAGTGTCAGCTGTGGAATATCAAATACTAGCTATCCAGTAGTGTAATGCATTATCATTGCAATGTCAGCCGGCGTGTCCAGTTGGATGCTGAGTGCTACTGCATGCAGACGCTGTTGTGCAAATATATAGCGGGCCATGTCAATTGCCGGCAGCTGACAGCTGCCAAAGACCAGCGGTTCAGGTCAGGCCACTGCAAGTCCAGCACTCACACACGGAAACATCCCCTTGGACAGGGGAGCGGATTCTCCAGTCCGCAGCCCTGACCTGCTCACAGCCATGGTGCGCTGGAGCAGTTCGGGTCTGTTTTGACTGAAAAGGCAGGGACGTCGCTGACCTTTTGCCAACCACGCAGAGAACGGTGTCTTTAAGGAATCGCTCCAAGGTGGGGCTTGGCCTCCGGGCCCCACATTCCAAGGAGTCCCTGAAGGCGTGCCCATTCAGTTGGCATCTTCCACGTGTGGGTGGGTTGTTGCATGCCATGCTTGCCCCGTGGGCTGCGGATGGGGTGGCGCATGGGGTCCTGTGCATGAACAGACTCATCTGGTCCTGGGAGGATGAGTTCCTCCCAGCACCATTTGGGTCGTCACCACTGGATCCTCCCCATGCATGCAGAAGGGGCAGTGAAGTGAGACTTGCAGCTAGGGGGCCCGTGTTGAGTCTCCTTCAGCAAGACTCGTTGCGGGAGGCGGACAGCAGTTCGATCAGAGAAGTTAGAGGCGATGTTCTCAGCCTTACTAACAAATAAAATGAATAAAGACATCGCTTGGTCCAAAATGGATCCGGCCGAGCATTCTGAAATAATTCCAACGTGAAACGGCTGACCTAGCAAAGACACACGATTTCTCCCCAGTGCTGCCCAGTGTTGCAAAAGGGATCTGCAACGCAGGGAGGGGAACGGAAGGAAATTATGGGTCACGGAGGCCAGTGCAGGCTGGGGGAAAGCATGATTAAAGGTCGACCCATGGCCAAGAGTCCCAGCACCAAGTGGTGCTGGAATGGAGCCACAGGGTTGTCCAACAGGCGGTGCCCAGGGACCCCATGCAACGCACCAAGCATTAAGAAGGTCCTGCGACGGGAGGCCCCGCCTCCTTTCACGCCAGGCGAGGGTGCAGGAGCTGGAAGGGGGGTGGCACCCCCCCAGCCCTGCCTGTTCTCGCCAGGGGGCATGGGGGGAGTCTGCGCTGTCCAGCGATGGTGGTGGCAGTGGTGAAGAGAAGCCATTGGTGTGTCCTCGAGCACCAAGGAGTGCCAGAATGAGCGCCGAGATAATTTAGTCTGTGTTGCCCACAACAAAATCTTGTCGCATTTCTGTTCCGCTGTTTGGGTTAAAAAAAAGTTCCGATTGAGAACCCGTTGGCTTTTCTGGCCTGCCTCACCGAGGCATCTTTGAGCGGGCACTGTGGAGACTTCCCACCCTTTTAATGTGCAGAGATAAAAGCCGAGGCTGTATATTGAGGCACTGTTTGCAATATTTCTCTCTCAAAACTCATTAGTGAGATGGGAATTTTGGAGGCGCCCGCTGGAAGATTAAAGGGAGCTTGGCGAGGCTGGAAGGGCAGCAATCTCTTGAATCCATTTGCAAAAATCGATGCAGTCCTTTATCTAGGAAGGGATTCTTCCCCAACAATTAATAGATTAAATTTGATGGATGCTGCAATGGAAGAAGTCAAATGAAGTCTTATGTCTAATTCAAATCTACCGAAAAGGAAAGTGTTTGGGGCTGGGGGTCTCCCCTCCTTCAGGAAATTGCTTTTCTTTCTGATGTTTATACAATCCAATCCTGCTTGCGTGAGCTGCTGGTGGGGCACAGCGCCGCTGCTCCGGAGGGGGCACTCAGAGTATCCGCAGGGAAACCCGCAGCAGTTCCGGATCATCGTGTTGCAGGCGGCTGCGGCAGGCCTCAGAGCAGCACGGCAGTGCAACACACGCTTTGTGCACGTAAGCGTCCTGGCCGGCACCTCGGGGAGCGGGGCGAGCCAAGACCCCAGCTTGGCACCCTGCCCCCCGCCCCCAGCGGTTGCGGCCTCCAGTCTCTGCTGACGGTGCTGAGCCAGCGAGATCATTCCCAGGGTGATGTGAGGTGGCTTCGTAGGGCAGGGATGCGAGTAGGTGTGCGGGGTGGCGATGGCCCCGAATGCCCCTCCCATGTCCTGTCATTTTGTCCCACTGGCCGAGTGAAATTTAGATTGCAAGCACCTGGGGCAGAGACTCGTCACTGTCCCTTATGCTGCCCCGTAAAGACACAAGTGGGATGCACACTTGTACATACTCAGAGTAGACCTGTTGGAAAAAATCAGGCCAGTTTGCTAGTGGATGCATCCAGAGTTATCCGTGAACTGGAGGAGCCGGGCTCCACGAAAGATAACCAGGCCACATGGGCACAACGTCCACGAGTCCCCTCTGAGTCTGATTAAGTCCTGCGCTCCCTCCCTCCCTCCCTCCCTCCTCTCTCTCTCTCTCTCTCTCTCTCTCTCTCTCTGTGCGTATTACTTAAGTGTATGAATAATGATCATATTGCACTGTAGGTGCATCCTGGAACAGCTTAGTACATAAAAGGGTTTGTGACTCTCCTGGAAGGTGGAACCTTTGGACAGGTCTGTGCCTCATATTTCGGCCCTTTTATCCCACTGCATCTGAGGGCCAGGGGCATGAGCGCACCCTGCCTGGTGCTTTCACACATTCTTGGGGTAGCATTTAAGCGGTGCGGAAGGAGCAGGTGGTACTGCATGTCACGCGCCCAAAATCCCAGGGCCTCTGAAGCCCAGAACAAAACCAGTCTGCCTGTTGGGAGAGTCCGGGCTGCTCAGGGGTGCACTGCAGGTCCCCTGCTCCTCTTCCTTGCAAACTGGCATTTCTAAGGGCCCTTTTCTATAGCACACTTAGCAGAGTTGCTAATGCAGAGCAGATGGGAAAACTGATGTGACTGTTTATTGGAAGGGGACTGACAAGGGATACTACTGTGGAAGGGAGCTATTGGCACATGAATCCGCGCACTCAAAATCAATCCCCGAGTCACTCTGAGAAGCTCCTTAGGAGACATGCAAGCAAAGGTTCTTCTGAGCTTCCACCTCTGGGAGCAGCAACATCGGTTGCCTGCCGGGGCGCGTTAAGAAATGGTGTGGTGAAAGCCTTGGGATATTGCTCATCGGCCACTGAGGGCAATGGGAGTACTGGAGCACTGAGGGGGTACTGGAAGAGGCCGGGCGTGTTCTGTGCGTGTTGTCTGAGTGCAGGATGCAGGGAGAAACGCGGACGTGGGAGTGCAGCGGGCAAGCGTGAAGCTCACCGGGCGGAAGGTTTCCTCTCTGCAGATCCCGGCCGGTTGCTCTGCCCCAGGTCACGCAGGTCTGTTGCCCGGCCATGCGCTTCTTCCAACAGGCGGTTTAGCATCCTTTGCGAGACTAGCTGTGGAGCTATTTGCTGTGACAGGTCCAAGCACGGAGCAGCTGGTGCAGTGAGAGGGGGCTGTTTTTAGAGGAAGCTTCCCGGAACCAAGCAAAGAGCACGCAGGCCCCGCGGATCTTGAACTGGGGAAAGGGTTTCCACATCAGGGAACAGGAGATTGCAAGAGAGGGTTGACTCTGAGGCCAGCATCCCCTCCTCCTCCTCCTCCTCCTCCTCCACCAATTCACGACAGAGCATTTCAACCCGTTACCTCTGGGCCAACACCCGCCTCCCCTCCTTGCAGCCCCACCTTGGGAATTGCACAGGGGTGCGTATCGCAAAGGATTCGGCTGCCAAAATCCCACATTCTGACATGCAGTGCAGCACATGTGCCGCTGCCCTGTCTCGTGTTTCTGATGCTCGTATACCACTTAGCACAGCGAAACCTCTAAGGGGCTTGCGGGCGCCTGCCCGCCCCTTAAGATCCGGGCCGAGGTCCTTCTTTGGGAGCCCTCTTTGAAAGAGGTTAGGAGGGTGGCTACCCGGAGGAGGGCCTTCCCGGTGGTGGCACCCCGGCTGTGGAACACGCTCCCCAGAGAGGTCCGCCTGGCGCCGACGCTTTATTCCTTTCAGCATCAGCACCTTTTCATTTTCCCATTAGTTAAGCCTTGTTTTTTATTTTAGTCAGGCTTTTATCATGGATATTATGCTGTGCCTTTGTTGTTGGACCATCCTGAGACTTTTATGTACAGGAAGGGGTATAGAAGTTTTCAATAAATAATTAAAATTAAACAAATAAACAAATAAACAAACACTGACCATTACAATTCACCTATATTACTGCACAAGACCATCTCCATTTTGAACAAATTTAGGCTGGGAGAGGCAATAAAAAGAGACAGTGGAAGGAAGGAGCGTCATGTTTACCAGGTTTAAGTCAGGGCAACCCTACATAATCGTTAAGATGCGCCACGTTTTCTGCCTCACGAGCTCTTTGGGAAGGATGCTGCAAAGAAGTGGGGCCGTTGCGCTGCTTGCGGAACAGCGTGCCGTGCCCGCCAGTGTGTCCTTCCTGCCCCACAGCGCCCTGTGCGCGTCACTGTGGGAGGCTGCAGGGAGACGGGCAGCAGCGGTGCAACCCTGCCTGGCCAGCTGGCCTCACCACGCCTCTGAGCGGGCTCACGCCGGCCTTCTCTGCCAACATCTTGAAGGCAGGCAGGGATTTCCCATCCTGACGGTACAACTCGACCTAATGGAGACTGCAGTTCCTAGACTCTCTGCGACTGCTTCTGTGGGTTTTGCTGTTGCTGTTGGCATGTGCAGTCACGTGGTCTCCAACTTACGGCAACCCCGTGCATGAAGACCCTCCAGAATGTCCTACCCGTGGCAGCCCTGCTCAGCTCTTGCACATTCCAGGCTTGGCTTCCCTGTACGGAGTCCACCCATCTCATATCCGGCCTTCCTTTTCGTCTTCTGCCTTCCACTTTCCCTTCTCCAGGGAGTCTGGCCTTCTCAGGATGCTCCCAAAGCATGACAGGCTCATTTTCGTAATGTTTGCTTCTAGGGAAAGCTTTGGCTTGACTTGATCTAGGACTCGCTTGTTCATCTAACCCGACGCATTCACAAAGCTCTCCTCCAGCACCATGTGTTCCAAACGCATCAATTTTCTTCCCGTCAGCTGTCACACCATAAGTAGGGATTGGGAATACAATGGCTTGGATGATCTTGGCCCCCAGTGAAACATCCTTACATTGTATTATGTTTCTAGTTCCTTCACAGTGGCCCTTAGAAGTCTGAGTCTTCCTTGAATTTCGTGGCTGCAGTCTGACTCGTTGGCTGAGCCTGAGTATATCAAATCTTTCAAAAATTCAGTGTATAGTTCTGTAGTTCATTTGAGGTCATGATTTTTGTGTTCACTTCAGTTCCTGCTTTTACACTTCCTCCTTTCGCGGCCATCAGGACTCATTTCAAGTCCTTGCCGCTTTCCGCCAGTCATACGGCATCCTCTGCATGCCTTAAATTAGTGGTGTTTCTTCTGCCAATTTTCACTCCTTCCTCTGATTCTAGTCCAGTTTCCTTATGATATGTTCTGTGTACAGATTGAAGAGATCGGAAGATAAGATGCAGCCATCTCTACTACCCCTGCCTATAAGAAACCGTTCTGTTTCTCTGCTTTCTGTCCTAACTCTACTGAGCTTGTCATTCGCAAAGTAAAACACGTTCCCATTCTGGTCCACTTCAACAGGCACACGGATAAAATTGTGTGTCCCATTTCTCCCTTTGCCGTTTCCAGTCTGCCTTGATCCTCACCTTCCATGTCCTGACTGTGCAAGAGCCAGTGTGGCGTAGTGGTTAGAGCACGGGACTGGGACTCCGACGACCTGGGTTTGAGTCCCCGCTCGGCCATGGCGCCATCTGGGTGACTTTGGGCCAGTCACAGACTCTCAGCCCAACCTACCTCACGGGGTGGTTGTTGTGGGGATAAGATGGAGGAGGAGAATGATGTAAGCTGCCTTGAGCCCTTTGTCGGAAAAAGGCAGGAAATAAATAAACAAACAAACAAAATGTCCTTTCACCTCCACTAATGTCAACCATGAGCCACAGACATGTCATCCAGTCGCGTCATTGGTGACATTGGCTCTTCGTACTTGTCCTTTGCTCTTCCCCAGTAGCTCACAAAGTGCCCTCCAACCTGGGGGGCGGGGGGGTCCCATCTTCTGGGACTGCCTCTTGTTTCATTTTGGATCATGTCATCGTAGGGTTTTTGAGGTAAGAAGATTCAGGCATGAAGGGCCCCATCCTCCTCCTGCACAGGACGAATGCGAGTTACCTTGAGCATCACTGCCATTGCCTGCGAAAACCTCTCGGCCAGGGTTGCCTTGAATGACCGATGCCCCCAGGAGCTGCCTCCAGAGGTTCCTCTGCCCCCAAACCTTTTGGGAGATCCATTCTCTTCCACTGATGCAACCGTTACTCCTCAAGGGTGTGGATGCGTCTGGTGACCCAGCCTTGAGCATTCAGCCTTGGGTGACCTTACATCTGGGTAAACCTGCACCCAGGCTTTCTTCTGCGTAATGTGCATGGCATTGTGCTGCAGGCATCATTTGAAAAATGCAGGTGACCCAAGTCTTGTTCTGAATTTGCACCCGTGTCTTCTAGCACATTGAAATATCCCCACTGTGAAATATCCCCACAATGGATGTATTCCTGTGGAGGTTTGTAACCCTGAAATGCAGAAAATTGAGCCATCAATGCAGCACAGCGATCGTGCCATTAGACACGCTGGGACCTCCAGGCGACTTTGAATGCTGGTCCAACGGCACCTGTTTCAAAAATTAAACACCCCCACTCTATGGCAGCCTTAGCATTCAGTGCTGATTTGAACAGTTTGTTGTCACAATTCCAGCCGGATTTGGTGCATGAGATACAACCCACATCTTGTGCAATTATCTTATTTTTCTCTGCCAGCCCTAGGTAAATTTGCAGGCAGTTGAGGTGGAGATGCCGCTCCAGACCTGAGCAGCACATTGATGGAGCAAAGCAGAACAAAACCGCCTTGATGTGAAAGAGATGTGGAAATGCTACCTCAATTCTTGATCAGATCCCGGGAGCTGGATCTCGGCAAGCTGCTGGCTCCACTCCTCATCAATCCATCATCCACACCTCCAAGGGGAAATGGGGGCATTGGAAGTGTGGCTGCTTAGCGGCTCTGAGCTCTTCCCTTGCCATGTTCAACCTTCTTTCCCTTCCACCAGGTAATGGGATAGGAAGAAGGTGACAGCAGCCTCGGTTTTTCCCATCTGCTGCTGAGAAAGATAGAGCGGTGAATCCAATATTTGCTCTTGCTGGGAGCAAGAGATAATCAGTCCAGATGCACCGCTCCAGAGGACGGCCTGCTGGCTGTCATGTCACGGAGAGGAGCAGCTGAGCTAATGCCACCACAATCATATTGCAGGTTTCAAGAGAGAAGCTCCTCTCTGCCTCGCCGTGGCTCGTGGCACCCCAGAACGGATGGGAATGGCAGGAGGAGCGTGAAAATATGTTCTGTTGTTTCCGCAGGTTGGCCATCCTGTCCATCGCTTTTCACTCCAGGGGTCACAAGCCCCTTCCTCCGTACAGGTTGGCATTACGGAGCTTTTGGAGGCTCATCAGCTGCCTGCCTGCACCCACACCGGGACTGGGAGCACCTCCTATTCCGCAGGGCTGTGCAGTGAACAGTCCTCGCTCCAGTGGCACAGGTGTGGCAGGTGGCCCTGGAGCAGCGAGGAACAGTCCCTGGCCATCCCAGTCAGTGCCGAGTCCGTGCGCAAGTCTCCAGCACTCGCTGCTGCACCGCTGCATCGGTTGTGCCGAGCGCATTGCTTCCCATGTTTGCTGTATCTCCCCGGACACTACCAGGCCACCGTTAGTAGGCAGCATGACCATCGGGAATGATGGATTTTGTAGTCCAACTCTGGAGATTGGAAAGGCCTTTGTGGATCTCCAAGTTAAAGAGGAAACGAGCATTTCCAGTGGTCCCAGGAGGGCTTTGCTCCCTTCTGTGTCTCTGGCCTTCCTGCAATTAATTTAAGCAAAATAAATTGTGTAGAAATAACCATATACATGCAAATTTGTTGACACATAATTTCTGCAAGCTGTAGAATGCTTCTTTCCTTGGCATTGAATCCTTCGACACCCATCATTTTAGTGATGAGCAAAGGTTTGTGGAATCCCACCCAGCTCTTGGTGGTCTGGCGGAAACACTTCCTGCTTCTCCTGAAATGTGGTGACTGTTTCTCCTGAGAAACCAGGGAGAGGTTTCTCGCCGTGATCAGGCCTTTACAGCGGCATCTCCATGGTGACTGTACTGTACACTCTGCACTCAAAAGCACAGATTCTGCCAGCGCCTAGAGGGTTGCCTGTCTTCATGACAGCCTGCATTTCCCATGCAAAGCCAAGGGTGGGTTTCGTGGCACCGTAAAGATTGCAAGATTTAGTGCAGCAGACGCTTCTGTGGACCGCAGCCTGCTTCATCAAATGCCGTCGTCCCCAGCCGGCAGGACCAAATGCAGGCGTGGGCAGAAAGGAAAAGGCTTGCAAACAAATTATGAAACGCCGGGAAGTGCACAAGATTCTCATCCAGAAACCAAACGTGTGTGCTCTTTCACAACAGAGTGGTGTGCTAGAAAAAACCCAGTGCCTTGATTAAGTCCAAACTGAACAGAATGCAATTTACTGATGCTTTGGAGCCGAGTCTTTTCATGCTGAAATTTTCCCAGGGATTGAAGGCAGAGTGACTGGTCTATAGATCCCAAGGTCCTCCTCTTTTTTGAAGATAGGGGCAACGTTAGCCCTCCTCCAGTCACCTGGTGCTTCATCCATCCTTCGCGTTTTCTCAAAGATAATCAAAAGTGGTCCCGCGAATTCTTCTGCCAGTTCCTTAATTACTCCAGGACACGGATCATCAGGGCCTGGAGATGTGAACGTGTTCAGACTAATGAGGTGTGGCTTGAGCATTTCCTGCCAGTCTCAAGCTGTAGTTCCACCCCTTCAGCTTGTATGTCATCTTTGCTGGGGGGGTCATAGACCCTCCCCTGGGAGAAGACTGAGCCGAAGTAAGAACTGGGCATCTCTGCCTTTTCTCCGCCATCTGCCACATCCTGCTCCCCTCGCTGAGGAGCGAGCCCCCGTCCTTCCCGTCCTCCTCTGCCTTTGGCTGACGTGTCTCCCCATTGGCAATGGCTGACATGCCGTTCACTCCACGGCAAGGACTTCCAGCAGCTGGGCAACCGGGGAGTGAAGGACTGCAGCGCCCTGAGCTTCCTAATTGCCTGTGGCTACAAATGGAAAGAAGCCACTACACGCATTAAGTCCGAGGGGTGGCATTGAAATAGGCCGGGCCAATCCAGGGGAAAGCCTTTGAATCAAGCCAGTAACCCTTGACCCGGCCACGCAATCGCGGTTATCATAATGTCGGAAGCCAGGGATGAAAATGCTCCTGTCTCGGGCAGGGAAGCGGCTCCTTCGCCACGCCGACGTGATGCCGCTGCTGCCATTTTGGTTGAAGAGACATGCAGCACAGCAGGGAAAGGGGCGCTGTCTGGGAGCGGCTCAGTCAATCGTGGCGCTTGGAGGTCGCGAGCAGAGAACGCTGCAAGCCGCCTTTCCCCAGATCGGGTCGCCGGAAGCGCGGTGCACCCACACACTCCTTTCCTTTTGCAGAAGGGTTACTGAATCTTGGCCCCGATTCACGCGGATGGATGGCTTGCACCGCACCCCTCAGATACCTGGGCAGCCGCAGCCCATCGCCCCACCCAGGATCCCCCCTCAGCGCCTCTGCCTTGAGGCCTCCCTTGTTCATCTGAGCCCTGAGAAGCGCCCAGTGCTGATGTGCTCCCAGTGCTCCCGCAACCTTCGGGGGTGGGAAGCACTGGAAGGAAGCCGCCCGTTGCTGTTTCTCGCTTTTGGGGCAGGAGGCGAAGCATCTGCCCCGTGGTCTCGCAAGACACGTGTCGCTTCTTCTCTGAGGAGGCAGCCTGCGCTTGGGAAGGGACGGGAGGGTTGCGGGGAGGAGTCACAGAAAGGAGACGCGACAGCCAAGAGGAGAAGGGCTTCAGTGACAGCCCGTTTTGGTCTGGTATAATTACGCTTCTCATTTCGCAGCATTCATCACCTGGAAATACTCGGCTCCACTGAGCACTCGTTTCGTTAGCACCCAGCCGCTGCGAGGCTGAGGCTGCGCTTGATATCGGAGCGGCCGTGTGGAGGCATCGCCTCAGCCCCCTCCCCGAGACCAGCTCCCCAGTCGAGCCCCCTCCCCACGGAGCTCGCCTCCCTGCAGGGGGAACGGCTCGGTTTGCGGAGCGCCCCGATGCGCTTTCCCTTGCAGGGGCCGAACAGCTGCGCGTGTGTGGGGCTGGGCTGGGGGGCAGACAAGCCCTCCCTTCCATGCGCCCTCAGCCCAACCAGCTCACCCCCCCCACCCCGCCTGTTGCTTCAGCAGAACAAATGACCATCCAGAGCGGGTCCCTGCCGGCTCTGCTTTGGCGCTCTTCTGGTTTTATTTACCTATTCATTTATTTGACGCCCAGCCCGTCCATTAGCGAAAGCTCGCTCCGCATTTCGCACCAGACTCCGTGTTTCTGACTTCTCCGCATCCTGAAGGGCCTCCAAGAGACCTTGCATGGAGCCGTAGGTGCAGCCCCACCAGAGAAACAGGTTCTATGGAGCTGCTTTTCCAGAGGGGGCTTGCAGCGGAAACGGGGGCCGGCAAGAAGATTAGGGCCAGCGTTGGCACGGTCCTCAGCATGAAACCTGCTTTCTACCCACAGGGGCCAGAGCTGATCACTGTCCTTGGCTGTATAGCTGTCAGATTTCAGGCTCTGGTGGTAGAGTCCTACTCCCTCGTCTCGGCCCAAGCTCTTCCTCTTTCTTTCTCCCTGGGTTTTCTCCTTGCGTATTAATCTCCCAAGGTCTCTGTTTGGAAAGATAGAACCAGGGGAAGGCATGAAAAGATGCTGTAATGCAAACAGGTGATGGTAAACCAGGTGACAGGAATAAATCTTAGTTATTTTCAAGGGTTTTTAAATAACCTTTTCCCTTTAGTTCTTTTAGATTCGGCATGTTCTTTTTTGTCTTCTCAAGCTATAAGAAAGCGCGGGACACAAATGGCATGTCACAACTGTTATTTGAAGGGGTTAACTGAGCCGGGGGAGCCAGAACTGTGCAGCTTCTCCGCTTGTGCCCATCTCCAGCACAGGGTATTTGTATCCTGACCGGCTGCCTTGCTGAGCCTCTTGGGCTGAGCACCCAGCAGGAGCACGCCCGGCTGGCTGCAATTTTGCAACTCACTGGCTTCCCATCCTGTTCCGCCTGGCGCAGGGCCCTGCCTGAGTTCACCTTAATTTACAGTGAGCCAATGAGTTGTTTTCCGGTCCGCAGGGGAGCGGGTGGATGTGGAGCAAAGGGGAGCATCTCCCATCTGGGAGGGGCGGTGGCTGGCAGAGGCCAAGCTCAGCATCATGGGGAGATGCGCTCCTTCAGGACACAGGATGCGCTCCTTCAGGATGCGCTCCTTCAGGACATTTTGAGAGCTGAGTCTGGGCAGCGATCTGGCTCCCAAAAAACAATGGCAGTTGTGAAACATGTTCTGAGTTGATAAATATTTAGAAATTAGCTTGATAATGTATGCAGGTAAAGGTCATCATCCGTAACCCCATATAGCTGAAGGCAGGGCTGTGGCTGAGAAGGGGCGGGTTGTTCAAGTCCTGCAAGGCACTGGCGTCCCCAGGAGAATGCTAGCATTGTGCACAACTACACTGCTGTGTAGTCCAGGCTTTTTGTGTTTTGGGAACACGCGGATGGGAGGGTGACATTGATTCTTTCATCTATCTATCTATCTATCTATTTAAAACTTTTCTAATTTGCTTGCAACAAATTAATACAATAAAATAAAGAGTAACAGTTGCACAGCATCCTATGTTAAAATAAAACCACTAAATAAAACAGGTTAACAATTAAAATACTGGGAGAGTAAAAAGGGTTTCGCCTGACACCGAAAGGAAAGGAGTGTTGGCGCCAGGCAGACCTCTCTGGGGAGCGTGTTCCACAGTCGAGGCACCACCACAGAGAAGGCCCTCCTCTGGGTAGCCACCCTCCTGATCTCCTTCAAGGAGGCTTCCTGGAGCAGGACCCCCATCTCAGATCTCAAGGGGTGGGGGCACATAGGGGAGAAGGTGCTCCTTCAGGTATCCCGGACCCAAGCCGTTTAGGGCTTTATAGGTCATCACCAGCACCTTAGATTGGGCCCGGACTTCAATTGGCAGCCAGTGTAGGCGATAGAGGACCGGCGTGATATGTGAGCACCTGCCGGTCCCCGTTAGTATCCTGGCAGCTCTGCTCTGAACCAACTGAATCATCCAGACTTTCTTCTAGCAGCGCAATGTATTCAGGATTAGATTGGGTTGCTGCAAGCTCTTTCTTGCTCTCTTGGTCTCATACATGCATTGCTTTAAGAGACTCTGCCATTATACGGAGACCCCAGTGAAGGGGACCCAAAGGGGACCTCTCCCCATCTCTCTTTCACAGGCAGCCTTGGAGCCGATGAGCATGCTCCAGGGCTCCACATGTTGTCTCACGGTACGGAGAAATGAAGGGACACCTTGCGAAGGCACCTAAATCCGTCACGTGTCGCGTGCGCAGGAAAGCAGTGAGCGTCGAGCTGAGGTCCCCCCACCAAAATTCAGCACACCCTGTAATGGCTTTTGGAAAGGACGGAGGGCTTGGGTGGCAAGACACTGGCTGGGCTCCAGGTCTGCCCACTGGGAAACAACAGAGGGGCAGATCCATGTGGACATTTCTCAGTTGGGTCGGCCTCTTTTTGCAGACCTGCTGTCCAGGCCTACTGGGAATGGTAGACCTGATCTCCAGGGCACCTGGCTTAAGGAAATGTACTCAGGATGTGTGGTTCAAGAGTGCACACAGCTCAACCCATGCAAGAATTGTCTTGCTGGTAGCTAAACACAATGTGAAAAGCAGGCAAGTGAAGCCCTAGACGTGCTATTTCCTCCTTCCACATGTCCCATACTCCACTGCTGCAGTCTAGAGTGGCTTACTCCAGCCAGGGGCCCTTCCTGTTTGGACTACAGCTCCCATCAGCCCCAGCCTGCATGGCTGATGGTCAGGAATGCTGGGGCTGCACCAGGCTGGGAAATCCTGCGCTGGAGAGATGCATGTCAGTCTCTCTGAGATGGAGGGAATCCGTCATCCTTGTAAGTCAATCTTACAAGAAGAACAGGGCAGCCATAAAATGCACAGCCTTATTGTCATCGCAGGATATTCTTCTTATCAGGCATTCTGAAGACAGAGCGCTGCTTTTATGCATTTAGGTTCTTCTCTCTGTGCCGTTCCTCCATTCAGCTGGGCTTGTTTGTTGGTTTTTTATCCCTCACTCCAAGTAAGGCTGGGGATGTGTCTTGAATATAGCAGTTTTCCACATTACTGCTGTTCCGCTCCCAAGATCTTCCACTATTCTGGAAGGCTCCTTAACATCATGGAATGTGATGCCAAGCAGCACAGTGTGCATACCAGAAAAGTATGCCGGTTGCACCAGAAGTGCATGCCACATGCGCGAATTACAGCCACAGTCTCCCGCGCAGCTTTGCCTGCCCTCTGGAAAAAGCCCTGTGGACACCCAAGGCTCCTGTGGATGGAGTGTTTCACAGGGACTTGCATGCTTCGTTTGCGAGGTTCTCCCCACAACCCATATTGCCTTGTGCCGTGCTCGGACAGACCCCACGGCCATGTCCTGGAGCTCCTCCACTCCTCAGCTGCTCTGAAAGCCAGTGCTCGCCTCTTTTCCCTGGCTGGATGGGAGCCGGAGGCCGGATTCAGCAGGCAGCCAAGAAGCTCCGGTGGGCAGCCTTGGCGTTAGGAATTCCTCCCCAAATGCCTGGAGATAATTTGATAGCACACAGCGCGGACGACAACAAAGGGACGCTCTCTCGCCTATTTTGTTGAATTGCACCCTTCGGCTTCTCCAAGGAGGCAAACAAGCTCAGGTGTCCAAAGGATCGATTTAGACTCGGTTGGAGGCACTGAGCTCTCAACCCCAGGTCCAGGCCTTGGTCACACGTGGCTCTGCTTCCTCCGCAAGAGCTTTAGCTCGGGGCTCCCGAGGGCTCCAGAAGCACTCCTGGCCACCCTAGGGGAGAGGACATGCCCTACCTGATGGCAGTCCTGGTGTTCTCCAGCTCCGCTGTTTTTACGCCTTTGGAGCCCTGGAGGAAAGCAGAACAACCCCATCCCAAACATTATTAACATGAATTATATGTGAAAATCAAGGGAAGTCATTAAGAGCCAACTATCAAAATTAAGTGACGGGGAAAGCCAGAGTGAGAGCTGACCATGAAAGGAAGGAATTATGCAAATTGCACACATTATGCAAATGTTATTTGACTGGGTTCCATGCCAATCAGCATCCACAGAACTATTTGCTTAGCTTGCCAGTCACAGTGGGTTCAGTCCTCATTGCGAGAATAACAGACGAGCAGAAGGAAAGGGGATGTGGGCAGAGGGATGCAGGGCACTGGCGAACAGCAGCCAGCCGTGGAGAAGGCGTGTGGCTTTGACCAGGGATCCCAGTAACATTTACTTGGAAGTCATCCCCTGAGCACTCAGTGTGAACTAATTTGTTTCATTGTGGGGTTTCTTCGGGGTTTGCTTGTTGGCAGACTTGAGCACCGTATTTGTGGTAGAAAGGTGGGATCCAGATGTGTTTGTTTATTTGTTTATTTGGTTTATTAAAAGCTTTTGTATGCCGTCCTATTATGCAAGATCTCATAATTACAACTCATGTTGGACTGAAGCCGTGCTGATGGACGAGGAATCCACCTCTCTTGCGGACACTCATGTCCGGAGAGTCTTCAGGCTCAGACTCCCCCGCACACACGGCTCCTCACACCGTTCAGATCCAGGGCAGCCCCTTCTCTTGGTGCCACCGCAGTGTTTGCCGCACCTTCTCCAACCTGCTGCTTGGTGAGCAAATCCATGAAGCCTTCTGCGCACATGTGCCACACACGGCAACCCAGTCCCTGTGGTGCACAAGACCCTTGCCAAGGGCTCACTCAGGCCCAGCGTGCTGCCCCTGGTTCCTACAAGCAGGAGAGGGCAGCAACAGCACCCCTCCTACCCTCGTTCCCCAGCAGCTGGTGCACCTGCCCACATTGCCTCTGATGCTGGAGGTGTGAGCGGACCAGTAGCCATGGGAAGTCTTCCCCTCCAGGACTTGCTTCAATCCCATTTCAAAGTTTTCCAAATCGTTGGCCACGACGGCAGCTAGTGGGGTGAATCCCATCCATTAACCAGGGGGCCGCGTGAAGAAGTCCTTCTTTGACACGCTCTGAAATTCCCACTCTTTGCTTCCAGGGATGACCCTGGGCTAGAGGGAGAAAAATGCCCGTTCCACCCCGTCCATCATTCTGTGCACCTCTAGCGTGTCTCCCCTTACCGTTTTTCCAAGCTCCTATGACCTTTTCTGCACAGGTGAATTGCTCCAACACCGTGAGCATTCAGTTGGCCCTTCCTGTTGTCTCCAGCTCTGCCATATCCTTTTGTGGGTGCTGCAACCAAACCCTAAGCCAATATTTTAAGCGTGTTCACACTGAGGATGCTTTGACAGGGGCACTTCCACTTCCAGTGCCTTCCTGACTAGGTGTAACATGGAGCTTTCCTCTTCACAGCAGCTGTGCACCGAATCGCGCATCCCTCTGAGCCGTCCACTGCGGCCCCAAGATCCTTTCTGCTAGCTCCAGTCCCATCAGCCTGGGGGGTTTTCGCTCCGGTGTGCATTCCGTTTTCTTCTTTCACATCATCTTTATATCCCACCTATTCCCAGTGTTGAAACTCACGACAACTCACAGCATTAAAACTTATGCAATTAAAACATTCATAGAAATATCCAAAAGTTAAAAAGAAAATTAAATCAGTAAAGTAGCAAAATTATTTTAAAAATACCCAAATTAAACATTTTAAAACAATGTAAAGGAATAGAATAACTCCAGTGCACCTCACAGGTCCACTGTATGCTTACATTTGCCATTCCGATGCCCATCTTCCCAATCTTGAGGGATCCCCTTGGAGCTCCTCAGAATCACTTTTGGTTTTAACTACCCAAAATATTTTGGTATCCTCAACACACTTGGCTACTTCTCTGCTCATTCCTAATTCCAAATCATACTATCTGAGCTTCTCTTGTTGTGTTTTGAGTAATCTCCAAGCATTCTGAAGACATGTAATCCTCTTGACTCCCCCTTTCAACTTCCCTTTTAATAGTTTCCTCATTTTAGATAAGTTTTCTCTTTTGAAGCTAAATGTCACTGTGCCTCTTCAGCAATTCCCCACTTAAAAGTATATTGAATTTGATAGCAGTTGGTCACTGCCCACAACTGCTTTTGTCCAGTTGAACAATCATTGTTTGTCAGCTCAACAACATTTATATCTTGTATTAGGTCCTGGTAACCCCCCACTAGCAGTGAATCCATTCCATGGCCAACCGTTCGAAGGCACAGTTGCTCAGGTCATCAAGAAAGTTGACCTCTTACTCCGAACCTGAACACACATTTATTTATCCAGCCAACAAGGAGGCAGCGAAAGTCACCCATCCTTTCAACGTTTCCTCAGTCGGCAGCCTCCCTGAGTTTGCTTTCCATCGCAGGATCACCCTGAGCGTTCTGCTCCGCCGGACAGCAGCACAATCCTGGGGCTGAATCAGTCTTGGAGCCAGTCTTGTCCCTCACGACGCTTCTCCGGAGCGGACTTCTTGATCTTCACGTCTGCAGGACTCTGAGCCTTCACTGACATGCAAAGCAACCCCTCCTCAAGTCCACCCTTCCCTGTTTATTTATTTTATTTATTTTTCGATTTATATCCTGCCTTTTTCCTCAAAGGGCTCAAGGCAGCTTACATCATTCTCCTCCTCCATCTTATCCCCACAACAGCAACCCTGTGAGGTAGGCTGGGCTGAGAGTCTGTGCCTGGCCCAAGGTCACCCAGTTGGCTCCATGGCCGAGCGGGACTCGAACCCAGGTCCTCTGAGTCCCAGTCCCACGCTCTTCACCACGACGCCACACTGCTATGGAGCTTATATCATGAATGAATGTACAAGGGTTCTTTCAAAAGTTTCCACACTTTTAAAAACTCTGTTTGTTAAGAATTTCAAAAACAAATTGCATCACTTTTCAACATAGGCGCCTTCCTTTGCGATGCATTTTTTCCCGGCGTCGCACCAGCTTTTTAACCCAAAAATGGTTTTGGCTGAGTCCGTGGCCACGGATGCGCCACTTCTTGCACATCATCATCACATGAAAATCGTCTCCCTCTGACTGCTCTGCATCCTTCACACTCGTCCAGCCATTTCTGAACATTTCGATCCACTCACAGACGATGCTACGAGGAACGGAGCACGTGTGAAGAGGAATTTGCGCTCCTGGCACACCTCCTGCCCACAAAGAGCGTATGACAACGCCGTTCCCCTTTGGCGCAGTTTATAAGTTTCGCAGCCATCTTCTCCACAGCGTGACAACTCTTACGCTAAACTGCCAGGGTAGCCGGCTTGCCGGACGGACTGGTCACCCTCAGAGACGACCAGTAACTATTCCTCCCATCCTCACCGTTTCCAACGAAAATATAAAAGTGGGGAAACTTTTGGAAGACCCCTCATATATCCCACGGTAGGGATGGGTTGGGGTCTCAAGGAATCCCCCCTCTGGCCTTTGCAGATTTTCTCTCATGCTTGGCCATCGCTCGGAAACTGAGCCGAGCCAAGAGGAAGTCTGTGGAACGAAGGCTGCACAACCGGCGACCTTCCTGTGTGTCACTTGCTGCAGCACAAGGGTTGTTGCATGTGACACAGAAGAGTTGCACTGGGTTCAGTTCTGGTGCATCCCTCACAGACACTGGGCACTCTCACCAGGAACTGGGAGTCAGGAAGCAGGGAACAGGGAAGCAAATTGGCATCTGGGGAGCTGAGCCCAGGGATCTGATGGATTCCCACCACCAGAAGGAATTCTTCAGGTATCCCTATCTTACTGGTCCTCTCCATGTCCCCAGGCTTCTGTAATGCCCCCCATTTCTAAGCTCTTTTTAAGAATGGGCACTCTGGCCCTTGGCTTGGCTTGGCTTGGCTTGGAGGCTTCTAGCACCTGCCCAGAAGTACCTGTCGGAGGCGAATCTTCTGTTTTGGCTCTTAGGATGCTTGCCTCGTGATCAAGCTTTCACCATCTTCCTGTGGCCTTTGGCCTCCCACCAGCATGCGAGCGATCAGAAACGTTTCATCTTTGTCCCCCGAGAGCAATTTCCCCAGGAGCTGATGCTCCGCGCCTCCTGTCAGCTTTCCTCCAGGGTTCTGTTCAAATAGCGCTCTGTAGCTGCTCAATTTCTTGCACCAGCAGTCTGGTTCTTGAGGTGCTTTACCTGAGGGGAGTGGGCTGTGTGCCCCAGGTGGCTTAAACGGATAGTCTCCTGGGGCTAAACTTTGGTTTGGGGTGGGGAAGGGGGGTATGTGGAGAGAGGTGAGGGAAACAGAACGGAGGAAGAGGATTCCGAGAAAGGCAGTGCAGGAGTTGTTCCAAAAGCAACAGCAGCCAGGCCACCGCTACCTGACTTCATCCCTTGCCGTGTAGGTAATCGTCAGAACACTGGACAGGTGTTCTAAGTGGGGCAGGTGAGAGGCCACACGAAGACTGAGGAGGGCCTGGAATAACAGGACTTATGGCAACACCCCCTCCAAATACGAAGACGACCAGCACTATACAGGATAACACCTGGGCCCCCCAAGAGCCCTCTTAGCAGCAAGTGCAGAGTGGACAGCTCGTGGTCCTCCAGAGGCTGGGCCAACGACGCCCATGCTCCCCCACCCTTGGTTATGATGGCTAGAGCTGATGGGAACAGCAGGCTAAAAGAGCTGGAGGGCCACACGTTGCCCAGCCCTGCACTAAGCAGTGGAAAGCTGGTGCCTTCCTTGGATTCTTCCATAAATAGTCCATGAACTCCTTGCTTGGATTCTTCCTGTCCACTCTGTCCACTGTGCCACAGGCTCTGCCTGCCCTGCCCTGCAATGGACTTTTCCCCTGGAGTCCTCCGTATGTTTCATGTTCTAAAGAAGGCAAACTCTGGCAGGGCTTCCTTAAGAGGTGAGGAAGTCCGGATATGACTCTTCGCTTTGTGAGTCGGTCACAGAACGGATGGCCTTGTTCACACCACTCCATTAATACTGTGGAGAGTCATTTCTCCCAGTTCCAACCATACCAGTCCTTCCTCTTTGACGGCTCGCCTGGTTGTGTCTTAATCAAGAGCAAGCTGCAAGAGAAAAGCTATTTTCATTCCGTTCATTTTTTTAAAGGTGAGGAGAGCCCAGTTGAACAGATTAAGAGGAAACAGTGTAGATAGAAGGACTGAAGTAGGATTTTCCTACCAGCCTTGGAAATTAGGGCTTTTCTCCAAAGTCTGAAAATCCTGTTTGCATGAGAGAGTGAAGAAAACCAGATTGCTAATCCTGCAGCTGCGCCCGGCTGCTCTTGCTTTCTGAAACGGCTTGTTTCTGGTTCCGTCAAACTCAGGCCATCACCCCCCCCACCTTTGCCTGTCTTGGCAACCAGCCCGGATCAATCTGGCCGCCCAAAGACTTGGGTTGGCCAAGACATCAAGCATCACCAATGAGCCCAAACTCCTGTCTGCATGCAGAAGGGGTGCATATCAGCCCTAGTTCCTGTCGCTGCATTTGTCATATCCTGGGGAGGCGATTTTATAAATGTGCATGTGCAGAGGGCAACTGGATGCATGTCTGCCCAGACATGATGGGCAGCTTCTGTGGCCTTCCCCCGAGTGCCAACTCCGAGGAAGGCTTGGAGTGTGGAAACACGGGAAGGGCTTCCTGTGGGGGTCCCCGTTTCCAGAACAGTCTCCCCTCTTGTCATCCTTTCGGCACCAGGTGAAGATGGTCCTTTTTGATGGAGTCTTGAAAGACTTCCTTGGACACCCAGGAGCTTGAGGGGATCAACCATCCCAGGTTTTTAACAGAGTCATTCTTTTAGCTATTTTAAGCTTTTAAAATGTTTGTCTGTTTTTATGATACTTTTACTGCATTTTATCATCTTGTTTTATGGACTGCTGTAAACCACTCAGAGAGCTTCACCTATGACGCAGTACAGAAATGATACACATTAATGTTATTCCTAATAATCATCTTTAGCCTATCAGGCGTGGTTTTCATCTTCCGTCCCTGGACCCCAGTGCCTTGCTAGCTGAGAAGAGACAATCCCCCCACCCCCGACGGTGCAGCATGGGGAGAAGCTTCAAAACAGACACAGTAGCTCAACTGATGGGTTATTTTCTGCTAAGTGGGCAAAGGCACCAAGATTAGCCACTGTAAACTTGATAAATGTTAATAAGGGAACCCATAAATCCCCCACCTGAAACCTGGCAGAGCTGCGGACGGATCAGCAGCTGCTGTCTGCGGGGCTGGCTGGCCGCCAAGTCCGGGCAGTCCTACGGTTGATGCAGGAGCCGGTGGAAACGGCTTGCTAGCCGTCAAGTGCAGATGGCGAGGCTGGCAAGCGGCCAGCTGGGATGGGGCCGGCTCGACACAGCACTGGGAATGGCCCAGGCCATAAAACGTGATGGCAGCTCGGCAAGGTGGGTGGAGAGGGGCAGGGGAAGCAGGCCGGCAGGAGCTCTGTGCCAGATATCCTGTAGCATCCATTTCGGGGCTCCTTAGAAGCTCGCCATTTCTGATGGCGAGGTGGAAACAATTGCTGGGGAAAAATTAGATTGTGCAACCAACTATCCATCTCTTAAATTCATTTGACACCGGTATTTCCCCTGGTGGCCGGTGCTGCTCTGATTCCATCCCGCTCTCCGTACTTTCTCTCCTCACCAGATTAGTCAGGCTAGTCAATTCACCCCAATCTGTGCAATGTAACAGCTACGATCCCGCAAGCAAACCGATGTGGGGACACAAAGGTGTCGCTGGTGACTGGCCAGGTGAGGGCAAACACACGGGCAGTGGGCAACATGACGCCAGCTTTTGAAAAGAGATCCGGAAAACGGCAGGCTGCTCCTCTCAGCATCTCTTAGGGGTAAATGGATTGAAAAATGGAATTCACGAGTATATAGGAGCGCACAGCTTGCTGAAAAAGAACCAGACGACCTTCTGCAGAAGTCAGTCTTGTCTTCGCAAACTTGTAGAGTTCTCTGAGAGTGCCACTCAGATGGGGATGGGGCGATCCAGGTGGCATTACTTGCTTGGACTTCCAACAGGCTTTTGATGAAATCCCTCACCCAAGACTCCCATCAAATCTAGCAGTTGTGGAATAACTGCTCAAGGACAGGCTGGACGTGCACATGGTGCGCACGTTGTGAGCAGAGCCGGCCGGTGCCAGAGGTCAGACGGGAGGTCCCTTCTAACTCGCTCTGTTTTGATGTTTCTGTGAATAATAGGAGAATATTAGGAACCAGTTAAAGAAGAGAAGGGGCAGAATAATAAAACGGCAAGTGGAGACAGCCTTGGTAGCTACCCACAGCGTCCTGTGACCGATGCTTTTCAAACCATTTGCAAAGGATCTGTGAAGTGGCCAGATTTGGCACTGACAGATAATCTGGCCTCGGATTATTCAGGGTGGTTAAAATCTTGATCTTGGGATCTTGATCTCGCCACACTGAGAGGACGAGCATCAGAATGGCAGATGGGGTCCAGCAGTTTCCACTGGTGTTAACAGGAAATTCTCCCAGCCGAGGGCTAATGGCAATTGGGGGGGGGGGGTGTCAGGGGTCTTTCTCCAGGCCGGGGTGCAGCAGCAGAGGACTTCCCCTGCAGCAAAGTCCTGAAGCAGTCACTTCCCTCTGCGTTGGTGCTGAGCACTGTTTCGAGGTGCGGCAAATGCGGTGCTCCCCATCACAGCCCATTTCCCCTCCTGAAGTCTCAGGCCATGATGGGGGGGGGGGGGATTGAAGGAGGCCTCCTGTGGGCTTTGACTCAGGCTAGAGAGAGTTTAGATGCACAGGGCTACTCCTCGGGATGGGAATTCCACTTGGGACGGGATTCTACTCGCCTTTTTCTGAAAGGGGGAAGGGAAGAGATGAAAGCTGAAGGATTCAATCAGCTGCCCTGCAGGACATGTTCCCAAACAGAGCCAAATCTTGCACATTCTCACCTCTATTCATGCATCCCCACAGCCTAAATTCTAGCATTACTGTGAATCTACCCTTAGCAACTTAACAGTCTTAGAGTGCAAAGCTGGCCTGCTCAGAAGGACGCCCTGCTGAGTCGGTTTGGGCTTTTTCCCAGGCAGGGATACCTAGGCCAGCAGCCGTAACCTTAAGTTATCCCTGCACAACGTTTCAGTCTTAACAGCTTTGCGCTCTTGCTGTAAAAATACCCTTAACAGCTGTAGAAATGAGCCATTTTCCAGTTCGGTTTACACCTGTTTGTAAGCATCAGGCAAACAAAAATCATTGACTTCCAGCATGCTAAGTGGGACTTCAAAGCAACCCTAATTTTTTTCAGCGGGGCTACAGACATCACCTTTCAGGGCACACTTAAAGTGTGTTAAGTATATACTTGAACATATAAAGCAAAAACAGGTGTAAGCAAAGACGTTCTCGTACAGAGATGCATTCCAATTACTGTGGTCCCTGGACTACTGGCGATTCCGAGCCAAGTTTCTTTCAGAGATAAATCCAGAATTTCCATTCCACACTGTTGGAAATGGCCCTAAATTATTCCTTTAATTTCCGTGTGTGTGTGTCCCAAGACAGGAAGCCTGAAAAGCACAACCCAAACCATATAATGTTTAACTGACTTTTGTGGCAACAGCAAATGCAATCCAATTTTCTTGCTCCTCCCACCATCACCATCACCATCACCATCACCTCCTCCTCCTCCTCCTCCTCCTCCTCCATCATCTTTTCATTCTCATCCTCTACACCCTGGGCTAAAAGGGATTGGAAGGGGCAGCTGCTTGCTGGGCAGTGAGCCACAGCCCTGGACCTGCTTGGACAGAAAGGACGGATCCTTTAGCGGGCGAGATGTGGGCAGCAGAAGGGCATGGAAGCGAGGGAAGGACGTGCATTTCCAGTAATGGGAGCAGCACAGAGTGGCAGGGAGAGTAAACAAGATGGATCAGTGGCTTGGAGAACCTGCGGGGGGGGGGCGGGGGGAGGCAAGGATGGGAATATAAATAGGAAGGCCAAAGAGCTGGCAGTGGTGGGAATCACGTGGCAGAATCGTGCAGATGAGAGGAGAGAAACATGTACCCAGCGCGGGGAAGTGACGGAGCTGCGAGGAGCTGCCTCAGCGGCAAGACAGATAGAAAACACGAATCGGGGTGGCGTGGCTGCCAAGCGGTATAAGAAGATGAGTAACCTGTGTGCAGGGGGGGGGGGGGAGCAAAGGATGCTGAGCAAGGCTTGCCCTTCAGTGCATGATCTCCAGCACAGAGGGAGGGAGAGGGAGGGAGAGAGTCTAACTGGACTGGTGTGGGTCTGGATTATTCCTGCGCTTCTTAGGATAGAAGCAAGATTAAAGGAAAGAGACAAAGTGTTAGGGAATGCGTTCCCCTGTCCCCTTCATATTGTGGAAGGGATGGATGGCAAATGTAGCCGGCTGTTTGCACTCAACAGTAATTCCCCCGGATTACCACCGAGGCTGCAAACGGAGGATTGTGGCCATGTCTGCACTGCAGGATGGCTGGGGTCAGTCAGGAAAGGCCCCCCTGCCTTGAACCAGAGCAGTTTCACTGAAAGACCACCCGGGACCCTGCAGTTCCTCACGACAGCACGTTCCCAGGTCATGGGTCTCCCCACCAACTACCAAATCACAGCCCATGTACAGACACCTTTATAACCTGCCAGTCACATACACCAATGCAGAGCGTCAGGTTTCCAGAGCGTCTTAGGACAAGAGCATCCTGATGTCTTTAGGCATGGTATGATGTCTTCACCCATCAGAAATACCGGTAAGGATAGTCTGGAGAACGTCACTGATTGCTGTACTGGCCCGTCAATTGAGTAGACCTCTTGCAGTTGGGACCCGGCTCAAGCCTGCAAATGTGTCTGATGGAGGGACCGTTCAGGGAATCTGGTCTGGCCACTCCGCTGTGCCTCTGAGGGACTAGCTGCTTAGGTGGGTCCGTTTGGAAGCAAGTGGGCACCCTTGTTTCAGTCTTTCTGCAGCTGATGGGAACGCAGGGATCTCCCCACAGACGGAGTCAGCCTCCAGCAGCTTCTCAGTCCCTCTTCTCAAAGTAACAGCAGCACTAAACCCTGAGCTGGCTTGGAATTTGGGGTGCTTCCTGAGAAAGGGGTGCAGGCATTTCATAACACAAAGGCACATATAAGCAACGCTTTTCTGCCAGGATTTGTCTGGATTTTCCCAACAATGGGAGCACATGAGCTGCACATGTGCAATACCCTGACCCCCTTCAGCCCCTGTTCACTCCACGCATGTGCTCCTGCCCAGGAAATGAGATTCCAGGGCTCATTGGAAGAGCAGCATTCAGTATGGAGCATGCCCCAGAGCACGTGTCTGAATGCGCGGCTGCGATGCTGGCCTGCCACAAGGCAGACGCGTGCTCCACCAACCCCAGCCTTCTGCAGCTCAGCCGCACTCCAGTCCCCTTTGCGAGTGGGATTGAGCCGGACCTTCCCTGAGGTCTGGCACTGACCCGGGACACCTCCCCTTCATGCCGGCCACTCCGGAAGCCTGGCACGCACCCCTGGCGGAGAGCACGGCTTCCGTGGCCCCAGGCAAGGCACACAGCGCCAGGCCCACGGAGCGTGGGAAAAGCAGCTCCTTATGGACTGCATGAGGACCAGAGATTACCTCGCATCCCTCCTTTTACGTGGCACATCTTTTAGGAGGAATGTGGGAGGCCACCCCTCCGCTCCACGGTGTCATCTGCTTTCTAAGTTCAACGATACCCTTGGAAGAGTGACTCGGATAGCCCTGCTTCTGGAGTGGCAGGCGTGAACTGGATAATTCCCGCAGGCACAAACTCTGGCATGCATTCAAAAGCAGATGCAGTCCGTTCAATTTGGATGTATGCTCAACCCCTCTGCTCACTCCTGCAAGAGTTTCCACAGTCGGAGGCTGATCTTGTTTTCTGAATGAACAGAATATAGAAGGTGGGCCCAGGGTAATTATCCACAGATGCAGAATTAGACTGCCCACCCCTGGAACAAAGCCGGCCAGGTGAGTGTGGCCGTGCTGCTCTTGGCCTATTCATCAGGGGTGTGTCTGTGAGAACAACAATGGGGAAGGCCGGGGTGTCAGCCACAAGGTTGCCCCATCCGCTGCAAAGCCGCCCTGCCAGAGGAGGCGGCCATCAAAGCCAACGAAGCCACGTGCTGGGATGATCTATCGACACGCCAGCTGCATGTCATCACATCTTCGTGATGCATGGGATGCTTCTCCTCCACTGATTGCAACAGCCAGTGGCTAATGTGGGCAATGCATTTGGGTTGATTGATTGATTGACTGATTGACTGCAGTGTGCATATAGCTCATGCCCATAGCAGGCACGGAGAATGATGTGCTTTGGCCGGGGAGCACAAGCGGGCTGCCAAATGCCATGCCCCCTCGTGGCCTCTCCTCTGAAGCACCAAAGCTGACGTTCCTAAAGAGAGGTGCCCCGTGGAAGACCAGAGAGGGAGACGGGTTGATTGGAGTGGTCTGTGATGTGTCGCACGTTCGGCGTGCTGTGGTGTCTCCATCTGTCTGGGTGGCCGGGGGCTTGGAAGGCAGCACGGATCCCCTTTCCAACCTTCCCAGTCAAAGCAGTGCTTGGGTCAGGCAGGACCATCTGTGCATGTGGATCCAGCCCCCCAACATATGAAATGATTTTGGGGGAAGCAGGGGGAGCCAGCGTGCCTGTTGAATTGCTCCTCTGCTCCAAATTCCCAACAGCGGATTGGATTTGGTTTGACATCACTATAATATGCTCTAAGAGGCAGGGCGCTTTGCTGCTGTTGTTACATGGGATCAAGTCATCTCTGACTTGTAGTGACCCTATGAACAAGTACCCTCTGAAACATCCTGTCCTTCACAGCCCTGCTCAGCTGTTGCAAGCTCAAGGCTGTGACTTCCTTTTGGTGGTGGTGGTGGTGGTCATCTCCATCATCCCCATCTCCATCATCTCCATCTCCATCATCTCCATCATCTCGATCTCCATCCCCATCTCCATCATCCCCATCTCCATCATCCCCATCTCCATCATAGAAACATAGAAACAGAAAGAGTCAGAAGGGGCCTCCTGGGCCATCTAGTCTGATCTCCAGCACCAGCCGGCTCCGCTCACAATATGCCCACCATGTGCATCTCCATCATCCCCATCTCCATCTTCTCCATCTCCATCATCTCTATCTCCATCATCTCCATCTTCTCCATCTCCATCATCCCCATCCCCATCTCCATCATCCCCATCTCCACCATCCCCATCTCCTTCAACTTCCCCTCGCATTAGTGGTGTTCCCAGTGAGTCTTGCCTCCTCATTTGCCACGGTCGCTTCCACAAAGTGTTCTGGCTCGATTTGCTCCAGGACCCACTTGTTGCCCTACTGGCGGTCCAGGGCATGTGCACAGCTCTCCCCCATGTTTCCATGCCGCGCATTTCTTCTGAAGGCTTTCTTCCCTGCCCATCATAGAGCCAAGCACAGTACTGAGGACTGACCTTGGTCTCCCACAGCTGAGGTCCTTTTCTAGTTCCTCCACTGATGCCCTTCCAGATCTCAGCTAGGATCGGTTTCATCCTTGAATGAGACCTGCACGTGCAGCTGGAGGTGGAAGAGGGCGCGTTCTTTCCCCCTACAAAATGGCACAGGACAAGCAGCCTGCTTGAGTGTGGAAGATCTCGTGTTTCGAAAGTAGCGATGGGCTCAGTGACCTTTAGCTTTCTATTTCGGGGACTTCCGGGCTTGGCTTGCCTGCCGATATGATGGGTGGCCAACAGCCACGTTTCAGCCCTGGACCGCAATCCCCCTCTGCCCATCAAGCCCGCCTCATGGGCGCCCTTCACCATCTACGGCTAGTGCAAGGAGACAGGCGGGAGGCAACACAGGCGGAGCGTTCGGGAAGTGCCTGCCTGCCGGCTGATCCTGCGACGGTCCCATCAATGCTACAGTATCTCTGCAGAGAGGCTCCAGCCTGCAGATAAGGGAGGACTGTTTGGCAGGAATGCCGAGAGCGCTTGGCAACAGGACTGCACACGCTTCTCTGAAGGGGATACCCGTAGGAGGCGACGTCTGTCAGGAGGTGGAAGGGCATCGTCCTGCCTGCATGGCCATGGCTGGTGTGGACAAAGGCGGCCTGGCCTGGCCTGGAGGTGAGCGGAGCACTGCCCGCCCCCACCTGCGAAAGGGGTTCAGCCAGAAAGGGTGCATCCGCTGGCATCCCACCATGCGCCGTAGGCTCCCCAGGACGGCAGCAGTGGCCTTGACGGTCGCTGCACGGGGACAGCAGTGAGGGGGGGCGCATTCTTTGAATAAGGGAGCGGCTGTCGTCCAGCGCAAGGACGATGGAGCAAGGCAGAGCTCTGGGGCTGGGCCGACATCGCAGGGGTGGCAGCGCCTTCCCACGCCTGGCTGAAGGGGGCCCAGCCCACCCACACGCCCCCTGCAGTCTCGGCTCTTCTCGCCCTTCGCAGGCCAAGTGGGGCGGGGAGGATAAAGCCCCTCCGCGCTCCCTACTCTCTCTTCATCTTGCTCCTTCCTACTGGTTGGGGGGCAGGACAAGCCACCCAGGACCCCGCCAGTTTAGCTGGATACTGCATTGTCCACAAAGACATCTGTGCAGTTCCCGGAATAAACAATTTAAATGCAATGACAATAATGACACCATAATACATTTCAATAGAACATTACCCGTTCGACAATTAGAGCGAGTTTAAAGCAGATCAAAATTCCAGATGAGCATGAAAGGTGTCATTAGGCGTATTGCTCATATCCAACACCAGCGATATCACCATCATGTCCCTGTAAGCAGTTGCAGTAAAGAGCCGAGAGCCCACGGCAGCGTTCCTCACCCGTGGCGAGCAGACGGTGGAAGAGGAAGGGGCACCATGAGAGTGACCCTCGGCCCATGAGGCGGCTCAGTCTCAAGCAGCGCACAGGTCCCCTCTTGCGCAGCGCTGGGCCCGCTGTCCCTCGTTCCGTCGCCCCCCCAGCACTTCACATCCCCCCCCCCCCCGTCATATCGGCACCATCCAGATTTGCTCGAGGAGTTTGCCTCATCTGTATTCGTCAGCCCGGCTGAAATTTATTCTGCAGGTATTTGCATTCTATTTTTTATTTTGCAGAGCCCTACCCTGACATTTATTTTACAGCCTGGACCTAAAGATATATTCCTTTTAAAAGCAAGATTCGCATCGTGCTGATTTCCCGTGGCAGGAGGAGGCCGAGCAGCAGCAAACGCTTCCTTCCCCTGCGATGAGCGTGGCCCTGGCTGGCCGCTCTCTCAGACGTGCCGCCCGCACAAAGGTCTCCGTATTAATCGCTTGCCCTTTCGAAGGACAGACCTTCGCGGGCCTCTCCCCGGCGGAGACAGGGCGCTCTGTGTTCTGACAGCTGAGCAGCCACCGCCGACGCTGCAGGTGCGGGGTCTGTCCGTGGCAACCAAATGCGCTTGGCCAGGAAGGTATGTGCCCACCCCACCAGAGCGGTTTGTCCCCGGCTGCACTGCACCCATGCGCCCCAAAACTGCTGCTGCACCCCAGAAATTGCCACTGCGGCACAGGGATGGTGCCGGGAAGCCTGGGCGGCAGCCAGGGCAGGGAAAGGCCCCGCTCGCCGTGAACCGGAGCGGTTTCCTTGAACGATCGCCCGGGACCCTGCAGTTCCTCACGGCAGCACGTTCCCGGGTCACGGGTCTCCCCACCAACTACCAAATCACAGCCCATGTACAGACACCTTTATAGCCTGCCAGTCACATACACCAATGCAGAGCGTCAGGTTTCCAGAGCCTCTTTTTTTTTTAAGAAAGGAAAAGTTTATTCATCTGAAAAATGAGGCTTGTTTGCAAGGGGGCGGCATATAAATAAATAAATAAATAAATAAGGAAAAGAAAGAGCGGGCACAAGCTTTAGCACCATGTGGTCCAGAGAGAAAATATTCCTTTTTTTAAATAAAGATTTTTATTAAGATTTTAAACTAAAAACTAAAAAACATCTATCATCAAATGCATCGGATGAACTGGGTCAGCCCCCTATAGCATATCTTTTAACATTCTATAATCATATTCAAATCAATTTATAATAACTTAAATATCTTTAAATCTAAGCCAAGTCCCGTTTCTCCAGCCAATCGTAAAAAAAGTCCCAAGTTTGATAGAAGTCAGTATCCTCTTTCTCCTTCAGTAATAGAGTCAGTCTGTCCATTTCTGCACTGTCCAAAATCTTTTTTAAAATCAGTTCCTCAGTGGGTAGTTCCTCACTCTTCCAGTATTGAGCAAGCGCAATCCTCGCCACTGTGATTAAATGTAGCATCAAATACATTTCTTGTTTGCTAATATTTTCCGGTACAATGCCTAACAAGAAAATTTCAGGTTTAAAAGCTAAGGGTTTTTGTAGCATTTCCTCAAGCCATTTATGTATTTTAATCCAATACTTTTTCACATCTTCACAAGTCCACCACATATGGCAAAAAGTACCCACATCGTGTTTACAGATTTCCAGATCCTCTTAGGACAAGAGCGTCCTGACGTCTTTAGGCACAGCATGATGTCTTCACCCATCAGAAATACCGGTAAGGATAGTCTGGAGAACGTCACCGATTGCTGTACTGGCCTGTCAATTGAGTAGACCTCTTGCAGTTGGGACCCGGCTCAAGCCTGCAAATGTGTCTGATGGAGGGACCGTTCAGGGAATCTGGTCTGGCCACTCCGCTGTGCCTCTGAGGGACTAGCTGCTTAGGTGGGTCCGTTCGGAAGCAAGTGGGCACCCTTGTTTCAGTCTTTCTGCAGCTGATGGGAACGCAGGGATCTCCCCACGGACGGAGTCAGCCTCCAGCAGCTTCTCAGTCCCTCTTCTCAAAGTAACAGCAGCACTAAACCCTGAGCTGGCTTGGAATTTGGGGTGCTTCCTGAGAAAGGGGTGCAGGCATTTCATAACACAAAGGCACATATAAGCAACCCTTTCCTGCCAGGATTTGTCTGGATTTTCCCAACAATGGCAAAGTTACTTAACTATGTAAATATAAGATCTTTAGAAGAATTTAATGATAAATGGAAATGTTATTATGCTCACTGTGATTAATGGGAATTGAGGGAGTTTGGAAAAGGAATGGAAAAGCAGTAGAGGGCTTGAAGTGAACAGAAGTTTTGTTGTTGCATAGGGTAATGGTTTTCTTCTGTTAAACTCTTGCATAGCATGGAAAGATGGATAGTTTTGGAGGATTGAACGTATAGTTTGCATTTGTTTAAAATTCCCTTGGCAACTTTGCTTGCATTGCTTATTTTAGTGTGCTTGGTTTGTTTTAGTTTGTTCTGTTCATATTCTTTTTATGTATTTGCATATGTTAGGAAATTAAAAAATGCCGCTGCAGTGGAATGGGGCTCCCCACAGAATTGGGGAGCAGGCACCTCAGTTCCCCACACACCCCGTTTGCCTGTGGACGCGCTGCTTCGGCAGAGAAGCGGACATGTGGGAACACGCACCTCACTCCTGTGCAGGGCAGAGCCCCCCAAAGAGGTTTTGAAAGGTCTGGGGAGCCCCACTCTGCTGAGAAAGGAGGTCAGTTCTCCCCACACCCTTGGCTTCCCAGGAGAGCCACCGGGGATCTTGCACTGCGACCCCTCTGCCCCTGGTGGAGCCCAGCCCGGAGAGCAACGCAGCCCCTGTGTGTGTGTGTGTGTGTGTGTGTGTGTCTCTTTTTGGGCGACTTGGCAGCTGATAAATACAGAAAGAAAGAAATCCAGACATGAAGGGCCAGAGTGCGTCTCCCAACGGGCCCTTCCTGGCAGTAGGCTGATGGGGCGATTGTTCTAGCCACAAGACATGTTGGTGGCTGCAGAAGAACTCTGTGTGTGTGTGTGTGGATGGCACTTTCGATGCATGTGGCGCTCTGTGAAACAGCATAAAGATGCATCCGTGTCCCAAAGGCCTCCCAGTCAAAAAATTGACCATAGGTGAATAAGGGCACGAAGGCTCCCTGTGATGCATTGGCTGGTTCCCGGGGAAGGGCTTGTGCCGAAGGGCTTAAGCCCCCTGATCGTTGTTCTTTTCATACATTTGAGTCCCAACCAAGCGATTTTTCCTGCTCTGAGTATGGAGGAGAGAAGAGACAAGCAGAGCACACGTTGTGCCCGAGCAGCAGGTTGAAGAAGATGCCCTAAGAGCATTGAAATGAAAGCCATGCCAAGTGAGGCCGGGGGATATCTCGAGCGCAATTGAAAATTCCTGATTATGGGATGCTTCTGAAAAATATGCTCCAATGAACGTGAAGAGCGAATTCTTCTTTAGGTGGCTTATAGGATGCAACAAAACCCGCAATTAATTACTAAACAATGGTGATGATGCTGATACTGATGAAACGCGTGTTTCGGCCCCACCACATTAATTAAAATCTAATACAAAAAAAGCAGCTCCAAGACAAAAATGCAAATTCTTGCATTAAGTACAAGGAAGACTCTTCCCCAAAGCAGGCATTCAAGTGACACACACAGCAAAAGCAGGTCTCTTTTTCACCCATCCTCAAGCAGCACCTGGACTGGATTTTTCCAGGCTCCGGGAAGTTGTGCTTCGACAGCCCATGCATAAGATGCTTCCCAGCCCAGCTGAGCAAAGCAAACCCTGAAGCCAGGTCCCCTGGAGCCTGGTAGTCCCTCCCAGCCTCCGTCTGGCTGCTCCCGGGCTGGATCTGGCCCTCCCACCCTTGCGTGGCGCAGAGGAGGATTCCCGCCTGGGCAGAGAGGCTGCTGCTGCTGGAAACCCATCATCCCTGGCCTGCATTGCCAGTCCAGAGGGCCGCGGGTTGCCCACGCCTGCTTTATGCAGAGGCTTCCGCTTGCCTCCTTCCCTGCCCGCCGAAAGCTGTATTAACCAGCTGTGTGAAAACATGCTCTGGAGCGCTTTAAAAGGAGGGCGTTTTCTGGACTGGTTTGGTTGCAAATCTGCCAGGGAAATAATCACTATCCTAGACTTCCTGATCCAAGAATCAAAACGCATGCGGCCAAACGCCGGTCTGTGAACTGGAGGCCGGCCTGACAAGGCGTCCAGGCTCTGGCTTCCCACGCTTGGACATGAGAGTCCAGCCGCGGTTGTCCTCCAGCTGGAAGTTCGACAGAACAAAAGGCAGGGGCTGGAATCCGAGGAGTCATCTGACTGTCACACTGACACACTTTTAACAGGCATTTATTTATCATTTATTTGTTAAAAGCTTTTATATACCGTCCCATTACTGACGTCTCGGGATGGCTTACAACAAGCACGATTAAAATAAGATAAAAATAGTACAGCATCCAGAGATAAATAAAAAAGCACAATTAAGGCCAATTAGCAATTAAAATAATGAGAGAATAAAACGGTTTTCACCTGGTGCCGGAAAGAAAAAAACGCTGGCACCAGGCAAACCTCTCTGGGGAGCGTATTCCATAGTCCTCCTCTGGGTAGCCACCCTCCTGATCTCTTTCAAGGGGGGCTCCTGAATATGTCCAAAAGGCAAAATCAAGCCGTGGATGAGCACCAAAAGCCCACACTTTCTCCGATAAACAAGCCGTTGCAAAGGATGTGAAGGGACCGGCACGAGAAATGCTTCTGCAGGGGCCTTGCAGAGGGCTGCCCAAGAATGAGCCCCAGATTTATCCCGGGTTCCAGGGTTTCGTCCTTCTCCTGAGGAGACCCCACGGGCAGGGACGTGTGATGACTGGCTGTGGGGTCAGAGGCAACGCTGTTTCTGCCTGGACCCCCTGCAGCCTCCCCTCCTATTTCAGGGGACGCTGCCGTCCGCCCGCCCGTCCCTGCCACATGGACTCCCAGCACATGTTTCAGCTCAGAGAGCTCATGTGCATCCTGCCAGGTGCTTCCTCGCTGTCCGGGAGCTCCCAGGCCTCTGTGGCCCAACTCACGGGGACCGAGCCCCGCACGGCAGGGCAACGGGATCCGGAGTTCCTCCAGGAGCCACGAGGGAGCAGCTTTGCAAAACTAGTAACATTCGTGCAAGGAACACATCTTCAGGTTTGTGTTCCTGCAGGAGGATGGCGGGAGACGCTGAGCATGGTTCATGCGCGATCAGCTCCCCCTGGAGCCAGCTGCTTCAGATCCCCAGCCGAACTGGCGCATCATGCTCCTACTGGGGCAGAGAGCACATGACACAGAGATAAAAGGCAGCCGCTCACGCTGGGATTTTCCCAGGTCTAAAGGGAAAGATGCCTGAAAGCAGAGCGGTGAGAGAAGCCAAGTCATGCTAATGATTCGCTCAGGAAGAAGGCGGCGGCTTGTCTTTGGCCTCATACAGGTTGCCGCACAGGGTAAAAGAGAGATGACAGCCTTGCCAATGGCTGGGGATGACTTTTGAAAAGGAGATGGGGCCCTCGTCTCTCGGGTGCAGGAAAGGAGGCAGACCCTGTGGTCCCTTCACATGTAGAAAGGTGCACACGTGTGAGCACAAGAGCGAGCGAGGGCAAGCAAAGGTGGCTGTAGGGGCAGCACATGGCTGTTTGGGCTTGTAGCCAGCGGCAATGTGATGGGGCTGCCGAAAGGGCACGAGCCGTTCCAGGCTGCCTGAAGGGGAGTCTCGCTTCCAAATCGCAGGAAGCGCCAGCTCCCCTCTGCGCACTGGCGAGCCTCCTCTGGAGCCCTGCGCCCAGTCCTGGGCACCATGGTTGAAGACAGGGCGGGCGAGCTGGGAGGCGCAGAGGAGGGCGACGGGGGTGGTCGGGGCCTGGGGACAAAGCCTCGTGAGGAGGGATGGAAAGAGCTGAGCCCCGAGAAGATGAGAGGCCTGGGGAGACGCGATCGCACCCTCCCGGGTACCTGAAAGGCGCTCACACGCCACGGGGATGAGATGTCCGCTCAGTCATCCCAGGCTGCAGGACACAGAATAACTGGCCCAAGTTACAGGAAGCCAGATTCCAGCGAGATGTCAGGAAAATCTCCTGGCTGTTAGAGCAGAACGGCAACGGAGGCAGGGTCCAGGTGGGCAGCCACCTGAGAGGGGCGCTTTCGCTTGGAATCTGCGCTGAGCAGCGGGGTGGAGCAGGGCCCCCCCGGCAGCCGTGAAAACAGTCTCTGGCCTTCAGTGCAGAAAATAAATGTACTTTGAGAAAATTCAATCGTATCCTTTGGTGGCAATGAATTCAGAATGTCAGAAGAAAAGTTTTTACCAAACCTCTTTAGGGCTTTTTGTGAAATAGGAAACAGGACTCCAGTCTCCCTTTGTTCCAACAGATTATTTTTAGGGGCTGAACTTCAGTACCTCCCCCGAAGTATAAAGAACATTAATTAGTTTGGAGCCATGAAAACAGAAGGAGAGGGGCAAGAGTGAGGGGCTGATAGGATATCATTATCCGCAGTCACCTGGCTCTGCCTGCATTCTAATTAGCACAAGCGAGTCGTCAGACTCCAATTAGCAAAGTAATTTGTTGCCTGCTACCCTTTCTATGAAGAATTTTGCGCAGAGCATTTGAGGGTCGGGGGCAGAATGTCAGTAATCTGACGCGATCGTTCTTTGTACAAGCGCTTGCAAGTCGAGTTCTGAACCGCCCAAACCGCAGCAATTCAGAGTTTTAGTCTTGCTTGCAGTGAAAACTACTCTGCAAGACCCTGGTGGAGTTCAGACGGGAGTAGCCAGCCGGGCTGCTCTTATTTTGGAAGAGACGCCATTGTAGGGCTTTGCATTGGAGGCGTGTCGCTCATTTTCTGCAGAAAAGGGCTCCCACCTGGCTGGTAGTCACCCCCTGGAAGTCGGGGTGACCTTCCGGAGGAATCAGCGGGAGGCCCTGATCCAGAGGAGAGATGCACTGCGGGGCCTGCCTCCCAGCCGTCACCCGCCCCAGCAAAAAAAATGCTGCAATGTGATGATGATGATGATGATGCACGTGATAGCCCGAATGTGATGTCTGCCCACCATTTCACATTATAAGTGTTGCAAGAATGCGTGCCGATCCATTCGTCTCCTTTGCCTTTGTTAAAGAGCGGCAAGAGAAGGCACAGCCTTTTCGGAGACTGTTGTTCCACGGGGATCACGGTGGCAGGTTGGGAAGGAGGGAAGGAGGGAAACTTGGATGCCAAGAAGTGCTTCCTGGCATCCAAGTCCCCTGGGCCCTCCCCCAGCTCTTCCATGAAGCCTGAGGGGGCTTTAACCCAGCCCTGCGTTGTTCCCAAGCCCCCACTCCAAATCTGCCAAATATTTCAATAGTAGTTCTTTTCCTTACATCGCTGGGGTGAAGCTTACCAAGACCTACGTTGCTCTGAGCTCCAATCAGAAGCTCCAAGTTATTCATACTTCTGCCTTCTAAGCTGCCAGAGGTGATGTGAATAAGTCCAGGTAACACAGACCAAGTTCTTCCTATAGTGTCCAGGTGCAACACAGAGTGGGCTTCATATCTGCAATGCTTGGGAGGAAGATGGGGTGCCACTTGGGTTGTCCTGGGGGAAGAAAAGCTTCGCCAGCGTCTTTTCCCTCTGAGAATCTCACTTCCCCGGGCCACTGTAAGTACCCATGTATTTTACGTATCTCTTATGTTGCAAATATCTCACATTTGTCAGTGCTGACAGCATTTAAAGACTGTTAAATGTTTAGAGGAGAGTGAAATTTAAGGCTCCGTATATAGAGAGCATATCTATATGCAAAACTCTCACCAATAAACTTTTTGTAAGTGCCGAAGCAAGGGCATTGCTTTTGCAAGATGAAGAGCGGCAGTTAAATTAGGTATGGATGCATTTATATGTGTAATTTGATAACTCAGCTTAATGTCCTAACAAACACCCCGGACGCCCTAGATCCATGGTCTGAGGAAACACAACTGGCGTTTTATGATCTAACAGTTTTATTTGGTCTTTCTTGATTATGGGGCTCAGCAGAGAAGCTATTGCAACAGCTTTGAACTTTTTAATTTTTTTGTGGCTATAGGCAAAAGTGATCATAAACATCTTGCTCCCATCAATTCCTTCTTGTAAAGCAGCTTGTCTAGGAATTCGGATGTCAGGAAACGCATTGAAGAGCCTGCGGATAAAACGGAATCACAGCCTGGATTCTGTTTTCAGTCCAGCTGGAACGTGAGAGCCTCTGAACATGTGCAGACTTGTAGAGCAGCCAGAGTGAGCCCAGGATGGGAACTCCTGCCCCCTTAGTAGTTCTGTAGAAGAGTCGGTGCATCTTTCACAACCCAAAGAACTGCGGGGAGAACAGGGGATGGCTGAATTGGGACCTTTTCTGAATGCAACTCCCAAGCTCAGCTCAGCTCCCTCCTGTGTTCCTTTGTGAGCGTTTTTCTTTTTGTTCAAACATGGGAAGGGCGCATTCCCAAGCACGTTTTTCTCAGAAGCATACACTTCCACCTATTCACAGAAAAAGGAGATTCATTTTTTAAAAAAATAAACATTGTAAAGTGCACCTTTTTCACACTCAAACACACACTTTGAGCCGTGCCGTGCTTTCCCCAAGTGTGCTCCTGTTCACCTTTGGGGCTGCGTCCCAGCAAGTTCCACTGATTTCCCAACCAAAACAAAAATTTGGGGCATTCCTGGAGCGCAGGGCTGAGGTCAGCTCACACCGGGGGTTTGGTGCAAAACTGAGCGCCCGGAAAGCAAAATTACCTTGGAGTAATTGCTTGGGTGGGACACGAGCTTGGTCAATTAGGCAAGTATATATTTGTGAGCTTTGAAACGTTCAAATGATGGCTCAGGTGATTCCTCTCCATCGATTAAGGTGTAAATCAGCAACTTTTTGAAGAAGCATCAATTGCAAACCATTCCGAACGCCTCCGAGGAGCCCAACTGCTGACTTGCATCCCGCCTCTGCAGAGCCCCTGCCAGCCCCTGTCAGATCAAGAGAGTGCTCTCCCCATGCCTATTAATTATCTGATGTTATTGTTGTTATTATATTGAAGAATGCTGTAGCAAAGAAAAAGAAAAACTCGGAGTTGATTTACTCTCCTTTGTAATTAGCTGTAGTGCCGTGATTAGCATCTCTTAAATGACATGGCAGCATTTCTTTTAAGAAATGTGGCTGTAAAACAGCTTCCTCAGCAGCTTTGCACTGCTTGCAGCTGAATTTCAAATGGCCTGCCATATGAGTGCACACTCCTATAGGTGCCTGCAGAACTTGACATCCAGGCAAACTTGCTTGCATGCCTGTGCCGTGGCCTCTGCACTGATTTCTGGGAAATTCTGGGCGGCCTTGGAAGCTAATCAGAGGATTTTCAATTAGAACATCCAAAGTTTTTCTGGAGAAGGAAGGAAAACTTCTCTGCCCACTGTGTGAGTCATTTATGACATCTTGATTCCCCCCAATATCAAAGGCTCTCCGGCTCGCCACCTGGTGGTGTTTCCCAGGTGGAAGGTGAAGGGGGTGGAAGGGTTTTCAAGAGGGGAGGATGAGACGAAGATGTGCATGTCCAGCCTATCCTTAAACACCCTCACCGATGGGGCCTTGACCACCTCCTGGGGGTCCTAACCATCAGAAAGTACTTCCTGGCATCTAGGTCGAATCTTGGTTCCCTGAGCTTTTCTCTGTCGGAGCGCATCCTACACTCCTCAGCAGGGGAAAACAGGTCTCTACCCACCTCCGTGTGGCACCCCCTCATGTACCTATATGTCACCAGCAGATCCCCTCAGAGTCTCCTCTTCTCCAAGCTGAAGAGACCCAGTTCCCTCAGTCTTGCCTCATACGGCATCCCCTGCAAACCGGCCACCATCCTTGTAGCTCTTGCTGCACCAATTCCAACCTTGGCTATATCCCAGAACTGAGCACAATACTCCAATTGTGGCGCACCAGAGTCATGTAGAGTGGCAGGAATACCTCTTTCAGTCTAGAAGCCAAGCTTCTGGCTTTGCATCCCAGGGTGGCGTTCGCCCTCTTGACCACCGCATCCCACTGCTGGCTCCTGTGCAGCCTGCAGTCGACCAGCACCCCTTGCACAAAGAAGCAAAGAGGGAAGGAACATTATTTAGGGTGACAAGAGCAGCAAGCCCCTGTCCACTCTGCCTGCCTTTTGAGCTGGACTGGCTCTTCTCTGTCTAGAGATTTTGGAAGGGGAGGGAAGGAGGCGAGCAGAGCTGAGGAGGGCTCGTTTCCTGGCCTGTCCAGGCTGCCTGTCCCCCTGCCCCTGCTGCGCCTCCATTCCCCCTCTCCGGGCCCAAGTTCCTGGCCTCGGGGGGCCAGCCTGCCAGCCCTCTGCAGGAGGAGGGGTGTCTCCGCTTCCACCCCCCGAGGCCCACGAGCTGGCTCTGCACAATGACTGGGAATCCCAACTGTCCTAGGACCCTTCCGATGTTCTCTAGGGGCACAGAGTTGCTCCCGAAAATCACCCGCATTATGTCAGTGGTCTAGAATGTCTTGAGGAAAGCAGAGATTGAAATCGCCACTTGGCTAAGGGCTAACCATCCATCGCCACAACGAAAGTGGCGGATTTCCGTGTGTACGTGCAATAGAAGTGGGGGGGGGTGACATCTCCCACTACGTGGTTAGAAGGGCGACCAAAATTAGCACGCGCAAACTGAGAACAGCGCCAACAACAAGGGCTGTTGTAGTGAGATTTCTGGCAGGCATGGCGGGACGAACAGCCAGCCAGCAAAAGCTCTGATAAGCTGCTGGCTTCTTGCAGTTGCGATATGTACATTTGTGATCTGTCTTTATTTGCGGATACGTTTCTGTGGGTTTATGTAGGCCATGTTTGTCTTCTGTGAAATAATTTTATCCACATAGATGCACCTGGAACCCACTTAAGAAAAATTAAGCTGTCACATTTCATAGCTTTTCCTCATGTTTCATTTTAAGGGCAATTAAAGGAGGGTTGTTTCAAAGGCAGCGTCTTCTATATGCCTGCCCTTCCAGGATGTGTCTTATTCCTCTGCCAACCTCGGTCCCTCGGGGGAAAAGATTTCTCAGGGGGAAGCCAGCATTCTGACTTGAATTTAAGGGTTCATCCAGGCTGGAATGTGTGAGGATGCCCAGAAAGAGAACAGCACCACCGCTGCCCAAGGAGGACGCGATGCTTCACATGTCCAGCGGGGGGCGGTGCTGCCAATGCATGGTGGTGGGATGGTGTGGAGGTCTTGCTCCACCTGGTGGGCAGGCAGGTGACCAGGGCCGTAGTCTTACTAGGGTCTTATGAGCCTGACCCCAGAAAGTCTGGATTTGTGGTGTTTCTCCCCTTCTGTGGCAGACCGGTGTGGTAGTCCACACCCAGGAGGCACCTCATCGTCACAGCCGGCTCATCACTGCCAAGCTGCATGAGGTACTGCAGGAACTTTGCTCCCTGGCTACCCCCTGGCAGCCCAGCCTGCCCTTTTCTGTGCGACTCACAGAATCGTTGCGTTAGCACACACTGCAAAGTCACCCAACCCAAGAGGAGCCCTGCCGGGTCACACCAGGGTTCCCACACCCGGCCCTCTGCTCACACGGCAGCCAACCGCTGCTCGGGGCGCCCCAAGCGGGACGTGGGGCACCGGCGTCCGCTTCTCCCAGAACTGGCGTACTTAGGCATGCTGCTTCTGATTCTGCCTTAGCTGGTCCTTTCCTTTCTTCCCTCAGGTTCCAAAACACAAGATTATCCTTTGAAATGCAGCTCTTTTATTGCAACTCCACCGCTGACAAAACAGTTTAACCTTTACCAAAGCTGGAAGAAGAAGCTTCTGCTCATGGAAAGAGCTGAACCGTCCCCATGGCCCCTCCCTGCCAGCGAGGCTGCCGGCTCCAGCCTTTGGAGAGTTGCTGGAGAGCCGGATGGTGGGGATGGCAGGGACCCAGCAGCTGGGCCGCTCCTCTCTCCCGACACCTCCTTAGAGGGTCAAAGACTGGTCTTGCTTCTGCTCCCCTTCCCCTCATGAAAACCCTTCCCTCGCTTCCAGAACAGACTGAGATGCATGCTCAGTGTGAGAAACCTCACTGAGCAACCTGGAAGGAGCTTCCAAGGGTCCAGCCCCTGCCTGCTCCTGCCCCCCCCCGTCCCTCCTGCTCCTCCTCCTCCTCCTCTGAGCCCAACGATGACCCCCACTGCTCGACCAGCAATGAGCAAGAGACTGGCCCACGCTCTCCACCAAGGCCAGCAACCCTGGACAGGCTTTTGCTCCGTGCGTTTGTCCCGTCCCCTGCCAAAGCCCTCCACGCTGGTGGCCCTCACTGGGTCTCGGGGAAGTGAATTCTGTCGTTAACTATGCACTGTGTGAAGAGGTGCTTCCTTTTCTCTTCCTTGAATCTCCCATCAATCGAGCTTGAGCAATAACCTTGGATGCTGGCATTTTGGGGGAGGAGGAGGAGGTCTCCTCTTCATCACTTCATGCATGCCTATCATGGGTCCCCTGGCTCACCTTTCTCCGAAGCTAAATCTGCCACTGGCACCATTTTCTTTTCGAAAGAGAACAGCCACCAGCAGCCTTGGATGGATGAGCAAAAGCCATCCTTCCATTAAGGGAGGATGGATTTTGCTAGCCCTGCTCCCTGGATTGTCTGGCATCTTTCATCCCATGGACAGAATCAGATGCTTTTAGGAATGTTTGAGAATTTCATTCCACGAGCACAAGTGGGAAGCTCTGGTTTTTGGGTCCAATGGATAACTTTCTGTTAGTTAATTACTGGAAGATCCTAATAGATACATTTCCAGACTGGAGCATTTTGGCTGAACACAGTGAGTACTAAACCTACTCGAGCGGTACTACCTCATAGCCTCACTTACATCCAAGGCGAAAAAGTCCAGGTTGTCTCTAGCCACTAGTGCTAAATGATTGCTTATTTTTTGTCTTATTGTTAAACCGTCCTGAGACTTCGGTAAGGAACGGTCTAAAAAAGTTTGAAATAAATCAATAAATAGATGAACAATTGGGCATCGTGCGCAGCATGTACGCTGCTAATAGGCGAACCGCATTCTTCTATCTGGTTTTAGAAGAAGAAGTAAGCGACGGCTTTGGTTTTGTGCTTATGGTAAGCATTTGTGTGAAAGATTTGGACACCTGTGGGCACCCTTTGGGGCACCGGTTGCTTTCCATGTGCTTGCAGGAGAAGGACGGGGCGGGGTGTGGATTCATGCATGATAGATACCCAGCGCGTGGTCATATGTGGACCTGTGAGGGTGGAGGCTGCCTGGCTAGGGGAGCGCGAAGGGGACCCACCCCGGTGGAAAGCTAGGGAGTGGAAGCAAGCGTGAGGAAATGAGTTAGCTGGGAGAGCGGCAGTGGAGAAAGCGCTTGCTTCTGTGCTCAAACGGGGCTGGAAGCTGGGGCTTCAGGGGAGTCGTTTAGATTCCGGGGCTTCGGCCCCCTTCTGCCTTGCCCGCCACGTTTTAGCAAATGGCTTGCCCCTTGGCCAGCGATTACGGGGAGCAGAAACTTTCTCAAATTCTTGCATGTCCAAAAAGTTGCAAGAACCCGCAGCTGCAAACAGCTTGCCTGCCTCTGACCACAGGCTTTTCTCCATCTTGGAGGAGATTTGGGCTGTTGTGATACTTGAAAGCAATTAAGTGGAAGGGCATTTGATGTGAAGGCGGATCTGTGTAAGAAATTAATTTGGGATGGATTAATTAAAGAAGGACTACTGATTTGGAGTGATTTGAAGTTAGATACTGAAGAATGTGGGGTGCTTTGAAGATGAGTTCATCGGCTTGCCTTCTATAGTTAAATAATAAATAATTGTAATTAGTTCTAATTTTACATCTACATGTACAAATCAGCATTCTTCAATTTAAGTCTTAGACAAACTGTGGACATCCATAATTGTTCTCAGTGCCAAACCATGGGCCAAATACAGCGTACAGCGTCTCATGGCCTGCGCACGACTTCTTATAAGCAGTTCATCCCGGCTTGTCCAATTACACACTTCCTTCTTTTAAAGAAACCACAAAGGATTCTTAAAAGCTACCTTTTGAATGACTTGCTTAAAGCCATTAGTGCAGGGAAGAAGCGTGAAAAAGCTGAGAGAGAAAACTGCTTTGCTAAAATCTGAGATGTTATTGATTATTGGACTTGGTTAAGAAGGCGGCTTTCTGCTCCCAGGTCCGGCATCCCCCCGCCATTCCCTCCCACAGCAAACTTCAAAGCGCTGCATTGGGCACGGGGATGAGCTGCAGAGTCGGGTGATCCTTTTTCGAGACCGTAATGATGATGCGCTGCACTGGGGCATCTTGGCTCATCAGGATGCTTCTTCGGGCAAAATCCTACGTTCCTATGCATGTTTGGACAGAAGAGAGCCTACAACTCCCAGCATGCCCCAGTTGGGCGTTTAGGCCAGTTTGGGGGCTATCTGCTTATGGGATGGCATCCGTAAAGGGTGCGGTGTTGTGCCTTAAGCATTTTTCCCATTGGCAATGCTTTGAGGCAGAATGCTTCATACCAGCACCAAGGGCAGGCGATTTCAGTGTCGCTCTTATTGGGATTTCTCATGTGAAAGCAGGAGGTTCCAAATGGGGTGAGAATCTAGAGTTTTTCCTGTCTCAGTGACTAGCAGGCAACATTCAAAAGGTTTCACTGCTTCAGTTTCTAAGCATTCTGCTTCCAGGCATCCTTCTGGGGGCATGGGAGCCTGGAGGCCAAGTGGCCTGTGGCCCTAAATGCATCTTTGCATTTGACATGCAGGCTTTTAAAAACATGAGGAGCATCCCTTGAGGTGGGGAGCCATCACGGTCAGGGTCAGAGCGGGAGCCAGCCCTTTCCCTCCCGGCTGCAACGTTGAAGCCCACCCTCACAGGCCCTGCCTTTTGCTGTTGGGCGAAGGACAGGCATTGCCTCGCAAGGATCCGCCACGCTTCGAAAGTGGCTGGTCTTTTCATCTACCACGAGATAAGCGTTTGCTCTTTCTGTTGCACTAGCATAAATCCCCGCCTTGCATCAGGCAGTTCTGCATTTCACGGAGAGTTTGTGGCCGCACGACTCCGGCTCTCCAACTGCAACAGAAATCAGTTCCTTGCTTCCTTGCAGCCATTTCCATGCAGTAGCACATGTGATCCACCAGGAAGCACAAGCAGGGGGCCAACACTAATGGTGCCCGGTCAGGAATGCATAGCATCATCTTCCTACCCTGGTGCCTCCCAGGTGTGTTGGACTACGACTAACATCATGCTGTCTGTTGAAGGTGGGAATTGTCGTCCAGCACAACTGGAGGGCACCAACTAGATGCAGGTGGACCTCATAATGGAAATAATCCAACAAGAAATGGCCCCTGCTAGAGGGAATGCAGGGCCCCTCCGGCCCCTCCCCTGCTCCAGCGGTGCCCACCTGGCTGCTTCAGGAAGCCCACCCCAGGTCGTGGCACTGCGAGGGACTCCACATCCCTAGCATCGCACTGACTAAACCCGACATAGGAAGGTTCACAGAAGAAAAAGGAAGCAAATCAAGGTGAATTGTACTAAGGTATTTCTGTAGCTAGTAAATGGAGATGGAAGACATTACTCTGCTCTCATTCGAAGGCTGTTTTGGGAAGGGTTGTGTGCAGCCAGGCAAAGCAGTCTTGCTATTTTACAACCCATCAGGCAAATATCTGGCATTTATCACTGAACAGCTTCAGGGCCTGGGTGGCCACGTGCCCGCAAACGGGCGCCTGGCGGGGGGAAGGCCTCCTTTGCAGAACCCACGGAGGACTTTCTCCTGCGAGAGGGTCCATGGGCAGCTCTTGCTTCCCATCGATCGGGTGTAACATTGAGAAATGCTTCAGCGCAAGCCTTACGTGCCGCAATAGGAGCTGCACAGCAGTGGGGTTTCCTCCCTGTCAGTTTGATGGAGAGTGTGCCTTGTTTGAAAACATCTAGGAGGGTTGCATCCATTTGTGGGTGCTCGCAGCCTCGGTCAAGTCTCTCCATTTCACTCAAACGCTCATTCCGTTCCTTCTGCAATATCGTGTCCACATCAAGCTGGGAAAGCCCCCTGGTTCAAATGGCTTTAAAGGATGATGAAATAGATTCGTGGAGGAGAGGACTGTCCATCGCCGCTGGTCTTGAAAGCGACGTGGAACCCCCAGGCCTGGAACAGGCAGGTGGTAGAGCCCCAGCTGCCCAGACGGCGGGGTGAGCAAAGCTGTGGAAGGCTGTCCGCTTCATGCGTTGCCTTCCCAGGAGTATCTGGCTGGCCACTTTTGGAAGCTGGATGCTGGGCTAGATGAACTCCTAAGGTGGCATCGATCTTGGTACTACTTGGACTTGACCTGTGGTTTGGGCCAGTAGGACTTTCCGTCTTCTTTTTGAATAATAACAACAACACATGGCATTCTGTCCACTCCCACTCAACAACTAGATGTACCATTTGGCGGGAGGGCTGGATGGTGGCAGGCCAAGTTCGGACAGAGACTGCTGGGGAGACTGTGCCCACCGTGTTCTCTCAATGGCTGGGTTCAGACGACACAAAAAGTCATGGTGGTTATCATTGGTGATGTGTTGTGTTGTCTGGACTCAGTTATGGGATTTCACCCCGGTAAGTTTGGTCTTCAGAAACCGTGAAAAGAAGCAAGGGTTTGTTCTATGGTTTCTCAGTGTCACCATGGCTCGTTGTGTTGACTCGCCCCAAAAGCATGGTTTCTCGGGAACTGGCACGCAGCCACCATGGTGGCAGTTCTAGGAGCCGCTCCAGCCATCTGGCCTTATTGTGTGGACTGATGAGGAGGAGGCAGGCAGCACAGGTGGAAAGAAATGAACCTCAGGGTTGAATTTCAGATGCTGTGGCTAATGGGATACACGCCAGCAGTGGAAGGACTGAGTGGGGAGGATGGAAACCACATGAAGTAGGGATCGCCGTGCTGCCCTGATCACGGGAAACCATTGCAGTCCCAGGTCCCAAATGCTCTTTTCTTTCCATGGGACAAAAGCAGCAGGTGGACGAGGAACAAGGGGGCCAAGAAATCCTGGCTGCAGGGCCAGCGAGTGGCTCTAGCGTGCCTGCAGCCGTCCCATGGCAACCCGCAGCGGGGCGGCCAGTCGTGTGGGGAAGTGGGGTCTGCAGCAAATGCCCCGGAGTTGTGGAGGAAAGTGAGAGGAACGGCGGACGGATGGACGGGCGGACGGACGGGCGGGCAGGCAGGCAGGCAGGCGGGCAGACATAGAAGCAAACAGCAGGGAAGAGGTGGGTTGAAAGCAGGGACATTCAAGGCAAAAGATGCCGAATTCCTGCACTGACATAACTCAAATTCTGCCTGTAAAATCATTTACACAGCGCTTGGGTAAATTTAGAGTTGCTTTCATGCTTGATTTTGAACTCTTGATTTTGGTGAGGTTTCTTTTAAAAGCACACACAGACAAGGAACGGCAGGCTGGAGAGAGGAGAGGTCTCTCTGAAAGAGAAGGTGGGCTGATGCTCGGTTGAGAAGTACAGGCAACAGGTTGTATGACTGGCCATAGAAGGACCTAAGCATGAGCAAGGGAGGCATTTATGGGTGTTAACGGCAAGTTTTCAAATAGAAACAGCGCGAGTCAGAAGGGGCCTCCTGGGCCATCTAGTCTGACCTCCGGCTCCGCTCACGACATGCCCACCACGTGCATGTCCAGCCTATCTTTGAACACGTGCACCGATGGGGCCTCAAATAGTTCTCTTTGACCACGTGGTTTAGAAGCATGACTTATGATTATAATAATAATACAAAGACGAAGTGGCTACAGCTGAGAAATCAGACCTGTTGACATCCAAAGTTTGTGACAAGGATGTGACTTCTAGGCAGAAATGACTTATCAGGCATGGAATGCTGATTCTGTGACCCAGATGAACGGCGGTGTTTATATTAGCTGTTGTGTTTCGTGCATAAACAAAAAATGCCATCTCCTCATGCCACTAATGTATAACGGCACAGCGAGGAGACGATGGAAATCAGGCCCTTAATAGTACACTGTTCGGTATGCTCAGAATGCTAAGTGTACAGCAGAATATGATCAAATATATCGTTTCTGCCTTCAGCGCCATCAATCCTGCACTACTGTCAACACTAAATCTGCTACAAATAATAAAAAGGAACCTTCCTTGCATTAAATCCTGAACAGTCCATTAAAAACTGTGTACACAATGAAACAAACACATGATTAAATAAGGCCTGTAACAGTATTTCTTTAATATACCTCACTAAATAACATAATGGAAAAGGCCTATTCAGGGCTGATTAACCTCGGTTCGGGAAGATCATTTATATCAAATCATTACCCTTGGCTGATTAAAAATGAATTAATTCCTACAGAAAGCCGTTTCCAAGCACTGACTCTCCTCGTAAATCTGATATGGATTGAGGTGGGGGAGGAAGATCTTACAATGCAAAATCTATGCATGGAGTCATAAATCATTACAAAAACCAAGGGGGGTAAGAAATAGGCATCCATGACCTTTGTCTTACCTCTCCGTGGCCCGTTCACACAGAGCTCCCATGTGTCTGCGTGTGGAAGATGGATGGAGGAGAGCCCAGGAGGATGTGGGCCTTCCCACGTATCTGCCGGGCTTTTGATGGCCCTCTCGGAGCGCCTACCTTGTCAGGTGACTCTGATGGAGGATAGGAAGGGGGTTGTCTCAACCACACCTTCTTAGTTTATTTTATTTATTTATTTATTTTACAGATTTCTATGCCGCCCCCTTGCAAAACTAGCCTCGGGGCAGCTAACAGCATATAAAGAAACCGAGTAAAACAATATAACAATCTAAAACTGGCCCATCTCGTAGTCACACAGTTAAAAACAATAAATAATATGGCTAACTTTAAAATTTGCAAAAGCATTAATAAATTAGCAATTAAAACATTTCTTAAATAAAAAGGTCTTCGCCTGGCGCCGAAAAGCAAATAATGACGGCGCCAGGCGAGCCTCTCTGGGGAGTGCATTCCATAGACGGGGCGCCACTGCAGAGAAAGCCCTCCTCCGGGTACTCACCCTCCTAATCTCACTCATGGAGGGTTCCCGGAGGAGGGCCTCAGCTGCCAATCGTAGGGGGCAGGAGGGCATATATGGCCGCAGGCGCTCCTTTAGGTAGCCAGGACCCAAGCCGTTAAGGGCTTTATAGGTAAGAACCAACACCTTGAATTGGGCCCGGACTTCAATGGGGAGCCAGTGGAGCTGACGGAGAACTGGGGTTATATGAGAATAACGCCCAGTCCCTGTCAGCAGCCTGGCAGCTCTATTTTGCACCAATTGAAGTATCCGGTCCGTCTTCAAGGGCAGTCCCACGTAGAGCACGTTACAGAAGTCTAACCGGGAAGTCACCAACGCATGTGTCACCGTCGTCAGGCAGTCAAACTCCAGGAAGGGACGCAGCTGATGGATCAGTTATGGAATTCCTGGCACCAGGCAGGTGGCTTTTTATTCTCCCACATTTTTGATCCCATCTGGAGAGAATCCGAGGGGCACAGAGCGCTGGGCTGGGACTTTGGAGAAGCTGGTCCTCGTCCCCACTCAGACACGGCGCTCACCGGCTGACTCTGGCCCAGGCACAGACTCTCGGCTTCACACGGCTGTGGTTGTGAGGATAAAATGGAGCTAAGCAAGTTGCGGTGAGTTCCTTGCAGACAGGCAACAGGCAAGATAGAAATGCGATGCAGTGATGCTAAAGATGGCACTCCAGATTTGGCTGAGGGAGTCTCGGGACCAAGGCCCAGCTCCCACGATTCGGAGCAGACATCCTTGGCCATGGGCCTGCCCCCACACCCATGTGCAGCAGCCAGAGATCTGGAGGGAGCACTATGGAGCCAACCACCCAGAGTGCGGCCAGGTCCAGATGGTGGCATTTCAGGAAAACGGCATCGTCGGCCTCTGGCAAGCCAGGCCTCCCCCTCCCCAGCTTCTCCCACCCCTGCAATCTGCACTCTGAAAAATAAATATTTTCCCACAGAAAATGAGCTGAGGCTATTTATATCGACTGGCTTAACTATGTGTTTCCAACAGCGGCACGTGATTGCTCTGAAAATTGGGTGCTGATATCCCTCGTCCCTGAGAACAAGCTTGGACATGTCGGGCGGTGCGCACGACACAGGCCCTCCTCCCCAGCCAAGTTCGGGGGGCGGCCTCGGTCCCCCACGGGCCAGCCTGTGCTCAGGCTTGTCGGGAGAATAAAAGCGAAGTCCTGTCCCCAACACGGAGGGGCGGAGGAGCCCGACGTGATCCTGAGTGCCACAGGGCTCTTCCGACATCCGCACGACCTAATCCAGCTGCACACGACGCTTCCTGGTCGTGGGAGAAAGCGTGTTAGCCAGCGTGGGGAATAATTCTGGGCACCAGCACAGAATGGCTGTCGTGGGAGGCCTGGCAAGGGACAACGAACCTGGGCAAAGGATGGAGCCAAATAAAGAGCAGGTCTGAACATGTTCAAATAATCCCCACCGTCATCTCTTCACACAGTTTTCCACACTGGCGGGGGCCTCTGTGGCTGCAGGCTCAGGGTGTCAGTGGAAAAAGAGGGTGGGCCCTTTGCAGGACCCCCAGAGTCCACAGGCCCCTCGGGGCCGCCAAACAACGCTGCTCCCCTCCCCCCCCACTCTCTCCTGACCGATGTTTTATTCGGAGCATCTGAAGGAATGCGGTGAACAGAGCTTGGGGGCAGGTAGATCGTATCCGAGGGAAAACCGGCACTGGCAAAGCTTGTGTTCAGATGTGTTTTTCTAAGCAAAGCATATGAGCCCGGATGGTAAATTGCCCCCCTGACTGGTGTAGAATGAATGTAATTAAACTGCCTTTAAGTGCTCTCCGAGGTCTTCCCTTTTTCAATGTGGCATTTTGCATCTTGCAGTCTTGTAACCACTTGACACCGGGGGCTTTTTAATGCAAGAGAAAAGCAGAGCTCATAAACAGGGTTCTGAGCCATGCAGCAGCCAGGAGCTCGGGCCTTCTGCGTGGCAGAATTTTTTGGCAAAAGGTCGTCCTCGCTGGGGAATCAGACCCCAAAACTGGGCAGGGACCAGAATGATCCCCAGGCCTTAAATGGGGCTGCAGGTGGATCGTGCCCCACAGCCCTCCAAGAGTGTGGGGTCAGTCCCCCTGCTGCATCCCCGGAGCCCATTCGAAGCTGCTTGGGGGAAGGCAATGAATTATTTCTCACTGGGAGACATCTGTGTGTAATGGGAATGGCCTGCAGGGAAGGGACCCAGAAAGTGCTGCCAGGCTGACAGAATAGATGCTGCCCAGTGGAGACTCATCCAAGCTGCACATTTGGAAAACAAAGTCCATCCTGCACACGCAGACACATGGGAGCTCTGTGTGAATGCTGCTATGCTCTTGCGTGCACCTGTCCCTTTCCAGCAGGTGTGTTGAGGGTGCACGTGCTGTACACCTGCTTTCCCCAGTTGAGTGCCCCCCAGATGTGTTGGGCTACAGCTCCCATCATCCTCCCCAGTCCCTCTAGGCTACTCATAGTATTCAGGACAGTGGAACTGGTGCGTCACTTTGATCTCTGTAGAGAATTCATGTGAAGGTTTTCATGTGCATTTTTCTCGGTCACATTTTCGGTGTTCATCATGATTGAGGACTGCAATTCCCATTGTGCCTTGACACAAGCAATTCTCGTTCTCCCACACAGAAGCCAGCCTGCTTGGGTTCATATTGACCCACGTGCCTTCATTTGAGATTGTGGGATCCACATATAGATGAACAGCCTCAGCCCCTCTTCGATTCAGTCTCTGGTAGAGAAGCTCCGTTCGGTTTTCCCATTTCTGCTCGCAAAACCCCCAGATGAAGCAATAAATCTGCTGTGAAGCTTCATTTTCTCCAGTGAGGCTGGGTTCCGGCATGCAAACTTCTGAGTTTTATCTTCCTTCTGAATTTGCAACATTTCTAGGGTCACACACACAACTTTGAATTCTAATTCTCTCCGTTGCTGCACGCACAATGGTCCCTCTCCAGACAGCAAACCACATTTTTTCCTGTCTGGAATATTCATTCCCAAGTAGGTGTGCACGGAATAGCGGCCTCAGTCTGCCGCGTCAGGCAGCCGGTGTGGTTCCCTCAAAATATACGCGGAGCGTATACGATGCTCTTGCTCCCAGAGCTCAGAATCAGCCACGGAATTCCACCTCATTTAGCACAGAGGAAAGAAAGGTCTTCATTATATGCTGCACAATTAATTCGTGGAATTCACAACTACAAGACGTGAGTGACGGTGCTTGGCGTCTCCGGAAAGCGTTTCCCTTTTTGTAAGGACTAGGAAGAATCACACAGGATGAGCCTAGCAAAGGCAGCTAGCCAAGCGGAGCTGACGCATTTGCTGAGGATGCTCCCCAGATCTTGGGACGGCCAGGCAGGTCACTGCCATCCCCGTCCTACTGTTGCTTCTGAGTTTCTTTCTGGTCATCAGACGAGCTATCATGAGAAACAGAGCGATGCTCGGTTAGGGGGCATTTGTCTCTCCCCTCCCTAAAAATATCTGGTTCTGTCAATGAGCAGCAACAGGAATGAAAGCTGTCGGACAATCTGCCAAACACAGATGCAACGGAGTCTACCAAATCCACCCTTCCCTAGCAGTAATACACTTCTCGGCAACAAAGCAAGTGTTATGATATACACAAATTTTCCCAGCTTGCATTTTGATCCCGATCTGGTCTTCCTTCTGCCTCCCACCACACACACACACACACACACACACACACACACACAGAACCTCTCCATTCACAGATTGTGTGCTGCAGAGCAGCGTGCCAAGCTTCAAGTAGGCCCTGGGAAACGTGAGTTCCCACAGGGGGCTGTCACCACAGGAGGCCCTGGGAAGTCGACAGTTCCCAGGGACTGCAATCTCTCACTGACTGGCGCTCAGAGCATCCCTCCCCTTCCTCTCTGCTGTTGCCTCTCCTGCAGTCTGGTCGGTGAGCCTGGAAGGTTCCCGAGGGAGGGACCACTGGCTGAGCAGGCGCTTGCCTCAGAGTGAACCTCCATGCGCATGGGGAACAAATTCAGGCTGGCTTGGAGACGTGCTGAGCCGCCTCCGGACCTGGGGTTGCTTGGCGTATTTTCGAACCGACCCAGAATGAGCCAGGGAGCCTTATCCCACCCAGCTTAAAATGATAATGTGGGGCCGCTATTCGGTTGGGCACGGCCCACGCTGGCACATGTCCCTTCGCCAGATTTGGCCGACACCAAAGAAATGAGCTTGATTGGAAAAGATCAAATGGACATCTGCATTAAATGGATGAGCCAAGCAGGGCCATGCCGAGACGCCGGGAGGCTTGTCTTTTCACTTTCGAAATCAGACAAACATCAATAACCCGAAGACGCACCAAAGCTTATACCAAAGATTCCAGATAAACATGCCGCAAATGAATCCGATGTTGTGATAGCTCAGGGTGTTGAATTAATCATTTAATAAAATCTATAAATAGCATACGGCAACTAAACAGAAGCCGTAGATCGTACGTCTGATCGGGGGGGGGGGAACATCATCGTAGGACAATAGCCTGGGCCTGCAGGCTGTGGAGGTGGGGCCCTTTGTGCTCCCCCCCCCCCACAATCTCTCTGCATTCTAGAGACTTGAGCGGAGGCTGTAGGGCTGGGCAGCAGGCAAGCGCCGGTGGAGGAGTGGGGGAGCTCGGCATCCGCAGGACTGTTGTGCCCCTGGATTCCAGTGATGCTGCCTGGGAAGAAGGCCCTTTCCCAACAGCATTGCAACCCCGACCCCCTATCTGGGGGGCTGGAGGGGTGCAATTCTCCTGGGAAGCATGGTGCAATCCCTGAAGGCCTTGGTCACCAGCAAAATGGCAGAAAAGCAGAAGATGAGGGGATTGTGTGTCCGGCTTCTTGCAGAATCAAGCGCCCACTAGCTGGCAGGCAGGGGGGCAGCACAGCTCTGCCCGGAAGCTGGCGCTCCCTCCTCACCCACCGTCTTTCCCAAATGAATCCCTGCCGTGCCACTTCATGGCCACTTCCAGTTGGGGATGCAGCAGGGGAAAGACGCAGGTGCCGGAGACTTCCAGGGCCCTCCGCAGGGCTCCGCCGTTGCCCACTCCCTGCTTGGATAAGTCTTCCAGCAGAAGGCCCGGGGCAAAGTTTCTCGCTCTGCCAAGATGGAGAGGCAGTCATATCGTCACTTATTTATTTAACTTATACTAAGCTGGAGCTCTCTGGGCAGTTGGCAAAGCACATTAAAAAACCAATAAAAGATACACTGCAGTAAAAACATTAAAACATCATTAAACGTTTACAATACAATACAGAATTTAAAACCACAAATTAAACAAGTTTGTGTGTGTACACACACAGGGGAGGAAAAGAAGAACATTCAGACCTGCTGACAGCTAGCAGGCCCCCGAAGCTCTTTGAATGCCCTGCGGTAGCGGAAGGCCTTGGCATAGCACCGAAAGTACGTGAAGCTGGTGCCAGGCCAGCCTCAGCAGGGAGCTGGTTCCATCCATCTTTCCTCCACCTCCCAGCAGTGCTCACAGTCCTTTTCACATGCTTGCACTGGGTGTCCCCTTCTGGACCCAACAGGCTCGCTTCTGAATACACTTCCACAGGTGCCGGCTATCGCCGATTCCCGAGCGACAGACTCGGGTGTCTTTTCCCTAGCGAGGCACTTCCGGGAGGGGTGGTTGTCGCTGGAAATTGGGTGGTCTCCAGGCACCCTTGAACCATGAGGCACAGTGGCTGCTGGGTTACTCGTGCAATGAAGTGCCGCTCGCCACGGCACTGCGCTGTGATGGAGGGGGGCGAGGGAGGAGTCTGAAAGGCGGCGCATGTTTTATCGGGTGTCCTTCTGCTGCGGGCGCCTGCCACCAGCCGCAATCTAGCACTGCCGCTGCAGTAGCGGGTGTTGTGCTCCCGTTTCAAATGGCCTTTTTTCAGTCTAGTAACTACACACACACACACCTTTGCAGATGTTCAGGACAAGCAGCATTCAAAATAAATTACTGTGGCAATACATAATACATGATGATACATGATGATAATGAATCGGTTAATTCTAATTCTTCTGTATTGCTGCTATTGTTTTAGAAACATGATGAATTTTGTAAATTGTTGTGCTTGTTTTCCTCATGTAACTGATTTTATTTTGTTCTGTTTGAGTTTTGGTACTTTGTTTTACATTGTATTTTAATGTATCTTGTCTTTTAGTTGTTGTAAACTGCCCTGAGAGCTGTTTATGACTAAGCAGCAGTACAGAAATTTAATGTAGTAGTAATAATACAGAGTAAGAAAAAAGTTCTACTGTGAATTCAGCCAAAAATGGGTAGATTACAGTTAAAAGACTAATATCAGTGCAGACAGTTAAAATGCAATGCAAGCTTTTAAACACAAGCAGAGGCAGATGTCTTCCCTGAAAACCCACTCAGCCCAAATTGAAGGGGGTCAGACTAGATGGCCCTGGAGGTCCCTTCTGACTCGCTCTGTTTCTGTATTTCCTAGCAACTCTGAACCTGCCAGGACTTCTTAAAACCCGACCCATTCACCCATGCCTCCTCTTTCTGGGCTTCCTCCACTCTGCCCCCTCAGCCTGAACAAGCACCATGCTTTTTGCATTGCTCGGCAACAGTCAACAGTAATCGGAGCTTGCTCAGCTCGGGCTGAGGTCGTGGTGCAGCCATGCTCAGAGGCACCCGTGCCACTGTTTGCCACGAAGCAGGCTGCCCCTCACAAACCGGGGTGACCAAACTGCATGTGGCGCTGTGCCTCGGTGAGCCCTGGCGGAAAGTGCCGTGGTGGATTTCCCACGTCCCCATCTCGAATAATCAGACCATTGCCCCCTCTCTGTGCTTTCCTATTCCCCATGGAAAAATGCAGCCCGGAACACTTTCTTCCCTTGCAAGAGCAGTGTACGCTTCCATCCTCCCGTGTTCCCAAGTCCCTCGGGGACCCCAGTGTGAAGTGATCATCATACGGGGTCTTTATTTCTATTTCTATTTCTGGCCTTTGCAGGAGCAGGGTTTCAAACATGATTCGCGGTGTGGCAGCGCTTGGGTCACTTGTGGGGGGTGGGGAGACAAGCACAGCACGAAGGGGCTGCTTGTCTTTGCCCCACAAGGCAGGGGGCACTTCGTTCATCCTGCTCATTGTTTATGCTGTACATTCTATGATCAGATCATTGCTGCAGGAGAAATATAGGGCTTTACTGTTAACGATGCAGAAATTCTGCATACCTTGGTTCAGTCATCAATTCAAAGGGAGAAGGCAGCCCAGGAATCCGAAGAAGACTGAGACGTGGAAGGGCAGGGATGATGGAACTAGAAAAGATAATTAAGAAGAAGGATGTTTTGCTGGAGAGCTGGGTCAGGGTCATGCAAAACATTGTATTCCCTATCGCCCTGTGGCCAAGCGGGGACTGGAATCCAGATCTCCCCAATCTTCCAGAATTGCTCTCTTTGCACTGCATCCCACTGGCTTTCAAATGCAACCATGGTTGCACCTCCTTTTTCGGGCACAACGCATCATACCGCGCTCTTTATGGCAGGGACATCCTAGCAAACGGGTTTCAGAGGGGAACGGCCTAAACTGACCAGACTCTCAGCTCCACGGCCCCCACCTGGCAATGACCTGCCACAGGTTCTTTTCCGTCTGCTGCAGTCGCTTGCGGTGGACAAGTGCTGGGGGAACGAAAACACCCCGCTTTGAAAGGATTGAGATGTCTTTCCCACTGCGAAGCGTGTGTGCGCACAACGGCAGCAGCGGGGGAACGCGGGGCCAGCTGCTCCCAAGAAAAGAAAAAAGCCTTCCCCAAACCCAAAGCCCGTTCTCTTTGAATTCACGAGAACAAGAAGATTTAATCTGTTTCTTGTCTCTTTGCTCTCCCTAGGCGGCTTGGGAGTGTTGACTTGAGAAAGAGGCGGCTGGCGCTGGGGAATCGAATCAAGGAGCGTGTCGCGGAGGTGAGCATCAAACGGACTGCGGCAGCAGGTAGTGGACGTCCTTGATGTTCCTTTTCTCATCCTTCCGTGTGCAGTGACTTGACCTTTTAGTTCGGTGCGAAGTTCTAAGTGATCAAGTAGGAGGGAACTTGGATCTCCATGCAGCTGTCCCATGCCTGTTCGATCGAGCGCCTCCTTTAATGTCCCGGCTCCTGGCCCTCGCGTGCCTCCATCTTCCGAGCTCTGCCAAAGTGTGGGGTGCAGCCTAGCTGGGGGAGGTGGCTCTCCCCCAATTCCTGCCGCTGAGCCACATATAGGCAAAGCCCCGAGTATCTGGGACTCACTAGACACCACACACCAGCCCGTGCTGATCCGAGGGAAAACTGGTGCGGGGGAAAGCAAGTGCTTGCGCTGGCCGTACCAAAATGTGCAATTCACATTTCACACCGTGGACACAATTTGGGGCGTGCAACGCACCGGAGCATCCGGGATCCGACGATGCTCCATAGGGCAGGCCGCTGTGAATGAGGAGGAGCAGAGTGGAATGCCAGGATGCAGGCAATCCCGGCATCACGCCCAAGCACAGACCTCCAAATGGCCGGATTGCAATGCCCATGCCAGCTGGGGATGATGGGTGCTGCAGTCCAACTGTCAGGAGGGGGCTAGGCAGGGGAGGACTCCCTAGCAATTCCGAAGAAAGAGTTTCCAATGGCAGGCTTGGGAGAACGAGCTGCCTGACCAGCAAGTGCCGGCATCGGCTGCCTGCCCGGCCTTCCCTGGCCACCCAGTGGCAGGACAAGCCAGGAGCTTGTGGCAGGCCAGGGGAAATGGCCGGGATGCTCCCTGGGCCATCAGCAGCTGCCCAAAGGCCGTCCTGTGACGCCCATTCTGGTGCCAGATCTTGCCAGGTTTAGAGGAGGAGAGACGGCCTCTTCGGCATAAGCAGGCCACAACATAAACCATGTTCCTTTTAATGAGGTACCCAAGGACGCTGGTGATTGCATGGCTGGCAGCACGAGCCGATTGCTGGGCTCACGCAGGCCGGGGGCTGCTTTATCCCTGCATTACCTGAGCTCCGATGGGCCGGCACAAATCATTTTCTGAATTATTTACTAACCAAACGGAACCTTTCCAGAGCTTCAAAAGCCTATAAAACAGAGCCGCGTCCCCACAGTTTTCGCCATAACTCTTCATATGGTGGAAGGAGAAGCAAACCTGAGCTTCTGTTTCATTTTAGAGGGTTCCAGATGTTCTATATTTCTTTCTCGCTTTTGTGAGGCACCTGCTGTGGGTATGATAAATGGCAAGGCCTGCACAAAACTCTTGGAAGAATGAATTATTCGATGGGCAGGCTTGGCTCTTTCTGCCTGCTCCCCTCCCGGGCTCTGTTCACTGGAGGAACGCTGGCTTAATTCATCACGTAAAGAGGTTTCCATGGCAGAACCCGGGGGGCATAATATTTGCACAGGAGGTCAAAACCAGTGCTCAGAGCCGCCCCCTTTCATTGGGCTAAGGGCGCAAAGGCTCCAACCTCTTCCTGAGTGCAGAGCAGGCACATGGTTCTGCCTGGAAGCCCATAATGTAGTCTTGCTTGGGGGTTTTGCTGAGATGCAGGAAACATTGGTGTATGGGGCGCTTTCGTGAATGGCCCTGAGGGGGAGAGGTGTAGGGCCAGCTCCGTGGTTCCCATGAGCCGAACAGGGCCCGTTCAGAGCTTGCCTTCTCCTCCAGATGGCCAGGTGGCCACGGCACAGCCGCCGTTCTGTCCACTTCTGCCCCTCAGGGCAATACGGAGCGAATGGTCCCGCTTACAGAGCTCTTGCAAGGCTCCCTGAGATATGAAGCTGTTGGATGCTACAGAGATACACCTGCAAAATCGCATTTGTGTTCTGCCAAGTCCCCCAGGCCACCAGCTTTCCTCAGGGGCAAGCCCAGCCCATTAACTAGGGAGCAGAAAAGTGATCCGTGGCAATCAAGCGGAGTCTCGGCGGGTTTTTCCTCTGCTGTGCCTGTTATCTTGAGAGCGCCACCTGTGGCAAATCTGGGCCAGATCCTGGAGGTGGTGCTGAGTCTGCCAAGGCCCCTAAGCAAGGCATTTCATCCTTTTTGAGCCGGAAGCTGGCCAGATGGTACCTTATTTTAAAGGGAAGTTTTAAAGGCACCAGGATCAAGGTGTACCTGTGACCTGCCAGGGTTCTTTGGGGGTCCTCCCTGGACCACAGGCCCCCAGACCTGCACCCCATGATCTGGGCCCGGTGGGTTGGAGTTTTCCCACTGTAGGTCTCAGCACAGACCTAAAGAGGATGGTCCTTGCAGGGATGGAGCCCAAGCTAGACACACACAGAGGGCTCCAGCGCAAAACTGGCTGCTGCCTTATCGTGGGGACTTTGGACCATTCAGCGCTCCTGGCCATCCGGCACTGGGCACCCCACTCTCCATCCCAAAAGGGGAAGGGGAGGGGATGCTTTAGCTACTGCTGTGGGGTTGGAGACCCTCCCTCCTGTGGCCCGCCACATCCCAGGTCCAGACGTCCACAATCCAGCCAGGCGTCAGTGATCAATAAATACTAAACAATTAAAAATGGCTCCACGCTTGGTTTGCTTTCCAGCACTGTATCCTCAAAAAAGGGGCAGGTTCCTTGGCAGCCCTCCACTTTTTGCCTGGATCTGCCGGGAAGTTTTGGTGGAAAAGGGAGGAGGAGGAGGTTCTGTTCCGTGAGCAGGCAGCCAGTTGCAGAACCGTGGACGCCACCCGGGACAGCTCCGTACTTGCTGCATTGCGCAGAGTGGCGCTATGGCGTTTGGTGCCGTGGGAAGTGGTGATGGCCACCCACCCACCCGGAGACTTTAAGAGGAGACGGGACACATTCGTGGAGGGGATGGCCATCCGTGGCCTCGCGGGTTTGGCTTTCTCCATCATCAGAGGCAGCACGCTGAGGAGCTTGGGCAGGCGGGGGCCTGGCCCCCATCCTGCCGGTGGGGTTCTGAGGACCACCGGTTTGCCCTCAAGGGAACAAAGTGCCAGGCAGGATGGGTCCTTCTTCTGATCCGGCAGGGCAATGCATCCTCCTCCTCTTCTCAAGCGGCACCCCATGCCTCACGTGCTGCTCTGAAGGCCCTTCCACTGCTCTGGAGAGCAGCTCTGCGGGCAGAGGCAGGGGACGCAGCCGGGAGGTCTTCTGCGAGGGACAAGGGACTGGGCCAGTGGAGTGGATGGCATGGCGCAGAGGGCTGCCTCGTAGTCCGATCTCCTGGCCACACGGTCGATCCCGCCCAGACATTCCTCACGCCCGGCACGTGGTCTCTGCACTGGTGGGAGCTCCTTCGGTGGCCAAAAGGTGGCAGAGACAAGTGCCCCGAAAGGTGGCTGCCGAAGGGGGTGCAGTCCCCCCGGGAGGCCATGCGCCCTGGAGCACGCTGGGCATTTGGGCAGAAGCACATTCAGGTAGGATAGCTGGATACCTGCCAGGTAGGCACGATTAAAATGCCCAAGTAGTAATACAGAGCGTGTTGAAGATATTTATCCTGGCGATCAGAGAAAACGATAACTTAGCTTTTGAAGGAGGACAGGCTTTGTTACTGGGGGAGCAGCTGGCTGTAATCACAGAGATAATGAGGGGACGGAACGGCATTGGCCACGTGGCCGGCACCCGACGATTAAACTAATGGCACCGGAGCATGAAGATGGTGGGTGCTCTGCACCGTGCTGGAGAGGAGGCTGCTGGCAATGGGGCTCGGATGATCATGCGCCGTGTGGTCTGGCAGTCAGGGGGTCGTAAAATGCTCCGTGGAGATAAGAGGAAGCGTAATGGCCATATAATGGTGATTATTACGGCCCCTTGTCAGAGGTGACAATCATGTGGGGGGTGACGGTGAAGATAATAACAATGGAGAAGGAAGAGAGTATTAATAGGAAAAGAATTCCGGGAGGGGCTTGTATAAATGGATGATGTGCCCGGTCATTGTTCACGCGAATTCCCGTGCGCCGGGAGAGTGACTCAGAAACCTCCTGCGGCCGGAGCCCAGCTCTGGCCACGGAGCGCATCAAGTTGCCAAAGGGGGCGCATTGCGAAAGCGAACGCTGGGCTCAGCCCTTGCCTGCAGGTAAGGAGCCCTTCGGAAGCGAAGGCGCACGAGTTGCCATGAGACAGCCCTGGAGAGACGTCTCATCGGTGGTCCCGGGGCCGCATTATGAATTTTTTTTTAAGGAACCAGGTAGAGATTTGCAAGAAAGGGGGAGATAGCGGAAAGTAATAGGCATAATTAGGACTGTAACGGGGTGGTGATAAAGATAATGGGACTGTAATTGTGGCGAGGTGATGATTGCAAACGAGGGGTGAGGATAACAACTGCACGGGAGATGATAGGGAAGATAATGGATTGTGAGACAGTTGTTGTGAAAGGTAATGGAGTTGGGATGGAGCAAGGTAATGGAATTATAATGAGGTGATGACTAGCACCATAGGAAAGACGGTTACTTTCGTAAAAGGGCCGAGAACCCCATGATGCCAGGAGGGATCAGAACTCTAATAGCTGCCATGACGGCTGGTGATGGAGAAAACCACAGAGCAGCAAGACGTGGGGAGGGGCAGAGCCTGGGGCCCGGGGGTGGGGGTGGCACCGCTTTTCCACCCGGGAAGCAGCCGCAGACAGTTGCGGATCTTGTGTCCCAGTTCCAGAAGTTTTGTGCATTTGTTTTCGGGCCTGCCACTTGTGTGAGGTTTTTTTTTTTGTTCTTTTTCGATTTATATCCTGCCTTTTTCCGACAAAGGGCTCAAGGCAGCTGACATCATTCTCCTCCTCCATCTTATCCCCACAACAACAGCCCTGTGAGGTAGGCTGGGCTGAGAGTCTGTGACTGGCCCAAAGTCACCCACTTGGCTCCATGGCTGAGTCGGGACTGGAACCCGGATCGCCTGAGTCCCACTCCCATGCCCTTAACCACCACACCACACTGGAGTTGGATCGCTTGTGGGGGGGGGGGGTCAGAATTTGCACAAATGGGGCGAGTAGGACACGGACGAGCTCTTTGACAAAGCCGGAGGAATATGAATTTGCGGGGCTAACCGAGCTTGTGCATGGAGAGGATGAGGCCGGCAGGAGGGGCCTTGCAGGGCGACAAAGCAGACGGGTCAGCCTGTGATCATGCACACTTGTGTAAGATTGCCAATAAATCATATATTTAAAAAAACACTACTCTGTTTGCGCAAATTTCAAGATCCTCCCTCCAGAGGAAAAGCATTCCAGTTTCCGCGAATCGATGCCTTTAAAAGAAAGAGCAGGGTCTGCCCTGAATCCACTGATTCATCACTAGTCAGTGCCAGTGAAAGGAAATGGGATGAAATCCACCAGGTGTGAACTGGAAAAACCTGCCTCAATTTCACCCCACAGTGAAAGTCTCACGCACACGGTGTGCAATTCCAAACCAGTGGGGCAGGCAGCCTGGATTGCTTGAGTGACTCAACAGAGATATAGCCAGAAGTCCTGAGTCCACACTCCCCAGGCTTCTGCTAACTGCCGCACTCTTCCTCTTCTGCATCCAAACTGGTGCCCCATTTCACCCTTGGGAAAAAAGGGTTAAATGCACACACCCGCAAAGGGTTCTTCTTAAAAGTACACGGCCGAGAGAGGCGCTCACATGGAGAGATGCTCAGCTGCTTTCTTTTCGCTGGACCATTCCACTTCTAAACTGTAGACCGACCCGGCTTAGATCCCCTTCCATGCAACCTTCTGTCCTGCCCAGGGGCAGCCGTGTGCCCCAGAACTGGTTCGGGCAGTGCGGAAGCTGCCGAAAGCGGGACGCCCCGTCTCAGAGGGGTCCACGTAAACCTGCCCAAGGAGGAGTCCCAAGCACCGTATTTTCCCATCATGCACCGTGTTGTGCTTTTCACATGGACTGTGGTGCACGTGCCAAAGATGTAGCCACCCCTTGTCTTAGATGGTCAGCTGAGAGTGGATTGTAACGGTACGAGATGGCGATCTACTTGACTTTGGAAGCTACACGGAGACAGTCGGTCGGTGATGTGCCGCAGCATGAAAATATGTGACCCAGACTTCGTGTTCTTTCATGACACCGAGCATTTAGCTGAATAGTTTTGCTTGCTGAGCCGCCGCGAAGCTCTCTGAGTCGTCTGGAGTTAATACGTGGATGTGCAAAGGTGATGGTGCTTGAGACACGTGGCTGAGGAGGGGAGAATGTTCCTTCAACTGCTCAGACAACTGTGAAATAAAGAGGGGAAGATAAGTGCTAACAAAACCAGAGGAATGAGGGAAAGCTGGAAAGAGGATACAGCGGCAGATTGCTCTTCCTTCTGAGATAACCTAGGAACACATGTTATCGCCGAAAGTCTATTTTTGAGCAGTTGGGTCACCGAAAAGACTGGTTTTCTTTACAAAAAAATTTTTGCAATCAAATGTGAATTCAGACTAATGTGTTGGACACCCAGAAGACAATGCAAGTGGAAGGCAAGAGCAAAGAGTCATAATTGATTTCATTAATCCACCCCCCCCCCCACCCCACTACGGACAGAAAGAAAAAAAGCACTCTTCTAGCACAGACGGAAGACATTCCCCAGTGCCACAGCTACGTTCACGGCCTCTGTATGAATGGTACAGAAGGTTTCAGACCATCTGGCGATTCCTCAGCCCGGTCTCCTTGGGTGGAGAGTTGGAGCAGGGGCCGGTCGGACTTAGCGGCTGAAGTTGCATGGCTCGTCTTTCGGAGCACTTGCGCTCGCCTGGCCGCCACCTGCTGAACAGGCCCAGGCTTTGAGCAAACCGGTGAACGGTGGTTCTTCTGTGAGAGTTTACTCTGGACCAGCTGTCTAACCTTGGAGCAGGTTAGCTCAACCTCAGATTTACCCAAATCTACAAAATGTTTGAGGATCAAGCTGAGAGACCACAATGTCAAAAGCTCAGAAATTAATTGCACGATTATCATCAAGATCAGAGATAGTTCAGTTGCCATTTTGTATATTTTAATGATGTGAACCTTCTAGGGGGCTTTTTTGACCAATGGACAGAATAGACATTTTTATACATAAACAGTCACCCAATTTCAGGATACAGTTTTTGTATCCTGGAAGGAAGTTCAGGAAGGAAGCAGCACAGATCACCAAAAGGAGAGGAAATGCATCACCCAAAAAGAGGACAAAGAGGTTTTGCATAACAGTTGCATGTGCTAATTTAGGAATGATTGGTACAATTAAATAGAACTATGGGATACCTCAACCTGCAGAGGATGTGTGACTGGGCAGTGGGATGGCCTCCCAAGCTCCCTTCTTAGAAACCTTTAAACTGGACCTGAACTGGACAGCTCTTCCAATGAAGGGCACCTTCCAACAGAGGGCCATCAACTGAAAAATAGGACACGTGGCCACCCTTGAAAGAATCTCATCAAATGTTCTGGATGTTGGATGTTCTGCCTTGCAAGGAGTTTGTGATGAGGAGCAACTGGAATGTCCCTGATGCATCATCCTGAGCTCCCAGAAGATTTAGGTATGACTGAGATAAATGGACTCTACTTCCAAGTGAACACCTTAATTGTCCAGTCTGAGAGTTCGTCCACCATGTCGGTGTTCTAAGTGGTGGAAGGAGAGGCTGTTTATGGCACACAGTTTCATTTTTCTTCATAAGGCAGAAGGCAGCTTGTTTATAGGTGTGACATCAAGAGCGTCTTGTCAGGGCCAGGCTCAGAGGAGGACAGACTCTGCCCAAACACATAATACCATAGAAGTGTTGCCCCTGCATTGCTAGAGAGGTCTCCTGTCTTGCCCTCAAAGAATCTTGCTGATTCCTAACTCCTCCAGCAGCTGAAATCGGTAGTCACCAGAGCCTGTCTCCGGCCAATTGGTGGAGTCTCGTCTCTGATCTCGTGTCCCTCCAAAACATTTGGGGCATCTTCAAGGTGCACCAAGGCGTGGATGAGCCCCAACCCTCCCCTCAGGACTGGAACTGGGGAAGAGGGAGGGAGAATCTCTCTGGAGGATCCTCTCAGAAGTGAGCGGGGCCTGTGGCTGGGGATGCTGCAAGCAGAGCCCGTGAGAAGTGCAGACGGCAGCTGGCGCCCCCCCGGGTCCAAGCCTGGAAGTGGTTTGTGGACCCCGCTGGTAAGACTGTGGGGCGGTTAAGAAAGACGTTGTGTCAAATCCGCCCAGGCTGAGCGTGACAGAGAACAGTCACACTTGAAGGTGAGCCCAGAACTGCTTTTGCTGGGAAGCAGGCACCCAAAGAACTCAAACTCAACAGTAGCCCAAAGAACCCTCCACCTGGCAAGTCATTTGCGAACCCAATGGCCACATTTCCTGCCACACACCCACTCACGGGGAAGAGGGGTGAGCTGGCTCCAAAATACACCCTTGGCCGCCTTCTTGGAACGGTCCAGACCCCCTTGCTCTTTCAATATACGACTGGGCCCAACCCCAGATGATTACAGTATACCCTGTGGAGTCGCAGTTCAGCATTCGCGGCCTCAGAATTTTCCTTGGAACCGAACTAATATTGTTCGCAATTTTGCGGAAACCGCTGGTTGGCTGCTGCCCTGTGACGCATCTCCAGAGTTCACAAAGCTTTCTCCGTTTCGTTCTTCTTGAAGCCTTAGGATGCCGCCCAAATGCCCCGCACCTTCTGAGGCTTCTGGCAATGAACCCAAGCACCAGAAGATGTTTAAAACACTCCAGGAGAAGTTGAACTACTGGATTTGCTCTGGGAACCAAAAAGCTTTGCCGCAGTAGCGCACCATTATGGCATCAATGAAAGCACCGTACACTACATAAAGAAGAACGAGGCAGTGGCATATTTAAACTACGTTTACACTATAAAAATAGGCATTTTTAGCACATTCAAAATTAGCTGTTTTCTCACAATTCGCGGGTGCTCTCGGAGCGCAACCCCTGCGAATTTCGGGAGACTGCTGTATTCCAAAAAGGTGGGCCAAAGACTGCGCAGCTTCTGTCAAATCCCTCCGTGTGCGGAAAAGGAGAGTCAGCCGGCTAGTCCTCACTCTGGGAGCCAGACTCCAGGATGTGGCCTCCAGCATGCAGAAAGCATGTCCTCCAGGTCGAAGCATCTCTTCTCTGACTACGGAAAGGAGGGTCCGGCTGCGCATGCGCGCAAGTGTGGCTGCACACACAAATGAAATAGATGCGTGGAAAGCAAGGGAAAATCCCGATTGCACACTACCTGCTAGGCACTGGAGGGTATCCCTCTTGTTTAATCAGATTGTAGCAATCACGAAATACATCGTGTCCCGTTTGCAGGGGAGGCGCACAGCTCTCCATTCAATCTGGCCGACGATGCAGAGGCAAACCAGAAAGGCCGCAGCTGCCCTGAACATGGCTGTGCGGCACCAACAAGTCCAACTCAGCGTTTCCGCCCTGCCTGCTCTGCCCAGCCATCCTCTTCTCCCGGTGATGAGGAAATGGGCCAGCTGAGTCACAATTTGCAGCCCAGCTGCCACCGCCCACCCCCCCCGGCCGCTTTTTTCCTCCCTCCACGCCATTCGTATGCCGGAGGCATAATGGAGCCCAAGGACCGTTACTGAAGACGGAGGGCTTTCCTCGTGTGGTGTTTTCCTCCACGTGTTCGATTTTGCAATGAGACTCATGGTGAAAACCGGTGCAAAACGACTTGCTGCATCCTGTTAACATCCCGGTTCCCCCTTTAGGACTTCACTACTCACTGATGGCTACGCAGTATTGTGACATCCCGCACGCTGCGTCGTGTGCGACTGTGTGCCGTCAAAGGCAGGACTTATTCAGTGAAGGAAGCGGGGCAGTGGGAGGGGGGCACATTATGCCAAAAGGGGGGACGGAAATTGGAGCTTCATCCGGAAGAGGCAGCCGTGCTGGTGGTCTGGGGCAGTTGGAAGGCTGGGCCAAGGATCAGGGGTTCAACCAGTGCAAGCTTGGCTCTTCAAGGGGTCCGAGACAGCGCTGCCACCCCCTTGAAGATCCGAGCTCGCAGCTCAATGTGCTGCTCAGCCTGAAGGCGCTTTTGCAAGGCCAAACCTTCCTCCACGCATCAGATCCAGCCTCATGCCTTGGCGGCATCTCGGTGGCCTGTCGGAGCCTGCTTCACATGAAGCTGCCTCCAAAGGGAGCCCAGAAGCTTCAGCTGCTTCTGCTTTCCCCCATGCTGTGCCCTCCCTGTACTACAACTCCCAGAATTCCTGACCATCAACCAGGATGCTGCCGGACACTCCTACTGGGAGTTCAGGCAAATGAGAGTTGTCACCCCATAATCTGGGGAAGGCTGGGGAAGGCTGCTCCAGCAGCCTGCAGGCTCTTCTCTTGCAAGATTCCAAGTGCTTTGCAACTCTCTGCGGACGGAGCCTGCCTGGCCCCGTCTCCTTCGGTCTTGAGCCAGGACAGGAGAGTTCGCGCCCCTCTTGAGCTGGGTGTCGGGGTCACCGTCCGCCTGTGGGGCTTGGGGCCAGAAGCTGACTCGCAACTGCGCTGTCGGTAGTTCTCTTTTGTTGCTGCAGAGACATCTTACCTGCCTCGGGCGTTCGCTTTTCATTCTGTGTGTTGCTGCAGTGTTCTTGTACATTGTAATATTTTACTGTACGTGATTTGTAGCTCTGAACCGCCTTGAGCATCATTTGGTGCGAAGGCAAGGTACCACGTCGAAAAGGCGGTGCTGACTTTTTTCTGGGGAAACAGTTTGCGTCAGAGCGTTCCTACTGGCAAATTTTCCGTGCGGGCTCGGGAACTAAGCTGGGGGCCATGGGATCATTTGGGGTCTGAGACAGCACTCAGTCCCCCGGGCTGGAAGCGGGTTTGGATCCTCGCCTTGCCCCTTTGCAGCCGGTGTGGAAAGAAACACGCTGGCCGCTCTCCGAGGTCAGGGAAGGAACCTTGGAGAGGGGCTGAAGGGAGCCCTTCGGGGGCCAGGGAGGGGAGGAGACGGGTGCCGCCAGGAACGCCCCCTCCCCCCCGAGGGGCAGGCTGCAAAGGGCCGAGCACAGAGTGCTCACAATCGCTGGCTAGCGTTACGCAAGAGGGGCATTTTGGCAACACAGGGAGACAAATCCATAGGGAAAAAAACGCTGATTTCTTCAGGACAGGTAACGTTCTTCAGTGGGACCAGCTGCCCGGAGAGGCGGGGGGCTCTCCCACACTGGAGCCATTCAGAAAGGAACTGGGCAGCCCTCTGAGTGGGATGGTGTGATTTGGTGTCCTTCAGCAGCAGCGGGGTGGACTCGATGGCCTTCATGGCCCCTTCCGACTCTACTATTCTGTGATTCTTTTGAGTGTCTGTTCTGGGAGTCTGCCTTGCCCATCCTGCTGATCAGCAGAGTCCCCTTGCAATCCTTGCACTCAATTTTACATGCCCCAGGGGGCAGTCCGCTGGAAAGGAAAGTTCCACTCCAAGCACACTGGGTTGCTGCACAATCTCACAATGAATTGCTGGAGGTGGGAGCAAAGGTGTTGGAGCAAATGGGTTAGTCTTCCAGATGCTACAAGACTCCTCATCATTCTTGGAGACGTTGATACCTTTGACGGCGGAGGAGAGGCATTGACAGGCATTGGGGGAAGCACAGTGTTGCTATTCATATTAGCAAATTTCTCACTGTCGATACACAGTGAGGGGGAAGGTGTCCCTAGTGCCACGTCAGTGAGGGCTGAAAATCAAGATCAAGATCAAGCGAGCTTTAGCCCTTCTGCTCCACGGGAGGTTTCTGTCCTCCCTGAGCTCGCCTTAGGACACCTGCATTACGGTTTGACAGGTGTACCGCCCCAGTCAAACTCCCCACCTGACGCTGTCCCCGGAGTGGGTCGCGCCCGGCCCACGCTGGGCGCTTGGAGCCAGAAGCGAGAGCCCCTCGGGGCTCGCCCCCCCCCCGCCTCACCGGGTGAGTGAAAAAACGATAAGATAAGGGCTGAGTGACATCATTCAAAGCGACAGAGTTCCATAAACTGCCTGCAGAGGTTGCTGAAAGCGCCATGGCCAGATATTTACGTGTCACGAAAGTAGATGGTGACAGGCAAGTGTAAGGTCTACCCAAGCTTGTCTTCCACCAGGGTGTGATGCCACAGTTGCTGGTGGAGGATCCTGCCAGGACACACCTCTGTGAACTGCTTCAGGAACCTGGGCAGCCGCCTGACTTACCATGGCTGCATTCACACAACACACGTTGCTCCCATGGACCAGTGTTCTACCAAGAAACACCTGGCAGACAATCAGGTGGTTTCTACACTACCATGGTCTCCTTTCTTCCTTCCCACTGTCAGCATGTATCCCCTCAGCCACTCTGCCTGAAATTTAATCCCAAGGTGCATTGCCCCCTCTCTGTCTAGCCTACCACTTCCTCATTGCTCCAGACATAGAGGCCAGATGGCTAGAGCAACTCCTGCATTTGCCACTCTTTCCAGAGGACTCTGTGGCAGTTGTGTACCAGGACCTGAGGTCAGGCTACATGACCAGGCGTGGTGGTGCGGAGAAAGCATAGAAGAAACGGTTGTTTCTTATCCTAGTTTCTGAAGACCAGTCTTACCATGGTGTAACATGAAAACTGGGTTCAGACAACACAATAAGACAACAATGGTTTTAAAAAACCACCATGCTTGCCACATTGTGTGAGCACAGCCGGTGAGTCCGGCAACAGGTCTATGTGTCTTAGCACTCTCACCCCAACTGCCATGAGAGTTGGCTCCCAAGGGCTTCAGCCAATGACCTTTCCCAGCCCTCCCTGGAGATGCAGGGACTGAATCTAGTGCCTTTCGCATAAAGCAGGTGAGCTGCAGCTTTCAGTCCTGTGATTCCAGAAGACAATCAGTCTTCGAGAGCTGGAGGCCTCTCCCAGTCTCTCTGCCCGCCGCCACAAAGGACTGAGCAGCATGCACAGCACTTAGGGGCTTCCCGCGTGCGCCGGCACCGCTGATGTGGGGTTCGTACTCCTGGTGTTCACTCCTGGCTGCAGCAGAACCAGCCTCCGACTGCGCGCCGTCCAGTATGTCCCCGCTTCCGTCTTGCGTTCTGTCTGCTGCGCTGTCTCGTTGGGCTGCAGATCGATTCTTCCAGGCATGGTCTTCAACGCGTACTTTTCGGGATAATCAATTTCGGCATGATCCATGCACTCTGCACATGTCAGCATCTTAGTTACTTGGCAGCTCCATCCCATTATATCATGTCACTATCAATCGCGTTCCTGAGATCCCCTTTCGTTCCCTGCAGGCTTGCTTGGTCCAACTGCTCGGCGTCTTCTGTCCCTTCCACCTTCATTTATTTGCTCGTTAGTCCTCTTTCCCCCGGTCACCTTCTCCTCATTATGACACCTGAAATCGCACATTACAATGTGGCTTAACAGGCCTGAAATGACAATCCCGGCTCTGCAAGAAATGCTCGGCGCACCCTGCACAGCTCAGCAGCCTCGGCTTAGCGCTAAACAAGGACACTGAAAAATGCCAGAAGACGGCGCTGTGAAAAGCAGCCTGTGGCAGGAGAGGCGTGGCTGGACCTCTGTCCCCAAGCTGCCACCAGTCGTGAGAGCCACGGAGGCTGCAGAAAGTGGTGTCTACAGGCCTCCAGATGCGGCGCTTTAGCTGCCGCCTGCCCCCAGTGGAGTCCCACCACGAGGGCCCAAAGGAAAGGAGGCGCTTGCTCTCTGCTTGGCTGGAGAGGCTTTTCAGCACGCTCTGCCCCCTCCGCCCCCCATCCCAGCTGCACCCACGAAACCAGGCGCCGTTTTGAAGTGTTCCCTTGTTTTATTCACTTCTCCAGCTTAATTGGCACTTGCTGCACATGGCTGGCGGCCAATTCCGGTGAATTTTAATTGCGCATCGCAGCATTCAAAAAATCTCTCCAAACCTATGTTTACCCCGAAGTGAAGCTCATTACGTTCATTAAGGCTCACTCCATCGCAGGGTTTTCTGTGTGGGTCCATGGGGTGGGCTCAGATTGCTCCCTACAACTTCCTGTGGGGTGCTGCAGACCCATACGGCCATGGGCCCCAGCCTTCTGCCGCTCAGTCAGCAGCCGCACCTCTCCGCCGGCCTGTACGCTCTGCAGAGCCACGCAGGGAGGTTCTCCGTGTGCCGCGGGATCCGTGCCCAAGCACACTTGCCTAAAACAAAGTCTCCAGGATTACAAGTCGGGTAACCCCAGAACTGGCTGAATCGTGAAATTGTGAATGGTGAAGTTTGCACTTGGGCAAAACACATGAAGAAATTTAAGAGAGGATAAGCACGATTCAATAAAAAGAAGAGTAAAAATATTTATGTATTTATTTATTTATTTATTTATTTATTAGCTCTTTAGCCTATGCCATTAGCCACACGGCTCCCTTGAGAGAACTGAAAGATCCCTCATGCAAAAGCAAAAACGAAAACCAAGAGCACCTTTCAAAAGAATCAAGTCCGGCAGAACACAGCGAAAGATGTCGCAGCTGCATCTCCATCTTCAGCCTTCTTTGGCTCATTTCCGGCAGGAGTCAAAAGTCCTTCCACCTCCCGTTTTAGCTGGTGCTGGACGAAAAGATTCAGCACAGGTATTTCGGGGCATTTATTTCGAAGGCTGTGCTGCCTGGATTAGGCTCATACACTGGCGCTCCCGTATCCCTGTGCTATGTTATGACACCACACTGTTCCCTTGGGACACTTTGTCCCAAATTATAAGTTAACACTCCACTTTGGGGGTGGAGGGAAGAAAAAGAGAAGGAGAAGGAGAAAAGGCCTCACGTGCTTTGACTTCAAAGATGCACTCACACGTCACCCAGGCGTTCTGAGGATGCAGCTCCCCTGCTCCCAAAACGGCTGATGTTTGCTCAGCTCTATTGCAGGGCGACGAATTGTCTCATGAAAGGGACAGATTTCGACCTGGCCTTGGTTTCAACGGGCTGTCAACTCACCGCATGGCCAGTTCAGAGGCTGTCGTCGGGCTGTGTTTGGGGGTGCTGGACATGAGAGCTTCCAGGTGGCAGAACTTCCGACACTTCCAGTTCTGGCCTGAGCGTAGTTAACCAACAATGGTGGGAGACCTTGGCTGAAGCTCAGTCGAGGCTGGAGAGGAATTGGGGCTCCAACGTGTGCTGCAAGGGGAGTTGAACTGCTGGGAAAGTGGCGCAGGACGTACCGCTGGATGTTGGCTCCCGGCTCCGACGGCCCAGCGGCTGTGGGCACTGGCTTTGCAGGCACCTTGCCTGGGCGATGGAGTCACACGCCTTTGTGCCCATCTCAGTGTATCAAAAGTTGGCCAGAAGACATCCGTAAATGCGCTGGGGCAGCTTCAGAGGGGCTCTGACATCCCCCGGCAAGGGCACAGCACTTGCACAGAGGCAGGTCTCAGGGCCGGGACCCTCGGCACAGCACCCCTGGTGAAGGGTGGCGGGATTGACCCGTGAGGGCCTGCCGGACCAGGACCGGCTCTGCAGTGCTTGCAGGGTCGGATCCTGCATGATCAGGCGAGGCGGTGGGAAGGCTGCCGAAGGGCTTGGCCACAGTCCCGGGGTCGTTGTGGTGGCTGCCCAGGCGGATTCTCCTCCCCGGCTTGCCTCATCCTCAGCTGCGCCCAGGCTCCTGTCTTCCCTGCTGTGGCGATGGCTGAAGGCGAGTGGGCAGGGGGGCTGGGGCCCCTTCCCCCCTGGCTGGTGGGTTGCCAGCCTCGCGCAGCGTGGAGCAGGGCAGTCCCCCTGACCAGCCCCGCAAGGCCTCTGCGTCCCATGCCCCTCCCCGCTGCTCTTCCTCATTCCCCTCCCACTCTTCCTCTTCCACCCAGCCACATCATTAGCATGCGCACCGCCTGGCCCTCCAAAACGTGCTGCCGCAGTCTTAGAACAAAGCCCTCCAAAAGCGGTAAATTAGGCAAAAAGAGAACCAAACAAAGAACAGCCATTAAGCGCCGATTGATTCTCTTGTGCAGGCTGAGCATTAAAAGAGCTTCCTCTCCCTGGAGCCCTGCTTTGCATATATCCGAAAGGCTGGGGGGCGGAGGGGGGGTGGGAGGCGGGTCAACGGAGGTGAGGTCTGGCCTGGCCTCTTGCAAACCAGCCGGACCATCCAGCATGGGGGCAGCACCGGGCAACGCTGGGCCCACCGGGCTCCCTTCTCTGGCCCACCAAGGCCCCCGCCCTTCCCAGAAGCCCTGTCCCTTGAAAAGGGGGCTGGCGTCCTCCGGATGCCCTGCCCCAGGGAGGTGGGAAGCGGTGTCTCCCGGAGGCTTTTCCCAACTCTTGTCCTTGCCTCCACGTAATCCCACCCCAACCTGGGCTGTTCAGTTGAGTAGAAGGGAAATGGCGGAGGAGCCCAAGCGCTCTGTTTCTGCTCCTATTGCGGAGCATGGTGTCTGTTTTCTCTTCCGCTCCACCAGGGCTGCCCAGAACCAGTCCCAAGGCCTGAAATCAACCCTTTCAGTTCAGCTGAAGATGGAAAAGCACATTGCCAGTTACCCTGCCTTTGCCGAACCGATTGCTTGTGCAACTAGACTCTGCTCAGAGATTTTGCTGGGTTGCTGCTTCATCTCCTTGGCTGATTTGGTGGCTGCTGCCAGTATCTTGAGCCCCCAGATGATGGGTCGCTGGCGCCTGTGGATGAAGACTCTGTCCTTGCCTTTATTTGTTTTCCTATCACTTGTTTCTGAAGTTGTTAGATTTGGGTGAGCGGTTCAAAGCACAGATGGTGAATGTTGGGATTTGCTTGAGGTTGCTTCTTGCTTTGCTATGATTAGAGAACCACAGGGCAAGGAGTTGAAATTTCACGGAATCCTTCTGCAGCAATCGCCTGCTCATTCTAGGAGGCCCAACCGGTGCTGAATTAATAGCAACGCTTTAGCCGTCTCGTTCAATATACCTGAAGAGCTCCATCCAGATTTGAAGCTGAGCAGCATCCAGGATTTTCACAACAAGAAGGGTGCCACTTCTGAGCCAAACTGGGCAGTTCCCAGTTCAAACGTCACCTCAGCCACAAAGTCACTTGGCTTCTCTTTTTACAAGTAGGACTGTCCTTAGGAGCAAGAGTACTTGAAACACTCTTGAAACCCAGACCATAGAAAATATTCTGGGTTCCATTTTCTTGGCCACATGGGCTTGGGCCTAGACGTTTTCGGCATCGCTGCCACCTTCATCCCCTCCCTTCATGTCTCTCTCCTCCTCTGTTAGTTCCCATCCTTAGTCCTTTGCACGTGTTATTACGGGGCTTGCGACCTGGAAAAAGCAAGCATAACACCAGAGACTGTGCCATGCGCACCGCTCTTCCCACCAGAGACTGTGCCATGCGCGCCGCTCTTCCCACCAGAGACTGTGCCATGCGCGCCGCTCTTCCCCTCCGTCTTTCTGGTCTTCTGTGATTTCTTTTTAACGGCTCTGCTGGACTACACACAGATGGAGTTGCACAACTGTGAATTAGCACACTATTTGTTTTTAAGCCTCCAGCCTTCCATGCCATCATCCAATTAATAGATTGTGCATGCAATTAATAGATCCATAAACCAAGAAAGAGAGAGAAGGAGTGGGAAGGGCAGCAGGGGCTTCCACTTAACCCACGGCTGCAGCACTACCCTGAGGGTTGTTGTTGTTGTTGTGTCTTGCACTCAAACTACAAACACAAGCAATAGTACATGGGACTTCTCAAAGTCCCCCACCCCACCCCACATATTCTGCATTTGTGTGTGGCAACCGGCCGCATTACAAGCACAGTGGAACTGCTCTGACCCCGGAGCAAAGCCTGCATTTGGAAATGAGCCGGGGTGCCTCACCCACAGAAGCCTCCTTCTCAGCCCCGTGCCGTCACCTGCAATCCCAACCTATCTTGCAGGGTCATTGCAGGGACTAGAGAGATGTGTGTTAAGTGCTTGAAGAGCTACGTAAATGTCCGGTATTATTCATGTCATAGTACCAACTTAAGTCCAACGAGGTGATAGAATTCAGGATCGTGCCATTTCCCACAGCAAGTGGGCGAAGGCCAGATTATGCAATGCTTTCCCACATGAAAAGCTGCCTGTTGTATTTAACTAGCACCATGACAAGCATTCCTCCCCGACGTCTTGTCTTCTGCGTGCGGTGACTTGGGAACAAAAATCTGTGTGTGTTTTCTGTGGGCAAGAGCAGACACAACGGCTACATCCAGCATTTCTGCGCACACCTGAGCTGTTCCTCCGCCGTGATATTTTGCCCGGCTCTTTTAGGGTAGCACAATAGCAAATGGTCAACTTTAGAGGGGACATACGGACCCTTTTGGATGCAGATGTTGCCCTGCCCTGCTGAAATCCACATATTCTCCTGCCTACTTGTATCCACAGCATGAAGGACTCTTGGAAGCAACCTCAGATCTCCTATAGGGTGGCAAGAATTGGAGCTCCTTGAACAAGCTTGGAGACAATGGCTCTTTCATGAGCAGAATCGGGAAGATGAGTGAGAATAATCAACCATTTCCCACACTGGGGGGTCACAGGAAACTGCGCCCACCCACTGCCCCTGCTGGTAAAGAAGGAGAAGAAGGTGGGGTGGGACACACGCCCTGTGCTCATTCCAGGTTCTTCTCATGCCCGCAAACCAAGTTCTAGCATTACATGTCACCATCTTGTGTCCCCCCCCCACAAAAAAAACCCCCAAAACTATGTTCTTGACACTGGGAGCAACTACTCAGCCAGGGTGCCTTCATTTTTATTACCCCTAATTAAAAATGGAAACACTGTTTCTATTTTACAGCCCAGAAAACAGAGATAATATACTGGAAAGTGGGTATTTGCAGTAAATAGCACTCAGCTATATACTGAAAATACAAAAGAGTTTTGTATTCCTAGATCCACAGCATGGGATTTGTTTTGAGTTTTGCCGGTGCTTAATAGCTTCGTCTTTCATAAAAACAACAAACAAAACAAAATCCCCTGTGACAAATGGAAAAGCACGGAGAGCTTCATTCAAGTATTTAAGTCAGAGTAGAAATGTGTCCTTTTTATTAAGTAATTCTACACATCCACTTCTTTCATGCCCTGGCAAGGAAACATGAACTCTCTCCTCTTCACAGCAATTTTCTGGGCAGCTAAACGGCAAAGGACACGTAAAAATGGCCGCTGGAGATCCAGCGTCCGCACCAGCATCCATGCAAGGACGGTAGCCCAGAAAAAGTCCTCTGTGGAAACCGGATTGTCCTTGTTCGGTGCCGTTTCCGATTTTTTTCCAAAAAGTGAGGCACCTCTGCAAAACTTTTAGTGAGCTTGGCTAGCTCATTCCCTTGCTTATGAGCTGTTCCGTTTCTTAGAACGTGCCTGTATTTTATCCATCACTTTAGGTGGCTCTTTTGTGGGGTGGGGGGCGTCTACTCAGTGTTAAGCATTCTGAGGAAAGAGGTGGGAAAGGCGTCTTGCGGTGGCTTGACAACCCTCTCTTGTTATCTTTCAACAAAAGCCAGCAACCTCCTTGTTCAGGGAGAGGGAATTATTGGTCATTACCGCCACCTTGGAAGGGGGGGGGGGCGGTGAGCTTTCCAGCCCTTATTGTGAAGAGTTCTGTTCTTTTGCGAATGCTGCCAGCTCAGAATTACAGCTTTTCAAATTTACACTCATTGGTGACATGTTCCCACTGAAAACAGTGGGAGCTTTTCTTATCAATTTCCAAGAAGCCGGATTGAGTCATTAATCCTTAAAGCTTTCAAATTATTGAATTTAAGACTGAAAATATTGTTCCCTTTTCCCAATATGCGTTGCGTGATTTCTCCGCTCCAGCAGGCCACACATTCAAGACCAGGATGTACTTAAACCCCGAGAGTCCAGATGGGAGGAAGGCTTGTGTGAGCCGGGCTGGCACCAGGGGCCATGTCTGCACACACCTGGAAGCTCCTGTGCACACCTGTGGACGCCGAAGCAGAGCGATGAGCCCAACCTCCGAGCCAAGCAGAAAACAGCCCCTTAACTCTGAGATTGCGATCCTTCCAAGAGGCATGTGGGGGTCACGTGGGGAACCCAAACCCAGCTCCTGCAGCTCCAAGCCCCTTGGGCCAGGGGTGGGCAGCTGGTGGGATCTGCCGATGTTCTGGGCTCTGGCCATGTTGACAGGGGTTTGGGAAGTCCAAAACATTGGAAGATTGAACTTCTGCCCACCCCTTCTTTAGGGACAGCAGGAGTCTGGATTGGGGTTGGGGGTGTTGAGGAAGGAAAAGAGAGAAGTAGCCCTGCATGAGTGTTTTAGGATATAATTCTGGGTGTTGGGAATAAGAGAGTGGGCAGAGTCATTTAAAAGCTCCGAAGACATCTTGGCAGAAGTGAGTTGAAGAAGCAAAGATCTCAGGCAGAGATGAAATGGGAAATAAGGGCGAGAAGATAGACTGGGGCACGGACAGACGTGTCTTCTAGAACAGAAATGAATGCCTGTTCATTTCAGCAAGGCATTCTCAAGAGAACCGGGCTGTGAATGGCGCCCCTGTTGGTCGGCTGAATGGGGCCATTGCTTGCGTTCCCCAACTGCGGCCCCAGTTGGATGGGGGCAGTCCCTGACCACAGGAACACCAAGGCAGAAGTCCAGTTAGTGGCTTCTTTCTCTGTGTCTGCAGCATCAGATTCCGGCTTCAGAGGCTTTGCACTGGACTACTCCTGTGCACAGTTGCTCAGCAAGGCTCTGATGCTGCGTGGTGATGTAGCCTGGGTTGTGAGACTCCACTGCACTCAGAATAGTGAACCGGTGACAGGTTAGGTTTCTCGGGAAGCCAACAGAAAGAGATCAGCACCACGGAGAGCTCCACACGGGGCTGGAAGCTGGACAGGGTTGTCCCCATGTTGTTGTTCCAATGAGGATCAGCGCAAGAGCAGCCTTCGGACAGCAGTGGGGCCGCATTTGAGCCGCCTGGCCCTGCCGCCATGCGGGCTGACGGACAGCCTGGCCCATTTGGCAAGCCGTTCAACGGGACTGCCCTGGCCTAGCCCAGCGATCTCAGGCTGCAGAGCTGTTGGGGCGGCTCTGGCGTGGTCATTCCTCATGGCTTGCGCCTAGTGCACCCTAGTGCAGCTCTGAGAACTCTGGAGCTTCTTCTTCAGAGCACAAGGGGTTAAAGGGTAGCACTAAAAGCTGTCACCTGAAGGACCACCAGGCTGCATGGAGAGCAACTTCCATTTAGGGAAGGCGTGGAGTCCCAGCTGGGGGAGCGGGCCTGTTGGATTTCCTCAGCTCTGCTCCTCGGATCCGAACCCACTTTCTCCCGGGAGTCTTCCTCATGCATGGGCACTCAGCAGGAAGCGAGTCCTGCTTCCGTACATGTGGCGTATGGACTTTGCATATTTTACGCAAAGCGTTACGTACGTGCTTTGCACGAAGAATCACACACTTGACATTCTCCACACAAAGGAGCCGCTGGGGAGCATCCCGAGCATCCACAGACTTGATCTCAGCTCAGCTCTGCTCACTTCCTGGCCAGGGCCGAGTGTCGGAACAAACACTGTCAAGCCAAAGAGAGCCACATTCTGGCCTGGTTTTCGCATCCCTGCTTCCCCTTTGTATGTTAGCAGCCCAACTCCTGCGTGCAAAGTAATGAATCCTGACTTGGATCCTTGGGACAGAGGAATCAGGACCGTGCCTCTGACTTCACCAGCTAATGGTTTGGAGGGTGTCCAGTAGCAGGCTGCGCGTGGTCCTAATTGTTACAAAGCGCTCTGACATGCTGATGGATGAGTACGGTTTGCCCACTGCTCCGGGAGATCAGTTGACCCGAGTCTTTTTCCTCAAGGCTAGTTTGAACAAAGATATTTTTCACCCAATTGCTTCGACGCTAAAAGCTCCGAAGTTGTGATAAAAAATTATTTAAGGCCATCCCCCGAAGCATTGCTTGATTAAGGTCATTTCGGTTCAAATTCCACAAGAGAATTGCTCTTGGATCTGCAATTTTGCTTGACTCTCTCTCTAGCAATGGGGGTTTGGAGGAGAGGGCGGGGGATCTTGGACATCTATAAGAATAACTGCAGCACACCAGTTCCCGAGACATAAGTAGGGGTTGTTTAGAAAGCAGGCTTAATCCTATCAGAGTGTTGTTCTTCTGTGTCTAGTTCAAGTGGGCAGCTAAAGGCTCGGTGATTTCGTGCATGAAGTGAAAACACAATGACTTTTCTAGCGGGAGAAATGGAAGGGGAGGAGCGAGTCACCTTTTCCCCAGGCATCCACCTTCACGTCTCTGGCCAGGTGTCCTTTTCTACAGAGGATTGTCCTCTATCTGAAGAGCTTCCCTGCCGACTCCGCTTTAAATCATGAAAAGGTCGCCTTGTCCCCGGAGCAGATGGTACAGGCAGGTGACCATTTCACCTGGTCACGGTCTCCCACGCCAGGGTCAAACTTGCTGAATTTGTGCTGAAAATAATGTCTGCAGTCGCATCCGTACGTATCAGGTAGCATCTGCACACCTGGTGCAAATCACCACCTTTAGGCCTTTTTTTTGCAATGATGTTGTCCCCCTTTTCTCCCTTTCCTTTTCGGGATTCATAAGCGTCTCCCCGGCTTGAGCCGCTTTACCTTCCCTGGTTAAACATACAGTTGGAACCCCGCAGGCAGGAAGTTGCCTGTGGTGGCTTGTTAGGCATGTCATGAGTGGAGCCAGGGTCAGACTAGATGACCCGGGGTCCCCTTCCGCTTCTGTGTTTGGAAGAATAGGGCAATCAGCGCTCCCACCTCACTGCCGCTTCAGCTTCCCAAGTCGCCAGGTGTTTTCTCTAAAATCAAGGCCAGCGGGCTGCTTGCTCCCCTATCCAAGCTGAGCTGAACCATTTCAGGGTGCAGGTAGGGGCTTGTCTGTTGGTCCCCTACAAAACAGCATCCCCGCCTGTAGAAAACAGGGGTGTCAAGGGAATAGACCCCACCTTCCCAACATGCTGCTTTTCTATATGTATGGAATGAATTAGAAAATTGCACTAGAAAATTCAGTCAGGTGAGCCTCCTCGTGCAGCCTGAAGTATTGCAGCCAGCCAAGCTTTTACACCCTCAGTGAAAGCTAAGCATCGGTGTGAACCTCCTCGCCATTGGTGTACAGGTGGGCCAAGGACAGGCCAGGATCCCTTTGGAAATCCCTGACTGACTTGCAGTAGACCTGTCAGTATTTCTGTCCCCCAGTTAACACAAGCCAAGGTTTCTCCTTTCCCTGTCCCCTGAATTGGACTTCCCAAAGCTTGGAGCACAGGAGGGACAGTGAGAAGCAGGAGCCATTTGGAAAATGTTGGGAGCTTGGTTCCGGTCCTGAAGGCAATGTTTGATTCCCTCACCTGTATCGCTCCGATGTGTTTTTGCACCTGTTTGTGCAGGTTATTTCAGAATACGGTGTACGGTGTGCCATGCAGGGGGGGGACTGGCTGCTATTTTGCTTCTGGCTTTGCTTGGAGCCATCTGCAGGCTGGGCTAGGCAGGATCTGGCCCTATCCAGAAAGCATTGGCCACACTAGGCAGCCGAGGGAGAAGCCTGTGTCAGCTGCAGCCGAAAGGGTTCCTCTCCTGTTCGCAGGTGGCACGGAGTTGGCTGTCCTGCCCTGCATGCACAAGGCAAGAAGAGGAACTGTATATGGAAGGCAGGTACAGCTGGATCAGTGGGCAGCCTTCCTCTTCCTCCTCCTCCTCCTCCTCCTCCTCCTCCATGGCCGCCATGCCCACCTGCCCCCCTCCTGTGCTCCCACCTCAGCACAGCCAGGATTGCACCCAGAAGAGAGGAATCCCTGGAAAGTGGGCAGGGAAAAGCGAGATTGCGAGTCTGGTGGTTGGGGAGATGGCAGGGGGAGAAGAGAAACGGGGGAAGGTCAGGCCAGGCCCGCTCCCTGAGAAACAGGAAGAATCCTCGGTGCTCCCAGGAGAAGCAGCACATCCTGTTCCTCCCCGAAAACAATGTGAGAGGGAGCCTTGGGCCGCCCTCAGAACCAGCCGCATGGGCCCCCGGCCAGGGAGGAGCGGCGTTCTGCGCTTTGGGGCAGCGTCTCCGGCATCAGTGCTGCCAGCAATGCGCGATTCCCACTGGCCCCGGTGGGCACCCCGGGTTGCCGGGAACGAGTCCCGGGGCCGGGGGCACCTGGGTGAGACATGCAGCATCCCCACTGGCCAGGCACCCGAAGACACTCACGGCACGGCAATGGCATCCCGAAAGGTGAAGCCGCTCTTTGCTTTTTCTCTTCTTCAAGTGTGTGTATATATAAAATCTGCTTCTCTGTGTGTATCTCTCTTCCTCCAGATAAAGGGCTTTTTTTCTGGGTAATTCATGTTGTTTCTTCCATGGAGCTTGAATAAACCAATTCAGTCCAAACAATTCATACTCAAACAACATCAGATTCCCGTTTCTGGCATGCTCCGTGGCTTCTTCGTGTGACTGTGAGGAACAAAGCCACAAAGAAAATGCACGGCTCAGTTGCACTCGGTTAGGCGATCCATGCAAATTACAATCACGTACCACAACGCAGCTCACTCCTTTTTTCCCTTCTCAGAGCCCCACGAAGTGGCCAAGGGGGCGGCTAAGGCTGGGCCTTGGGTCTAAGTTCAGGGACCCGCAGAGGAAGGGGCCGGAGATGGCACTCACAGGGCCGGGTGCTGCGGTGTGTGGTAAGCATGCCCAGCATCCGTCTCTGGGCCAGCTCAGCACGCAGTGGCCCTGTGGGGCCAGTGCTGGTCCCTGCACACCCTCCCTTGCCCTCCTTTCAATAAAACATGGTGCAGCCAGGCAGTTATGCGGCGACAGGTGCTCCATGTTTTCCTTTTAATTTGAAACTGTCACCCTTTCCTGCAGGAGAGAGGAACTCCTTCCCAATTTAAGTATGCCTGGCATTAGAGAGCAGCACCGACCGCATTGCCCAAGAGTCATGAAGGTGCTGAGTTCGGTAAATTTAAAATGCACATGCTCAGAATATTCTTTTTAATGAAACTTGATTTTTTTTGTGCTTTTTTTTTTTTTTTGGAATGTACCAGGAATGCTGCTGCATTTGCAAAGCATGGGATTTGCTGTTTGCTGTGTGAGGGAGTCAGTACTAAATGCTATATAATAATATAGCCAGATCCAGAGCCTGAAAGAACCTTGCCGCAGGAGGAATGGATCGGGTGCCACCCGTTCTCTCTGTGCCTGGACGGGAGCGGGCACTGTCCGATCTCCTGCGCTTCGCTCCAGGCTTCACACAAAGCAGGTGCCCAGAAGGTGCATGGGCACGTTTTGACCAAGACCATGTGCCTCAGCTGCTTAGTTTTGGGCTCCACCCGGAGCCCTCCCACCTGTGTTGCTCTGACGGGTAAGCCGTGTGTTCTCCGAACCATGCTTTGCAGTCTTACCAGAGCTTGCCTGGCAGATGAGAGATGTAAGCATGGTTCATTCACTTGTGCCAGCGTCCAAGGCATGGCAGCTGGTTAAACCTGTGAACATCAGGACTCAGACACCTTCATCCCAGGTATTGGCCAAAGTCCAATCCGAATTCCAAGCCGATCATAGATAAGCCCAACCAGGAGTCAAAAGCCAAAAGGTCCACACAAGGCGAGGGCAGCTTTGGAGCAGAAGCAGGAAGACGGGTGAGGTGCATGGTTCACCGCTAAGATTCCACATAGTGTCCAGAAACACCACAAGCAGCCAGGAGACCTTCATTGTTGAGGCAGCTTCTGGAGGGAAGAGCAGCCGTTATATCGCTCTTCCTTCAGGGCTCCCAGGTGATGCTCGGAAGTGTCCTGACGGCTGCAGGAGGCTGTGGGTCCAATCCTGCAGCTACCAGGGAGCCCTGAAGCTGCCTCAGATCCTGGCAGCTTGACCGGTGGGCCTGCAGTACTGGAGTACTGGCAAGACTGCAATGGTGAACAGGTCACCGCAGGCTGGCCTGCCTGGCTTGCAGGGCACAGGAAATCGGTCAGCAGTCCCTGGCATCTCCTAGCTCTCTGAAGGAAAGCCCTGGCTCCCCTCCCCAGCCAGTGTGCTAGAAACATTAGCCTCTCCTCATTGTGGTAGAGCTCTTCTGCCTGTACTTGGTAGAAAGCATTTGGGTTCGTGTCCAGTGGCTTAAAGTTCCTGGCCTCGGAAATGATGTGTCACGACTGGATCCACCCAAACTGGTAAATCCATGTGAACCCAACCTGGAATTCAGTGATCCAGGCTACAGCTCGTTATGCGTGAAACGAATCTATTTTTCACCCGGCTTGTTGCCTCTCCAGGCTCCAGTGAAAAGCACAGTGCATCAGGCCTGGCTCAAGTCTGCGGACCCCAAGCTAACGGATCCATCAGCCCCTCTCCTCCTCCCCGGCATCTTCCTTCTCAAGTTCCAGTTCCATGCGAGCTTGGCTGCCTCACTCTTGCAATGCTCTCTTTAGTTTGCAATGCGTACTGAAAACCACTTTCCATCTGCATCTCATTATTTATAAAGATCCCTGCTGATGGATCCTGTCCAAGAGCCATACCTGTTTTATAATCTGTTTTTGTGCATCTGTAGTCTATAATTTGAGAAGGGAAGAACCGACTCACTTAAACACTGCAATGGCTGCTACTTAATAGCAATTGGCACGTATGGTAAATTGTGGACGAAGGAAAAAATGTGAGAGTGAATTATTTGACTGACACGATTATAATACTAGCAAATGAACAAGGTGAAACTGCTCATCATGAATAGCGTGAGATAATGGCAGTGTTGACTGATGTGTCAAACAACCGGTCTCCCAGCTGAAATTACATCATCTGATCTCTGAAATATGGATTTGGATTTGGACGCCTGATTTGGGCAGATCAATGTACTCCGAGCCCAAGTCTCTTCCACATGCGTTCATTCACAAATATTCTGTCCCATTTCCGCCTCAATTCACAACTTTTAAAATCTGTAAGGAAATGCACAATTAACTACATGACATGTATTTTCTCTCTTGTTTTCTCTAAGCAAACATAGCTGTTGCTTTACTAAATTAGACCGGGCTTCCCTAGTTCTGCATCCTCTGTCCCCTCTCTCCTCCTCCTTCTCACAGGAGCTAGCCCCAAACCTCACGGGGACAAAAAGGTGAGGGGCATCTGCTCTGGCTCCCAGTTCCTCATTTGCCAAGGTGCGCTGCCTGCAAACACAGAGGTTCCCTTTAGAGACCATATGGATAAACCTTTCTTCCATTTATGCCGCTCATCATTTTTAAGGAAAGCAAGGGGTTAGCGGACCTCCTTCTCTCCTCTTCTAGTGAATTCTGAAAGCTGATCATCCACCATGAAAAGTGACGCTTCCTCTTGGCCAGCCAGTCAACTTTTCTGGGTCACATATACACCCTGCAAGTTCCAATATTGGTCGAGAAGGAGAAAAATGGATTTGTCTCTGGGCATTTTACGTTCCCAAGGAAAAAGCTGGATATCTGACCCGACCCAGAATGTTAACAGCTGCCTTTCCCCTGTTGCAACTTGGGGTATAGCTCCTATCATTCACTGCCTTGAAAGAAATGCACAGAGGTTGTGCCAACGCATCCCCTAACCGGCAAAGTCAGAATGGAGCCATTATTACTGCAAACTCTGTATACATTATTTATCAAATGAAGTCTCTGCAGCAGGAATACAATTTATTTTCTCTCTGTGATCCCCCACCATGCTATGCTGCTGCGTCAGTAGAAGATGAAAGAAACCGTTTGCAGGGTCTTTGGGGAGGGCTTGACTCCTGCAGCACTCACAGCTCCGTGGAGCAAGGGGGCACTTCTGCCCAAAGGGGCACATATCCTTCAGCCGGTGGGGGGGGGGGTGCAGACTGCACCTGAGCCTCATATGTGAGCCTGAACCCCAGCGGGTCCGATGTTCCAGCTGCCCACAGCAAAGTTGTGCTGCCTGCTTCACATGAACAAAGGTCCCCCAGGAGAAATGGGAGAGGACCGGAGCATCTGTTTTCAGACGAGGCAGGAAAAACAGACGTTTCAACAGATGTGAGACGACTCGTCTTGATGTTTATGGTGTGAGCTGCTCACATAAACAAGCAGCTTCCCTGTTAGACAACCTGGCTGGAAAAGAGCCGGCATCAACAGCACCCGCATCGCCCGTTTCTTGGATCTGTTTGCCGGATCTTTCCAGGTCCACAAGCTGCCGAGCCAGAGTGGGGGCAAAATTTGTCCCCACCTTCATTACAGCCCCTTGCCTGCACTAGAATCTACCCCAGGCGCATTTCCCCCTGTTCGGGCACAGGCTGACGATTAAAGTACAGTTCCCACTGTGCACAAAGCGTGATCCTGTGGCACGCTCAAATGCAATTGTGGGAGAATAGGGGAGGGTTCGAAAGGCGAGGTGTGCAGGGAAAATATCAAAACCAGGATTTTCACATGTGTGGAGGTATGAAGGAGTAAAATAGCAGCAATCTTTTTTAAAAGTTAAAATTGACAGCTCCTCAAAAAGTCCTGGAGAAGAGAGATGGGGAGATGGGAGACGAGACAGCATTGCTGTTACCAGATAAAACCCACAGGCCACGCTCCCCCTCACCAGCAGATGCAGCCCCTCTGCCATGCCGACTTCCCTGAGAGTAAGTGCAATTGAAATCAATGTGATTTACCTCTGAGGAGACATGCATCGTGGCTCCTTTTCAGCCTGTTGTTCCTTGGGACAAAGGGGCCAATACAGACTTTGGTTTTTCAAGGCGGGGGGAGCAGCTTTGCGTTTAATTTCCAGTTCACTGGGCAAGTTGGAGAGAAGCCATGGTGGGGGGAGGAAGGTGGGGAGATTGGAAAGAAGGATCTCCTCTGGGGAGCAGCTGTTTCGTTGGAGCCCTGGTACGATGCGCCCTCTTCCCACCAGCCTTTGCAAACCACTTCCCGACTCCATAGCAGAACCAGAAGTTTAGCACACACTGATAAATGGACTGCAGATAAATCACAACTCCTACAAAAGTTGTGATGGAAGTGACGTGAGGAACACTAGGATATAATGGCAGAAGTAGAGCAAGGAACATAATTTTGGGGAGTGTCTCCTGGGACACACCAGTGCTGGTAACACACCTGGTGTAGATCCGGCCGTAATCTTGTGATATCATCACATTGACTTACAAGATCCCTAATTGGAAAGGTCCTCAAAGTGACCAATAAAGCACAGAGGAAGATGTGGAGGAAAAATGGCAGAAGGCAGGAAAACAATGGCATCAAAGAAGTCTCTCTACTTTTTGCTCTGCACTGGGACCCACGTGGTGTGGCACCAAAGCAAGATGCATCTATAATATTCTCCAAGGAGGGCAACTGCTGAAAGCAGAAACGGATAGACAATTTCAGTGCTAACATGCCATTTAGCCCTGCTGCTTTTTAAACGGGAGACGGGGAGGGATGGAACTGAGCAGACCTCCTCTCCACCAAGCAGACGCTCTGCAGCTAAGCTTCATCCCTCCCTGCATTTTCAGAAGTATTGCCTGCCTGCAACGGGGCTTTACTCTACAAGCAGCACCTCAAACTGAGCACCAGGACTGCCAAATGCTGCACTCAATGGAGATGCAGATCCACAACATTGGCTTCAGAGCTATCCTATTTCAGGACTTCTTCTCCAGAGGGACCAAAGGAATCAGCCCTGGAGAATCCTCAGCGTGGGCCCAGTTCTCCCTGGACTTTCACACCACCTCCCTGGACTTGCAGCCAAATGCAAAGAAGGCTTTTAGAAAAGTCAGCTGGAAGTTCAGCCTTTCTCCAGCATTAAATGCCAATCAGATACAGAGAATGGGGCTGTTGCTCTGTCTTCAGGCAGATCCCGTGAAAAGCTCTCACTCCTTCCAGCCCACCACAGAAGAAGAAGTTGAAACTGCGTTGAAAAATCGGAAAGGCCTGCTGGGTACCTTGCCTGGGAGGGGGCTGAGAAAATGCAGCTTTCCCCGGATTTCGGCTCCTTGCCTTGACGTGGAGGCAGCAAAGCAGCTCATCCAGCCGAACGGATGCGTCATCTCTCGTTTTGTTTTCCCTGCCGTTCTTTGCTTTCATGAATGTAGAGTGAGAAGGTTGCCAGCAATTACGTATGAATGCCTGCAGAGCTCCTGATGCCTTTCTCGTTGAGGCTTTTGGAAAGAGGCCTGCTTGCATTCTTGAAAGGCTCTCTGAGCTGACGAACCCAAGGCTGCCTGCATCTCAGGTGAAGCCGTTTAGCCTTGACCCTAAAGCCAAGATGGCAGCCAAGCCCAACCACTCCACACTGCAGCTTGCTCTTGCTGCCACACTGTTGCATCAGTTGCCATGAATAGTTGAGGGCAAATGAGTAGCAGGCCGAACATTTATCCTAGAGACTTTCATAAACCTGTTCAGCAACAAATGCCAGCCAATTATCATCGTCACCATCATCTCTATCCTGCCTGTAGCCAAAGGTCTCTGGGAGATTTACAAGGTATAAAAGCAATAAATTCCAATTTATTTGAGGCAACACCACAAAATCTATACAAAAGAGGTGAAGAATCCAAAGGTGCCTACTGTCAAGTCTTAAATGATACATAATTGAGAATGGTCCGGCTGCCAGGCTTCCATGACACTGTGATTCTGAGAATAGAGAGATTTATAATCCAAATGGCTGCAAAGTTGTGAAGGCCGTTTCAAGTGACGTGGTGTCCTGCAACAGCAGGGGGTTTGACCCGATGGCCTTCATGGCCCCTTCCAACACGACTGTTCTGTGATTCTATGATTCTGTGAAGTGCTATTTCTGCAGCTGCAACCCCTTTGTTGTTGTTCTAATTATAGAACAATACAGATCATTCCATTTTAATTGAGATGTGCTAGGGTTGGAACCTGCCGCCATCTTAGGGAAAGATGCTTCCTCTACCACTGGGCCCAGTCATGTCTGGTCTGTTGGGCGGTGGATCTCCAGGAACGTTTGCCTAGCCTTGCTTCCCAAGATCCTCTCTGTAGAAAGACTGGGGGCTGAATCTCCACCTCTGCCCCACCAAACTAGCCCCTCTTGCCTCACTCGACCTGCTTCTAAAACAGCACCTTTGCTTGGTCCACAGAAATGCCCTTGCCCTGATGAAAGCCCTACAGTCACCCTGTGTCAAGCATATACAGGTCTGACCCAAGCTGAAAACAGAACACGCAGCTTCCGTGGCAATGCCTCTTCCGTGTACGTTGCTCTTGGCAAGCCATCCAGTCCTCTGGCTGATCGCACCTACGACCAGTGGGAGTCTTCACCTGGGCCTTCCGCGTGGGCTTTGACTCCAAGGTGACACTTCTGACTGATCTTCCATTTATTTTATATTCCCTCTGGCAATGTTATGCTCATCGGCCGTTCTCAATATTTCCAGCATAATTCTGAACATTGCTGTACATTAAAAAAAACAAAGCGGAGATGTGCCGTCGGATTTGAGCTGACACAGCATGTGTTCTGCATATGGAAAATAGATGATCGTATTTTGATGGAGCCTGGAAGGAGACGCCGTGAGCTGAGTAATTTGCCTCTGACAGGAAGCACACCGGCTGGGTTAAGTGAAAGGCCCCACGGAGGTCTAAGATGCCTCCAAATGTCTAATGAAACATGACAACCATGCATGAGATACGTGGGCATGAGGCCATGCTGTGTTTACCTGTGTCGAATAATAAGAAAGCAGGATAGAGAAGAGGAATCGCCTCTCTCAGTTATACCCTCACTACAAATAATGTGAGCCACAACTAGCACCCTCTTTTCTTGGTCGTCAGGTGATCACTGAGGAAAGATCCCGGTCCCACTGGCGGACTTCTGATTTATTTACTTGCTATATTTCTATCCTGCCTTTTTTCCTTCCAAGGGACTCAAGGCAGCTTCCATAATTCTCCTCCTCTTCTCATAACAAGAGCCCTGTGAGGTAGGTTTCACACTCTACCGCAGAGCTGTAGGTTTCCTCCAAAGGACGTGGGTTCTTAGCCATGGAGAGTCCCGTCCGAGGACCATTCGCTCGTGGCTTGAGGGAAAAAGCAGGCAAAGTTCACAGACTCACCCAGTTGGAAGGGGCCTCAAAGGCCATGAGGTCCGACTCCCTGCCCAGTGCAGGACTCCAGTCTCCAGGAAGGGTTTGACTACCAGGGACAACCAGCTCCATGTGCAGACGGAGGAAGGGATCCTTGCAGCTCCATCGTGCCTGGTCAGCAAGGACTTTTCCTGTAGAAACGGGCCTGGGATGCTGGCCCAAGGTGGCTGTCAGACAGGGCGGCCAGATGGTGTCTCTGCGAGGAGAAGCCTCATGCCCTGGGCCACCGGTTGCTGGGGACCGGAGCCAAGAGATGGCCCTCGCCTTCACCCTTTCCTTGGCAGCATCCAGAAATATGTGAGTGGCTCCGGCAGAAGGCAAGGCAAGGTGGCCTGGGCCTGATCCAGAGGGTGGGCTCCCCAGTCCCTGTTTAGCAAATGGCTCAGTCCTATATGCTGGCTCTCTGTTGTTATCAGCAGTTGAAGGGACCTCACGCAATCGACGCCAAAAGCAATAAGCCGTTTCCTGCAAAAGAAACGGAGGTGAACACATCCAGCTTCCTTTAGGGAAGGGTTGTGCTTAGTGTTTACAGTGGTACCTCGGCTCACAAACGCCTCAGTTCCCCACCAAATCGGGTCGCGGACAGAAATTTCATAAAAATTTTGACTCCGGTCACGGACTCCGCATTGGGTGGTGACGATGATTGCAGCCGTCTCCCCCCCCCCCCCCGAGTGGGGAGATGGCTGTCATCGTGCTGGGGGCAGCGGAGGGGGGAGATGGCCAAGATTTCGCCCGTCTTTCCTGCAGGAGCGCAACCGCGATCGCGCCCATCTCTCCCCCCCAGCGCATCTGCATCCGCACCCATCTTCCCCCCAATGCGCCAGGATGACTGGCGCATGCAGGGATGACAGGCGCGATCTCGATTGTGCTGCGGGGCGGGAGGGGAGATGGTTGTGCTTGTGCTCGGGGTGCGGGCGGGGGGGGGAGATGGCCACGATCTTTGCTGTTCTTTGTCACTTTGCTTCACATTTTTCTGATTAAAAATAAAGATTACAGAACGGATTAACCTGATTTACATTGACCCTTATGGGGAAATTTGACTTGGCTCATGACCAACTTGGGTCACAACCAAAGTCTTGGAACGAACTGAGTTCGTGAGCCGAGGTGCCGCTGTACATAGAACGTTTTCCCATTTAATTATTAATTAAATGGCTATTAATTCCCATTCCCAATCGTTCCATGGGTTGCCTTTGTCCGGCCCCCCATTCCATTCCCAATCGTTCCATGGGTTGCCTTTGTCCGGCCCCCATTCCCATTCCCAATCGTTCCATGGGTTGCCTTTGTCCGGCCCCCCATTCCCATTCCCAATCGTTCCATGGGTTGCCTTTGTCCGGCCCCCCATTCCCATTCCCAATCGTTCCATGGGTTGCCTTTGTCCGGCCCCCCATTCCCATTCCCAATCGTTCCATGGGTTGCCTTTGTCCGGCCCCCCATTCCCATTCCCCGTTCCATGGTTGCCTTTGTCCGGCCCCCCATTCCCATTCCCATCGTTCCATGGGTTGCCTTTGTCCGGCCCCCCATTCCCATTCCCAATCATTCCATGGGTTGCCTTTGTCCGGCCCCCATTCCCATTCCCAATCGTTCCATGGGTTGCCTTTGTCCGGCCCCCCATTCCCATTCCAATCGTTCCATGGTTGCCTTTGTCCGGCCCCCATTCCCATTCCCAATCGTTCCATGGGTTGCCTTTGTCCGGCTTAACTCCCTGCCTTCTGGTTTGAGCAGCTGGGAAGCTCTTCAGCATCCACAGGCACTCCCTGCCTGATCATTGCCTGTATCTGTACCTTAGCCAGCCACGTGTTGCGCTCAGCCATTAATCGCCATGTGCAGACCATCTCCCAGCTTTTGCTTTCATATTTGTATTTTATGCTGCTATGCAATTAAGTAATCAAAAGCAGTGACCTAAGTAAGGACGATTTGCAGGGTGCTTGTGCCCTGAGACTTCATGTAATGCATATTGATTGTTCTATAGGATTTTGTATTATCAAGCAATATATACATGTCTGGACTGAAACATACCTGAGTGACCAGGTCCTTTCCACCTCCTGGCCAGATGTTGACCAGATGCTATGGCTGGAATCCAGAGATGGAGAGAAACTTCCCTCCATGGTTAGGGATTTCCACTCATTCATGAGGGCTAGAATGGTGATGTCTGTTTAAAAAACAAAGACACAGAAATTCTCTCAGAGGAACCAGATTCCACCCAAAAAGTCCTAAAAGTATAAACACAGCCATGCCAGCCTGTAATTTCAGCAGGAGCCAAAGTATAGAAACATAGAAACAGAGTGAGTCAGAAGGGGCCTCCTGGGCCATCTAGTCTGACCTCCAGCACCAGCCGGCTCCGCTCACGACATGCCCACCATGTGCATGTCCAGCCTGTCCTTGAACACCCTCACCGATGGGGCCTCAACCACCTCTCGTGGAAGCCCATTCCATACCCTGGGGGTCCCGACTGTCAGGAAGGGCTTCCTGGCATCCAAATGGAGTATGGGTTCCCTGAGCTTGGCTCTGTTGGCGCGTGTCCTGCCTTCCTCCGCAGGGGAGAACAGGTCTCTACCCATCTCCGTGTATGACAATATTAGCTAGAAACATGAACAAACATTGAAAAATAGCTGCTCTCTGATGTGTCTCTTGATCTCCCCTAGAGACAAGGAAGGGCTCACCGGAAGCTGCAGGGGAGATACCCCCTTCCTGCTTCCTGGACTGGCTCAGGATGGTGGTGTGACTTTTGTTCAATGCTTATTTATGATAATTAAATCTCTCACATGCATCAGGACAAGTGACCAGGTCAATATCTGACGCGCTTCAGCAATGCTGAATTGTCCTTCCCGGGATATCGCTTCTTAACTTTCCTCAGAGCACGGCAGTCCATTAAAAGTGATTTGAAACCGCTTCAGATACAAGTTTTTCCATCCTTTAATTCAATTCCTCAACCTCAGGGCTGCCCTTACCATCTCAGGCCTCCATAAAAGGTTGTTTCTATTACAGGTATCGGGTCTGGTCATGAACCTTTGAAACATGTACCTGTGCAGGCTGACAGCGATTCGCCCTGCCACGAACACAGCAGGGGAAAGAAAGCGGCTGGGGGATGCACGGAAAAAGCCTCAGTTTATCTTAACATTTACACCTCACTTTTCTTCTTTAGTTTCACTTGCGGGTTATCAGTAGAAATGTGCAAATGCAGGAGAATGGGGAGAATCAAATAATGCATGAAACAATAACACAAAGCAACAATGACCAGACACAAGAGCAGACAAAAACTTCCCACTGGCTACAGCGGGGCTTCCTGTGAGGTCATCTCTCGTCACTGGACAATTCTAAACCAGTCTTTGTCGAACCTGTTCACAGGTGTGTTGCATGCACTGCAGGCAGAGGCATGCTGGGAGTTGTAGTCCATTTTTCTCCCTAAACTTGCATAGGAGCCCGTTTTGCAAGAGCATCCGCACATAAGGGTGGGACCTTCCCTTTTCTTTCTTTCCTAACTGTCTGAGGTTATGACACATTTTTGCAGAACCAGGATGGCTATAATAATAGGAGCGAAGGGATTGGCCACACGGGTGTTGGGGTGGGTGTCATCATGAGCATGAGCAGAAGGTGCTTGGCATATCGCACCCGCGACTCGGTTATCTTTATTGTGCTAGATGTGCCTTCTATATTTGTGTTTTACTGTGCCTGACAGAGCTGTTTATTTGCACAGATGTTTCTTTATTGGTGTGGCCGTATCCAAAAGGCTCAGAACAAGCCATGCATACAGTTATAGGCGTTGGCTGGGCTCCTTGGCGCAAGCTCATGCCATCCAGGGGAGTAAAACTGCCCCTCCCTGGACCCAGGCCTGCTCTCTTGCTAGGATTTGCCCTTTCTGCCCCCGAGGGATTTGGCCGAAAGCAGCCCGAAGAGGTACCCCGAGGGCACCCCTCCTTCCACGGCAATTTCATCCAATTGCAGTTCGACCGTTCTCCCCACCTGCTCTGCTTCTCCACTCAGAAGTCCAAATTTGGTCCTGGTGTGAGAAACGAAGAGTTCTGCTTCTTGCTTCTCCCATTCATGCCGTGTTCCCATTACTCAGTGGCGAGGCTTGCCTTCCTCTGGCGGTGGCAGAAAACCTAATCTTGGCGCTTGGTCTTGGTGGCCGCCATTTTATTTCCACAGGACCCACGAGCCATTTGGTTGGCATTTCGGTGGGAAGGGGGGGAGGGCCTTTTTTCCTCAAATGCCCTGAAATGATGCCAAGTCCCAAACATTACCAAACAGCCGGTTTTGATTTGATATAAGAGACCGGAACAGCCTGCCAATTAATTTATATGACACCATCTGCAGATATGCAGAAATGACGGCTGCGGAGTCATTTATTTTAGGGGCTGCTAAAATGCTGGTATGAATTTGGATAAGGCCAATCAAAGGTAATACCCGACTGGGAGCCTATTTATACACGGAAGGGTAGAAGCTCTCCACCGAGGAGCAAACCAGCAAGCCGTTTTGAATATTGGTGGAAGTCAAATATCGAGCAGTTGAGCTCTCCCACCGCTTGCACACAGATGAAATTATATCATCCAGAACCTCGGCTATTAAGCCACTGACTTCTTTCCTGTGGGAACACACGGGGCCTTCTTGAAGCGCACTGTGAAAATTCAATAAAACCAAGAATATACGAGGAAAGTCACATAATGCACAGCTTCCATCACAATAGCTGGCATGAATTATTAAGCCAATGGGATTTAAAATCAGTCAAGGGAAGTGCAGCTTTCAGCCTCCATATATAGAGGTACCCTAAAAAGCACAGTCTTTTACCCTTGAATTTTCAGCAAGTCGGATTAAATCAAAATCTCCAAGAGGAGACCTAGGATGCTGTGCGGCATATTTTTCATTTTTTTATTTTATGTATTTAAAGTTTTCATAGACCGTTCTACAGCAAACGTTCTCAGAACAGCTTGCAGCTCAGAACACAGTAATAACAATAACATCCACAGTAAGCGTAACAATTTCAAATGTACAAGGAAAATAAAGTAATAATACACAACAAAGAATACGGATCCACCACAACCATTCAGTCCTAACCTGAAGAAAAACCAATATAAAATCAAAGCATCTATTGATTTGATCAAATCAAAGCCACAATTAAAATGGCGGGAGACTAGAAAGGTTTTGACATGGCACTGAAGAGTGGACAGTGTAGGCATCAGGCATACCTCCCTGGGAGCTGGTTCCAGTGAATGGGGGCCACAATTGAGAAGACCCTTCCTCTCGTGGCCACCTCCCTTGCTTCCTTTAGTGGTGGCTCACAGAGGAGGACCTCTGTAGAAGATCCCAGGGTCCGGGCCAGTGTCTATGGCAGGAGGGGAGCCTTTAGAAATCCAGAAACCACCGCCATGCCCCCCACCCCCACTGCAACCCGCACTGCCCTCCTGCGCTCAGCAGAGTCCCATGGGAGGTTGGCCAAGGAGGGAGAGCAGAGCCACCTCCGAATGGCCGGATCGCCATGCATCGCTTCGCCGAGCTTCTCCCACTGGCAACCCCACTCCTGGGAGTGTGAATGCAGACAGTCTGCAGCCCGGCCACACTCCTCACGTGGAGGCAGTCACCAGGCCAAGGCACTGTCACCAGGAGCAGTCCTGTCTTGAAACGGCCACTGCAGCCCTCGCTCCTTGGCGCCAGTGACACTTCGGGGGAAAGAGCGAGGCAGGCATAGCAATGCATGGATGGGCTTCCTCCATCTGAGGCGGCCTGGAGGATCTGGGCTCAAAGGTGGTGTTTTCAGGTGGGGGGGGACCTTTCACCTTAGACCCGGAAGCCCCCCCAGAGGAAATGGGGCTTCGAGGTAAAGAAAGGGCAGCCCGTGATTTGCAAGGTCATCAGGACCGTGTATCTACAGCTCCGCGTGCCTCAACCCCACAGCAAGACGCTGGGGGAGCTCCCAGAATGCCTTTGCTGTTCGCATAAGGTACAGCGTCCCGAGAGTCTAAACCTTGGGTGATTAAATTGCCTTTATTAATGCGCACCATTTAATCCTTTAAAGAATACGTCCCTCTTGAAAAATATGCTCAGCACAGCCACGGGCTGTCGACATGAAATGCCACGTAAATTTGAACAGGTGAGCATAGCGGCTGTCTTCACAAACCGTTGCGCACCTATTATGGGCTTGCAGAGAGAGGCCCATTCTTCAAGCCACAGAAATATGAGCCCACTTTATGCTCACTGTCCGAGAAAAGCGATCGGTTCCCCTTATACGGGCAGGATACCACGGCTATACTTGCTGCGGGGCACGACAGGCTGCTGTGCTGAACGCTTGTTCCACCGCCCAGGTTGCTCCATTGGAGAACCTTTGGCAAGCATCCATTCTTGCATTACGGGGAAGAGAGCATGTGATGCCTAGTGGACTCTTGGCCACCAGATCTGCAGAACTGTCACCCCTGAGATCCAGGAAGTAGCACACAGGAGCAAAACAGCTCACTGGCAGCCTGGGGACAAGGCCTGGCCATGGTACACGGTCAGGGCAAATGAATTAAGTGGGGAAGAAGCAAGTAAGCGGCCTGAGAAATATGTGGTAGAGCAAACCCCTGCAAAAGTCAGGTGGGAAGGGGTCCTACTGCTGTCTGATTCTGACCACTCGCTCCGCGTTTTGATTCTTCACATGAGAAAGGGTCTGAAATCCTGAAACATCAGGTCTACTCAGGTTTTCCCCCTATCCATTCGGCCTGAACTGCTCTTGTATCTGAAGTGCTGTTTATTCTAGAAGGAGCTTCCAGAAGCAGCCTGTTTGTGTCCACAAAGGCACCTAAACAGGGGGCCAGCAGAGAGGAGCAGCGCTGGCAGACGTGTCCCAGCTGAGCATGAGGAAACTTTCGCACATTTCTGAGCCAGGAGCCAAAATTAGGATGAATCAGGTTGTGGCTTTTAGTTTCTGCATCATTTCCTGATTTTTATTTTTTTGCAAATTTTGAGTTTTTGCAAATCTCGAACTGTGAACTGCATATCTCTAGCAAAATTTGTGCAAATGTGTCAATTCGCGCAAAGTTTGTCAGTTTGTGCAAATTGGGCCAACATGTTGCTGTTACTGTTCCTGTTGCAGGATTTAACATGTTCATTGTGGAAGCATCCTCCTCTGATGCTGAATCCATAATTTTCTGACCGTTAATTTCAAATTGGTGCAAAATTTGCATCTCCACCAATTGCATGCATGCACACAAATTGCAAAGCAGAATCCTCACTTTTGTGAAAAGTTCCCTCTCCTAAATTGCACAAATTATGGCCCATTTAAAAGTGGAAATCCATATGCTGACTTGATTTGCATCAGTCTGAGTCGGTGCTAGCACAGGACGGACAGAATGGAATCCACGGGGCTGGGCGGAGCAGAGCCATCCATTTTTCTCCTCTGTATTGGATTCTTCACAGCTGGCTGTGTTGGTTGCCTTGGACAGAGGAAGATTCATAAACTATGCTCGTGGGACCTGCAATAAAAAAATCGCAGCGCAGAACGCTTCCTGTTCAGTGTTCTAGCCAGTCAGTCATGCCCTTTTTCCAGATAATTCTTTCTATTCAACCTCCTTCCTAGTTTTCTGGTCCACCGTCACGACCAAAGCAGTCTTTGGCCTCCACACGCATCCGGCCCTCACTAGGCTGTTCTAGGAACATCCTTTTTCATTCTCTACTTTTTTATTCTGTACCATTTTCCATTTCCCCTTTTTGTATGTAAATAGTGGCCTTTTGCAAGGCGGCACAGACTGAGATGCTATTTGTCTATAGGACAGAAACCAGCATCTGCCGAAATGATGCGGAAGACGTCCAGTGCTCCTTTCCACTATATTTGCTCGCTTCCCAGCAGCTGCAATGGCCCAGGCTTCAGCCAGGGAGCTTTTTGGTTCAGATGAAATGCGCTGGAGGCAAGTGTGTGGGAAGGCCTGGGATGAGTGTCCAGGGACCGAATATTACATCTGAATAGCGTGCAAGGATCTGCCTTGGCACATGAGAGCGGGCAAGTCAATGTGGAGAATGCCAGCCCCAGCAGGACCAATGGAAGTGGAGCAAAGACTGCTGCGTAGCTCCATCGTTCAGCGTACTGTCAGGGGAACCGGGACACAATGCGAAATCAGGGCAGTATAACCAGGGGACAAATGTTGTTTTGCGGTTCATGGAATGGAGGCTTTAAAAATAGAGGTCGGGAGGAGGGCAGGACAAGTTGTAACGGGAAGGGATGCCTCCGTTTCTCTGCCAAAAATGTGTGTTTTCCCCTCACTTCAATCTCAAATTAGTCTTGTCTTCTCCTGGCCAATGAAGATACAAGCAGAGGTTTGACGGTTGTATCACAGATTTCCCCTTGACTACATGTTTGTTCTCTTTTGAAGCGTGAGGTGGGATTGGTTTGTACTGACTTAAAGGGGCTTTGGATGAGTTCTTGCAAGACGTGGATGCCTGAGTTGCAAAAGCCTTTTTGTCTCAAGAAACAGGGGGGCATCTCATAGGTAACTCCTTTTTAAAGAAAAACAGATCCATGCTTTGCATATTTGGATGAGAAGGAGGGGCTGTGGGCATCTGCGCAGGTGTCTTAAGCAATTGCTGCAGCGTAAACAGGGGGAATGAATGGGATTTTTGCAGGTCCAAAAGAAACAGACCAAGTGGTGCATGCAAAAGCCACACGTGCGATTCAGAACTGCTTCAAACTGGCAAGCAGAGGGGCTGGGTAGATGTTGTTTCCTTAAGTCGCTGCCCCTTGGATAGCCATGAGAGGCCCTCCCCCCTGAGGAAATGGCAGAAGCTTCTTAATTGTTCCAGTGACTTTGAGAGTTTCTGGATGAGCCACTCTCACCGCTTAAGAAAAAGGACATGCCCATTAATTAAACATTCAGCTGGTTAAACCCAACGCCCCGAAGCCTGGTAACCTTCTGCACTCTGCTGTCTTGCCTCCAGGTTTCCCTGCCACCGGTTCCTTCTTTCAAGGAATTGTTCCATAATTAGGAATACTACATGCCAATTCTAAATAAGAAAGCATTCCCTGAAGTGAGTGTTGAGAGCATCTCTCTCTCCTTTTCCTTTCCTGCAGAACTAAACAAGAGGCTTTTAAAGTAGACGGAGGGTTTGTGTGTGTGTGTTCCATAAGAGGGGCATTCTCAAATAGCATTGATCCCAGTAATGTTCCCTACAGATTGTGGGTGCAGCTATTGCCCATGTGAAGAATTGATTCCAAATGGAAGATCTGCTCCTCCCTTCCTTTCCCAAAAGGCTTGACTGCACCCTCAGGGAGGTTCCTGCTGCTTGGGCGTCAGTTGGCAGGGATGCTGGACATTACTCTTGTTCGGTTTGAAGCCAGCTCACTGGGTAATGAATTCACCACCCTTCTTCTCAGACCCTTCATGTCCTACAGTGTTGCCCCCGCACCTGCAAACCCAAGGGGGTCTTGGTTCTCAGCAGCTGTCCAGCAAATCTCACTCATGAACCTTGACATTTCCATGTTGCATTCCAGCCACTCTCCTTCTCCATCTAGTTCGCATTCTGGTCTTTCTAGGTGGGAATTCTGTGCTTTGAAAGAAATGGGCCCTATATCTGCAGTAAGGAGCAGGTGGAAAATCTCCACCAGGCCACCAGCAGCTCTGAAAATCAGACACAGCCAGTGCAGCAAGATCTGTTGTCTGAGGAGGCACCTGGGGCTGTACCTGCCGGGAGATCACCACCGCTCATAGCCCATCACTGGACAATCTTGTGCCACTGGCTGATGAAAGCTTCCACAACCTGCTTCCTTCTCCTGATCTGGAGAGTAACTTGTCACAAAAGAAGCCAGCCTCTCAGCCCTCAGAGCCACCAGGCCTTCAGCCACCCAACTCCACCCAGCCTCCAGCCCAGCTCTTGATCTGCCCACAGGCTCAAGCTGATGACCAGCCGGACCAATCACTTTATTTATACATCCTTTTGCAGTATTAGCCTTTGCTGGCGGCGAGCAATTTAAATGGTGTGGCACTGCTGTTTTTAGCAGTGGCCACAGGTTAATGCTGGGAACAATAGATGGCAAAAGAAGAAGGGGATGGCAGAGGATGAGGTGGCTGGATGGAGTCACTGAGGCGGTTGGTGTGAGCTTGGGTGGACTCTGGGGGATGGTGGAGGAGGGCCTGGAGGAATGTTGTCCATGGGGTCGCGATGGGTCGGACACCACTTCGCAACTAAAAACAACAACAACAACAGGTCTATCTCTAATGGCTAGTTTCCTTTTCACTGGGCAGAACCGGAAAGATGACCAGAAAGTTGGGTACTCTAGAGGAAAACTTGTGTATGAGCTCAAGCTCGTTGAGAGGGTCAGCCAACAGTGACCTTCCTTCTCTTCCAGAAGGAGATAAGGTAGTGCCAAACTGCTCTGAGCCATCTGGAAACCACTGGTAGAAAATGTACTTCCTTGATCACTGGTAGTTGCTGGGCCATTGGATTATGTCGTACCAGTTGCACTGGTTGTGAGGAGCTGCCAGATGCTTAAAGGTCTAAACCAGATGTTTTGGGATGGTACACCTAATCCTTCTTGACCACTGGCTGGGGGAAGGCATCCAACAACATCTGGAGTTTCGCATCCACTTCATCTTGCTCAGTCTCTTGCTTGTCACTCTGCCTGTAAGAGCAGCTGAGGGGGTGTCACACGGAGGTGGGGAGAGGCCTGTTCTCCCCTGCAGAGGAAGGCAGGATGCGTCCCAACAGAGCCAAGCTCAGGGAGCCAAGGTTCCATTTGGATGCCAGGAAGCACTTCCTGACAGTCAGGACCTCAAGGGTGTGGAATGGGCTTCCACGGGAGGTGGTTGAGGCCCCATTGGTGCGGGTGTTCAAGGATAGGCTGGACGTCCACATGGTGGGCATGTCGTGAGCGGAGCTGGCTGCAGCGGGGGTCAGACTAGATGGCCCAGGAGACCCCTTCTGACTCACCATGTTTCTCTCTTTCTAAGTCAAGGAATGAGCCATTTGCCTTGGCATAAACTGAGCTAGGGCTGTGCTGGAGCCATTGCACTCACTGGCTGTACATGCCCATTTTCATCTCCTGTTTCCATTTTTGTTTTAGTACACAGCCTCACTTCTAAGTTCTGCTCTGCGCTCCCTTGGGTTTACTCTAAAAGGTCATTTATAAATCTTTTATAACTAACTAAAATAAATAAACTTCATCATGCTTTGCATGCACAAGGCAGTTCATCTAAATGCCATTATTAACATTTAAAAGGGGTTAGGGTTAGGGTTAGGGTTAGGGTTAGGTTGAATTTTTTTTTTTTTTAGGTTGAAATTTTTTATCTAAATAAGAACATACTACAAATTACAAAACCAATGAAACTTACATCATTACAAAAGTAGAAAAGTACAAAAATCAAATTTACAAATTTTCAAAATGCCAAATGTACACACATTTACAAATTTACAAAATTTACAAATCAAATTACACACAGTACTTTCTACAGAGATCTCCTAGAGATGTTCACGCCATGTGTCTTAGGGTTAGGGTTAGGGTTAGGGCTGGGTTAGGGTTAGGGTTAGGGTTAGGGTTAGGGTTAGGGTTAGGGTTAGGGATGGCTCACCCTAATGCTGCTGGCCAGATTAGATAATACAGCATCGCTCCATCAATGGATGGATGGCACCTCAGATGCATCCCTGCCCCGGACAATACCTTGGGGTGGATTCCTTGTTCCACCCCAAGGAATCCACCTTTTTCTCTTCTTTTCTGCCCTTCTTCATGCTGGAAGGTATGTGGAACTGCACCTCCTCCTGGGCCGGAGAAAGCACAGGTGACGCAGAATGCCCCTGCTGCCTGCAGTCTCAGGTCAGAGGTAACAGCAGGGTGCCCAGCCACAGGCTCTGTGCACAGGTCTCACATGCCTGATTGCTCCGTCTCATGAAGCGGCTGCCCTCCATGCACATTCCATGAGAATCACCTCCGAACAAGTGAAGCACCTGATCTTCCTTGTGCAGGTTACCCTCCGCTTTGTTGCTTACCTGTATTCTTTTTTGCCTTGTCATGCCCTCTTCCACACCATTTCCCTGTTTTCAGAAGCTCAGAAAACCTCAGAATCCTCTTGTGTTCAACTGTAATTCAACTCTGATTGCTACCCCAGAGAGAGATGCTCACAAATAGCTCTCCAGAAGGTTTACAGTGGCACATACCATACAATAAAAATACCATAAAAAATGCGTAACACAGGAAAACATGATAAAAGTTATTCTACGAAATTCAGAAGTCAGTTTTAAAACTGCATTGCACTTTTGAGCCAACCCAAATAAAATTGCAAGGCCTGTGGACAAATGACTTCGTGCCCTTTAAGACATCTATTTATCTCTGAAATATGTCCTATCACACAGTCCCCCACCCCAGACCCACAACACACATAGGTAAGTAAAAAAATAAAAAAATAAAAAATGGAGAGAGGCTTCAGTGGAGTTTGAGGCTTTACAAACTTTCAAAGGAGGAAAGTAAACTCAGGTTATTTTTTTTGACATACTTTTCCGTGAGCTTTTCTATAATCCCAGAGTCAAAATTCTCAGGATGCAATTCAAGTCCAATTTTAATGTAAACAATTCTAATGTTTCCTCAAAAAATCTAATAAACAGCTGTGGTTTGCTCAGCCGCAAGGGATTGCTCCAACCGATGCAAAGAATACAGATTTCACTGAGAGAAAATCTTGCCTAGCTCCAAGGATACCCAGGGAGCAGTATTAAAAATATATGCCACTGCTTGGAGCTTGCATCTTGCCTGAGGCAAGTGAAACTGAACCTCAAACCGCCCGTATTTTGCTGCACATCCAGAGGCCATGCTTTTCACAGGGGGCTAAATTCAGCCAAGTGTGCTTCCGTCCTCCCGGCTGAGCAGCTGAAGGAAGACGGGGCTGCCAAATTACCTTGAGGGTGGTTTGCTGTGATGTGATGCCATTGGAACGAGAAGTTGGGTAGGGACAGGAGGCAGTCCTCGTGCTGGCTGAGTGCCGAGGCAACGATCCACTCCTTTCTGCATCCGGCACTAAAGCAACTTACTCGCTGGCTGGATTCACATCAGCCAGGCCAGGTTTATTGGTTGAGATCCCTGATTTGGTGCCCGTCATTAAAATTGCAAGGGCAGCTGACGCTTTTTTCGAAACTATCAAATACTGGGCTGGAAACTGCAGGCACATGAAGTGCAAGCCATGGAGAGAAGGCTCAGCTGAGACCTCCGTGAAGCCCGGCGTCAGGAAAGCTGCCTGGCCTGGGGAAGGACGCCATCGTCATCTGGTTCCAGCAGAACTTGAGACCTGCCACCAGCTCAACCAGTCTGGGCAGGGCATTGTGGGCCACTGGGAATGCCCCCTTGCTGGTCATCAGGCCTTCCTCCCCAATGACCTCGGTGTGTACCCAGGAGGCCGTCTCAGCGAGCGGGAAGAGCGCGGCCTTCTGTGCTATCTGCAAGGAGGACCCCACATCGAAGACGCGCAGAAGCCACCGGGGCACCTTGGCCCACGAGGGGCTGCAGGGGCACGCCAGTCTCCGGCGAGTCGCGCACGCGCACGTGCTTGTGCAAACAATCGCTGTGGGGAAGTGCAGCGCTGCCCAGCATGAGGTTGCTCCACACGGTCAGATGAGGTGCCCACCAAAGTCACCTCCTTCCTGCCCGGGCTGAGCTGCCGTTCGTTGGCCCTCACCTGCTCTGCGGCTGATGCCCATGTGCCCCAATGACTTTATCACATTTCCCTCGCAGCAGCGGGGAGCGCTGCAAAACAGGCCTCTGTCGGCACTGCCAATGCCCGGTTCCAATGTGCTGCTTGGTGCACTGGGGCTCAGTTCCCCCTCTGCCTTGTACTCAGGCTTTGCCTGACAGCCATTTTGTGACAGTGCCCAGGGCAGTTCCTCAGATTTTCCAGTGCACCCACATGACGTGTGGAGGGATCCATCTTGGGGTCAGGTCTCTCCTGGATGCCCTGGACTCCACCCCTCGTTTTCACAGCCCAGAGTCCAAGCATGCCCAGCACGTGTGGGGCACTCAGCGGGACGAGCCCCACATTTTGCACAAACGGAGTGCCATTTCTGCAGCAGCCATCGTGGCATGGAAAGAAGCTGCAGCTGTGGGGGCTTCGTTCCACAAGCACCGCTCTGCAAGATCAGGCCAAGCACGGAAGGGAGTCTGCGCACAGCAGGGTCGATTCTGGAGAGCTTCTTCCCACCCCAGTGCCTACAGCCCACAGGGTGATCTCCCCTCGGAAAGCCCCGGTGGAATTCCTCCTCTGTCTCACCCACATCTAATGAAAGGAGCCAGACTTTGCCCGCATTCACTGCCCATCTGGGTGACTTGACTCGGCTTTTGTTGTTGCTAGTTGCAAAGTCGTGTTCGACCCATTGCGACCCCATGGACCACACTCCTACAGACCTTCCTGTCCACCACCATCCCCTGGAGTCCACTCAAGCTCATGCTGACTGCTTCAGTGACTTTGTCCAGCCACCTCATCCTCTGCCGTCCCCTTCTCCTTTTTCCATTGATTGTTCCCAGCATTAGGCTCTTCTTCAGGGAGTCCTTCCTTCTCATTAGGTGGCTAAAGTATTGGAGCTTCATCTTCAGCATCTGGCCTTCTAAAGAGCAGTCGGGGTTGATCTCCTCTAGGACTGACCGGTTTGATCGCCTTGCGGTCCAGGGGACTCGCAGGAGTCTCCTCCAGCAATCGCACGTAAAAGCAAAAGGCGTGTCCAGCAGATGGGGCTCTGCAGGACCCATCAGGGAAATTCCAGGGTGAGGAGAGCTGCAGTCTCCAGGCACCCCCTTCAGGGAAATGCAGGGATTCCTAAACAGGTTGCAATCCTATCCAATCAGAAATTACAAATGACCCGGGATCACACACCAAGCAGTTTTGCAGCTCCTAAACCAATGCCTCCAAAAGTTGCCAGTCTTTGGTTCTCCAAGTACAGACAGCATGAGGAATTGCCACATGCATGAGGTTTACATGGCCAACCAGGGTAGAATCAATATTTTTAAAAAGGCATCGATCGCTGTCTCTTTCTGAAACACTCTGTGCCCAACGAAGATCTGTCAGTTATCTAACCTGGAATGTACAGAGCCCTGCTCCTTTTATTTCCATTTGTATTCTCACCTTTCGGTGCACTGGCAACATGTACCGCGCTTGGAAGTGCAGTGGTCCCGCTGCAGCTTAGAGACAGAGCCGTGCATCAAACATGTGCCCCTGCTGCAGGTGACGCAATGATCTGTCGAATTTCCCGCTTGCATGTCCGGACACCTGACTCAGCACTCTGTGAACTTTCTGCCCCGACGGAGCCCTCCTGTGGAGCTGTGGCTGCCACGGCAGGGCTGGCAGTGTGGCACTGGCAGGCCTCCGACACCTCCCAGGCGCGCCCACGAGGCCACATGGCCCTGCCTCGGTTCAGATCAAGGGAGCAGCGTCACTGGATCACCTGGCGGAGGTGGGGGAAAGGTGCCGTGCTGAAAGCGGCTGCAAGGGTGAAGGCCCCCCGCCCAAGAAGCCTGGAGGCAACGGGGCCATTGAAGGTGGGGGGGCTCCCTCCCCAGTCCAGGGTGGGCTTTCCCCCCTTTTTTCCTTTTTTGGCAAAGAAGCCTCCATCACATCTCTATCACATCCTTGAACAGAGGTGAAGAAAAGGGCAGCCTGGTGAGTGGCTGAGGGGGAGCCCCCCACCCACCCCCACCCATCAAGGAGATTGGGGCAACAGTGTTCTTGAAGAAGAACCTCCTTCCAGCTCCCCCGTCCCCATCCACAGGAGGCCGGGCCGTGCACGAAGGGGCGCTCGGGTATTCCTGGGAAGCACACGCCATTCCCACAGCGCCGGATGGGGCCGTCACGTGTCAGCGTGCAGAGCTGCCCTGTCTTCCCTGGACTGGCGGCCTGGATATCCAGCGGCTGGCTGTAGCTCTGCAGGTCTTCTGGCACCAGCCTCGTGCTAGCAGTAGCTTTCCAGTGGCCGTGGGGCAGCCGGCCCGGAGGGAGGCCTCTGAGGGCAAGGCCTGCGTTCCGCCACGGAAAGGGGGCCCCTCGGCATGGCAGGCAAGGCATGGCAACGTCTCCCCCAGCCCTTCCACCCAAGGCCCCTTTCTCAACTGGCAGCCCACGGATTGTACACAGCACGATCTGCAAAGCTCATGTTCTGTGGCTCATTTCTCAACCCCTCCCTGTAGAAACTGAGAATTTGCTCTAGGACTTTCCCAGCACTTCCCCATAATTGCACACGTTGGGAACAACTTCGGTGGTGGGCAAGCTCCTGTTCAAAGAGGTGTTTGCCTTTACATGTTTTGAGGAACATCTATGAAAGCAAAGTTTGAAAGTCAGCGCTCCCAGCAATGCAATCCAGCCCCAAGACAGTGGTCAGAATCCCCTGCAGATTAAGCCCCACAAGTGTCCAAGCAAACCTGTGCGTGATTGTGCCGTGAATCGTGGTAGTGCGTTGCACATGGCTCTGGCAGCTTTGTGCAGGAAGTAAGACCACGCCGAGACCAGCTGCTTAGGCAGGATATTTGTCTGTGGCACAAGAGGGAGAAAACTTGTGCCAATGCAGCTCCCTTGAGTTTAGACCTCTCCTCTTAACTCGAGAGGAGGGCTTGAAGCTCAAGATATTTGTCCATGCACGATGAAGCAGCACTACATAATCAGCTCACAAAAATAATCCTTGTCTGCAGAACCTGGCAAACAAAACTTCCTGCAGCCGAAGAGGCTCAGTTCCTGTTCCCGTTCCCGTTCCCTTGGGATGCTGAACTGCTCTTGTTTTTCCCCTGGCAGCAGCTCTGCGGTGGCGGCGTATCTGACAAATTGCTCCTGCTCTTGGTCCAAACCGGTTCGTTGACCTCTCTCATCCCCTGTTGATTTAGAAAATGAAGGTGCCCTATTTTGGATACGGAGCCTAATGCGGACACAGGGGCAAAGGATCGGTGGAAGCGAGCAGCACGTGAGCACCCGGCGGTGCTGCCACACGATGCAGCCTCGGCCCGCCCGACCTCATCCATCATTCATCAGGACGCCAAGCTGTTGAACTCAGCAAAGCAGAAGAAACACCCGGAGCCTCCTGGGAGCTCTCCAGAGGCACGTCTGTCCTGAAGTCGAAACACTTCCCCAGAGAGCAAGCCGGAGGAATAGTGCAAGTCCTCGTCTGCACACATCCATGGGGTTCATGATCTGTGACCTGACCCAGTGACTCATGCGGGCCCCTTAATGGGTACACAGCAATGGCGGAAGGAGTGTGCCACACACACGTGTGCATTTGTGTGGCAGATTGGCGCGGTGACCGGTCCCCGGTGCCCCTGGGCCAGAAAGGGAGGGAGACGGTTGAATCCAGACTAAGCTAGTTGAAATCCCTTTTCACTGGCAGCAATGCGACGTTAGAGATGCATGTGGATTTCCTTGGGAGTTGTGTCCAGAGTCAGCGTGATCCGTGGAAGAGGCGAACTTGGGCCGAGCAGCACGGTCAGTGCAGGAAGTGGCTGCTTGGACGGACTCCAGCTCGACTCGCCCTCCCTTGAACCTTTCCCTGGGTGTTTTCCCTTGCAGCGCCGCTGTTGCCCTGATGATCCAGCTGCATCGATCTGGCTTGTTGCTTCTGGGAAAGACAGAAGCACTCGATAGCTGCACGACAACTGCCAACCGACTTCTCAGCCCAGAGTTTGTTCGGTAGCCGTTCCCATCCCTTGGAACTGCAAATCATGCAATCACAGAATAGCAGGGCTGGAAGGGGGCAGCAGGTACAACGCCCTGCACAGTGCAATGACCTTTGAGATTGTCTGCACCGAGGTATGGAAGGAGGAAATCCCTTCAATGCCTTCGCAGGTAGAGACGTGAGCGTGCATTTTGAGATAAGAATGCACAGGAGTGCTCAGACCATGCCTGGCTGCAGAAACCCTTTGCAATGAGCACTCATTAATTCCGTCAGTGCCTAGAGGAAAGGTGTTTTGTACCAATTAAAATATCCCCATTGATTGTGTCAAAGGCCATATTCTGTTGAACTGGAGACGCTAAGCTTGGAATAAGTATTCTGAATATAGACATAGAATTACAAGCAGCGGCTGCAAGCCAAGAACAAAGCAAGCCAAAACTTGGATCTGAACTAACATGCAAACAGCGGCTTCTGAAAAGCCCCATCCTTGCAAAAATGCATGCTTCGTCCATGAATGTTATTTTCCTAAATTCCTCTTACGTTCCTTAACAGCTTACAATTGCTTAGTCATGAAAGAAATGGAAGAAAGGATGGGAAAGGAGGACAAAATTAGACCAATTCAGGGAAAGAACTAGCTGGAACGGTTAGTACAAGTAAGGATGCCAGAAATGGTCCCAAAAGCAGCTGGCTCCAGTCTGACTGACGGACAAGAAGATGGCACTCCCATGGGTCCGTGAGGAATTCCATCTTTGGGAATTCCAGTAGGAACCGGCTGAGCCATCCCTTCAGGACTAATGTGTGAACTGGAAATCCTTCCGATTCATACCTCTCTGAATTTTGCGATGCAGTTCCCAGACCAAGAAGCATACCAAAGTGTGTCTTTAAAATGTTCATTTCAGGATAAAATGCACTTAGAGAAAATACTTTTGTGTTCAAAATTAAATGTTAAAAGATGCATGCATATAGTAATTTTGACAGCAGGGAAACAGGAGGCTTACTTGCACATGAATGCATGGCAGGACAGACATCCGCAGACACATGTGTGAGTCCCACAGAGCGAAAACCAACTGATATCTCTGTTCAGTCTCTTCCTGCTTTCTCAAAATGCGACTGCTCTTTCCCATTGCTGTCTGCCTTTCATTTCTTGGCCTTATTTTAAAACTTACCCCCTTTTGCACAGACATAGGAAGGGCTCTTGGAAATGGTTATTTCTTTCCCACCCACCCCCAGGTCTTATTTTTCTCCCCTTCCTTTGATTCTGCTACATCCAGAGATTCATAGATAAATATTTTCTCCTTCTTGCAGAGCTGTGGGGAACGGTGGTAGCAGAACAGAAATGAAAGTAGTTCTCAGCTAGAGAGAAATCCTGATAAGGACAGAGATTTATGAAACCCCCTGAGAAATTTCACTCATAAAAAGCTTGGCAACTTCTAAAGTTACAAAGTTCTTGTAATTCCTAAAGCTGTTTCACTTGATCTGGACCTTTCAAATTTATCCCTTTCTTTTGCTAGGGGAGAAAGTAAGTAGAAACTAGAAATCCACACAAAACTCCCAGATCATGGTGGGAACATCGCACTTTTGGGGATAGAAACAACATGCTTGCTGCCTGGTTTTTCTTCCATCTTGTTTGATCCCACATCCATGGTTCCATTCTGAAAAAGAAGTTTTAATAAATGGGTCTGATGCAATATGTATAATAGGTTGTTATATTTCTTTCTTATGAAAAATCATTAAATGAGGTAAAGCCAGATTAAATCCCATGTCCCAATGCCTGTAAATGGGTTCCTTTGTTAGGTTCCCTAAAATCTTTGCAAAAGTTAAAAGAGCAGACGAGAGATTTGAGCACCTGGCCGCGACAGATAGGATTGGATCCAAGGGCTGGGGCTTGTAAGCACCTTCTCTGTCGGGAAAGCTGAAGAAGAAAAGTAATTACATGAGCAAGTGGGAAAGGGACTTAGGGGTGGTGCTGTGTGGGAAGAAACTAGCAGGAATCTGGTAAAAAAATCCCCCCTAAACCGCACAAAGGGGTGCCACTCTCCACCCAGAGTGCAGCCCTCTTCTGTCTGACAGACTTTTTCTCATGCTCAACCCTTGCTTGGCTGAGCCGAAAGACAATCCGTGGACACTCAGAACCCGGTTGCGCAACTAGCACCCTTCTGCAGCACATACCGCACAGAGCCTGTGTGCAGACAAGGGACACTCTTGGCCCAGTGCCTTCCCAGGCCCCATTCCTGGTGTGCACCCAAAGGAACATCCAATATGCACACCAAGAAGTCAGGCTCACAGCCGCAAGAAAGCAGCTCAGAGACTGAGCAGCCCAGCCCAGGACTTCCGACAGAAGCTCGCCCCAGAACGGTTCCCCCACGAACCCATAACCCTGTACTCCCGAACCCCTCTTGGATGCCGCTTATCCGTGGCAGAGATCCCTGGTCTTATCGTTAGTCTTTCAGAGTGCAATCTGAGCTAGGTTTACACAGAAGAAAGTCCTAGCAAGACTTTTCTGTCTGAGCATGCAGAAGATGGAGCTTAGGTGTGCTGAAACCTTTGTATAGCTCAGAACTGGAACTACATTCAGGCCTAACAAATTAAGAATTGGTTCAGATATTGTGAAGCTGTACAAGATGACCTGCATTCTGCCAAAAAGTAGAAGCAGCAGCAGCAGTAAATCCTTAGATAGCTGAGATCCGTTTTAACTAGGTGGAATGAGCAGTCACTGAGAGTCAATCTTATGTATCTCTATATACTGATCTTAATGTTCCAAGTTTGTCTCCCTAGAAATTTGTGCAAATTCCCATGATATTCCTATTTCTTTTGTAAGCCTCGGAGCATCCTGATCAGGACTCTCTGCATTCATTACATTCTGTAATATGCAACATTCAGTAACAGTTCAGTAGCATTTCAGCTGCAGTAGCAATTCAGTAAGGACAACATTGTGGCAAATATTGGATGTTTTGAAGAACGTCTTTCTGGGTTCTTGCCTATTCTAACCTCGTGGGGTTTCTGTCTTCCACCAGTAGTTTAACATTTTTCAGGCAACAGCCAAATGCGTTTTTGTAATTGAGCTTTATCTTCATAATGACTGACATCTCCGAAGGCCGTCAATTTGTCTCTCCACCCGTGCATGTCAAAACTTTCTTGTTGGACTGTTGGAACAGCTAACCATGTCTTGGCGTCGGCACCACATGCAAAGACAGCTGCCTGGTGTCCCCCAAGCCGTCCTTCATGTGGCAGAAGATTTATGCTTTGGTTTTGATGTAGGCTATGGCCTGAATTAGTTTTTGCTGGAGGTCTTGATTCTGTTCTGTTTTTTGGTAGGCTCTGTTAACCACTCAGAGAGTTTTATGGTGGAGCAGTCTAGGAATTTTATACACAAACTCAATAGTGCCTTTGCCCACTGCCCATTCACTTTGCTAGAGAACCTTCCATTGGATGGTGAGCCTTTGGCTCAGCTAAGCGGCATATACTGTCCTTGAGAGCTGTCCTGCTTGATGAGAGATGGGTGAGACCGCCCTGGGTGTTGGTTCCAGGTGTTCACATAAGTGACAGAGATACATGCGTTGATGACTTCCTGACTCGACTTCTGTAACGCGCTCTACATGGGGCTACCCTTGAAAACGGTCCGGATGCTTCAATTGGTTCAAAATAGAGCTGCCAGGCTGCTGACAGGGACTGGGCATTATGCTCATATGACCCCAGTTCTCCGTCAGCTACACTGGCTTCCCATTGAAGTCCGGGCCCAATTCAAGGTATTGGTTATGACCTATAAAGCCCTGAACGGCTTGGGCCCTGTTTACCTGAAGGAGCGTTACGTCCGTACTTGCCCGCCCGCCTCTTGAGATCGGCAGCAGAGGCCCCTCTCCGAGAACCCTCCGTGAAGGAAATTAGGAGGGTAAGCACCCAGAGGAGGGCTTTCTCTGCGGTGGTGCCCAATCTATGGAACGTGCTCCCCAGAGAGGTCCGCCTGGCGCCGTCATTGTTTTCCGGCGCCAGGCCAAGACCTTTTTATTTACATGTTATTTTAATTGTTAACATTATTTATTAGTTTTAATTTCGGGCCAGGGCGACTCAAATTATATTTATATTTATTTATATTGTATTATTCATTTATGTATGTGAGGCTCCCCGAGGCTTCGGCAATGGGGCGGCATAGAAGTCTGCTAAATAAATAAGCCAGCCAGCCAGCCAGCCCTGCTCACAGCAGGAGGGAATTCCAGGCTGCTTCAGCCAGTTCCCTTGCCCACAAGGATCCCTTCACGGTGGAAGCTTTCCCAGCCCTGCATACCTGAGCCCAGTGCATCTCTCTAAATGAATCAGGTATCTCCCACTTACCCAGGGGGCCAGCGAGTCCTGAGGAGATGAATCAGCAGTTGAAGTAACCCGAGAGTTTATTACTGCAAGGGATCTGTTCCGTTAAGTCTAAGCCCTAAGCGGGGGATACAGAGCGTTGCAAAGAGAGGGACAAAAAGGCCCCTTTGCACGATATCGATTCTGAGTTAGGGAACGTTTGGCTTCGAGCCCGCTGAGGCATTTTGCCCTCACTCCTGCAGCAGACGAGCTTACTCCTGCTTTTCAGTCATGCAGAAAAAGATTCTGTCTTTGTTGCATAAATGATGTAGAGCCCTGGGCCTTTGTTTCTAGCATGACACCAGCAAAGAAATCTCCCATCCAGGTAGCTCATTTTGAACCGTCCGATGGGTGTTACTTCAGCTCTTCAGCCTGGGCTTGCAAAGGACCCGTCGTGGCAATCATGCCAGCTCTGGCACAAGCTAGAGGAAGTATTCTGCCTTTCTGAACATTGTCTAGCCCTTGGATGCTGGATGCTGGTGCATTTACATGTACCAGCCCACGACATTGCACAAAGATCTGTGGAAATCCATCAAAGGAACGTTAAACATTCAAGAGGAGCACCGCCGACTTGTCCCCTCCAGTGTTTTGCCTAACCATCAGCCCCAGTGCCTGGGCTCCCCAGAATTTAAAGCAGGTGGCCAGTGATACAGGTGCTCACTCTCTGAGAAATGTGGAGTGTTCTACACAGGAAATTGGCTACAGCCCATCATCCTTCGGTGAGGCTGGAGGGCCAATCTCAGGCCACTACATCTCCGCCTTTTGGTCCCACCAGTTTCCCCAGCATCCAGCCTTGGCAACCGGCTGGCAGAAGAGACCACCTGCCTCTCCAGCCTGCCTCTCATTTCCACCATCAGCTGGCTCACCTCCCAGGCCCTGCTCCACCCTCAGGCCTGAGCCGCTGACACGCGGTGTGAAGGGAGGAAGCAACAGCCGAGACAAACTGTTGCTCCAGCCAGAAAACAACCCTGCAAGGTAGGTGCCTCCACGTCTTACACCTGACTCGGCCTGAGTAAGGGCATCTCACACCTGACAAGGCACTCGAGGCTTACGAAACCAGAACCCAAACCAGCACCCAACTTTCAAAGCTCTAAACCAAGTACAAATTCTTTATTTGGTGCTACGCCTTCCTTGGAAAGAAGCATGCACAAAACTTGTGCTAGGTATTCCGGTTATTTGCGCAAGCAAAGCGTAGGAAAAAGCATGCAATGACCATACATTTGGGAATCATGCTTCAAGATAAAAGCAACAGCAAAGCTGCCCAGCTGAGCAAGTACCGGATATGCACAGCACAAATTATTTTGCTCCCCAAAGAGCAAATCGGTTACTGTTGCTACCTTTAAAAAAAAGAATGACAATGAGAACAAATGCTCCTAACACACACTGATGTGTGCAAACTCCTATCAGTTAATCAGCCGGTGGAGCTGTCCTCTGGGGCCGGCACCCACAGGCTCCAATTCTGCATGGTGCCTCTGGGCACCCACATTGGAGGGCTTGACCGCACCAGTGGTGGCAGTTGCTCCAGGGCAAAGCAACCCACAAAGAGCCCAAAGCAAGCTGGGCTTACTTGAGGCTTGTCCGGCTTCACCTGGGACTAGCAGAGGCCATGCCACACGGTCCAGGCGTGCCCAGGACGGTCGAGGCAGCCTTCGCACTCCTGGAGCCCCGGCTCTGCTGCCCTGCAGCCTTCCTCAGGCCTTGCTGCCTGCATTCAGGTGAGAGGGCCGGCCAGGCACCTGCGGGTGCTCTGCGGAACTGCAGCTCATGGGCGCTCGTGACCGCGTGCCAGCCGCAGCGGGAAATCGCCTTGCGCCCGTCCGGGATCTCAGTCATTCTGCCATCAAGCCCACAGGGTAAGTCAGCGCTCTTATCGTCCCAACTTTGCAGAGGCAGAGCTAAATCTGGAGGAAGAGGCGTTTGGCCAAGGCTACCTAGTACAAGCCTGACTACGTGTTACACACCAATGCAGGGAACCAAACCCCGGGGGGGCCTTTCCCCACGGAAAGGCAATCCGGGGGGGGGGGTTGCAGCACTGCTGTCGCCCCGCTTGCCCCTCCTTATCCCACCTTCCCAAAGCTACTTTCACCCCTGCAAGGATTCAAACACAAATTTGTATGTCTATGGCCGGAGGAAGGTTGGAATCACACCGTTCCCACCTCGCGCTCTTTCTCCGCCGCCGAGATACACCGGCTAATGAAGCCGCTGCAGGATAGTCCCTTCTGGCCTCCTCGAGAGTCGCTGGGTGTAGCCGGAGTGACTTCAAAGGGCAGCTTGCTGTGGGGAAGGGAAGGGAAGGCAATGGAAGGCGAGCCGGGAAAGCGCGCTCATCCGGACCGCCTCCTCTCGCTTGGCATCAAAGCTGAGCCAGGCGCAGGGTGCTGAGCGCGGCCGATTACGCGCAGCCCCGCTCACCTCACTGGCGCCGCATCAAAGCGCAGCCGGGGGGAGAGTCCATTAGCTGGTGCGTATAAATCAGCGCAGGACGTCGTTACCTTGCCTGCTGAAGGTTGCCACAATAATTATATTGATAAGGGGGACCGGATCGGCGATGCAGCGCGGACCCCAAAGTGTCTTTTTATCAAGGCCCTGTATCGCCTCTCCCTAATCTATGTGACTGTTCACTAATGCCCATGTTGTCAGGGGTCCCTGTCCTGCCCCTCCGATTCCCGGAGCGCGTCCGTGCTTCCGTCCTCTTGGATTATCTGCAGCCCTGCACGGCTCGCCTCCCCGCGCAGCACCTTGCCGCACACCCGCCCGCGCTCGCTCGCTCGCTCTCTGCTTCCTCCCTGGGTCGATCTCTCCACTCCTCCCAGCCTGCTCCGAACAAGAACTATTGAGCCAGAGAGACGCGCAGGCGGAGGGGCCGTGGTCACGCGTCTAAGGGGGCGGCCGAAGCTTCACGGGGCGCAAGGCCGCTTGGAAGGGCCGCTCTTTGGGGGCCCAGCTGCCTCAGAGCTGCAGCGGCCCCCCCTGTGCCTTGCACACCAACATAAAAAGGCAGGTGGCAGGCCAACAGGTAGAGAATCCCCCCCCCGTGCCCCCGTCCCTGGCAGGGAGGGGCTGCACTTGGGTGCCTCCACCGCGCCACCTCTGCCAGGATGTGCACGGAGCGGGGTCTGTTTTTCCTGCCTCTCCCACAGAGCAGAGGCGGAAACGGCACCCGCGGATGCCGCTCGCAGCAGCAGGGATTACTCATCCGTTAAGCAGGAGAGCAAAGCACAGCGGTAATTTCTAAGAAAATTTAAGATAATGGCCCCGTGCGTGCTGCAGGCATTGCTGAACAGCCACTGGCGTGCCTTCGGGCTGCGGCAGGCGGGAGGGAAGGTGGCGCTCCGTTTCCCGCGGGGGAGCAGAGGCGGGGTGCGGGGTCCCAAAGAGAGGGACGGGTGGTGCCAGGCCGTGGCCTGTTGCTGCTCCAGCCCCGTTCCAGGATTAGCGAGGAGGGATGTGGCGCTTGCGGCCCTCCCCACCCCTGCGCTCTGCCAGACGGGGATGCTGGATCAGGACCACAGCACCTCCCACGTGCTCTGCCCATCAGCCGCATGGTGGAGCGTGTCCCCCCCAGCCGCCTGGGCTTGTCAGTGTCCCCAGCAGGGCATCAGGCCACCAATGTGAGCCCCAGCCAGTCCCTGAGGGCCAAAGAGAGGGGATGGTGGTGGCCGGGTTTGTTCAGGGACGCGTCTGCTCCAATCGTGTCTAGGGCAAGCGAGGGAGTCTGGGTTTCACAGGAACGTGGGTGAGGGACCTCAGTGGCCCCTCCTCTCCAGCTTTGCCTTGCAAGGTCATTCCAGCCCAGCCCCAGAAGCCAACCTGGGCTGGGAGAAAGCCTTCCAGGGCGGAAGCTCCTGGAAAAGGCAGGCGGGGCCAAGTCCATCTCCCTCCACTTTTAGCCAGGAAGAGCTGAGGAATCGGAACCCTTGTAAACTCAGGTTCAAACTCATCTGATGGGCACTTCCAGGAAACACGTGCTGATCAGGATCTAAACAGCCCCTGAGTTCTCAGTCCTCGGTAGTTTTTGCAGTTCGATCTTCAACTCAAAAGTAATACTAAAACAGGTTGTAAAGTGTGCGTGCTTGGTGGGAAAATACAGTTAGGAACACATACAATTGGATAAAATAGATCTAATGGTGCATTTTGTGTGGAAACAGATTAACACAGCTATTATATATGGATTTTCATGCAGGTTTGTATGATTGTAAAACTGCCTGTTTGTGCAGACACGAGGTGGAGAACTTTTCGGAGCAAATGCATTTAAAATGGATGTAGATCAGAAATAGAAGGTGCCGTCTACTTCCTTTTGGAGTTAAAAGTAAGCCTCCGTCCCTCTGCCCCCACTTTCTATGTGAATGGGGAAGATGCGAGGCAAAGCAAACATGTTTGCCAGCGCCACGAGTTCCTTCCCCCCAACGCTGGGCCTGCGTGTCTCTCCAGTGTCCCTCCTCCAGCCCCATGTGGATTTTTTGCACGTTGAAGTGTGGAGCCCTTGCAAGAAACACGGAGCCACTACAAGGCAATTTAAGATGTCCAGGGAACTGGGAAGTATTCGCTGGCCTGCTTGCATCTATGACCTTTCTATTCTGTACAAGGAACAGAAAGTGTGAAATAATTAGTAATATAGTTGCACGAGCACATGCTTAGGAATCCCATTTTTGCGGAGACAGAATGTCCCCGAAAGATTCTGCCATTGCCTCCCTCCTCCTCTTTGGCCGATCACTGAGGAGGTTTTGCTACCAAGCCACTTCCTTGGTTTGTTTTGCCTTTGCACCGAGATCCTTGGTGGAGCCGCATTCCTGCCCGGATGCATGCTCAGAGTGTGGGGGCCGCAAAGAAAATGCCGTTTCCCCGGAGGATCTTTGGGCCGAGGGAAGCTGCCTAGTCCTCCCACTTCCAAGTTGCTGTTCTTCTCCCCGGTGGCTTTCCCCTACACAGAAGATCCACGCCCACATTCCCATTGCAAACATGCGACTGACCACAACAGCACTGCTAACACCGCATCCCTGCACGCCAGAATCGCCCTCCGATTCACGTCCCAAGAGCGTGACTTCGCCTCCCATCAAGGCATGTTCTCCCCACAAGCCTTGTTTTGAAGAGAACTTGGAAGGGGGCTGTTCCCGGAAGGAGCCAGAAGCCGCAGCACCTTCCCCCACCGAGAAGGGTGCTCGTCGCCTTGGCTCCCTTGCTGGTGTCAGGACGGGGCAGCCAAAATCGGCCAGCTCATGGCTCCTTTTAGATCAGACTGGTGCCCTGCCCTTTTCAGACTTCCGCTCCTGCAGCCAACTCGGCTAAGCATAAAGGGTCCTTTCCTTCCCTGCTTACGTTTGGCTGCTTGGCAAATACACCGCCACAGATAAGGACACCAGTGGTGAACAACAGGAGAGGCAAGCAGCCTGCTGGACGGCATCTCATCAGCACCATCCCGAACGCTGCACCTGCAGCTGATGCTGCATCCCAGTAGTAGCACCGTCAGACGTCTGGTGTGTAGCATCAAATTGGGTGCAGGAAAACAGAGTCATTCCCTGCTCTGCTCACGCCCGTTTCCATAACTTTCATCCTATCCGTTTCACTTCGAATGGAAACCTCCTGGCTTAGACTGTGTCACATCCTTGGCCGGACGCCACCAAATAGTGCTTGAAGAGACCCCCTGGGCACTTCTCCTAGTCTCCTAGTGATGGCGCCAGAAACACCAGTGGCTTCTCAGCAGGGCTGCCTAGGGTGCCCGGCTGTTCTCGCAGCACCCAGCTCCCCAACTCCAGCAGCCTTTTGTGTCCCAATACAATCCGAGGGTCTTTGCGGACATTATCCTAGAGCATTATCCTTGGGACGTTATCCCAAGCATTATCCTATAAATGCTTGGGTGGGCAAGCATTTATTCAGTGGGGCAGCCCCAGTTCTCTGTCCTCTGCACCAGCCCTATTTGGTCCTTGGGGAAATGTGGGTTGGGGCGTCTGGGGTTCTAATCCCACACGGTTCGGTTTGACCCATGAGCAGTCCCTTGGGCCAACTCCACGCAAACTGCACTTGGACGCAAACGAATGTGCACAAACAGGGAAGGACTGTGTGGCTCGCAGCCCGTCATTGCACATCCCACAGCTGCCGAGTTATATTTAGCATTCTTGATAACATATTGTGGGATAATTATGTTAGGAGCTTATTTCTAATGCGTCTTAGCCAAAAGAACAAATGGCTCTTTCTTTTATATCAGCGCGGAGCAGGCAAGCAAAGAAGCAAAGCCGTAAACAATGCGAAGCTCCTCGGGCACGATCCGAGGGACAAACTGGGCCTGATGTGCACACACCTGGGCATGGCTGGAGGGGCCTGCAGTGCGGGCAGGAGGCGACGCGTCCCATGAGAGGAACCTGTCTAGGGAGCATCGCCAGAAAACTGGACCACTGCTACCAAGAGGAAGCTGTGCAGCACGAATCCAGGAAGCACTTCCTGACAGTCAGGACCCCGGGGTGTGGAATGGGCTTCCAGGGGAGGTCGTTGAGGCCCCATCGGTGAGGATGTTCAAGGACAGGCTGGACATGCACATGGTGGGCATGTTGTGAGCGGAGCCGGCTGGAGTGGGGGTCAGGCTAGATGGCCCGGGAGGCCCCTTCTGACTCGCTCTGTTTCTCTGTTTCTATGAATCAAACCATATTAAGTGCAGCTCGATTGTTCCACACTGTGGCAGGGTGGCCATTCCCACATCACTGGGAAAGGAGGACACAACTTTGCATCAGCTTTGGATTTGCTCATTTCTATGTCCAGATGCCAATTTGGAAAGGGCACCGTGATTGGCATGGAAGTGCAGCACAGCTCCCCACCGGGGGGGGGGGGATCGCGTGTTGCACTCCTGCCCAGGTCAGTCCTGCAGGTGAGCAACTTTGGGGTCTCATGCTTCTTCTTAGGACTCTTCATTCCCTTTAGTCCAAACTTGGACAAAACAGACCTTCAAAGAGAGGATAGCTTCAAATATAAGACGGCCTTCTGACAACCTTCACGTAAAGGACATTCCTCCGTAAAGTAAGTCACATGCCACCTGGTACAGATGAGCAAATTGTCAGTTTTGCTTGCTCTATATTTGAATGCTTAAAATCTCAGGTTCTTTCTTTCCTGAATATGAAACTCGCTGGAAATTGCAATAAATTCACAGGGAAAAGAAGTGGAATGAAATTCTCACGCATCTGCACCAGCCAAGTTCCAGCTATTGAGAGGATGTTGAGGACCGTGTTACGCTGGCCTGTCATGTTTTATTTATTTGTTTTTGTTTGTTTGTTTATTTATTGTTGCCTTTATGAACCATCCCTAGCCCACAGGGCCCTCTGGGTAGTGTACAATATAAAACAGCTTAAATAACATTGATGACCAATAAATAAAAACAGGTGTAGGTACAGTAGACGGTCCTGCCAAGAAAAGGAGCTGGCAACCCAAAGGCAGCCGCCGTGTTGCCTACCTTTGTCACCTTTCCTCTGCAGTATTCAGTCTGGCCTGGAATAAGGTGCACGGGGGACCCGTGAGCAAACTCTGCAGGCCCCAGTGCTCCTGTGCAGGGTTTGAGGCAGCCGGCCAGCTGGCCAGCCATGCCCGCTTCCAGGATGCACCACGACTGCAGTGCTCCTTGACGGCTCTGCCAACAACCAGGCAGTGATCCGCACGCTTGGAGCCTACTTTCTCCTCACATGAGCTCTCCTGAGGATCTTCCTCTCCATCAGGGCCTTTTCAGTAACGTCTCCAAACTTGTGGAGACGTGGCCATCTTGGCCACCTCCTCCTCCAAGCCTGCCGATCGCTCCCTCTTCTCCACCAGTGCTGTCGTTTTGGCACTAGAGGAAACCTCACTCAAAGAATGAGCTTGCTATCGGCACCTGGCATGATCTTGACTACATTGACCAAAACCCCCAGGCTTGTCTCAGGCCCCTCTGCGACACGTCAGGGTTCCGTGATCTCTCGGAGAGCCCTGCTTACGGCCGGGAAGAGCCACGCTGGGCATCTGTGCCAGTGCTGCAACGCTGGCACGGCTCACGGGGGCTCAGCCGGAACGCTCCTCCTCGTGATGTTTCTGCCACTCTGTCCTGGATTTCTTCCGACTTTGCATTTCTCTTACGTGTCGGTGTGTGCCAGACTTGCAGTACTGCCCAGCAGGAGTGGATTCAGTGGGTTCGGGGGATTGGAGAGCCATTGCAGGAAGAAGCATCCAGAAGCCTTGGAAAGCAGCAGGAATGGGGGCTGATCTTGCTTCCAGGAATCGCGTGTGGGTGGAGGGTTTCGGGGTTCTCATCCCATTGGTTCACCCCAGGAGAACGGGGAGGAAGGCCTTCTGTCAGAGGGACATTTCCTGGCATATCCGTCTTTCCAGTTTTCCAGGGTCACGTTTTCCCTGTAGCCTGAAGGGCCTGATCCTGCCTCATCTTAGAACTAAGCAGGGCGAGGCCTGGTTAGAATCTGGATGGGGGACCTGCGTGTGCAATTCTACGATCGCTGTTCTTAACTACCCAGAGAGCTTTGGCTCTGAATGATACAGAAATGTTAAATGTTAATAATGCTGAGGATGATGGGAATGCTCTCAGCACAGTGGAAACTGGGCCATATTCTTCAGCATGGGTCCCAACCATGCTCAATGTGCTTTCCAAAAATACCAGGACACAAACGGAAGGGTTCTGATGCAGAGTCCCACCCAACACACACTGTGGAACTGTAAAAAGTCACCTACAAAGGTAGGAGACGCGAAAACACTGCCCTGGGAACCAAGATAAACACAACGCTTTCCATATATTTTTACTGCAAAACCAACACTTCTGAGGAGCCCAGGCTTCTCCCCACACACTTTCGCTCGTCCTTAATACTGCTTATAGCACCAATCGGCTGCGAGTTTTTGTGACATTTTAAAATAGAGTATTCTCCCCAGGAATAATGACATTGTCATATAGCCAAACAGATTTATGCTACTGATGGCACAGAAAGATATTGCCCGTGCTCTAAGCCGGTTATGGATTTCGTTGCAAGCGTGATGTTACAGAGCCAACCAGATTTGGCTACACAATAACAGAGCAGAAAAATGCAAGAAATGTTTCTGAGCAAGAAGCTGAAATCTCTTCTAACTCGGTTTGCAACTTCTCCAATCACACAACCTCACGAGGAGTTGAAGAACATTAAATAGAAATTGAATAATGCCCTTTTACAGCAGGCAAAATTCCCCTCAGCTTGTCTTTAACAAGCATCCTGGGGAAACGGCGAAGTCCAAGTAAGGTTTTGGCACATTGTCTTAAGCAGGAAAGCCATTGAAGTGCTATTTCTGCTATTAAAGAAGACGACTGATGTGACGTGACGTGACGTGACGTGACGTGACGTGACGTGACGTGACCTGACATGACATGACATGACATGACATGACATGACCTGACATGACATGGTGCAGTACGGTATGCACTTCCCCCAAAGATATACATCCCCAATTTTTACACCTTCATGCAGATTTGTATAGTAAGGGCAAAGAAATATCCAAGCAAGAAATGGAAGAGATTCTCTCCCCGCCACCAGTACAATCCCACAGCTGCAACTTTTGCTAGAAGTTGGGTTTGGCTGCGGCTGCTACAACTCCAGAGTCCTCTCCACTTTTGGAAGCCCTGATGGAGGTGGCACAGGTCAGGCAACCCACAATTCTTGTTTATCAGAACTTACTATCTGTGAATAAGTAGGACTCACGGGGTCTTAGAGATGAGTGAAACAGGGGATTAGACACCTCATCAGTGGATCATGGTATTTGCATCTGGAACAGAGTGGTCTATGGATTGTAGGTTGCATCTCATTCAGCAAAAACTTCTTTTTTGTTTTCATTGGGTGCCCCGATGTTTTTTAATTAGGGCCTGTCCAAGACAACTTCCTCTTGGAGATGTGATCCTGCCAGTCGTCGGCTTGCACATGGTTTGGCAGCGTTCAGTGATTGCTTCCTGTTGAGTGGAGGTTATAGTATGGATAAACTTGGTAGCAGAATGCTCTTTTGTATTTACTAATGCACACATTATTTTAAATTATTTCCCTGCTGTATGGAACATAACATGAGGAGAATGCAAGTGGATTTGATGCCATTTTCATGGCTAAAAGACTGGTATTACAACGCTGGAGTGACCGCCTCCTGTAACATAATGAATTGAGACCTTAGCCATACTTTCAGTATTTGAACAGGCATTATTTAGACACCATCTGTGGATAGATGAATAAATGGATAAAATTGGCCCACTTCCTCTGAAGCTTTTGAATAACCATCTGTAATAATAGCTTTATTGCTACATGCTTAGATAAATTTCTGGATATGAGTTTCATACATATCTATTTTAAGTGATCTATTTTAGTTCCTCTAGGAAAACTATCTTTTTATTTTCTTTTACATAGTTTTTTGTGCTTTGGCAAAATTTACAGTAAAAGCATAATTTAAAAAAATGCCTAGAGTGGAAATGAAGCCAATTCAGAGTGAGGGCCTCCTGTATTACCGTACCCTCCTTCTGAATGTGCTAACATTTTAGTTAGACTCTTTCAGTCTCCCCACTGTCATGTTTCCTGAAGGGGGAATAATTCCATGAAAAATGGGAGCCAAAAAATCAACCCCTCTCCTGACAAAGCATTATGCCTTACTGACTTCATTGAAGTATGAGATCACCATTCTTAGCTTGGATAGCAGGGGAGAAATTCATACAAAAGGGAGAGAAAATTACTACCGGGGTAATTACAACAAGCAATCAAAACAGAATCAAATCGCTAGCTACCATTACAGTACTATACTATGACATTACTCCAGAAAAATAGTAAATCCAGCACCCATTTTCCAAGCTGCTTTTCTTTAGAACTCTATTCAGATTGTACAGATGTCTTTCCTCCGTAAACTAGTGTTCCAATGAAAACTAAATGCAAGACAAATTTTCTGGCAGCAGGTAAGCAATAGGTAGTCGATTCCCATGCTGCGCTAGGAATAATGAGACTCTTCTGGCTCAGAGTCTCAATTCTGCCTGTCTGCCGAATGCAGAGTCTCCAACGAAATTCTTTCAGCAAAGGAATCGGGGGAAACACCGATCAATGCCGAGCTCGGCCAGCCCCTCCCAGACTCGATGGCAACAACAAAAGCCCTGCGGGTCTGTCTGGTGTAACTGCACTGAAGAAAAGAGCTTTCATTACGGGATGAATTTGGCCCACTGGGTTTGGAATTTACCGCCCAGAGGCTCCAGATCAATACCAAATGCAATGTGGGCCAGGAGCAAATATGGACACTTCACCACATAATTCTGTGTGCAGGAGGGGGACGAAATGACTCTTAATGAGCAATATTTGTGCACCCGGAGCACCAACATAAATAAACCTAATGTGGTGCAATGTGGCTTCATCATAGTTAATGAAGTGGCAGTTCCAAGAGCTGCTCAGTCACGCGACCGAGGCATGTCTGGGAAGCAGCTGTGAGCCGAGACGATGCCCACCGCCACCTGGAGCAGCCCCAGGCAGCGTCTCCATCACTGTGCTTGATCAATACACATGGAACAGATCCTTCACGATTTGTGTGTGTGTAGGGAAGGGTGTGCATCTCATAGATATTACTTATGTATTAGATTTCTATCCCGCTTTTTCCCCAATGAACTCAAAGCGGCTTATAACCTTCTCTTCCTCCTCCTCTCAATATTATCCCCACAACAACAGCCCTGTGAGGTAGGCTGGGCTGAGAGTCTGTGCCTGGCCCAAAGGTACCCAGGGGGCTCCATAGCCAAGTGAAGACTTTTTAATATTGTATTAGTTTTTTTAATATTGTATATGTTTTTTGGTGTTGTGAGCCGCCCCGGGGCTGTTGCAAGGGGCAGCATATAAATATTTAAATAAATAAATAAATAAATCCCGGATCACCCGAGTCCCGTTCCCGTGCTCTTAACCACTATAGCACACTGGTTTTCTCTCGCTTTCTAAATAAATGGACTCTTGCTCATTTTCTTGGTGCATCAACCACAAAGATCACAAAGTATCATGTTCCTTGGCTGGTCAATGACCAAATAAAGGATTGATTGATTGATTGATTGATTGATTGATTGGTGATCATGTTCCATTCATAAGGCACTGCCAGGTCCAGGAAAACCAGCAAACTGAAATGATAATCTAGCAAACTTCCCCCTGGAAAGGGAACTGCGCAGATGGGCCTCCAGAGTGTTTATTCATTGTTGTCCTTGTGGTGATTGTTCACTTGTGGAACTATCAACATGCCTGGAATTTTAAAGATGAAAAACCGACAGGCAGGTGCAGCCCGGGAAGTTGCAGGCCAGCCTCCCCGGGGATGTTGGGGGCAAGTGCGGACGGCGCAGCGGGAAGCTCGGTGCCCCGGCTTGTTCCACTTCCACGGATGCTGCTGAGCCCTTTGCCAATGCCGCCGCCACGTGGCGCCTTCTCAGTGAGCGGAGAGTGGCCAGTCGGCATCTCGCCACACCTGCCCTTTCTACAGCTGCCTTTACTCCAGGCCAACTTTAGCTGTAAAGCACAGCACCTGGCCAGAAGTGGGTGTGCCAGGTGGGCCAGTGTCGCGGGCCTTTCTGAGCAGGACTAAACGAGCGCTCCCTTTTAGTGGGTGGCGAGCTGCGAAAGGATGCCAGATTGCTCGTGAGAGGACACAATGGCCCCGAACGGGGCAGACCGGACGGACGCCCGGGAATGGCAAGCGCCGATCCGGCAGGTAGGGAAGAGAGCCGTTCCGCAAGGGCCGAGTCGGGAGAGGCACAGCCAGGGACCCATCCCACAGAAAGAGAAAACCGAGGCACGAAGCCCTCAAAGGGGAGCAGGGAAATCAGCCAGCCACGTTCATTTGGACGCTCCTGCAAGAACCTCCGCTCCAGTAGGGTTCAGGAGGAGCTAGGGAAGCCAGTGAGGTGGGAGCGACCATCACGGTCATCGGTCATCGAAACAGTGGCAATGATGCGAACAGCTCTCAGGAGAGCGGCCTCAGGAGCACAAGCACCTGCTTGGAGAACACGCCCCCCAAACCCAGCCTAGGCTGGATGTGCAGCAAAGGCGCAAGGCTGCACCTGTCCCAGTAGGATGGCTTTCGAGGGATGTGCATCGAGAGGCTGATGTTGGGTGGGAAATGGGAGCCCAGACACTCAGAGTGCTGCCTTTGCATGCATATCCAACTGAAACCGGGCTTCCCCCATCGGAATTTAGAATCCTTCGATTCCTTGGGATTCCATGCGTTCCCCTTGCTCTTCCATTCATTTTATTGACCACTTGTGGAACGCTTGTGTTTTTATTTATTTATTTAAACGACTTATATGCCACCCCCTTCGCATAAGCCTCGGGGCAGCTTCCAATCATAAATAAACACCAATATATAAATACATAAAAGAGTGGAGACGTCCTGGCAATTTAAAATCAATAAATAACATTAACAATTAAAATAGCGTTTGAATAAAAAGGTCTCGGCCTGGCACCGAAAAGCAAATAACGACGGCGCCAGGCAGACCTCTCCGGGGAGCGCGTTCCATAGATTGGGCGCCACCGCAGAGAAGGCCCTCCTCTGGGTACTCACCCTCCTAATGTCCTCCACGGAGGGCTCCCGGAGAGGGGCCTCTGTCGCTGATCTCAAGGGGCGGGAGGGCAAATACGGCCACAGGCATTCCTTTAGGTAACCAGGTCCCAAGACCTGTCTAGCACCTCCAGTCTCAGCCATCTTTCAGGTGTGCCCTGGGCATCGCTGGCACTTTTGACTATGTAGCAGAATATTGTCAACCAAAACAATAGAATCTAATAGACTTTCTATAGTCACAGTTATCAGATTGGATTGCCAGCTTGCGGTGGGCTGGCCCAAAATACTGGCGCTAGCCAAACACTATGCACCGGAATGACTTCCATTGTCTTTTTCCCAAACTTTTCAGCTGCCCAAATTTCAGAGCAACCACACGATCACGGAAATCACAGAAACATTCTTCTCCACTGAAACACTTGTTTTAGAACGCAGATGTATTTAGTCTGTCTGGAAAAGGTACCCTGGTTGGCAGCTAGCTGGTCAAGAGGCCGTGTAATGAGAAGGCAGTCCTTTCGCCAGATGACACGACTTGGGGGGCAGCTCTGAACCAACCCCCCTTCTGTTGACCTGCACTAACCCAGTCTGTCCCCTGATGTTGCACAAGAAGCTTCTGTTTGAGCACACTGGTGCGATGTCTATGATACAGTTAAGGAAGCAAAGCACTTTGCATGTAGGAAGAGGTATAGGAGTCACCAGGAGCAGTAGCAGGAGCAGTGGCAATGGTTCAATTGCCCTTTTACTCCCCTTGGTAGTGGAGTATAATTGGACTGGAAACCAGCAGCATCTCTCTGCTTAGTTCTGCCAAAGCAGCCTTCACCCTTCCGGCTGGATCCTGTGCTTGGGTACGTGGACGCAAATCCAATCCCACTCCTGTGAATGTGCATTGGGTTCCATCTTTAACCCTCTTCACCAAATCACCAGCGAATTTGTTTCCAACACCTGTGTCATCAATGTGCTTCTGTTCTCTCTTTCAGGTCCTTCCAGAACTCAGCTTTCCAAGGCCAGTATAAAAGCATCCTGCCCTTGTCGTGAACATGGGGACTGACGGTGAAAACGTGGCCCTGAGGAATATTCTCGTAGGCCTCAACTTGATACTTCTGGGATCCGTTTTCAGACCGTTTGAGTGCCACCTGGAAGTGATGACGGAGAGGGTCAGAAGACAGGCAGGTGACGAGGAAGGGGGCTTCGCGAATACCACGCCACCCATGAAAGAGCAACCCATGGTCTTCAGCCACATCTACAACATTAATGTGCCTCTGGACAGTCTCTGTGCAACATCTCTAGAGGCTTCGTCCGACCCAGAGGTGAGTTCAGAAGACGACCGGATGACGGAATACACGGAGCAGACCTCAGACTCGGAAAGCCAGGTCACCTTCACCCACAGGATAAACCTCCCCAAACACACTTGCAAGTGTGCAGCCTCTTCCCGGGACATCCAGGAGCTGCTGAGCAGGATCGAGATGCTGGAGAGAGAGGTGTCCGTACTCCGGGACCAGTGCAACCCCAGTTGCTGTCAAGAAAGCGCGGCCACAGGTAGTAACGGGTGCCGTGAGGTCTTGCTGGGAGAAAGCTGAGAAAGCTCAGAGCAGAGAGTGGACTGGAGGCTTGGAGAGGCAGAATTTTCCCTTGTATTTCCAAAAGCCCGGGAATCAGTGGTCTTCAGCCTTTTCAGATGGGGAGCTCCTGTTAGATTTAATCCTAATCGACAACATCAGACTTTGCTTTTTATTTTTTTCTCCCCTCCCTCCCTCTCTCTTTCTCTTTCTGTTTTTCTTCTAATCTTTCCTTTTCTCTCTTTCACCTCTGCCTGCTACTCCTATCTTTTCTCCTCCGCATACGTCCATCATGCGCACCACAACATTCTGATAAGCAAATTTGCAAAAGGTTGGCTTGTTAGGAAAACTGTGGTGTGTCCAAAGTTGGCTGCTAAATCAGATGCAAAGAGCGCTTATCAAGGGCACCTGCACAGACCAGCAGGCGGCAACTATTGGGGTGCCACAGGGTTCAGTCTTGGGCCCAGAGGTCCTCAACATCTTTATTTAATGATTTGGATGAGGAAGAATGAGGAAAGGTAATCAGATTTGCAGGTGGAGTAGCAAACACCCTAGAAGACAGAATGAACACCCAGGGTGATAAACTTGAACCCGGGGCTGAAAGCAACAGAATGAGATTCAGTGGGGACAAGTGCCAAGTCCTCCATCTCGGAAAGAGAAATGCATCAATACAAGATGCAGAATACATTTCTCAACAGAAGTGAAAAAGAAAAAGACCTTGGAGTTTTTGTGGACAACAGGCTAAACGTGAGCCAGCGATGTGATGCAGCCTCAAAAAGGGCAAATGCTATTTTGGGATGCATTAACAGAAGTATTACTTCCAAATCATAAGAAGTAGTAGTAGTTCCCCTATACTCCTCACTAGTCAGACCTCAACTGGAATCCTGTGTCCAGTTCTGGGCACCAAGATTTAAGAAAGATGCAGGTAAATTAGAAAGGGGGCAACGGAGGGCGACAGAAATGATGCAGGGTTTGGAAACACTGCCCTGCGAGGAGAGACGGAGAGAACTGGGCATGTTCAGCCTTGAGGAGAGAAGACTGAGGGGGGACATGAGATCCCTCTATAAGTACCCCAAAGGCTGTCACAAAGAGGAAAGCCAAGATCTCTTCTCACTGATACCAGACTGTAGGACATGGAATTAAGAATTTAATTCTCAACAAACCAGATTCAGGCTAGATATCAGGAGAGGTTTCCTCAGTGCCACAGCAATACGGCTGTTGGACCAGCTGCCTGGAGAGGTGGGGGGCTCTCCCACCCTAGAGAAATTCAGAAAGGAACGGGGCAGCCACCTGAGTGGGATGGTGTGAACTGGTGTCCTGCAACAGCAGGGGGTGGACTGGATGGCCTTCACGGCCCCTTCCGACTCTGCTCTTCTATGATTCTATGATTCTGTGTCTGAATTTAGGACCTTCTCATCTCTCATGGGCACATTCAGGCAGAGTCTGGGAACAATTTTATCCTGTATTCTCATGTCAGATGTCTGGGACAGACTTCACACTCGGCAGCCTGCAAACTCGGCAAGAAATGCCCAAGCAAAGAGAATTAGCGGGCTCACACACCCAACACCTTAGAGTAATTTCAGGTGGTGGGGATTAAGGTTGGGGGATCTGTGTGAGCAGATAAAGACTCTCCCCTCTCTGCTCTCCCTGGGAGGTTTGCAGGGGAGGCGGCAAAGAGCAGTTCCTTCCCTTCCCCCCTCCAGTCTCCGCTCCCCAAATCTGTAGCAATCAAGTTCTCAGGGATGACCCTGGGATTGAGCTCTGGCACCAAGCGCCAGCCCGTTTCAGGAGAGCGGGGAGGACTAGAGCTGCCCTTTCCCAAACCAGCCCCCCTTTGGCATGCACACCCCTCCATGTGGCACCACAAGGCTGCTTTTACGCAGCGGTGGGGCTCGCACGGCGCAACAAGCCGCAGGGTGCCGAGGGCCACCGAGGTGACGCTGCTGTTCCCCTCCTTGCAGGACACCTGGATTACGCCCCTCACTGCAGCGGGCACGGCAACTTCAGCCTGGAGTCCTGCGGCTGCGTCTGCGACGAGGGCTGGGCCGGGAAGAACTGCTCCGAGCCCCTGTGCCCGCTGGGCTGCTCCAGCCGCGGCGTGTGCGTCGACGGCCAGTGCGTCTGCGACGGCGACTACGGCGGCGAGGGCTGTGCAGAGGCCCGCTGCCCCACCGACTGCAGCACTCGGGGGCTCTGCGTGGACGGGGAATGCATCTGCGAGGAGGGCTTCGCCGGGGAGGACTGCAGCGAGCTGCGCTGCCCCGAGGACTGCTCCGGGAAGGGCACCTGCGCCAACGGGACCTGCCTCTGCCAGGAGGGCTATGTGGGGGAGGACTGTGGCCAGCTGCAGTGCCTCAACGCCTGTAGCGGGCGCGGATTCTGCCAGGAGGGGCTCTGCTCCTGCGAGGAGGGCTACCAGGGCCGGGACTGCTCTGCAGGTACGAAGGTGCCAGGTGCTCCGAGTGCCCCGCGTGCCAGGCAGGCCAGGGTCCTGCTCTTTGCCCCCGGCCAATCCAGCCCTGATTTGCCCCTGCCGGACATTTCGGGGCGCCATTTAAAAATGCCGCGTCAGCACCCTTCCCATCCCACCTCACAGGTCTCAACCAGGCTTCCCCAGCCTGGTGCCTTCCCGATGCCCTGGACTTCAGCACCCATCAGCCCACCAACTTCATTCACGGGCAGGAAGGCCAAGAATTGGGGCAAAGGATCCAGAGGGCACCAGGCTGGGGAAGGCGGATCTGAGCCGTCTCAAATGCTTCGCTGCACATGCTGTAGCTAATTCACAAATATACCAGATCCATTGTGGGATTCGGTATTCCGTGACATACCCCTGCATGTTTCTCCAAGCAGAGGAGTGCCACGGGCTGCTTTACTCGCGGTGTGCAGGGCAGGGACGCTGGAAGGTTTTGTCTGGCCTGCACTGCCAAGCAAACCAAGCTTGGTCCTGGACAAATTATATATACGAGAAGTCACCCTTTCATATTCTGACTTCTCCAAACTGTAGAATACAGTCCTTGCTCCAAAAATGCTCCCACTTGCATATTTCAGGGTAACACGAGTACGAAAAATGCACCTATTTGTACTCATATTTGCAGGGGTGCAGTAAAAACGAGTTTTACAGGGTGCTTTTTAAATTTCCGGCTGAAGCAATTAAAATGGGAGTGAGACTGACTGGGGAACGAACGCATGCAGAACGGACCCCTAAGCCTAGGTTCACACCATTCCCACAGCCCACCACGGCTTATGTAAGCCACAGTAGGTTGTGGCGTGGGCCAGCCGCCATGGGATAGTCAGCTCCCAGAGACTGGTTTGCCTTGTTCTCCATATCGGGTTGGCAGGGCTTTTGCCAGGCAGCAGCCCTCCCTAACCCTCCCATGGCTTCCTGAATGATCGTGCAATGAGCGGGTACAAATGGCTGCAGAAAGCCATCGTCTTGCTCAGTGTGCAATAGCAGAGGGACGCCAGCAGGGTCCCCTGGAGGGAAAAGAGAGGAATCAACAGGGCAGCACAAGGGGTGTTGCTGTTTCCATCTGTGGAATCTTGGGGGTTATGAGGCTACCAACTGATTAATGAATTGTTATTTGATCAAGCCTCTTCCTTTTTACAAGTTAATTTATTTACATATCTCCACATATCAGCACCTCAACATAATTGATGCCTTGGGGGTGATTAGAAGGAGGCATATGATAGCTTACAATTTAATGAGCAAAAGACAAACACTCATTACTAGAAGGAAAGGCCACCTTTAATATTTTAGTACTTATTACAGTAACACATCCAAAGTAAAAGGGCCTCGAGAAACAATTGTGAGTGTAACTTGCTGATCGAATGCTGCCATCGCCAATTAGAACTGAAGCTCCAAAGATTCAAATACATTCTATGCTGATTATTTGGAAGGCCAGTTTTAATTAGTGATGGTAACACGGGCTCCAACTTGTATTTGCCCTTGGTTGTTGAGTCTGCCTTGCTTAATCTCTCGATGGAGCTTCAGCTAAAGCTTTCTCCCCGAAGTACAAATGTTGCGCTTCGAAGAGTGATGCGCCCACTTGGAGGAGGCTGTGGGATGCCCCCGAGCTGCTAGCAAAGAAGGAGCAAAGAAATGAAGGAGCTAGAGACTAGGCACAATCCACTCCTATATTCTCTCTGAGCCACCCTGGAAGGCTGTGTGGCTAGAGCCACTCCTGTTGGGTCAGGACTAAGGGGAGGGGAGGATGGCTCAGTGGTTACAGGGACTTGTCCCATGCATTAGGACAGAGAATCTCAGACTCCAGCCCATGTGAATGTGATTCGATCTACCTATAGGAGGTAAGGAATTTGCAGAGAGAGAGAATTGTTTACTCCTGGTAAGCCCCGTTGGGCCTATCGCCTGGATGCAGAGAGAAGCCACATCATCAGGTCTGAACATCTTCCTCCTAATCCTAGATATTTAGGGACTCATAGGATTACGTGTAGAAAGAGAAAGAGTTTGCACTTGCTCCAAGCCACATCTTGGAAGACGGGGAAGGAAAGCCCAGAAGTGCAGCCCTCTTGGGAAACAGCTGCGGAACCAAACTAACGTGTGATGAAAGCCTCGCCATGGATAGAGGCAGGGCGGCCGTGACCGACGACGATCCCGGCTGGGTGGGCTGGGTTTAGGCTTGCCCGCACAGCTCTCCACCTGACAAAGGTTGCCAGCCCTGGGCCAGCACGGGCAGCCTAACGTTTGTGATGGGCCTGAGAGACCCGGGATCCCAGGTCCCAGTTTTGCTCATGGGCGTCTCCATGCGAGTCCTTTCTCATGGACCCGTGAAAGCTCGCGGCTCCTCCCCATGAGGCGCTCACCCTCCTGATCCTCTCCCACCTTTTGGAGCCATTTCTGTGGCATGGCTGGAGAGAGGATAAGGAGAGCATACATTCCAAAAGTGGGATAGACTGGAATTGCCGGCCTGTGTGATTCAACAGTCATGACTGCATAGGATGGCGGAGAAAGCAAAAGCCCCGGGGAAAGGGAGCGTGCGAAAAGAGCCCTCTCTCGCTTCCCACAAAGACAATGGAGGACGAGTCCGTGAGGCGCCGGGCCAAGCGTGGAGAAGCCCTCAGGTGCGCCTGCCCGCAGCCTGGCAGCTCCTACTTTCCGATGTGCAACCCCGGTTTCCGATCAGGCGAGCTCGGAACTGCCAGAGGCAGGACTATCGCTTGGCGAAGGCCAGTTCCCTTGAGGGCACTGCAGGGGCAGAACCGGGTGCTGCGTCCCACAGCCTCTGCTTTGCTTTGACAGATGCGGCCGACCCGCTGTGGTCAGGACTCACGGCGCAGGCCAAGTTCACACGGTCCCTGGGGGAGAGAAGCTGCCCCGCATGTGCTAGTTCCACCGCGGCGTGGTTTGCCCCATTGCTTTCCCAGTGCACAGCGGGGCATGCCATCTGAACTCGGGCCATGTGCATTTGGCAACCGTGGCCGTCCTCGGTCCAATGGCAAGGTGGCTCTGTCTTCCCGCGTGGCCTTCAGGGCCGTTATCCAAAGTGCTTTTCCGCTCCCGCCTCCAGCAGAGGGGCGATTTCAGCAATGGGTTCAAGGCACCGTTTGGTCTTGCTCAGTTAAACGACCAGGCCGGGGTCGGACGGGGGCGAAGGCAGGGCCGAGGGCGCACGCGGGGTCCGAGGTCCGAGCCACACCAGCCCCAGCTGGACAGGTTGCCCACCCCCGTGGGCATGCAGCAGGCAGCCAGGGCTCAAGGCAAGACTCCTCCAGGCGTCCCTTCCCGGCAAGGCGCTTCTTTCACCTCCGCAGCCTCCTCGTTCCCTTTGGGCCAGGTGTCCATCGCCAGGAGCACAGGGAAAGCGTGCCCTGCTCCAAGGGCGGCTCCACACATCCCAGATCGGCTAAGTGCTCTGGCTGCACTGCGACACAGCACCCCCTCTTCACAGCAGGCGCCCGCAGGAGAAGCTCACTCCACAAGATGAGCTGAATTAACCCCAAACTGCCGCCCCGAATGATGCTAACCCAAACAGCTCTTCAAAGAATCAGCTCTCCCCTGGTTCTCCCCTGGCACTAGCTCCTAGCCCTGGCCCCTAGCCCCTGGCACTGGCCCCTAGCCTCTAGCCCCTGGCCCTAGCCTCTAGCCCCTGGCCCCTGGCCCCTGGCCCCTGGCCCTGGCCCTAACTCACACTCTGGAAGAGAGTGCTTGCATTCAGATGGAGCCGTCTGCTGGCTTCTGCGGATCAACCAGTCAGACGACGCCATTCCAGACATCCAGTGTTACTGGAACCTGGGTGAGGAATCACTTCAGTGGGAACAAGGGGATGTGTGCCCCATGCATGTTGGGTCGGAAGCAAGGCCACGGGGGAGTTCAGCGGGGGAGCACCCCTGGCGACAGTGCGGAGGGCGGTGGCCACAGGGGGAACACGGGAAGTTCCCCCTGCTCCGTTACGTCAGCCACGCACTCGCACGGCGGCCTTGGCAAAGCTCCAGCCCCCGATCAGCACCGTGGGGCAATCGGCCTAGCCTATTCTGCAAGATTAGTGTGAGGATTCCTGAAGGAATGAGCACGCTTGAGGTACAATCAAGGCAGCCGGTATTTCCCCTCTTGTCATTTGCACTAGGCTCCACAGACAGGATCTCAAAGTCGCCAAATGCCCTCTCCTTATGAGAGGCATTTTTTCAGTGCCAAAGATTTTCTGAACAGAGGGAGAATGAGCAGAGATTTCTGCGTTGCCTCCTTGCATCCCGGCTCGATGCCGGACCGACCATCCAGTCAGTCTTGCCCCGCTGTGCTTTTTGCTTTGGCGAAGAACCTCTGCGACGCCCTCCCATCTTGCTCGCTCCAGTCTTGCTTTTCACAATGACCCGCTCCGTTTAAGGTCACGTATCCCACTGAGCGATTCTGGCAGATGCAGTAAAAACTCACGTGTTATATAGCAGAAGCTCTTGTAGTTTTCCATCCCACCCAATCCAAGTTTATTTATTTATTTATCGATTTATATCCTCGCCTTTTTCCTACAAAGGGCTCAAGGCAGCTGACATCATTCTCCTCCTCCATCTTATCCCCACAACAACAACCCTGTGAGGTAGGTTGGGCTGAGAGTCTGTGCAGGCCCAGAGTCACCCAGTTGGCTCCATGGCCGAGCGGGACTCGAACCCAGGTCCTCTGAGTCCCAGTCCCATGCGCTTAACTACGACACCACACCGGCTCTCAAAGTTAGTTCCCAAAGAACAACCCGCAAGGAACGCTGTCCAGCTTAGCTTCTGGGGTCCTTCTGCTCTTTGCACGGGGCCACTGATGCTCTGTCAGCAGCTCCGGAAAGGCATCTTTCTGTGACTCTCAGGGGAGTTGTGTGGAATAATATGTAGGACGTTCACCTAGAATTGGAGTCCTCGCTGTTCTGAACTTTTATTTGATAAAAGCAAGTTTCTAGTCCGTAGCACAGCCGAAGACCATTTGAAGTCCGTCGTGCATCCATGCGTGTGTACCGGGTACTGGGGTGCCAGCAGGATTGGGCTGTGCAATTCCCAGCCCAGTCCATTCTGTAAGGCTCGCTGCATTTGGCCCGTGCGTCCTCCAACATTTCGCAGATGAAAAAGGAGCAAACACTGTTCAGACTCCCATGTGCCACAAGTCCAAGCAGGAGTTGTGCAGGCACCTCATTCTGGAAGCAGTGGCATAAACCAACAGCGGGTGGCAAGTACAGAACAAGCATACCGTGTACGCCCTGCGTTGTACTTTCCCCACTGAGAGGCCATGACGCCTGCTCTGAAGATGCCGAATGCAGCGATACGGGACTAGCCCACGCTCGGCCTGGGAATCCATGCCTCAAAATCCTTCAGCAGAAAGGGCAATTAAGGGCACGATCCGATCACGGTCAGGCAGAACCCAGAATGCAGCCCCTGGCATTCCCTAGGTAGCCATTGCTTTTAGGGGGCTCTGTCAAACCATGCATAGGATTGCACTAGCAGTCACAAGAGTGCAACGGAGCATACGCAGACTGCTTGCCTGTCACCACTGCACAAATGCAGCCTCCTCCCCCCGGCCCCTTGCATAGAATTGCAAAGTGAGGCTTCACAAAGCAGCGATACCCTCCCAAAATTCTCCCGGACCTCACCCTGTAGACACCATTAAGGCATCGACACAGTTCCATTGCCTACAAAAAGCATTTTTCAGACTTCCCCTTCCCCATCCTTAGCAACTTTCAAGAGTCAGCTTTGAGGACCCAGGCTGAGCTTTAGAATACAGGAAGAAAAGTCTCTCCAAGTAAGTGCAGAACACCTTTTCCTCGCTATTGAATAAGTATAATTTGCTGTCCACCTACACCAAGAAGTTTTCCCAGAATTTTCAAAGCCACAGTCATTTCTAGGTACACAAGCAAGCAAGCTGCTCCTGTTTGCTCAGTGTTTCTCTGATTTCTTCATTTCAATAGCTAAAAGAATCTTTTTTTAGACAAAGAGAGAGGGAAGGCCAAAAAGCAAATTTCTAGCACCCAGGAGGAAGGCACCCTGCATAAAGTTCTAAGGGTCATCGTGTTGCTTTGGGGTGGGTGGCACTGGGGGCTGCAGAAATCGCTCCCTTGCCAGCCCCTCCTTGCCTTTATTCCCCTCCCCAGTTCATGTGTTCACTGCAGCTCCGAGCAGTGACTGGAGAGACAGAGAAAGAGGGACAACAGTCAGGGCATCTCACATGCACTGCAGGAAGGCCTTGTGGGGAGGGTTCAGAAAGAGCATGCTGGGTCGGGGGGGGGGAGGATCCAGCTCGAGGGCACCCCCAGCCTCATGCTCCCCATGCCACCTCCTCTTCCAGTGGCGCCGCCGGACAGCCTGCGCGTGGCGGCGATCAGCGACCGCTCGATCGACCTCGAGTGGGACGGGCCGATGGCCGTGACCGAGTACGTGATCTCCTACCAGCCGGCCACGCCGGGGGGCCTGCAGCTCCAGCAGCGGGTGCCGGGGGACTGGAGCAGCGCCACCCTCCGGGAACTGGAGCCGGGCCTGCCGTACAACATCAGCATCTACGCCGTGATCAGCGAGGTGCTCAGCGCCCCCGTGGGAGTCAAGGTGGCCACGCGTGAGTAGCGCAGGGCTCTCCTGCACCCGGAGCATCCTCGCAGGCCTCCCAGCTGGGAAGAATGTGGCCGGGAGGGTGGGGAAGGAGAAGTCGGGGAAGCAAGGGGTGGGATGCGCGGCTGGTCGTACAAAGCTCTTGAAGATACTCGGGGGGGAAATGTGGGGAAAGATGGTGCTTTGAAGGGCGTTTGCCGCAGGGATGTGTAGATCACACCTGAGCTGGCAGCGATGAGCAGAGAAGGGGGTTGGCTGCCAGGAAGGGTGGCCGGTGTGCCCACCTGCTTCACCCTTTTCCATGTATGCCGCCATCAGCAGCGAGTGGAGAAGAAGGCTGGCCGCCAGGAAGGGTGTCCAGGGAGGGCTGCCAGCTGTGCAACCTTCGGGGGTCTGTGAGCTTTCGCAGACTCCCCCTTGGCTCGGCTCACTCTGCAATCTGCAAGCCTGCAGATTCCAGGAGAGGAGAGGGGAGGGGAGAGGAGCGGAGGGGACACAGATTCCGAAAGGGGTCGTCCCAGCCCTAGTCCCAATAACACAAAATTGCCAATCGGCCTGAAAAAGTCCTGGCCCGGCCCAGTCCTGCAGCCTTACAAGCATAGAAGCATCAATACATAGAAACAGAGTGAGTCAGAAGGGGTCTCCTGGGCCACCTAGTCTGACCCCTGGCTCCAGCTGGCTCTGTTCATGAGCATGTCATGAGTGCAATCGGTGCTTTCCTGGCATGGAAATAAGACTTGCCCCCTCTGCTGTTACTGCGTGCCAGCCTGCTGCGAGAAGCACAAGATGGACTGGCCGAAAAGTCGCAGCCCTGGGTGAGCCTGCTTTTGCACGGTGCAAAGAAAGTGGGGATTTGGGGTCAAGGCGCAGCCCCAAGTTAAAACCTCCCAATAACTGAGCCAAGGCCTTGGCTGAGCTGCAAGGGAGGCCTCAAGAAAAGAGACGGCCACTCGTGAGGGCGATCAGCCCTGCATTGCACGGTCGCTTAGGTGCAGTTGCTTCTCTGCACGGCCTGGTCCCCAGCTGCCAACGCAGGACAGCAGCAGTCCAGTCCCAGTCATTTAGTCTGAGCCAGTGCGTTGACCATGCCCCCCAAAGCAAAACCGTTTCCAGGCATCATTCACTGCACTGGGTACACAACTCCCCACTGCAAACTGTGGTGGGGCATTCAGAGAAACCGCGACTAACAGCGCTGGCTCTCTGCAGTTCTCCGGAGAGAAGTGGCATGCTCGGTGAACTTCGCCCTTAGCTCTCACCGCCCGCTCTGCCTCCTGCACCCTGCCTGTCCGCGGCCTCCCTGCTAGCTTCCCTCCACCCGCAAGCCTGCCCTTCATATCCCCACCAGGGAACCAATTAGTGTAGTGAGCCGGTGCTCCCAAAGGATGCCGAGACTTTTCTTCTCACACCTAATCCATCGCGGTGCTTTGCACGCGGAAAGCAGCGATGCGCTCACTGTGCCTCGGCGAGGTTGCCTTTCCGTGCAGCTCACACGGCGCATGCCCGCCCTCCCTGCTGTTTTCCAGAACTCTCTACTCCAAAAGGGCTGCAGTTCAAAACGATCACGGAGACCACCGTCGAGATGCAGTGGGACCCCTTCTCCTTCTTGTTCGATGGCTGGGAGATCAGCTTCATCCCCAAGGTAAGGCCGTCTTTTCGACTGGACCTCACAACGAGGCTGCCTTCCCACCACCCAGGTGGGCCTCCCGGGAGGCAGGTGGTGCTACTCCAGTCGATGTCTCTGCTTGCGGGAGAACTGACTGGGCCACTGGAGAAGGTCCACAGATCTGCTGGGACAGGAGAGTCCGGGGACAGCAAGCGCTTGGAAGAAGCCGCCAAGCCAAACGGCCTCCACCTGCAGCCACGGGGACCTGGATGGCACAGCTCGGTATCCGGGCTCCGCTGAGTTGCTGGTCCTCCATTACCACCAGGGGTTGAGCACATGGCCTTTGGGTCCTCTGTGAAGCTAGTATTGTGAAGGCCAAGGCGGGTGGCCCGTGGCTGGAGGGGGGTGTTCAGCCCATTCTAGATGGGATTGCACTCCCTCCAAAGGAGGGAGTTCATAGCTCAGGAATTGTCCCGGATCTCCCTCTCGGGGCTCAGGGGCGCTCAGGAACATGGAGCATGTCTACCAGCTCAGACTGGTGGCCCGGCCACACCGTTCTCCAGGCAGGGCTAGCCTGGCCTCAGTGGCCTACGCTCTGGTAGGCTTCAGACGATACGACAGGAAGGCACTCCATGTGGGGCTTCCTTGAAGACCGCTCGGCGCTGAAGCGGGGGCTAAACGCGGGCACCAGCTGGCCAGCAGTGACCAGAAGGTCCGGACACACAGTGCTGCTCTTGACCCACGTGCTTCCAAGCATGTTCAAGATGCCTCTTTTGACCCATGGAAGCCTGCATGGCTCGGGACCGACGGAGGAGCCGACGGAGTGCCTCCCCTGGCACCAGCCTGCCTGCTCTCCGGTGGCCGGCATCCGAGCCCCGCTCAGGGGAGGCTCAGCAGATGGCAACCAGAACGAGGACCTTCTTAGCATGCAAAGACCGCCCCACTGCAGTGCGCCTGGCGCCAACATTGCCCTCTTTGGGGTGCCAGGATAAAAAGTCCTTTATTCCCAGGTATTCGATCACATACCATGCGATTTTAATGTCAGTTTTTAACCAGATCCCAGTATCCCAATTTACAGTTTTTCTTTTCAAAACGTTGCATGTCAAAGTATTTATACTACAATGCAGGGTAGATGAATGGCCCAGAGAGCTCTAATTTTGGGGCTGTGCAGAAAATGAAGGAAGAAAGAAATACCATAGCACGATCGCTCCGTGCTTAATCAAGCATGAGCGCATCAATTAGCACCAGGGCTGGAAGCAAATGATCCTTTTTGCACAGTTAAAAGTGATGAGATAATATGGCTGCTATATCGTCTTTCGGTGACACCATATCCACAGCAGCTAATACGAATATTCTAGTTATACACCTGATCTCGCAGTCCAGAGAGGGTCGCAGTAATTCCTTGCAGGGTCACATTTGCATGTTATGGGAAAACCTGCTGCGCCATTTCCGTGACACACCAATTTGGGCCAAACTTACCAATCAAACAACTGAGCAGTTCCCACGGCAACGCAGTTTCTGTCCTCCCTGCTCCATCCTTGCGTTCATGTCAGCAGCCCCTGCGAGCAAAATCTTCTTTCTCGCTCCTTCTTGCGCCTAATGACCACACCAGCCTTGTCTGGACTCGTCCCACTAAGGTTTTGGGACAGGGTCTGCTTATTCCCCCTCCTTAGCAATGCTTTGCAATGCTACCTGGCCACTTCAGCCTTAAATCAAAAGAAGCACTTTGCTTGCGTCTCCCCGTCCTCTTCCTCTGTGCATTCCAGCTTCCTCCTTTTTCTGAAAGTAAAGTGGAAAACAAGCACCTGCAATCCTACAACAGCAGATTTGAAAGGGGCCTTTAAGGCCATTGAGTCCAACCCCCTGGGCCCCTCAGGGCAGGACTCCAGATTCAAGCATCCCCAACAGAGGGCTAAGTGCCTCTTGAATGCCCCCCATGTGGCACAGCCCACCACTGGGTTCCATTGGCATTCTGTTCTAACAGTCAGGAAATTTCCCTGATGTTTAGCCAGAATCTGTCTTCCCACAACTTGAGCCCCGTATTCCATGTCCCGCACTTGGGGATGCCTGAGAAGAGATCCTGAGACAGCCTTTCAGGTATTTGAAAAGTGCTACCATATCGCCATTCATTCCTCTCTCCTCAAGGCTAAACGTGCCCAGTTCTTCCAGTCTGTTCTCGCAGGGTTTTGTTCCTGGTCCCATGATCATCTTTGTTGCCCTCCTCTGAACTTTTCCCAGTTTGTCTTCAACTTTCTTGAAGTGTCAGAACTGGACACAACACTCACTTGGCCAATTATAATAAAGCAAGTAATGACACATCTGTTGCCAGGGGGCTGAGGGCAGTAGAGATCGAAGGCTAGAGGTGGCCACTTCTGCAGCCCCTCTTGCCAGGGGGCTCTATGATGTTTACATACCGATAATGGTAAAATGGCAATCCTGGTTCTGGACAACCAGAGAAGCTGCAGTGAAGCATGGAAACCTTAGAACAGATTGCAGATTCTCTCTGTGGTTTTGGGAAACTAATTCCACCATGCAGGACCTCCAGGAATGGATCTCGATGACCCAACAGACCCACAATGGCAAGATTTTGCCATGGCTTCTCCTATTTTGTGAACCTGCCCAGTATCTCCCCTTGCCAAAAAAAGATCTCACAATTGTAGATGGTCTGAGGACACAAAGGAAGACAAAAAAATAAGATAATTAAGATAGCTGACGTGAGACAGAGGTGCAATCATGTCGCACTCGAGCAAGGACAGCCAAACGCCCTGCTCTGTTTTAGGCACAGTTGTCTCGACACAAATCTATGGGGTGGCCCCGACTGGGATACTGGGTGCCCTTTCTCAGGAGGTTTTCCACTCCCAGCTAGTCAAGGCAGGTTCCTGCAACAGTATTTTAAATTTGCAGGGGGAGGGAAATGACCATAGATCAGGCCTGGGGAAGCAGCGGGGGGGGGGGGAGGGTACAGGAGAACATGGGAAACACTGGAAGGAAATGTCTGGATTCTTTACAACAAGTAAGTGAACACGGGGATGCCGTTTCTGGACTGAATGGATAGTGACGACCCGGCCTGTGTTGTCCCGTGTGCCTCTTCAACCGCACCAGCAGTAACCAGTGACACAGAAAAGGGAAAGGATGAGTAAGTGTGTGTGTGTGTGTGTGTGTGTGTGTGTGTGTTGCTGACCACACATCACAGGGAGAGAAAGCGCAACAGCTATCGCTGTCTTCTCCACTGCCTCTGGTTCACCCATAGGTTCAAAACATGTTCAGTGAAAACGATCCTTAGAAATGATCATTTATTAAACTTTCTTTTGTTCGGAGTAAAGACAGAACTGAGTCCGTTCACAGGAAGTGTCACACCGATCCGCAATTCGGAAATCACTCTCTTGTCAGGGCAAATAGGTTTCTTTCCAATTGAATGCATGGATCCATGGGCGCCTAAGAAGGAACGCCCCCTGTTAATTTCCTTAGGGTTATATGGAATACACAGAAGGGGGGGGAATACAATACACAGGAAGGTGACTGGCTACTTTGATAGGGATAGGAAAGCGGTTGGATACACGGCACAACACCATAAAGAAAAGCTGCAGTCCACTCTAATGAGATGCCTTTGACAGGCCTTCGAAACTAAAGTTGCCTTGAACAGGCCGGCCAAGTTGAGTAAACAAAAAGGTGACACGTGTGAACGCACAGGGTTAGGGAGGCGCTTTGGCAAGCCTGTACAACACGGAGATTGCACTTTGACAGTCACCCGCTAATGGAGCGGGGTCGGCTGCTCTTCACCGCCAGACACCGAGGCCTCTTTTGATGTGTTTATGGCAGGGCAGTGGGGCGGATGGTAAGGATGGCTTTTCTGAGTACAGAAGGATGCAAAGTTATTGATTAAGGGAGTTTCACTCATGAATGAGCAGCCTAGCTGAGCCCCGGAGGTGTGGAACTCTCTTAACTGCAGAAAAGTAGACAAAATCAGCAGAAAAACGGAACCATGAGGAGGCGCTGATGGAGGCAGCCTGAGCTTCGCAGTTATTTTAAAAGGGCCAGAGGGAAACTTTGCCATGCGCTCCCTCCCTCCCTCCCTGCACATGCAAGTGCACAACACCTGATAAACAAAAGCCTCTTGTGTTACATCTCTAAACCCAAAGAAAATACTCCATTGAAAATCAGTTTAAACTTTTGTTAGATAGCAAGAACTTCCTGTAGCCTAAAGAGGCAATTGTCATGCAAATATTACCTGAAGATTCAAGGAGTAGTAAAATGCATGCCAATTCCCAAATAATCTGGAAATCATTTTGCGAGGGAGGAAAAGCTCAGGGCCCTTTTCTATTGAGAAGGGAATAGACCAGCAGGAGAGTTAGCGGCCTGGTCCGGGAGGGACCTTTGGCCTAGAGTTACCAGTTGACCAGGCAAAGATCGGTCCTGCTTCCTCTTCCTCTTCCTCCTTTAAGGCAGTTTGACCAACAGGAATGAGCAGGTGAGATGCTTTCACAGCTTGGAGATCAGCATTTCCTCTATCTATCTTGGCACAGCAAGCTGGGAATAAGAATACAGGCGATGCTTGAAAACTTGGTGAGCCAGTGTGGTGCAGTGGTTAAGCGCATGGGACTGGGACTCAGAGGATCCGGGTTCAAGTCCCCGCTCGGCCATGGAGCCAACTGGGTGACTCTGGGCCAGTCACAGACTCTCAGCCCAGCCTACCTCACAGGGTTGTTGTTGTTGTGGGGATAAGATGGAGGAGGAGATGTAAGCTGCCTTGAGCCCTTTGTAGGAAAAAGGCAGGATATAAATCCTGGATAAAATAAATATAAATAAATATTATGGAGGAGCAGCAACAGCAGATGGGAGCTACTAAGACGGACGTGCCACGCCATGCTCAGGCTAGCGGCCGTCGTGCTCTCCTGCGGAGAGACGCACAGCTGTGCTTACGCATCTTCCCGCAGAGGAAACGTGCGGCGTCAGGCTTCATTGCAGACATCCGAACACACGGAGCAGTCTTGGGGCTCCGTCCACACTGGCACATCCTCTTGCCAGGACAGGACAGGTCAGATCTCCTGTCACCCGTTGTCTTTTGATCCCCGGGCTATCCCTGCTTCTCCCAAACTTTGAAAGTGCTTCTCTGATGCCCTCAGGACAATGAAGGCGGCATCATTGCGCAGCTCCCCGGCAGCGTGACGACCTTCAATCAGACGGGGCTGAAACCCGGGGAGGAGTACACCGTCAATGTGGTGGCCCTCAAGGAACAAGTCCGGAGCCCGCCCGCCTCAGCCAGCGTCTCAACCCGTAAGTACCCCATTCCTACATTTCTGTGCCTCTCTAGAGGTTCACAGCGGTTTCCCTTCTTGATAAAATGAGGCTGTTTCAAGGGCTGTTTGTAGGAAGAGGGACTTTGTAGAACCTCCATGTTCAGAGGCAGTGTGCCTCAGCATAGCAGATGCTAGGAGAAATATCAGGCGACGCTGTCACTACGTAAGGAATTCCTAGAGGCCCTTGTCTAGCCCTAGAGCTCCATGCTGCAGGCGGCAGAGGAAAACGTCCCTAACCCTCTAGCTTTGGTTGTGGAACCGGCGATCCTGACACGGCAAGCACGGGCAGGCAGTTCTCCCCCATTTTTGGAACAGACGTGTCTGTGCTGGAGAGCTGCTTGGAGATATGGTTGGCCAATGACACCTACAGGCCACGTGATGCAATAACCCATTTTAAAGTGCTCTTTTTTGTCTGCCC